>JAUMJK010000470.1:0-1200000 GCA_033558105.1 Coccyzus lansbergi
GCTCCTGCCCCGCTCCCCGACTCGCGCACGCGCGCTCGGGCCGCGGGGCGGTCACGTGCCCGGGGCGGGCGGCACTGCGTCTCGGCGGCGCGCGGCCGGCGGCGCGGAGGGGAGGGGGAGGGCCGGGCTCATCATGGCGTCCATGCAGGTGAGGGGCCTGCGGCGGAGCCGGGCGACGCCTACCCGGAGCCGTTCTCCCGGGCTGTGTGCGTGGTGGGGCGGGCGGAGCGGCCTCTGGAGCGGTGTTGGGGCGGCCGAGGGGGGAAGGAGCCGGCTCGGCGCGGCGGGGGAGGACCGAGAGGGAGCCGACCGGTGGGGGGTGGAAGGAGAACGTTGAGGGGCGAGGCCGGCCCCAGGCTGCACCGAGGGGGCGGTTAGCGGAGCCCCCGCGACCTGGGGAGGCTCGAGGGCGCCGAGGGGTTCGCTGACCGCCCAGCGGAGTCCCGGAGACCCCCTCTGGGTGCCGAAGGGTATGACCCGCAACTGCCTCTTTACGGGCGGTTCTGCGGCTACCGCAGAGTAATTCTTGGGCACAGGGTCCTGAGGCAGGCGTGTTTTATCCCAAGCCGTAGAGGTAGAAGCCCGCGGGGTCGTCTTTTCTCCCTTTCACGTTTTTCTGTAAATGAGATTGTCCTGTGGTATCAGTCCTGCGGGCAGGTAACGTCCTGTTTTTCTTGGGTGGATGGTGTTGCTGTAGGTACGGTAGCATGAAACGTCCTGCTGCTTGACAAGGATTTCTAGCTGAATTATTTATTCGTATTTCCTCCGAGGGAGTTCTTAAATAATAGCTACAGAAATTGCTCTGTAAGAATGGATCGCTTTCCCCGTGTGCTGCCCCGAGTGATCTATTGTGACTGGGGCAGGATAAAAGATCGCTGGCATTTGTGGCATGGCCCCTGTCTTTTCTTGTTTAACCTGTAAATGCTCTGCATTTCCTTAAATTTTTACGGTTTTCCATTTTGTATTTATATCTGGGCGGTATAGTACTGCTGTTTTTTTCTCCTTAAACTGCTGCTTCATTTCTTCTCTTTGTTTTCATTTTGGTCCAGTTAAACGTACATTTTTTTTGTTACTGCTAGTGGGACAGCTGACAAAGAGTGAACAAACTGGATGAAGTGAGTTTTGTTTTCCTCATAGCCTGGATTTAGCATAGCTAAAAAGAGTCAAAATGTCAAAGGATTGCACTTTATGGAGTAAAAATTCTGCGCTTGAAGTCTAGAGGCATAAAGAAACGTTGGTGTGTCTTTCTGGGTTATTGAGATAAAATGGGATCAAGAACTTAAACATACTGTTACAGACTGTTCTTCATTTAGCAGTAGTTGAGACAGTTTGATCTGCCTGCAATTTCTCAGCTCTGTTTGACAAATGCATTTTTGTAAAGCTGTTCTCTTAATGTTCTGACTTCCACAAGTGTAACTGCAAAATAGAAGCAATAATTTATTAAGTAGTATATTTTATAAAACTGTGAAAACTATAGGAAAATGACAGATGTGGAACTTGAAGGAGGCACTCTGTGGGACTTTGTAAACTTGTGTTGTGTTGCTGTCTCTGGCTGGTAAATGACCTTCTACAGCTTGCCTCACCCTCATTCCTGTTGCTCCCTCTGTAAAGGGGAAATAATGATTACAGATTAAATGAGTTTGCTTAAGATATGTGAATGACAAATCTTGCCTAAAAGTAAGAGGCGGTACTCACTTCCTGAAAATACAGTGAAAATACAGCTACGGAAATGGTAATGTTGTAATTGCTCTCATTTTAGAAATACCAGCTGTAAGATTACACTTTTTTTTTTAAACAGTGTTCTGTTGTTTTTTAAGGAAGAGATTCGAGGAAATTTATGGAGCTTCTTTATATGTTGCTAGTTGTATAATGTTCTGATGACTTTTCCTAAATTTAGTAGGTTCCTAATTTAGTAATGTGGTTTAGGAAGTAGGAAAAGGAATTGTTTGGTATTTTATTTTAATAAACAGGAGGCCTAAATGGAAAATTAGTAAAAAAAATTGTAAAACTAGTAAGTTTCTTGATAGTTGACACTTTCCCAGGTAAGCAAGATTTCAAAGCTACAACTCTTCCATTAATTAACTTTTAATTCTTCAGTCTGAAAAAAAATTTACAAAGGAAGCTGTTGTATATAATTTTAAGTGGGTTTTGGTTCAGAATAATTGAATTTATTATTATTAGTGCTGACATTTAATATGTAAGTTGCCTGACATAAAAAGTAGGTGCCCTTTTTTCCTGATTATGTACAGTGTTTTTAAACCCTGGCTGTTTAACTGAAACAGTTGTGCAACCGGTTGCAGTCTCTAACTATACCGGTAAACTATCACCATACCATTATGGCAATATTACTTATATTTCAGATATAAATGTTATATTGGCACATCAAATAAGTTTTAGTCACTTGTCAAACTGCCGTAATTTATATAGCAATGTATGATGCCCTAGATTAATTACATCTTATTTTTACAGATCCACTGAGATTTCTCTGATTAATTTAAAGCTAGAGTTATCTGATCAGCCTGTTCTAAGTTAGCCTAGTAGGAAAGTTTGGAAACCAATAAATTGCCTCTTTTTGCGAATGGCAGTGATCATTAACCTGAAGAGCCACTGCCCTTCATTTGATGCACACTAACTTGTAAAACTTGGGAGTATGAGCCTTTACAGGTATAATTTAAACGTATTGTGATCTTTGTCCGTGTGGACATTCTTTACTTTTCTGTTATATTCTTTAGAAAATAGAAGCCAGTGTTGACAAAATCCTGTGTCTTGTTTTCTTATCACTGTGTTGTCCAAAGTAGGGGCTAATTTGACATTGCTAGATTGGTTTAAATCTGGTCTGTGTAACTTTTAAGAAAAAAGAAATTATCATTTGCTTAAAACCAACCAAATTCCCCAAACAAACCTTGAAGGAAAAGCCCAAGGTTGTGCAGAAAGTGAATAGAATGAATTTGCTTTAGAAAATTTAGTATAGCACCTTCAGTAAGCTGAAATCTTAAAGCCACAGATAACATAAAAATGTGGTGAATAAGCAGTAAACAGCTGTTGCATTTAGAATAGAAGACAAGGTGAAAACTAGGACCCAGGAAGTTCAGTTGAAAGTGTATGGAAAATACATCATTGCTGTACAAAGTGTAAGATAATTAAGGCCTTTCCTTCAACCCACAGATACCAACTGTTTGCATCTTAAACTCAGAAGACTGGCTTTATCCATAGTGCTGACATTTTAACTACTACCATTTGCCTTTCCCTTAATTTCATTTTTAATACCCAGTTACTTCAAACCCTGAATTATGACTGGGCATATTTAAACAGCTTTCACAATAATTTCTATGGGAGCAGCTTTACGTTTGCATTTTATTAACAAAATAACCTCTGGTCTTTTCTTTAGACACTTGAGATTTGTAAATGTAGATATTTAAATCTGACTAAATACAAAGCTAATGCAATTAATCGCATACGCAGCGTTAGGAAAGAGCGTAGAATGTTAGCCTTCACTGTATGTATGTTATCAGGATTCTTTTGCCCTTGAAAACTGCCTGTTTGTGGGACGCTATCAAAATACATGCGCAGATAATGATAAAAAGTGCTGCTTTAAGAGTTTTGCTGTAGCAACAGATTTTTTTTTAAATGTATTTGTAAACAGGCATTTAATAAAATAATTGCATTAGGTGATAATGCAGAAGTTCTGCTAGCCTGAGGTCATCAGAAGCTTTTCTTACAAAATGCAAGCCAGTGGCAATACCAGACCTTCCCCTAAGTGTCATCCCAGTGTTTTCGGCTAGTTGGGTATTTTTGTAATAACATTATAAGAAAATGTTATGCTCTGGATATTCCTACGTTTGATTAAACTTATATTGTTCCATTCTTTACCTGCTCTTCTAGTCTTAGTGCAAGTTTTGTATTTCCAGCTGTTCGTAAAACAATTGTTTATTGCTTAGTTTTTCTGCAATATGGGCAATATTTTTATATAATAATTTTGAACTATTTTTTTCTTTACAGCATTGCCCAGGAAAAAAAATGTAAACTATTTATAATATATCTTTGAAAAAAAACCAACAAACCCAACTTTAAGTGAGGAAAGCTTTTGGTTAACTGGAACTTCAGTAATGATGCATGTGTGTTCTGTACTTTTGAGTGCCACAGTACAGGATGCTATTTGTGTTATTTCAAATAAAAACTTTAAAAAAAAAAAAAGGTAAAATGAATGGTTACTGTAATTACATAACTAATTTGAGGATATAAAAACAGTGAAATTCTTGGTAATTAATAACAGTTTTAAGTATTTAGTAGTGCCATTGGTGAAATACAGTTGAAGATAAAAATGTCTTTTTTTTTTAAAGCTGAAAAATAAAAGTACCATAATTGATACCAGAATGAATGAAGAGTACAAAACATTTCTCCTCCACTAAGAGGTTCTTAGTCCTTTGTGACCTTCAGTTATCAGTCTGTAGTGATGTATGGCATGTAAGTTTGGACATCTAGCCGTGCTCTGTTAGAATAAGATCAGTGCAAAATTTATAGTTACATTACCAAGATAAGTTAGTTTTATCTTGGGATTTTATTAATAAACTTTTTAATTGAGTTGAATATCAAGGGAAGTTTATAAATTTATAGTCTTTTAAATCAGTAAAGATAAATAAAATCAAAATTGGGCTGTATGGAGTCTCACCTACTGATTTTTGTATCTGGTTGCATAAACAGAATTTTGGGAAACACTTTGCTGTGCAACAACTGCACAATTTTTGAGCTGGAATGGAAGAATTCACTTCTGAGAAAGAAAGAGGTGGCAGATGAGTTTCCTGTAACCAGTGTCCCTGAGCGATGTCAGCAGATCATTCTTTTAAATAGACCAACTCTACAGCTAAAACATAGAAAACCATGATTGTTTTCCTCCTGTTGCATGGAACATTATCTGATGAATATGTGTATTACTTAAATCGGGAAAATAAAACCAGACAGATTTATTGTAAGGAATAGTTATTCCAGTTGGTTGTAAATAATGTTTTGTACTTGCTTTTAGGTCTAGCTGTGCAAGCTCTGAGAATGGGAAAAGAGAGAACAATAGACTTGCAAAAGCCAGAGAATGTTGTCTTGTGCCTCTCCCTTGGAAAGTTCTGTGAGATTGTAATTAATAAGCTAAAGCAGTTTAGCTCAAATGATGTGTGAAGCTTGGTGATCAAGGACTTTGTGTAATTGTTTGCTCAAAATTCTACCTTCAAACTAAAGGATCTTCAGTATATAATAGATGGGTATAGACTATGCTGGTGAGAACTCCACAGAGACCGATTAAATTACCCCTGTTAATATGAAAGAGAGAAGGCACAACTTCCATTGATCTTACTGATAATTTACATTTGTATTCAGCAAATACAGATGTGTTTGGTGTAATGATTGTGTGTCTTACAACTAACTAACTTTAAAGAAGTTTACAGGCCAAAGTACTGGGGAGACGATGATGAAGGTATTTTGCTTGATAATTGGAACTGAAAATTTTGTACATCTTGCATGGTTTTGAAGTAGTGAAGGGACTGCGACAGAACTGTTAGCTGGGGGTTGGGATTTTTGCCTTTTGAAAGGAGGAAGAGACAATATTACATGTTCATTTAAACCTGTTGGACTTTCATTTGTAAATAGATTAAATATTTTATTGAAAAAAGAGCCAGGAAACAATCTTGAGTGATAGAATGAAGGTCAGGCAGCCTGTCTTCTGCCCACTTTAGGTGTTTGAGGGCTTTCAAAAGATATTGTGGAATCTGTGCCAGCTTTTGCAGCTTTTTCCTTTGTTTTTTGTTTGTTTTTCCTCTGAGGTGACCTTAATCACTGGAATGAGAAACAGATATCGATCTGGAGTGGCAGGGGAAGAGGAGGGGGAACCCTGTGATTTTCCTCCCTGGGAGCAGTATTCGTGTGTTAGGAAAAAAGGGGTAGAAGTTAACAGTGTTAGAGCAGAAATGTGAGACACCTTATTTTTGATGATTAATGATCTGATGGAAAATACTAGCTAGTCATCCTTTCCTACACTGTTAAAAGTAATTCTGTTTCTCCTTGGGCAATTACGAATACAAAGTTGCTTGTTATCTTTTTTATTCAACCTATGTAAACAAGGCTACTTGATCAGCCTAAAGAAAAAAATCCCTTTATGTATCAGTAACTGTCGATAATAATTTACTAGAGTATAGCAAATATTTTCTCTAAAAGTCTGCTGGAATTTTAATACTTTGTAGATTTTGATGCTACTTGTTCCTATGGAATTACTTCTTCTTTATAAGAAATGAGTGGCAAATAATGAGAAAGGACAAGGACCCTGAATGGATTGAGGTTTCCTAAGTTAGAAATTCTCTCCCCATCATATTTAGGGATATGAATTTGATGAGTATTTAAATCTTGTGACTGTTTACAGCTTCCAATATTTTGACTTTTCTTTCCAAAAGGCTTTTTTTTTTTTTTGAATAAAGCATTCTATTTGGTTATCAACCTTTGGAATGGTTTTTATAAGAATGAGAAACTCCTTAGTAGACATATGGTTGCCCTCATTTTGCCAGCCCTTGATATTGTCTTAAATTAATTGTTTTAACTGAAGCAGTTCAAATAATGCTAGACTTTTGTTCTTAAAAGATGAAATTATTTATGTTTGACTTCTTAGTACTTTGTGAAGCTTGTGATGGGCATTGGTAATTTGATGACTGCATTTATAAAGCAGATGACTAGCTGTCAGTTTAATTTTTTTCTTCATTAGTGGATTTCACTTTGTTTTAAAATGACTGATTCATTGTACAAAATTTGATTATCCGGGAAAAAGCTTTTCAGACTGCAGAGTACGGTGTGTTTGTGTGGTTAATCGTTTATCTGTTAATTATGTTGTAGTTCTGATTTCAGGTTGATCTTATTTCTTGGTGAGTTTAAGTCAAGGATTTTATTCCTTTTAGAAGAGAAATGTGTTGCTTTGACCTTCTGGTCAAATATTGTAGAGTATCTTGGAGCATGTGAAGACAACATTTTGTTATCAAATAGAGAAGCTGACAGTCCTTCTTCTCAATCACTTGCCCCTCCAAACCATAACCTAATTAAAATTTTAAGTGCTTAGAAAAGCAAGAAACTAGTGGTGGAATCTTACTTCTAAGTAGCTTCTTAAGAGATTCATACGTTGTCTTCTGTTTCCTTTGAGAAGAGAGAAATGTGCAAAATGCCTGACATTCAGGACCCTGAAGTATGCATTGGTCTGAGAACACAACACTAGAAACTGGGTTGCCAGATGTTAACATGTTTTATTAGAAATGAGAAGGAGACTAATCTGCTTCTGCATTCTCAGTACAGATTGAAAACCTGATATTCAGCCAAAAATAGCTAAAACTGAAAAACAGTTCTTCAAATTCAAATCCTGTTTTTTTTTTTTTTTTTTTTTTTTTTTTTTTTTTTTTATCTTTTGATGTGCTTTGTGAAGCTGTTTTGTTATGTGCCCTGCTGAAGCTTTACCTGGGCACATGCAATTATCTTTCTTTCCTCCTCTGGGCTTTGATTAAAGTGTTACCATTAGAAACTTGATTAGGGAAAAATGACCCAGGATTGTGATAAGTGAGTTTGGGAGTCTCAGCCAAATGATTTCACCTGAATAATGGGATATACTCTCCAGGAGCTTTCTTGTATCACCAGATTGGTTGAGAAACAAAGGGATTTTTAATTTGTAGGAACTGTTTCATCTTTTCTTTAAATTTCTTTAGCAGCAAGATGGACTGTAGCAGGTTAGATTGTCTTAATCGTCACTGGTTTTAATCTTTACCTTGTTTCTCTTGTGTTTGAGTGCTTTATAGTATTTGAAGTTAAGTTTCTAATTAGAGAGTAACATACAATCTGTTCCAGCAGTACTTACACTGTTAAAAATGATTTTCTGTAGAGGAATTTTGTTAGAAAAATAGAACATCTCCCCAGTGTTCAGGACTTGGTATTCTGGATTTAAGATGCTTTTCAGTAAGAAATGTGTGAATGGAAGAACCAAAACACTGAAAATAGCGTTGTTACTTACTGGTCTTACTCTCTCAGGCTAGTGGGTTATAGTAACAGACTAGTAAGAGTTTTGCTTGCCAAACAACATGGTGGTGTTGTAACAACTCTGTTGCAACCTGTTAACTTTTCCTGTTCTGGTGCAAGGTTATTCTTTGCTTCCTTTCAGTGACCAACTGCTTAAAAGAAAGGCTGTCTCCTGCATGCAGAAACTTCTTTAGAACAGAAAGGATGTTCTTTTGTGAAACATTTTGTATGTATTTGAATGGAGGAGGAGGGTGACAAGCTATAGTTTGTAAGTGAAATTTTAAATTCTTTAGCAGGGCTTCAACGTAGGATTGCCAGTGCTTTTGTATGCTGGGTATGTTTAAATCTTTGAGTGTGGAAGAGAACGTTGGTAGGTACTGAAGAAATATTGTTAAATCTCCCTAGGGTGCAGTGTTTTTGCAGGCATAAAATATAAGAATGGAGCCCCTGTGGGACTGATTTTTAACTTTTAACTATTTATGTGTTGGTTTTTTCTTCCTTTTTTGATTTCCAAGACAGATTAAGATTTGAGTTTTCAGTGTCTAGGAAGGCTTGGCCTTTGTAGGGGTACGTATTCCTTTCTTACATCATCACAACAAAGAAAAGGGAATTTGAGTGCATGGAAATAGGAGGTTCCTAACAAAATTCAAGTGCAGAGGTTTTGGACGCTCAGGTATCCTAGTCTGTAAAATTGCTACTCCATATTTCAGTTTCGTCATATCAAGATACTCCCTAACTGACCTGGCCTAGCAGAGTTCCTACCACTCCAGGTGAGAAGACTGCCACATTCCAGTTCAATCGCCCATCACAACTTGTTTTAGTGGCGAAAGAAGATGTGATGATGGAATATTTCCTCCAGCAACAAGGAGTGGAAACTGCCCATTTTCTGCTTTTTCCTCTACTTATGTTGCTGCTCTACTGGTAGAGGAGAAATTGCCTTTGCCCCTGCTGTTTTCTATCAGATTCTTACCACTACCGTAAATATATCCTGTCTTATACTGAATCTCCTTTTGATTTAATCAGCTCAACTGTTATCTCTCTTCCTTTCTTTCTCTAAAATAAATAAATAGAAAGTCTCCAAAATAGTCTTTCAGGTCTCTAATAAGGCTTCTTTCTAGGTAAAGTATTTGACTAAGATAGCTCATAATTTTGTTTACCCATTTAAGATATTACCCATTCAAAACCCTGCACATCTTGTGCAGCATTTCTTGAAATGGCAATAAATGGAACCTTAAAGAATTGCAAAGATGAGATAATTGAGTTATATGCATTGATCTTATAATCAATTTAATTTTTTTTATCTCATTTACCTTTCTAAAGCTTATATTTTCAGCTCTGAAGAGATAATAAGCCAGTAGTATGGGCACACAGTCAGACTTGATTGGATTATGACATTAACATTTTACTGCTAATCAACACAACCGATGTAACAGTGTGTGTATGTATGCTTTGCCCACTGCTATTATAAAGTATAACAAACTGTTTCATTGGCTATCTCAGTATCTGGCAGTATGTACCTAATTAGTATTTGGTAGTGACAACTATAAATAAGGGTACCTTGCTTTTGCACTGCACACGTGTTTTTGTTAAACTTTAACTCTCTAGGCTCCAGTTTTCCAAGGGAGGGACAAAGCTGTTCTGACAATGAACTTAGACTGAAAACTTTTAGAATATACATCTGATATTGTGATACTCCTTTTTAAAGGCATTTAGGAAGGTAATTTTCACATACTTACAAGAGCTAGGTAGGTTTTGATAGTGGGGAAGGAAAATACCTTTGACTGCACTGTTGCATTGTGGGGATTGTCTTAAAGCCTTTTGTGCCTGTGTGTCCATGGGTGTGATACCTGTTTGTGGTAGAATCAGTAAAAAAGATCCTTGGTTTTGGGGAATGTGATGGTGATATTGTCATATGCTTCAGATATAAGTCATTGCCTTTTGAGGTAGCTGACAGGAACAGACCAGTGAGATAATATGTATGTATTATTAAGCATTTTTGTGATACATAGTGTCTAGCTCAGTGGTGCACAGTAACCAATCTGATTCTGGGATGTGCATTCTGAAGTATTCATGTTGCCGACCTCCGAATGTCCTCCTGTCCTAAGTTGCTACCCTCTCCCTCTTTTTACTTATTGCATCTTTTTATATGCTTAGAATCATAGAATCACCAGGTTGGGAGAGATCCAGTGGAGTGCAACCATTCCCACCAATCTCTAAACAATGCCCCTTAGCACCTTAAACACCTCCAGTGGAATCATTCCCACCTCCCTGGACAACCTATTCCAATGCCCAGTGACCCTTTCCATGAAAAACTTCCTCCTAATCTCTAGCCTAAATCTCGCCTGGCGGAGCTTGAGGCCATTCCCTGTCACTTGGGAGAAGAGACCATCACTCCTCTCTACAACCTCCTTTTAGGTAGCTGTAGAGAGCAGTGAGGTCTCCCCTTAGCCTCTTCTTCTCCAGGCTAAACAACCCCACCTCTCTCAGTCACTCCTCATAAGACTTGTTTTCCAGCCCCTTCACCAGTTTCATTGCTCTTCTCTGGACTCCAGAGCCTCAACATCCTTCTTGTGGTGAGGTGCCCAGAACCGAACACAGGATTCAAGGAGCGGTCTCAGCAGTGCCGAGTACAGAGGGAGAATAACCTTCCTGGACCTGCTGGTCACACCGTTTCTGATACAAGCCAAGATACCATTGGCCTTCGTGCTCTGTCGTGCTTCCTTCTTCATATAGTTCACTGGGAATCAGCACGAGTGAAAACTTGGCTGTGACATTTGAGATGTTACCACGCCAGTTCCAGAGGTGGCCAAGTAAGATATGTGTTGGTTTGGAGAAAGCATGTGTATTTTCTCTTAGCAAAGGTGCTAGAAGCTATTGGCCTCAGAGAAATATTTAACTTGAACCATGACAGACAGTGCTGCCCATCAGGATTGCAGTGACAGAGATTGTTGTTAGCTACATGGGGAGCTGGCAGGAATTTTACTCTACTGACACCCAGTTAATTTTGTGTTTGTTGCTCCATATGCTCTCAGAAGTCTTAGGAGCTTGACACTTTAGAAAATCTGTGGAGGATGGCTCAAGGGGTTGCACAAATCCTATTTGACAGAATTAGCAACAGAACAAAAGCCATTGCTGTGTCAGTCATTTCCCAAATGCTTGAATAAACTTTCATTTGGAACGATGTTAAGCTTTGTTCTTTGATTTCATCCTTGAATCATCCTTTCTTATAAAGGTAGATGAATTAAGTAATTTTGGTTTTGAAGACATCCACCCTTTTGGAAATAGTTGTGTAAACTCCTGGTTGTGTCACTACTTAGTCTCTGCTTCTGGTTGCAGCTGGTTATTCCTGTAGTTGAAGGATTGTGGTGTTGTCCAGTCTTGGGTTTCTGGTCTTCCTACTCTGTTCTGTTTTACTCTAGATAGTGCATGTTTTTACCAATTTGATACTTGCTAGTTTTGGTTTAGTTGGAAGCTGTATTAGGAGAATATTTAAGCATAAACCCCTCTTTCTGTCAGTAGGTTTAGCAAATGTTTATTTGTACTAGTATGACATTTGAATAAGCACACCAAAAATATAAATCTGGAATTTTTTTATTTTTTTTCCCCCTTGTGAACCACTTATACCACTTCTCGAGGTATCACTGTTGTAGTTTGATTGTAGTAAAGTCGCTCTTGTTTCAACTGAGTGTCTGATTAGGGGTGGATGTTTGGCCCAGTAGAGTACAGGGGCAAATTATCTTGAAGCTAAGAGTGTGTTTCTGGGTATGTGCATGATACACTAAGTCTGAAGTCTACTGTAGTTACTCTGAGAAGATAAGCGTTCTTTGTAACCACTTTGGTCAGCTAGTACTAATATTGTAAACACTGAAGAGGAATTAATTTTCAAGTTGTTGCATTTAAACTTTAGATGTTTTCTGAATTACTGTGGTACCTAGAAGCTCTGTTTTCTAATTAAACTTTATGAATCTGGCCTCAAGGGCTGAATGTATGAGATTTTTTTTTCCCTTTCAGACAATATCTGGCTCCTTATAATCTAGTTTTATGTATAATGAGGCACAACATGGGACAAATTATTTCTTGTTGTGGTAAAGGAGAGGGGGGGAAAAAAAAGTAGTTCTTCAAAATATCTTTCAAAAGTATCTTCCATGCTGTATAAATATCCTTAGCTGCTTATTGGGCTGTGTGTGCAAGCATGTAGCTGGCACTGGAGAACACACCTGGAGTACTGACATCAGGGAGCTCTGGTACAACAAAGTTGTTGACATACTGGAGTGAGCCCAACAGATGGCTGCCACCAAGGTTGTTGGGGGCTGAACTACCTGACATACAAAGAGAGACTGATTGGTTTTCTTCAGCCTTAAAAGCGAAGGCAAAGGGAAGGTCTTGCTGATGCCTGCAATAGCCTGCTGGGAGGGTGTTAGGGTAAATGTAGCCACAGTAGGAAAATAAGGGGCAACAGACACAAACTGGAACATGAGGTATTCCAGAAAGATATAAAAGGAACACTTTACACCATGAGGGTGGTCAATACCTTCCAACATTTGAATAAAGAGGGTGATTACAAGATTTCTACGTAGTAGTTAACCGTGCTCGTATAACATTTTTTTTAGTACTTACATGAATTCTGGTAAATAGGCCATGATGCTATCTACAATGTTGTTCCAGTTGCTATTGAGTACTCTTGAATATCTTTTAGAAGGGGTTGTAGGCAGCTGTTTCTTAGTCTGTACAGAAATAATTGAGTTGATGCTTGATAAAAAATCCAAAATTTTGAAAATGTCTGCTGAAAGCGTATTAAAGATACCCAGCTATGTTGTTTAGATAAGGTATGGTTAACTTGTATGGCATGGTTAATAGAATAGCAGTGTTTTAAAAAAGATACTATATTTTATTATTCTAATGGAAAGAAAGCCAAATAAGGGGTTGTATTCACAAAAGCATTGCATCTTAAATGTATATCAGTTGATGTAATAGAAATATTTCTCTTTGTGTAGAGGCTTTACCTTGCTTCTATCTTTAGTGGCTAGAATAATACTTACAAAATATTTAAAAGCACTTTTTTTCCTTAAGCTGTCTTAACACTTGCAGAGGTCATGCCATTATGGGGACTGGAGAAATGTAGGAATTTATCATGAAATGGTAATTTTGTCTTTTAATTGCAAGAGAAGTTGTCCAAGATAATTAGTATAGCTGAGAGAATAGAAATTAGAAGATTCTGTGCCATCTCTAATAGCAGTTGTTGGTCTTGTGTCCTGATTACCTGCAGTTGTGGGGTGAGATCGTCTTCACTGTGGGGAGTGATGTTTGGGGATCTTTTTTCTTCCCTCCCCCTGCCTCACCTTACCCTTAAGAGGAGCAGCATTGAGGTACGTGAAATCTGTCAGGGCATAGTATAGTGGAGAACGCAGCTGATACTTTAGGGAGGCATAAGGCTGGAGTGCTTACAGTAAGGCTGAAGGATATAACACCCTATGCCTAGGAACTTATTGTTAATCAGAATCACACAGGAGTTTTCTATGTATAATAGGTATTCACACTCAGGTTTTCTTTGTGGATTCCCTTATTTCAAAGTAATAAATTTCTTTGCCCAGGTTTTTTTTTTTTTTCATTTTGTTACAACACTAGCAATGATATAAACTTGCTTTTTGGAGGGACTTACTGTTGAGTTTCTTTTGCTTAATAGATAACATATCTCTTTTCTACTAAATGTGCTCTTTTCAGCTTTATATGGATGGGGTTTCTGATTGATATTCTCACTGAAAGCTGCAAATTCAAGTCCAACTGAACCTACATTGACGCTTGTTTGAAAGGGCTAACTTGGAAGTGATAATTTCTTCCTTTTGTCTTCAAAAATATGATTTTATTTACTGTGATATTTTTGACCCAATGTGTAAATATTATCTCCTGTTATTTCTCTGGGATGCATTTTTGGACTATATATATATGTAAATAGAATATATATGAAATATATATTCTAACTGGTGAGAAACAGTGTGTATTTGTGTTTGATGGACAGGCCCCCATAACAGTGTTGGCAAATACTGGATCAGAGGAAGAAAGCACTTCAGTAGTACTCTGCTGATCAAGTACACATTTTAAGATTCCCCCTCTCCCCCTCCTCTCGGCTCCCTGGGTTACTGTTTCTTTTAGGAGGAACCATAAATATTATGTGAGAAGTGAAAAGCTGTAAAGCAATCGGTGAGATTGTAAAATGGTTTGGAAAATTGTTCTCTTGCAGTTTAATGATAGTGATGTTGAACACTGTTGGTTTATAATCTGAATTTTTCCTAAACTGTACAGAAAGCAAGAGATGAACTCTAGGAATCTAATGTGCCTTTCACTGTGTTAGCAATGTATGTAACTTTCTTAAGAAAATGCCAGCTTTGCTTTTTGCAGTTTGTTTATATCTGTATGCCAACTATAACTGCCTTTGATAGTCTTTTGTGACATGACATTTTACTTCAAAACATATTTGTTTAATTGCTTGGAAATAAAATACTTTAAAGTGTGTCTCTGAGTTCAAGGTAGGAACTTTCAAAATAGACGCCTAAGGCAAGTTTTCAGGGCTGCTTGATAGAAACAAAGTTATTTCAAAATGTAAATTGTCAACATATGAGGACCTTTTCTTTAGGAGGTTTTCTGTCTGAATTTATTTTAGCTCTGTTTCATAGATAAAATGAGATACTGAATCACTTCTATGTTAATAAATGAGCCCTTTATCTTCCCCTGTGGATTTTTAAGTTCTGCTAACCACTAGAAACATTCTTTGGAAAATTAGTCAAAACAGCTACAGATGTGTGATAAACCTACATTTTTAAACAAATTATATTCAATCAAAATTAGATACTAAATCTACAGATCATGTATTTTATTCCTCTTGAGCATATGGTCATTTTGAAGATGGAAGTGGACTGATAGGCAGTAAACTTTAAATTTCTGGCAGAAAAAAAAGAAGGGTAAGAATTGAGAAAGCCTTGAATTTCCCGTTATCTAGATGGCTTGGGAATGACAAAACATATTGCATAACTGTTTATATGGAGAAAAATACACTCTGAAAGCTGTGCCAATGATAGCACTTCACAGGGGTTGAATTTCCCTAGCTGCATAGATTGTAAGAAACAGTTCTGGTAGTTGTTACAGAGGAAAGCAAATGATTGCAGTTAGTGATTTATCAGAATGGGTAAATGTTGTTACCTGAGCCACTGATACAACACTTTTCTAAACACTACAGCTCAGTAGATTCTAAGATGTGGTCAGTTATAGAATAATTTGTGTTCTGATGTCATGTAGTTTTAGTGTTCTGTGCTCCAGGGTGACTTAGAACAACACAAAGGCGTGCATGGATGCCAGATAACAATGTCTTAAATTATCTAGAGAAAGAAGAGTTGTGCTGTTAAAATCCTAGAGAATTAATAATAGAGCTGATACTGTCAGGGGAATATGACATGGGTTTTTTTTTTGTCAGATGCAGAGGTCTGATTGACATCTTTGTCATATTATGAAGTCATGGATACCTCTGTATTTTGTAACAAGAGTTCTTCACTTAGCAGTATTGCAAATGTTATTGCAAATGTAACTGCTATTGCATTTTACCAAAGAAGTAAGTTTAAGCCCTGTGACTTTGCAGTTTTAATTTTTAGGAGAGGAATCTTCCCTCTCTCACCTTTCAGTATCACTTTGTAATTAAATTTTCAAATAAAACTATTTTAACCTTTTTATAATTGACAAAATATATTTTTGTGTGCATGTTTATTGTTGAATTTCATTTAATATTTCAAACATTCTATACTATTTCTTTATAGAAACGATTGCAAAAAGAACTATTGGCATTGCAAAATGATCCACCTCCAGGAATGACTCTAAATGAAAAGAGTGTACAAAATTCAATTACACAGTAAGTACATATACTATTTAATTTTTGCTATTAGGCTGAAAAGCGTAAGTAATGAAAGTTCTTTGTATGCCAATTCCACCACTTATTCCAAGTAACATTCTGAATTTTTGTTTTTAGTCTAGGGAGTGAAACATTGTTCTACTTAATGAGCACATTACTGCAATGTGCTGGACACTCAGGAACTGAATAGTGAATTCATTAAGTTTTTATTAGGCATTTTACTGTATAACTAAATGTCAGTTGATAAAAGCTTCTGCATATTTTAAAATAAAATAAGTCTTTCATAGATGCTAACCTCTGAAACCCCTGTAGACTTGTTGAAATAATGGAGTAGCTGGTTTAGAGTTTGTGCATTATTTGTTGAGTATATTTTGTAGCTGTTAATTTCTGTTGCCTTCTTTCTCTAAAGCAAGTGGAGAAAACTGCTTAAAGACTGAAGCTATTGCAGTACATTTGTTTGCGACTTCCTGCTGTAGTTTTATGTCATTAATGTAACAGAAAAAGAAGCATGGTTAAGTATCTTGTGTTCTGTCCATTTACATGAACAGGGGGTGTTTCTAGTATTCAAACTCTTTTTCTAATGGACTGAAATTCAAAAGATTTAGACTGCATTAACATTTTTTAGATGTAAACATTTATGAGAGTATGAATCTTGGGTTGTATGTTCTGGGCTATAATATTGATTGATGGATCCATTTAAAAACATAACCTAGAGCTGACTTCTAATGTAGCTTCACATCTGTGTTTTTGGTGGGGCACTCAGTGTTACATGAGGTCTTCTATGTACGGAGTTAAACACTGCTGTTTTTTTGAATGATGCTTTTTTTTTGGTGATAGTTCATGCAGATGAATGAGTAAAACAAATTGAACTTTCCAGAATTTGATACAAATAATAAACTATTGTATAATTGCTGAATTACAGCTTTTGTTTCTTTAGGAAGGAAAATACTGAAATTTTCTGTAAAAAGGACTCACTCTAATATTGCATGTGTTTTTGCACTCACCTAAACAATAACAACAAAAGTGAAAGTTTCAGCAGATTAGGAAATGGAAAAGGGAGGGGGAAGTTATGTTTGTGGTGGATTTTTTTGTTGTGGATTTCCTCCTTTTTAGGGTATCTTTGTTCAGAGAGTACTATCTCATTATTCTGCTGCTATTTGCAATTTTGATGCTTTACAATAGTGTGCAAATAAAGTTTGTATATAGTGTTATGCTAGATTTTGGGATTACCAGTGTTTCAGAAGATACCTGTCACAAGTACGTTTTTGGTGTCAAGTAGTGTGTTTGGAGTTTATTAATTAAGTTGCAGTTTGAACTGATGCAGTGAAGATTTGTATAGCATACTAGCTTGGGTTTGAAGGATATTGAATAAAATAATTTGATCCCATGATGTAACTGGGTCATTTGAAATGTTAAGCAATTATCTATTTGAAATACACAAAGATTAGAAATTTGAAATGGCTAAACTGTAAAGCACACAGGAAGCACTGGGTTCTAGTGATTCCTTGACCATAAAAGGTGCAAAGTCCTGGCAGAGTTTTCTACTTAATATCTTGAAACTATTTTAAAACTTGAAGGTGGGGGTTCTGGATTACAAGGACCAATAAATCTGAGGAGTGTTGAAGCAACATATATACAAATGTAAAAACAGAGAGCATAAGAAATGATAAGCCGTCTGGAGTGCAGATGAATTAAATTGAAGGAGTGTTCCAAAATTTAAAATATGGAATGCTTATACAGGCATCACCATGTTGGTATTGAAGATTCATTCCTCAAAGTGCGTGGCAGTTGGCAGTTCAGTAGGGAAGCAGTTTTTCACAAAATATATCACCATCACTGCCTTCCCCCCCACCCCGCAAAAAAAAAACCCAAACAACCCCACACAAAATCCAAACTAACCAAAATGGAGAGAGAATGATAGAGGGTGATATAAACTGTTCTCAGCTTAAATACACAGGGAGAGTATATATGACAGGAAGGTGGAGAGGTTGGGAGTAAGATCATTAGGGCTGCCAGCTGGAGGACACTTCAGCTTTTTCTGAACACATTATAATCTCAACTGACTCACTTTAGTCAGATATAAATTTTAACTAAGCATTTTTATAGTCTCTTGCTGAATCTTTAGCTTATCATGTTGCTCAAATGTGTAAAACTAAATCAAGGGTGAAAGACAAAAACAGGGAAGTGGTGCTGCAAAGGATGGCATTCAGTGATAACCAATAGAACTCCAAAATAACGTAAGTTTAATAGCAGCATTGCTGTATATGCTGAACATTATACAAAACATCTGGTTTTGACTGGATTAACCCTCCCCCAACAACCCAACCCAAACCCAACAGCAATAAAAATCACTCCTGCCTCTGCCAACTCCACCTGTCAGTTACTTCGAAGTTGTTGTAATGGAAGAAGCAGAGGTAGGGGAATAAGAATGCTGTAATAGACTGAGGTGTATTTCTTGAGTTGCAATTCATAGAGTCATAGAATAACCAGGTTGGAAGAGACCCACTGGATCATTGAGTCCAACCATTCCTATCAAACACTAAACCATGCCCTTTAACACCTCGTCCACCCGTACTTTAAACACCTCCAGGGAAGGTGAATGAACCACCTCCCAAGGCAACCTGTTCCAGTGCCCAATGACCCTTTCTGTGAATATTTTTTCCTGTATGTCCAGTCTAAATCTCCCCTGGCGGAGCTTGAGGCCATTCCCTCTTGTCCTGTCCCCTGTCACTTGGGAGAAGAGGCCATCACCCTCCTCTCTACAACCTCCTTTCAGGTAGTTGTAGAGAGTAATGAGGTCTCCTCTCAATCTCTTCTTCTCCAGGCTAAACAACCCCAGCTCTCTCAGCCGTTCCTCTTCAGGCCTGTTCTCCAGCCCCTTCACCAGCTTTGTCACTCTTCTCTGGACTTGCTCCAGAGCCTCAACATCCTTCTTGTGGTGAGGGGCCCAGAACTGAACACAATGTTCAAGGAGTGGTCTCACCAGTGCCGAGTACAAAGGGAGAATAACCTCCCTGGACTTGCTGGTCACACCATTTCTGATACAAGCCAGGATGCCATTGACCTTCTTGGCCACCTGGGCAGACTACTGGCTCGTGTTCAGTTGGCTGTTAATCAGCACCCCCAGGACCTTCTCCTCCTGGCAGCTTTCCAGCCAGGCTTCTCCCAGTCTGTAGCACTGCATGGGGTTGTTGTGTCCCAAGTGCAGGACCCGGGATTTGGCTTTGTTAAACCTCATCCCATTGGTCTCAGCCCAGCGGTCCAACCTGTTAAGATCCCTTTGCAGAGCCTCCCTACCCTCCAGCAGATCGACACTTGCACCCAGCTTAGTGTCATCTGAAAACTTGCTAAGGATGCACTCAATGCCCTTACCCAGGTCATTGTTGAAGACATTGAACAGGGCTGGACCCAGCACTGAGCCCTGGGGGACACCGCTTGTCACTGGTCTCCAGCTGGATTCAACACCATTTACCACCACTCTCTGGGCCCGGCCATCCTACAGGGATTTTTTTTTTTTTGAAGTTTTCTGTGACGTTTTTCCTTTTTATACTCTCAACTTATCCAGTTTTGATTCCATACCTCTCAGGTTAAATACCATTTAATTTCTTAGTTTTTCACAGATGCAAATGCAAGAGGAACTTTGCCCTTCCCTCTTGGATACAGATTTTATTTTAATAAGCTGTATTGATTTTCTTGACAGAAAAGTGTCATGAAAGAGAATGTGTACTTGTTTGTTTCCTTCCAAACCTGTTTTTGTGTTGGAATAAACTCTGGAACAGGTCTTTTCTTTCAGCTTTGTTGTCTCGGACTAACAGCCATTTTATTCTGAACTGATGGGTCGTTGTGGAGTTGAAGTCATAATTGCTTGTATAATTCACAGCACTGTATCAATGCCTGTATGTAAAATACCAAGCTTGCTTCTTTCAAATGTATGCTTGATGTTGTTCGCCTTTGTGATCATTATGATACCTATAGACAGTTTAAGTGATTTGACTGTGATTGATAATCGGCTTGATTAGTCTTGAGCTCAATGAGTAAAATTACAGTTTGTCAGTCCACAATACTAATAGTTTTATTTGCTGTTTCATAGGTGGATTGTAGACATGGAAGGTGCACCGGGAACATTGTATGAAGGGGAGAAATTTCAGCTCCTATTTAAGTTCAGTAGTCGGTATCCTTTTGATTCACCTCAGGTAACTACTTTCTTCCTTGTTGCTTAACACTAACTTTACATTATAGCTGCGTGATGCATACTCATTATTAATGTCATCCATATGTTCTAAGTTGAAGCTTAGTTGCTTTAATTTCTGTTAAACACACTGGGGGATGCCTTTTCTTTTAAAAATGACTCTGCTGGTCTACTTGGTTTCATAGGAGAACAATGTGAACTGGAGGCTTCTTTCAGGTTGATACTTACGTGAAAGAGCAGCACAGGGTGAAGTAGTAAGATCCACTTTACCGAAGTCTAGGAGTAAACAACAGACTGCTGCTTTGTCTCTTCTGTTTTCATTCCAACTCCTTTTTTCTAGTTGTTTTTTGTGTCTCTTGCATCTTCTCTACTGCAGTTGTTAATACAGCAGGAGAAATATTGTGAGTCTGGTAGGTATTTTTGTAAATAGGTGACATCTTTGAGAGGCCTGCAAATCTAGATGTTATCACTGAGATGTGAGGTACGATGGTGTATTCATGGCAACCTAAAGAATGGAAAGGGCAGCAGTACTGCTAGGCTGCAGAATGAACTTTGTCCATCCCATCCCTCCATTACCTGAGGGAAATGTTACAAAATGTGGCAGGTAAGAGTGGTTTGGCTATCAAGCCTGCCTTTCTGAAAAAGGACCAGAAAAAGTAAGAGTACCTCAGCTGTTGTCCTTTCTTTTGCAGCTAAAAGTTCCACAAATAATCTCTTACACTGCACTCACTGGATCCTGGAGCTGAGGGAGACACTTAAACCATAAACACTGCATATTTTTGTGTAATGTGATAAAAATTAGAATGCTGGCCTTTCAGTTTTAATGAACTGGTCACCTATACTTCTGTACCTCATCAGGTTTGCAGTGAAATACTCATAAATAACCTACAAGAGAGTAGCCACTTTGATTTGATTTTGAGTAGGTCCTGTTTGCACTCATTACACTCATTGCACTCATGTGCATATGACTCCGTACAGTTTATTGTAAAACAGCAAATTAGATCTATACATGTACACTGAATTTTAGCACAGAAAAAAAAAGAATTTAAGTACAGGGTGCTTGATTGTTGTAGATGGCTAGAATTTGTTATATAAACACTGCTGTGCAGTAGGTTCATTCTGTATCACAAACCTCTGGGTCATAATTCACTCTCCTGCAAATCTACTTACTGTGAATTGACAGTTTACACTTCATCTGCTTAATCACTTGGTTGTTTTCTGCCTTTTAATGTACATTGTCTGTCATACTGCACATGCTTTTACTTATCTAGTATGCCTAGTTCTGATTTGTCTCTAAAAGGAAGACTTCCGAAGCTAAATATGTTAGTGAATTATGAAGGTAAGCTTCTTCAATGTTTGAGAAATACCATTTCAAAGATCTATGAAAGAACATTCTTCATCCAGTTTTTCTGCTGCCTTAGAAACCAATCTGCCACTTGGCAAATAGATTAAGCTCTCTAATATCAGTTTGTTATATGATGGTGTTGTTTTTTTTTCTTTCAGAAGTGATGGATTATATTGTGTTTTTCTAGTTTTGTCTGGAATAGAGCTAATTTTCTTCCCAGTAGCTGCTGCATTTTGTGTTTAATAGGAGAATAATGTTGATAAAACATTTTTAGCTGTTGCCAGGTAATGCAGAAGTTGGTCTGGGATAGACTTAATTTTTCATACAGCAACTGCTGTATCAGAATAATGCTGGTAAGAAAAACATAGAATCACAGAATCATAGAATAGTTCGTGTTGGAAAGGACCTTAAAGATCATCTTGTTTCTATGCCCCTGCCATAGGCAGGGACATCCCTCTGGATCAGGCTGCCCAAGGCCCCATCCAGTCCAGCTTTAGACACCTCCAGCGATGGGGCAGGCACAGCTTCCCTGAGCAACTTGTGCCAGTACCTTGCTACAAATCACATCAGTGTATTAAGAAATCAAGGACTTTTTCTGTTTCCTGTGCTCTACTAATGAGCAGGTGTGCAAGAAGGTGGGAGGAAGCATAGCCAGGCAGCTGACCCAGGCTGACCAAAGGGATGTTTGGTATCATAGAAGGTCATGCTCAGTATATAAACATGTTATTGGCTCGAGGCCAGGGATCTCAGTTTGGGAATGGACTGGGTATCTGTCTTTGCAGGTGATGAGCAATTGTGTTGTACATCACTCGTTATGTATCTGTTATTATTACCTTTATTCTCTCTTCCTTTTGCTATTCTATTAAACTGGCTTTTTTTCAAGCCAAAAATTTTCCTTTTTTCCTGAATCTTGTTGTCGTCCTGCCCAGGCAGAAGGGGTGGGGTAGTGTGAGAGCAGCTGCATGGTCCTAGTTAATATACATATTTATACACATACATATATCTATATCTATATAACTCAGGAGAAACACTTAAGAGGCTTCTGGGTATTCTGGTTACAAGTGTCAATTTATTATATCATTGCATAAAAGATGATAGTGGTTATGTAGGATAAGGAGCTCAGGAGGCTAATGCTGCTACAAAAGTTTCACTTGTCCCGAGCCAAATACATTTGACAAATCTTGATGTAAGATCAATAGTTGTCAAAATTGCTTTTCTAACCTTTATTTTTAACTTTAATATTATCTGTTAGTAGAGAGGCGTTAAGGTTCTAAATGCTGTTTTCCATATTCATCCATGTCAAATAAAAGCATATTTCATTTGAAATAATGATCTAAAAATATTTCCAATATGGTAGCATACTTCTGTTGTACAAGTACTTTATAGTTAATAAGATAGATGCATTTTACTCTTCGTGTTGAAACCTGGATGAGTTACCAAGAACTTGATTTCCTTTTTGTCCATGGTTATAGAAACATTCATTTGTGAATCTGTTTCCTAGTGTATAACATAGTAGATTATTTCATATGCCATAGTGTTGGCTGGCGAACTGTATTCCTTAGGGCATGAGAAACCCGAGACTGCAAGTTTAGTCTGATGTCTTTACACTGCTAGCTTTGCATTCTTCTATCCTGTATAAGTACTTGTGGAACCCCATGTGCACTTAACCATTTATTATTCACTAGCTATTTAATTTCCATTGTTTTATTTTACTTGTCAATTAAGGGCTTCCAGAAATGAATGAAACTAATGAAGTGTATCATTTAGTGTATGTGAAAATGACAGATGCATTTCTTAAGATATTGTTTTATCAAAAACAATACACTCTTGTTTAAAGTGTTGACAATGTACTACAATTGTTTAATTTTTTTTTTTTAGGTCATGTTTACTGGAGACAATATCCCAGTTCATCCTCATGTTTATAGCAATGGTCATATCTGTTTATCCATTCTAACAGAAGACTGGTCACCAGCTCTCTCAGTGCAATCTGTTTGTCTTAGCATTATTAGCATGCTTTCCAGTTGCAAAGAAAAGGTATGTGCTTTTTTAGCACTGTTGGAGTAGAAAAAGTTAATGTATGTCTACTTTGCAAAGTGAGACTTTTCCTTTTTCAGATTCTAAAATAGGCAAAACTACTATATCTACATTTCTACTACTGAAGAAATACTAATCTAGAACTGCAAAATAAACAGTGCAATGAGTACTTTGTCTCTGTTTTCATCGTAACCTGCTTAGATGTCATTATTGGAAAAGAGGACTGAATGGAACCCTTCTAACTGTACTAAATGTGAATTCAATAATTTTTAGGACAAGTCTTTGTAGATTGAGTCTACCTCTGTAGGCAGTGCAAAATGACTTTAAATGTCTTTACTGCAGGCATTTAACGCTTTGCAGCTGTACCATTTCAGTAATCTTGATAATTTTCATTTCAGG
This sequence comes from Coccyzus lansbergi, assembly GCA_033558105.1. Classification (NCBI taxonomy): domain Eukaryota; kingdom Metazoa; phylum Chordata; class Aves; order Cuculiformes; family Coccyzidae; genus Coccyzus; species Coccyzus lansbergi. The sequence goes on from JAUMJK010000470.1 coordinate 23,887, forward strand.
GAAGTAAGCTACTTTTTTGGTTGTGGATGAGTGACACTGCTGTCTTAGACCGTTTTTGTAAAGTGACTACCCTTTTGCTCTTGAGTATTCTTTTTGCAGTGGGATATCTGTGGAAGTTAGATGTGGTCAGAGCTTGTGTATCTGTGCTATCCAAGCATGCTTATTTGCCCTATCCCAATCAGTCCTACTCATGTGTGGTTGAAAAACATCCCCATGGTGGCTTTGTATTGTATCCGATGACTTTGGTCTTGCGTTATGACACAAAGAAAGCTGAAGAATATGAAATATTGATCAGATATAGATATTTAAGTTCATTTTTTCAGCCCTTCCAGTCTGAGAGTTATGGATATGAATTGGATCTAATAAGTCCGAATTAGATTCCAAACAGCAAAGGGATTTAATTTGTGTTTCTTCTTGAACAGCAGCTGTTCTTTTGTGGGTGTTTCGTTTATTTGTTTGTTAGTTTATTTCTACCTTTATCTCCAACATCTTCAGTATTTTTAATTAGCTTTTAGCTTGGAGTATCTCCAATAAGAATTGTTAACTGGATCTTTAAGAGATTTTCCTTGACAAAGGTCTGGCCTTGACTGTTACCTTATTTTCACTGCATTCACGTGGTAGCCTTTCGTAAGCTCATTAAGTAGCCCATGTATTACAATATGAGGATTATTTGATTATTTGTAGGTCTTTTCTTCTGTTGCAGAGGCGACCTCCAGATAATTCATTTTATGTAAGAACGTGTAACAAGAATCCAAAGAAAACAAAATGGTGGTATCATGGTAAGTATTTAACTAGGAACAGGAATTGTAAAGATTTTTTTTTTTCAGGCTGAAGACAATTAAAATGTAGGAAAGTTGTATAAATGCATTCAAAGCCTTAAACTACTTTTTCTAAATTTTGAAAAGTCATTGAAAACCCGTTTCTGAGGTACTCTGCTCTGATTTTGTATTTATCATGTTTTAACAATTCCTTATGGAAATTTAAACAGCACAGATTTATATATTTCAAGTTGTAGAACTGAATTTGAATGAAAGTTCTCAGAAAACTGTATTAGTCTGTAAGAGTCTTAAGTTTGAGGTTGGGGAAGGTCCCTAATGAAAGCAGGTTTAGCTCTAAACTCAGGGGTTTTTTTTGTTGTTCCTAATGCTTTTAAGAGCTTTTATAGCAATAAATATGCCTATGTGTTAGTAAACAGTTGTATGTTTTAATAGATTTCAGCTGTTAATCAGAATTTCCAATGTGGGACAGTTGGCTGACTTAAATGAAAGGCTCTTATGAACTAATAGTCAATAATGTAGTAATAAGATTCTACATGTACATGATTAAAAAATAGTGTACTAGAATTGCTACATGTGCTACTACAGTGTCTGCCTTGCTAGTATTGTGTTGGTGGGAGTTTTTCTGTGTTTTGTTTTGTTTTTTTCTTTCTTGTGTGCTGTCTGTCTGACTTGATCCTTTTCTTCTGCCTCATCATCTGTCATCCTCTTCCCAGAGTTGGGGTTGGTTGTAGGTACTTATCTGCTCCACTGGTCAGGAAAATAAAAAGGAGGAAGTAGAGTCAGGCTGTGCTTTTTTGTTTTCCTCTCCTCTCTTCCTGGCCAATGCTTTCTTTGCTTGCCTTAGGAAAATACTGTACTCATCATGGTTAACGGAAGCCCGTGTATTTTTTGGGAAGAGATGTGTTAGAGCAGATAATACTGTATGCGAGGGTGGTGCAGGAGGAGATGATCCCGTTATTGCCTTTCACTGAAGGCTCCAACATAAGATATTCTCTGTTTTCACTGCCTCCCCCACCCCAGGACACACTTTGTCTGCTGCGTGAAATGAGACTACGTATTTTGAGGCAGTAGAACTTAATAACTGGAGAAGCAAATGCCAAAACCTTCACCCTTAAATTCTTAAAGCCATGGATGTCTTAAGAACAACTTGAGAGTTTCATAATACTTGCTGAGACCCATGGGTTTTGATATATAGTAATCTAACAGAATGAAACTCTGTTTCTCATAATGCACTAATAATATCAAGGTGACTTCAGTTACAGTAAGAGGAATGCTGTATGTCACGGGATTAAGAGGCATTTAAAAATGCGCTACGATTTATGGTGTAGTTGTATATTATGTCATTTTCAAAGTTTGCTCTAAGAATAATAATCCTACTGCCTGCAAGGCTTGTTTTTTCATCTTTGCCAGATTGTTCAGTACTCAGTTTCTCTTTTCTTCCTGTTTTCACACTCTTGTAATGTGTCTGGTACTTATCCATTTCTAGTTTTACTTTCTCTTTACTGGCAGTTTTGGGAGAATTTTTAGTAGTTATTTTTATTTTCACTTACTAGCTATTTTTAAAGAGAAACAAGTGAAGTTTCATTTATTGGCTATGTTGTGATCAAAATGTTCTGTCTACTGTGAATTTGTACTAGTCTCATTTTGATTCAGGATTGAAGTGTATCAAAAAGAATAGTTTGCAGATACTACTTTGATTTGCTATTCATGAAATTCAGTTTGTGTTAAGCAAAACACCAAATGAGTATCAAAAGAAATGGGGGTTATCTGTCTCTGAAAGTAGATTTATTATTGTGGTTCAAAACCATCAAGCTGCTTAAAGTCTGCTGAACAAGTAATTTAATTACTTTGAAGTTAACTACGCAATGACTGTTTTCTGAAAGTCAGAAAACCCTTTCCCTCCCAAATTGAAAGCAACCTGAAAACCAACCTGGGGCAGAAGGCAAGTCAGTTCATTTAAATAACTCATACCGTTTTGTTTCATAATATTTTCATCTGTTTAACTTCCCTTTTAAGTACTAATAACAAAGGAGGTCATAATCATGGCTTTCTCCCCTAACATTAAATTCTTAAATTAAAAAATAAAAAATGTCTGGTATCAATTGGACAAAAGATTTCTTAAATGCTAGAGGGTTTTTCTTTTGTGTTCCTTGCTCCTTTTCTCAGTTAGAAGTTTGGTTTTTCTCTGTAGACACAGAGCAAGACTTCCAAGGCATGTTCTTTAAATTTCCAGTGTTTTCTTAATGGATTTGGAGAAATGGTGGGTTGCACTAGAATAGGAAGTGTAGCTTATTTGCTAAGTTTAACCATTTATCTTTGGAAAAGAACTGTCTTCAACATAATGTACACCTGAAAAGATTTGCAAGGCCTTGGAAAAATGAATCTGTCATGTTGATTTTTCTCCATCTGCTTCAACTGAAGTGTTGCATATGTAAACTAGTGGTTGAACCACTTTAAGCTGGGTCAATTAGCAGAGAAAAAATTCCAGGGATGTTAACTGTCCAAGGGTAACTACTGGCTGAAGTGAATGTCAATACTAATACAAGAAGATGAGGAGGGAGAATGCAGAGTGGTTCTGCCTCTTCTGTTGTCAGGTAGCCATTGAACTGGTGTAGCTTTAAAGTGAAATTGAATCCCTGTTTTTGAAGAGGAAGGAAGAAAACTGTCATCACTTAACATATGCATTTGGAGGATTTTTTTATTTTATTTTCAGTATGTGCCTGGAATTTGTTTATCTGGGAGCAAATAGCGCATGTTTGAGAACTGATGTGAAGCAAATGGGTATGAGCACAGTGGGATACAATGGCACTTTGAGATATACTGACATGTAAACATGTCTCTCTGCATTTAGCTTATTACAGAGTTTTTAATCTCTCATTTCATCCCTGCCCTAACAAAACAACTTATTCTATAAGCAGAGTTATGGAGCCTTATTTGCTACAAACTGATGTCCTCACAAGCCCTGTTTCAAAATTCCTGATCTTTGCTAACTAAAAATATTTCTAGATTCTGTCCTATCCAGTGTCTGTTTCAACTCTGCACTGAACTTCATGTTGAAGTTCAGTCCGAGTTGATCATCTTGTGTTGAAGACAGAGGAGAATCTTTCAACAGTTTTCTTGTAAATTGTTTGCATAAAGCTCTGTTACCTGGCTTTATTGTTGTCAGGAGGTAGGTTTTTGTGAAAAAAAGTTAACAATGTTCTTTTTCAACCAGCACCTCCTTACTGCTTTTGGATTTGGGTTTGTTTATTTTTTTGTAAGTAGAAAGTGTTTTCACTGATATTTGGCCCAGACTTTCAGTACATAGTTAGAAAAAACCCTCTGTCTCTCTTGCATCTCTGTCCAATCTTTTTTACATATACAGAATGCTAATGGAGATTATTTTTTTTTACATGTGATAATATCGATGGCATCATGTTTTCCAGTGAGACTGTAGAATTGGTTGCTCCTACTTACACATACTAAATCTGTGAACAGGAAAAATACTGTTTATGAGGCTACCTTTTCTAGGTGTGCAATGTTACAAGTTCAGTGAGTCACAGATAACCAGACAGTCAGTTTGGTTTCTGTTAGCAATCTTAATATGTACTGTTACCAGATGCATATACACTGCAGGCTGATGTGTGAGAGTTTAAAAAGAAGAGCTTTCACTGACAAATACTTAAATATTGAGCACCATATAGAAAAGATGGGCATAGAATATGCTTTTTGTAATATGTTCTGTTCAATCACAGTATGTAAAACTTAGTGTGACTTATTTTCAGGTTTAAGTTTTTAGGTTTATAGTAGACTGTTATTTTTAGATAGTTCTGTCAACTATAGTTTGTGTTAATTCTTGAGAAATAAATGAATGAAATATATATACACATACATATATAAGTGTGTGTGTATATATATGTATATATAAAGGGTTGAAAATGCATCAGGTGAACCAAGCCCACTCTGCCAACTCTTATTTAAGATATCAGTATAGGAGGTTACTGTTCTTTGAATGGCGTACTTACTAATACTTGTATGTTTGGGAGCGTATATGATATTTGGAAGTAATATTCTTGATATTCTCTTCTTTTTTCCTGAGTCATCATTTAACAGCACCACAGAATTATTTAATGGTTGATATTTCCACTGCATGCTATTGTCTAGGCTAGGAATTGTTTTTGCTCACAGCACCTTGCTAATATGGACTAGGAATGTTTATATCTTTTCCATAAATGCTCTTCTTTTATTTTAAAGATGACACATGTTGATGCCACCATTTTGTGATCCTCGTAGCAGAAGATAGTCCTACTGAGAAAATGAGCACTTTGATCATTCAGTCTTTGAACTTTAACCTTTGACTGGAAGTGACCTATAGGCAATGAAGACTACTTCCTTTGACTGCATTTTTACTAGTGTGCATTCTGGGCGCATGTTGATCGCTGGTTCAGTCCATGCAACTGACATGCTTTTATTAGTCATACAGTATTAATGCAGGTGTCCAGAAATGTCAGAATAATTCCATTATTTTTATTTTAAGCTTTGGAAGAATTCCAGGTCTTCATATATTGTGCAATAACACTGAGCTCCTTGGCGGTTTTGGTGCATCCATTGCCGGCAATGGACATTGTACCAGGGAAAGGTTTTACTCCTGCCACAAAAAAAAGATTGATGCATGACAAAGCTTATGAAAGTATTTGGATTATAAGCAAGGGATATACCATTACCTTGAAAGCCACCCCTTTCTATTATATTTGGATTCTATGCACTGTGATCAGAAAACTAGCAGCATGAGTTAAACATGCTTAGCTGAAGGACTGTGCTAAGATCGTTGCATGTTTATTAAATTGTTTATCTGCTGTCAAGTTGTTTTGACATGGGAGGTGTTTCAAGTGGCATTGGCAGAGAGGTACAATGTTATCCCTATGGCGAAATAAAACTACTTTTTGTATATAGTTATTCATATCTCTGAAGCAAAGGTATGAGTAATTTAGGGTATGAGTGATTTAATCAAGAATTTATTTTGAAGATAGGAGAGGATGGCAGTGATACAACTGAACTTGCTGCAGTCCATAACTGGGCTTTTAATTTGTACTTTAGAGCTTTTCCAAATAGATTGCACACTGTTTCCTGCTAGCCATCAGCATGAGCCCTACTGCATACACCAATATTTCATTTATTTATGTGTTTGAAAGCAATCCATATAACACTTTTTGTTTGCATTCACTGTTTCTGTTGTTGTTGTATGTCATGTTTGAATGTTACAAAACAATATTTTGATTGAAAAGCTTTGTCAGAGATATTTTCATGTAAATTATTTCTTTATCTTGTAAGCATCATCTTGTCTTTTAATCCTGTACTATAAAAAGAAAAAATACATTTTTGACAGAGGCTTAATGTTTTGACAAAAAAGTGTGGACCTTCTTATTTAAGTTTAGACAAAGGTATATTTTCTTAACTTGCTTGTCCCATGCAGCCATAGCATTTTTTTTTTCAAGGCTTTTACTTCACCAAAAAGGGGGGAAAAGCCTAAAATCAGATTGACTTTTTTTTTCTATGGGACAACATTTATTGAAATAATAGATAGTTGTTCTCACCACTCTGTAATATTTTGATACTGCAATTAGGTTGTCTTTTTAGGAAGCACTTTTATAAATTTAATACCTTTACACATATGCAAAATTTCTATGACTTTTTTTTTACTGTTGCCTTATTGTTGCACTCAAGAAAAAAGAAAAAAAAAAGTGATTAGTGCATGAATGTGAATCAAGTAACTACTTGATGTAAAAACAAACAAAAGCCAAAAAACCACCCCAGTCCAGAATGAGTAACTACAATAGCAAGCAGAAAATTGATTGAAAATACTGATTTTTTTTTCGTACTGCTGTATGATAACTGACAAGTTTAATACCCTTGTACATACTTCTCTGTTACCTAATGTTTAAAACATTTTAAAAGAACATAGATGCATAACTCAGGGTGGATAGAGTTCATATGGATTTGCTTCAGAGGAGTATTTTGTACAGCAACTGAAATATGGATATTGTGGGTGAAGTCAGGCTACAATATACTTCAGGAACTGCTATTTTTTCTACTGTATTTCAAAATATCTCTTGGCCTTTAAAACTCAATGGTAAAAATCTAGGTTTGGATATAAATTTGATGTATGTTTATAATTTCACAATGAGCCTTTAAAGCATAGAATTCAGTTTCTTTTAAGAGCCAAAAATAATAATATTAAACAAGTGACATAGTTCTGCTCCTAGCTTTTTGTTCAGCAAAATTTTATTGTTGTGAGTTAATCAAACTGGTTATTTTTGGAAATAGTTTATCTGAAAGAGCAGAAATCTGATACTTAATCTATATGTTCACTTTAACTGCTCTGTATTGATTGAGGCAATTGAGAAATTTGTTTATGAATGGTTCACTTAAGGGGTCCTATCAAATCCACATAGAAGAGACCTTATTATGATAAAAGATGTCTGTGAAGAAATGTTTCAAGTACTTCTTGGGTACACGAATCTTTTCATATGGTGGCTTGCCATACAATACATGGTTTTAGAGAAGCTTTATGACATGCTGTATGTATTTTGTTGAAGATGTGCATTGTAGTGCAGAGTATCAAACACTTTATTGATCTATACTATCACATGGCTACAATTAAGTTAAATAACGAAATTTATGCTGCTGTTTAATTCCCCTTCCTCCCCCACACCCAATATTCTTAGATCAAAAAACTGCAAGGTAGATGAGAAGAGAATGTACCTCAGGTCTTTTTAGTTTACAGTAGAAATGCCTCCATTGTTTCTCATGTCGATCTGTGGGTAAGTTGACCTGTATACAGAGGGCAAAGATACAGTCTGCGTACCACTTAAGCCCTCAAAATAAAGCAACTGTGACAATGCTGTCATGTCCTGAAATAGGGCTTGAATTAGATGAAGGTGGTGCCATCCTTTCCTTAGGGTGACCATGTGCATGTAACTTTTTCACTTGGAATTTTTCACATGAAGTGGTTATGGAATTGGCTTGAAACGATCTTTATTGCGTGTCAATGTTAATGTTGTTAAACACTTTGTTTTGTGTTTAGTGTCTTTATACTACAACACAATAAATTCTTGTTTTAAAATAGATTGCTACCCTTGAATGGATATACGTGTGGACCTTTTCATGGTGGAGTGCAGAAGCATTGTTCCTTATTTTTAGCTACTTTTAAGGCAAAGCTGTCAGTAATTCCAGAATGCTGTGATGGTTATCACAGGAGGAATTGGGATGGTACTGAGGCGTTTCCTCTCTTCTCCAGAGGGTACCTGTTATAACAGCTGAAGAAAATAGCTTTTTTTTTTAAAAAAAAAAAAAAAAAAGAAAAAAGAAAAATTACTGAGATGTAGTGCCTTCGTTTCTTACAGAGGATCATATAGTTCCTTATCATGGTTCTTTGGTGTTTGACAAACATTTCAAATACTGAACAAGGCGTTCCAGACACAGAATTTTTGTTTGCTTGCAGTTGTGTGAAGTTTCTATTCCTTTGTCAGCATATGTCAGGATTGGTAAATGAAACTTATGCTGCTTCATATCAAGAATTGCTTTCAGTTTTGTACAGTGTTTTATTCAAGAGGTGATGACTTCTGTTTTGGAAAAAATAAGGGACTTTCTTGAGAGGTAAAAACCCCTATTTTTCTAAAAAAGTAATGTTTTACATTTATCTATCTTGTAGTATGAATTCTTTCCTGGATGACTGATTTTTTTCAGTTACTTAGTTGAAAGTCTGACAAAATATAGTCTAGGTCTAAAGGCTTTAAAGGCATGGTTTGTAGAATTCCCATACCAATAATTAAATTTTAATGAATAGATTAGACAAATGTCTGTCAGGAGAGGTTTAAGTATAATTGATGGAAAGATTTTCCAATCCCGTTTGGGCTTTTTTTGGTTTTGTTTTTTTTTTTGCATGTGGAAATATTTATTAAAATTAATGCCATTTTAAAACCAGAGGCTAAAAAAACACCTGTGGCATTCATGTTTCTTAGAGCATGTCCTGTTGGTATTAAAAGCCTTTCAGGTATGTAATTTCTAACTTTGTTGGCGAAAACCAGTTTAGTTTTTTTTTTTTTCTCCTCTGGTAAAGCGACTCAGTGTTGGGTTTGAACGTACTTTCTGTTAAAACCAGATAGTTTTAATACAAATGGCTCAATCCAGTTTAAATTTGGTCTCGGAATCAATACCTCACCAGTTGAGTGTTGAACTGGATAAGGGGAATTCATCTGTCTTGGTGATACTGCATCTTATGCTGCAGCTACACGGCAGGGGGAGAAAAGTTTTGGGATTTAGTTTGTGTGCCAGGTATTTGCAGGTCTGTTGTTTGCAAGACTTCTACAAGATTTCCCAACCACCAGGCTTTGAAGTACCTTAACAAAATCAGAACATTAGAAATATCATAAATACAATTTGAAAATACTTAACCACTGCTTTTATTTCACTTTACTGATAACAGAATATCTTGCATTGGTATTAACTTGCTCTGTTTTTTTCCCCTCCAGATTTTAAGTGCTTTTTAAAGTAGTGTTTGAGGGGTTTTGAGCAACTCATCCAACTTAAGAACTTCCTCTGGAGCTGCTTAAAGTGAGGGTTTTTAAAATTGCAAAGCAAGAGCAGTTTCAGAGTAACTTTGTAGTTTGCAAGTAATTGCTGTTATTAAGTGACTTCCTTGGAAACCTGTGTTAGTGTCATTCAGATAATTATTTTGTATTTAAAAACCAAAACATTAATTCTAAAACAGTTGATCATGCAGTGTATGATACCACTATAGAAATCAGGTGTATGTCTCTGTCTTTAGTATAATACTGTACGGGAGAACTTAAGATGTGTGTTGGAGTAGTAGGTTAGATTGTATTTAACCCGCTTTAGTTTATGTACATGCTAGCTGGAAGCATAACTTTGTCTTCTGATGAGTTGTTTATCTTTTTGCTTCTGCTGGCAAGAGCTTTATGAGAGACTACTTTTCCTGGAATAGGAATCCAGAAGAACTGAAAACTCTTAATGACAGCCTTGAAGAAAGCAGTTTATCTGAAGTCTTGTAACACTGACCACAGTTGCTTGCCTCATGCTGTGTCTGGCTTTTGGTATTTAAAATCTCCATTATAATACCTTAAGACTTTTGCATTGTCTTCAGCAGGTGGGAACCTATTCTCTTGGAGCCCTTTGGAGTGCTTTCTGACTCGGAGTTCAGAGTTCAGATGAACAGTCTGGGCTCTTTCTCTCACCAGGACCACAATATTATCTGGATGGTGCTAGTGGGCACCAGGGAATTTTATCCTTAAAGATAAAATCAAGCAGGGTTCCTGCTATTCAGTATCTTCTGTTAATTTACTGCTACTTAAAATGAGGAATTAGTACTCCTCCATGCCTTCCAGTCTCGTGATTCATATTCCTGCCTTGCTGCACCTACCATTGTTGGCTGAGTCTGCACTGAGATGATTTAGCATGTTAAACCAGTAGGAAACTGACTTGAGAAGAAAAGGTGAAAACCTTCTCAATTAAAAAATTGAGTCATCTTGCTGCATAATGAAGAGTTTCAGACCTGGTACAAGAAATGGAAAGTAATGGGTAACTTCAGCTTCCTTAAACAAGTAATGGTTCAGACAATCTTGTGTTGGGAATGATCTTCCAAAAGCTGCTGAAAATTGTATTGACTAACACCTTTTGGAGATAACAAATGCTTACAAAGTGTGATGGGAGGGAGAAATGAGAGGCGGAGCAACCAGTTCTTAAAGCCTAGGTTTGATAGATTTCTGAAGCTGTAATTCTTACATTACAAAGTTCTTAGAAGTGGAAGAGGGCAAATGAAAGCAACTATGGTAACGATGCAAGTGGAGGATCAAAGTCTTGAATGAAAACCAATATCAGAGTTTATTGGCGTATACTATTCTAGGAGAAAGCACTGTTCCAGTGAAACTTTATAACTCAGGATGGGTAGACGTCTCCATGAGGTAACAGATGTCTTTTGACCTTTGCAATAATTTTTCCAGAAACTCTAGTAAACTCTGAGCCAAGAAGACTTCATGCTGTGCCTGACAATTGATTTGAAAATCTTGCAGGTGAAAACTAGATTTGGTATGGTACTTCACTGTGTGTTTTTGTAGTTCTGAAAGTTCCTGCTGTTCTTTAATCTGTAGGAATAGACTAAATAATATTTGGACACTACTCATGTCTGCCTGTTATCTCAGGTACTATGAGGGAATGCAATACAGAAAAGTTTGTGATTCTTTTCCATAAATAGTTTTCTGAATAGTTCTTGTGCTCCTCTCAATGTCATCTACTTCTATGCTTTCTCCATGAGCTGCTTTGTAACAGGTTTTTCTTAACCTCATTTCTGTGCTTCCCTTCTTGAAAGTGAACCTTATAACCTTATAAAGGTTTTCCATTTGAATGTTGATATGAATTCTCATATATTCCGGAAGGCAAGTTTCCTCACAATAGCGATTGCAGCATGTTATATAGTAAGGCTTAGGTCTTCCTGAATGACTTCTGAAAAGTAAATCTAAACTTTTTATCCAGTATGGGACGTAATGACAAAAGTTGCCTCTTACCAGCCGTCCCAGTCTGGAGCATCTCTGCATTTAATGATTCAGGGTTCTCTTTGGAAAACAACAAAGATCTAGCTAGAAAATGTGGGGTGAACTTTATGTAAGCCAATTCCATACTGTTTTGTAGTGAGATGGCTTTCTATATATTTCAAGGCTGGATTTTGAGTAAAGGGTCTTGTCGCTGTTAGAAGTATCACAAGATAAAGCATTTACTTAACTTGTTAATTTTTAGGTTTACAAAGTCATGACAAATGCTTTTGATAAATTATTGAATGGATGGGAAAGATCTGGCTCATTTAAGTGCTCTACAGCAGCAATTTAGTGGAAAAACCCAGTTAATGCATTTGTGTCAATTCTCAAAATATTCTAGAACTCCTATATCTCCCAACCTCCCAGTTGCCCTGTCACAGCTAGCACATAATTGCAAACTGATGATTTGGTGACAATGCAGGATAAGATATTGTTTAAAAAAAATTACAAAGTTTGAACAACTTGAGAATTTACTGTCAATTGTGTTATTCCTTTATATTGCAATGGACTTCTGGCCATCTGTGTTTGTCAGGTTATGTACGTGACAATTCATATTTATTACTGCCAGTAATTTACTTTTAGTAAAGGTAGGGGACTTAATGTTATCTGGATCATCCAATGTTCTGAAGCCAACTAGTTCTGATATAAATTATTCATGTCTCTTTCAAAATACACTATTATACTGTTAATTCACGGTTTTCATGAGGAGAAATTACAACATTGGTGGCTATAACATACAGCAGACTTTTTGTGTGGTGACGTTGCCTTGAAATGGTGATATGGTGGGTGAAACTGAGTAGTTGAACTGCACTTGGTGTATGTATTTTCAACAGATGTAATACGTACAGCTTACTCAGTGGCACTTTTAATGTTTTGAAGCTGTATGTTGCTGCCATCCCAAAAAAAGTAGCACACATTAGTTGTGAGAGTGGTCTCTTAAAAAGTCTCTTAAAAAATTTGGCAAAATGAGACTGAAGCCATCCAAGTATGTTAGCAGGACATCGGTTTAATGGGAAATTGAAGGTATTGGTAATCCTGAAAACAGATCATTTGAGTGATGATGCTGCAAATTGTCCTTGCTTTTAGTGTTTCCATTCATGAGATTCTATACTTATGAGCACATGTAGGCAATGCTTTAGTGTTGTTCCCATTGACTATAATAAACCTTTTATGTAATTACTGATTGATGTTTACAGTACTAGTAACTTCTGAGGCCTGCTTTTTTCTAGGGGGAAAAACAAAGCCTTTTCCTGCACGAAGAGTCTGCGTAATGCTGTGTACAGAGAATTTCTATCTCTTCTGCTTACCATTTGACTCCATGTCTAAGTCCATGTTCCAAGAGAATAATTCTAAGATTTAGTAATTCAAGATAGGTTTAATTTACTGTATAATTTTATAATACTGCCCAACTGCCTTAAGTAATTATCTTACTTCTATAAAATGGTAGAAATTCAAGTCCTTTTAAACTGGTTTGCAAAGTTTCTCAATAGTTCTGAAATATAAAGAGTATTTTAGGAGGGGTAGGCTTTGTTTGTCTTAATTATCCCAGTATAGTATGGTATATAAAATAGTGAAGTTATATAATACATTTTATTGCAGTGTAACTTACATAGTTGGGTGGAAAAGCAAACAAACTATTCAGAATGGAAAACGCCTTTCTACTGATTTAAATTCCTCCAGACTGCTTGTGTCCTTTTACATCTACTTAACTATATCAGGTAAAGTTAATGGCAGTAGAAGAATGTGTTTGGTGATGAGTGAAGTATTTAATTTTCATGTCCAGCGCTGGCTTTACCTGATTTCTCTGTGACTTAGTCTATTGCAATGTGCTATTTGTAGCTTGGTCAATAGGTATGATTAGGTACAATCTTTCACCAGCATGGCTCTGCCCATAAGCGTACCTAGCATTGACACTGATGTTTAAACAGTTGGGTGCTCTTTGCTGGTGTAGCGGTTGTGTTTAAAGCATGCTGCTGCTGTAATCTGTGCCTGCAGTGAGAGGTGCTGATGAGAATCCAAAGCTCTTCAAGGTGTGTGCGATGTTTGCATCATACAACATTGTCAGTGGAAACAGCATCGTGTCTGGACTTGTTTGAAGGACTTCTTATGTAGTCAGAATGCTATCAGTAAAGCAAAATCCAAACAAACAAGTAGGCTTATAAACAGGAATTTTATCTTACAGAATCTAGTGTTGTTTTGGCCTGTAATTAAACTTTGGCTTTCCCATACTTCTCTCCTAAGCAAAGCCAATGTGTTCTCATGAAGTAGTAAAGCCTACTAATGCCAAAGTGAGCCATTCCAAAGGGTCCGACTGTGTGCTTTGTAATGGAAAACTGATATGCCATAACATTCAGGTCTGTAGTTTTGGTGTTCTGATTCATCAAACTGTAATTACAATTGTCTTCACTGCTTGTAGTCATGAGTTTTGAGGGCCTGATTGACCTGAATTATCTGCATTTTCTTCTAAAATCCTGTACTTCCTGTTTTACAGGAGTAAACCAAACCTAATTTTTTCTAAGTCTGAAAAACATAGGAAATACGAGAAGATCCCTGCTTTCAAAAATGATTATGAATTTACGTGTATTAACTCTGCTCATGCACACAAAGAAGTTCATGCAGTGACTATGTATGCTCATTAAGATAGGCATACACATAATAATGTTTTCTGTAGTTGTAAGGAATGTTCCTATAGTTCCTTGTGTTCAAAATAAATGGCAGATGGTGGAAATAACTCACACAAACCCAGTCATGCTGTTGTTACCCAAAGCACATTAAATGTGCAAATTACAATTAGAGACAGCTTTCATGGAGTTTTGAATACACTTATTGGAATAATGTGATTTTGTGTGTGTGTATGTGTAGTACGACTCCCACTATAAACTAATTTGCCAGTATGATCTTTAAGATACACTAGCATTATTGAAAGAGCAAAGTCTTGTCTAAATAAAAAGATTTACTGTTGCTAGCACTGGAATATGAGAACAATGAGAGAAAATAATTATGGGGAAATACAATTCTACCTGCAAATTGATCTGAATTTGGGCCAGTAGCCCAACAAATGAAAAATGGACTTTTGATAGCTTGGTGACAGGAGACCTAGATATAAGCTTGTACTTCCAAAATCAGCACATCAGTCTGGTTGGGTTTGCGTTGGTGTGTTTTAAAAAATGATACTTGCCAAAGGAGATGAGGACCTAGAAGCTGTGTGATGCCCTTATGCTGACAGTAATTTGAAGTGATGTAATAAGTTCAATGTGTGCTGAGAAGCACAAGTTCTACTTCACTTAATTTATATTCTTGAAATGATTGTGGAATTCATCCGGTTTAGGGAATTTGCATTTTAACACATTATGTTTCATGATCCATGTCTGTGTAATCCATTACAGTTTAGTGCTCGTGAGTCTTCACTGGAGCATAAAGAATAAATAGTTTCAGTTACCTGAGAAAACTCTATATAGTACTTGCTCATAATTTGGTTGTATCTTGGTTTGTGTGTCTCTCATTCTATTACAGAAAGTGTTAAGTTCTTCTAGTCACTTCTATGATATGCATTTTTGTTTAAAAAAAAGAAACCTACTTTCATAGTTGCAATTCTGCACGTGTAACTGGGGAGAGCAACAGTCTGATTAGACTTAGGTTTATTAATAATTCTGAGTTTTAATCAAATATGATCTCAAACTCCTGGATTTTGCTTTTCTAATAGCTTTTCATTATTGGGAAAATATTATTACAAAATTAAGTGATATTCTTCTGGTATTAAGCTACTAGAGACTTTCTCTCAGTTGAATGACTAATAACTAATGCATTATCTACTTCCTATTGCTATGTTATGATCACTCTCTATTAACTTAAATATTCTTTCAAATTTACTATCAATGTCATCTAAGTTCTTTAATATAAATTTTGAATATACAGCTAGAAAGAAACTTTATCAAACTCTGAAAGAAATTGCTGGAAGAGGTGTTAAAATCTGTCTTCGGAGATTTTTAAAACTTGAATTGAACAACCTACTAACTCTGAAGTCAGATTCAGCTTTAAAGTTGGTCCCACTTTGAAGGGGCAGGGAGGGAGGTGGAGCAGATGATCTTCAAAGGTCCTTTGCAAACAATTTTTGTTTCTAATGTACTGATTAAAAGCAGGCTTCTGATTCTGTGGTTCTGTCAGTCTCCTCCTTTACAAATGTCACTGTGCCTTTTATTTGGGGACCTTTTTTTGTTTTTTTTACCAAAGTGTATTGAGGGGTGGAAACTAATTTCTTGATGACTTAAACCAAATTGCAATTATAGTGATAAAATATATCAGGAAACATTAAAATATTATGATTTTTGTAAGTCAGCTTGAAAGCGCCATTTTTTTAAATTTAATTTGAGGTTAAAACCAACAAGGTTAAGTGTCTTCAAGTGACCTGTACTAACGTACGTGGACCAAATGGAATTACTCTGTACCCTTTCCCCCAGTCTGGCATTTGTGCAGGCATTTAAACATTTGTGTGGGTTTTTCCCCCTCCCCGCTTGTTTTCAAACTGCATACTGAATTAATCACTCATATTAATAACTACTGGAATGAGATTGTTGGGCAAGTCATGACACTCCTGCTATGTACTAATGGACTGGATGAGTATATACAGACTATGCATCTCGTTTTCAAAAACTGAGACTATTTTAATTCTATTAAGCTGATCTTAGTGGAGGTACTGGCTGGCCTTTATCCCATATCTCAACAGTAGGAGGAAACAGCCTGAACATAATGGTACAGTAAATCTGAACAGTGGCTGTAGTGCAACTTAGTTGTTTAATACATGTACAAGACTAACTAGAAAATAAAACTCTATCATGGACTTAAAGGATCAAATATTTTATAATTTGATCTACACCTGGACAAAATTAGATCCAGAAGCCATCAGTCTATTTAAAATATATTTTTGCTAAGTTTTCAGATAGGAACTGCTTGTATTCAATTTTCTTTCAGCCTTGTGCCTTTTGCAGCGTAGAACACGCATTAAGATATGAGACTTTTCTGAGTTGATACATATATTTCAAGATATGTTTTTAAGCTAAGCTTTTAGCTATGTACTAATAGCAATATTATGAAAATGTTAGGCATTAATAACACAGACTGGAAGGTTTAGAGGCTTGCTGGAATTATATCTCTCTGTTGCAGAAAGTTCAGGAAACTTCCCTTGTAACCTGATGCTGATGTTCATTGAACGCATTGTTCTTCTGTGTACACCAGTACTAAGTATATGCTGTGCTGTAGGATTATTCTTCAAATTACTGAAGTAGTTTGAAACTACTGAAGCAGTCACAGCGGGTCCAGTTCTTTTTAGTGTTTGCCTATGTTGGAGGCATTTCCAAATTAAAGTAAAACTTGATATGAAAAAAACAACAAAACCCTAACAACCCAGTAACAAATTTTAAAAAAAACCAAACAAACCAAACCCCGAACTTTTGTAGACATCATCATAATTCAGCATCTGAATCAACTTTACTTATACAAAAACTTGTACTAGCCTTATGAAAAAGTACTTGCATTGTTATCCAGTGCTAAATTTTATCAAAAGAATGCATAAGAAATTGTATTATATTGTGTCCTTTGAGCTCAGTTTTTAAGTTAAATAAGGGGTAGGGAATCACAGAAACAGAAAACTGAACAACAGAGGAATAAGAAGAGGAAGGTGACAAGCTACAGGGGCTGGATACAAGATAAGTATAAAACTATCTTAGCAAATGCTAAGTTCCCGAAGTTTGTTTAAAAAAACTTAATGTCATATTAGTGTTCTTTTAGTATGAATAAAACTGATAATACCATCTTGTCACCAAGTGCCATTACATGTGTTTAGTATGTAAATCATTGTCTATCATATACAAACTCTACCAAAATCCACCTGGAGGGTGTGTTTTTGGAGTGTGACTACACCAGGAGGGCTTGTGAACGTTCTCAGGCTACGTCTTGTTCTTTCTTGCTTTCTGCTGTCATACTGATCCACCACTTGGTTTCGAGACATGATTTTAAAAAATCCTCATGGAATCACATACAGATACTGGATGAAATGTGAGCTCTGGATTCATTCTGATCCTCAGTAAATATCTGTTGGTTTTTATTTACATTTGTTGTATCTGATGTTCTTACTCAGATAGCTATCAGAGTTGAATTATTAAAATCCAATTGTCTATTAAAAAGATAGAGACAACTTTCCCTCAAAAAATTGCTTGTTCTGTTTCTAACCTTGAGGACTTTTGTTTCTGCAGTCTTGTAAATCGGGTAGAAATTAATTGCTTTAAGTTTTTACGGTTCTATCTGACTTTGTTGTGGATTTAAATTCTGGTTTGTATTAATAGGCAAATAATTACTTGAGCTGATCCAGAATGCAAGTTTTTACAAAGTAGATTGGAGCCTTTTTTCTTTAGTCAACAATAAACTTTCAATTACTTTTGAGATAAAGAATTTGAGTGCCACTTTTAGTGCTAAAGATGGTCAGAAATGGATTTCTTTGATGCTCTCCTCCCTTTTATTTTTCTATTTCAAATTTAAAGGAAGACTTGAGCTCCAAGAAGTTACTCAGCCTTTACTATCAATTTTGCATATCCCCAAATCTGACTGCTAAGTGCTGCTTTTTTTTTTATTTCTTCTGTCCACCTCTGCCTTCAGTCGGGCACATGCAAAAACCTTAAAGATGGAAACAAGGTAAGTGCTTTGTGATTGCAAAACCACAGTTCCACTGGTGGTTTGATGCACACAGAAACAGGGTTGGCCAAATAATGCACCAAATCAATTGTGGCTTGATCTAGTGGAGCTCCAGCAGCAGTCAGGAGGGGGGTTTTGCAGCCACCCTGGGATCCTGTAGCACTTCTGTCCTATTTGTCTGGAGAAGGAGAAGGTGAGTGATGTGTGGTGTGAACCTCAATGACTACAGCACCTCTGTCCCTGTTCCCGCAGCTTCCCTGCAGGATACCTGTAGGGCAATGGTTAGCGATTCCATCAGCCACCCTCCTCCTCGCCAGCCTGGTAGGTCAAGTCATGTTTGTAACTCTCTAATTCTGCTCAGGAGAGAAATTTTTGACATCAGTAATGGATAGGAGTTTCTGCCTTCCTCTGAAAACTGCTGTCTTGGAGGGGAAGGGAATTGGAGAAGCGTGTGCTCCAACGTGGAACTGGTGGAGAAACACCAGATGGGGGGGAAAGTACAGCCTGGAGAAGAGGAGGCTGAGGGGACGCCTTCTTGCTCTCTACAACTACCTGTAAAGAGGTTGTGGAGAGGAGGGAACTGGCCTCCCGCGTGTCAGGAGACAGGATGAGGGAATGGTCTAAAGCTCCACCAGGGGAGGTTGAGACTGGATATTAGAATACTGTGTTCAATTTTGGGCCCCTCACCACAAGAAGGATGTTGAGGCTCTGGAGCAAGTCCAGAGAAGAGCAACGAAGCTGGTGAAGGGGCTGGAGAACAGAACCTATGAGGAGCAGCTGAGAGAGCTGGGGTTGTTTAGCCTGGAGAAGAGGAGGCTGAGAGGAGACCTCATTACTCTCTACAACTACCTGAAGGGAGGTTGTGGAGCGGAGGGAGCTGGCCTATTCTCCCAAGTGACAGGGGACAGGACGAGAGGGAATGGCCTCAAGCTCCGCCAGGGGAGATTTAGGCTAGAGATTAGGAGGAAGTTTTTCACAGAAAGGGTCATTGGGCATTGGAATAGGCTGCCCAGGGAGGTGGTTGATTCACCTTCCCTGGAGGTGTTTAAGGCACGGGTGGATGAGGTCTTGAGGGACTTGGTTTAGTGTTAGATAGGAATGGTTGGACTAGAAGATCCGATGGGTCCCTTCCAACCTGGTTATTCTATGGTTCTATGATTCTAAAAATATTTTCATGGAAAGCGTCATTGGGCACTGGAACAGGCTGCCCAAAGATGTGGTTGAGTCACCATCCCTGGAGGTGTTTAAAAGATGGGTGGATGAGGTGCTGAGGGGCATGGTTTAGTGGCAGATAGGAATGGCTGGACTCGACCCAAGAGGTCTTTTCCGACGTGGTGATTCTATGACTATAAAGCCGGTTCAGTGCTGCACTCTTCTGTTTGCTCACCTCTCCCTCCATTTCTGCTAGGCATTATTTTATTTTATATTTTTTTTTTTTTTCTTGCTTAATCTCTTCGAGAAAGCAGCAGCCGGTAGGTGTCGGCTCCCTGCAAGTGGCAAAAAAAACCACGCGAAGCCCTTCACAGCACACACAGTGACGCCCGCGCAGCTCCGCCTGCAGCGCCCGGCGCCTCCCTCGGGCCAGGGCTGAGCTGGGGGAGCCGGGAGAGGTGGGCGGGGCGCGGGGAGGGCGCGGGGCGGCTGTGGGGGGAGGGGGGGCGGAGCGGCTGGGGCCGGCGGCGGCCGCCGCGGCGGCGGGGTCAGTCAGTTCTCTTTGGCGTTTGCCCATGTCGGAGGCGTTTCCGAGGCGTCCCCGGGAAGCAGGTAACGGGCCCGGGCCGGGGTGGGCTGGGGAGGGGGCGGGGGGGGGAGGCCCGGCGGGCCCGACCGAAGCGAGGCGGCCGCGGCGCCGCACGAAGGGGCGCGGCGGGCCCGGCCCCGCGCGAGCGCTGCTCGCTCCGCTGCCCCAGGGCTCGGGGCAGGGCCCGGAACTCGGCGGCGGGACCCGCGCGCGGGGTGCCCGGCGGCCTTTTCCGGCCTCTTCCGCCGCCTCTGTCCCGCCGGCGCTGTCACAGGGGCTCAGCGGCCCGACCCGGCCTGTCCCTGCGGCTCGGGGCTCTCCGCTGGGGGAAAGTTCATCCCGACGGCAGCCGGGCCTGGCAGCCGCGGCCGGGAGGGCGGATCCCGCGGCGGGGGCTGCTCGCCTGTGGCGCTTGGGTTCCCAGCCGCCCGGCCGGGAGAGCCGAGCGGTGAATTTCACCGCAGTTCGTCTGCCTTGTGTTCCCTTAGTGCTGGCCAGCTGTTTCTGTGGATACCGAGATGGAAGCTGCTGGGGCCGTGCCTGGAATGCTCCTTGTGCCACCACCGTGAGGGCAACGAGGCTCTGGCACAGGCTGCCCAGGGAAGCCGTGGCTGCCCCATCCCTGGGGGTATCCAAGGCCAGGCAGGATTGGGCCTCGGGCAGCCTGATCCCGTAGGAGGTGCCCCTGCCCGTGGCAGGGGTGTTGGAGCTAGATGATCTTTAAGGTCCTTCCAACCCAAACTATTGCGTGATTCTACTAAAAAAAAAAGTTTATGTTGTACAAAGGAGTAGATGAAGTGTTGCTGTTGTAGCCCCTCTCTTTCAATGAAATGCTGTCTTGAACAGTGCTGAGGAATGTGCATGGATGCTCACGGCGTTGCAACGTGCAAGTGGGGCTGTTTGTTCTGGTGTAACGAGGTGTAGTTCCACTGCACTTCTGTAAGTGAACATGTGTTGCTATATCTTCCTTACGTTACTGCTGGCATCAAGCTGCGCAGGAATAAGGACTTCCTGAGCTATGTGGTACTTCCAGGTTAGGAATCTACACCAGTGTAATAATAGTAAAGTGTTTAGGCCACTTATTAAATGTAGGGAGGTTCTGCACAGGCTTTGTTGTGGTGTTTCTGCTTCTATAAACAGTGCCACGCTGACAGATTTCTGAATGAAATCTTTTTTTCTAGAAAGCCAACAGCAGTGCATGATTTCCAGTACTGATTTCCAGCCCCTGAACCTTAGCTTTGTCCTGGAGAAAAACTCCTGGGGAGAGATTTCTGCTCTTGCCTGTCTTTGCGAAGATTCATGTTGCTAACAGCTAGGAATAGGCTTGAGAGTTGGCTGCTTGCTCATGGGTTTTCAGGAGAAGGAGCAATTCAGATTTTCTTTGCTTTGCAGAGAATTTTTCAGCAATGTCACCCAGCTTTCACAGAAGTCATTCATCCGGCTTGGGTTCAGTTCAGGCTGTCTGTCAGTCTGGAGACCAAACTCTTTACGTATCTTGTTGCCAGCTTAAGCTACCTTGTACTCCAAAAAATTATGTAAAAATAATAATAAATTTCAATAATCTTATATCTTGTATTGTGAAAGTAATTTGTATCTTGTAGTCAAAAAAATTTGTCAAACTAATAATAAATTTGAATAATCTTATATTTTGTATTGTGGAAGTAATTTGTAAAGGAAATTCCTAATTTTACTTGGAGGAAGACCTGATCAGAGGTGTTTTGATGACTTGACCAATTTTAAGTAAGCTCTTAACTTGATCAGCCCCTTCCTTGGGGGCAAATATTGGGTTTGATTTTCCTACTTATGTTTGTAAACATAACTCCACGATAATCCTGGTTTACACTGATGTGAATATGGGAAGTGAATTGAATACTATGTGTTTTAATTTGTAAAGTATCATGAAAAGTGACCTTGAGAAGGTTAGACAACAGGCTGTAGTGAAGCAGATCCTCTGATTCCAAGACTGCTTCTCAACCATTAGGAAAGCTGCACCTGTTATGCTCTATCTAGACAGTTTGTTTTGACCTGCCCAAAATACATGGCTATTGGTTTGTCGGTCTTGGAAAAGACTGAAAAACCTCACATCAGTTATGTCCAGTTCTTCAACCCAAAATACAACTTCTTATAATGCCTGCTTTACAATGGTATGAATATTATCAAGTGTACAGTTTCTAGTGCCAGTTTTTTTGGTGTATACTTCATAAATACAGATATAAGTGTGCACAGATTTTCTCCCACTGAAAAGTGAGGTTGCCTACTTCCTCACGTGTCACACTGATGTGGTGGAGAAGTATCTAGCTGCAGCTTTTCAGGATAACTCTAACAAGATACCTTCAGTTAATAAGCTAACGAAGCTTCGCTTTTTCTTCCCCTGCTCACATTGATTTCCTATCAGCAGCCACAAGATCTGTACGATAAGGCTTAGGCCTGTCTTTTGCTTGAACCAATTATTTTGCTTTTCTAACCTTTAGGACACACATACCCTGTGTTTTTCACAATAGTTCCTGATTTTTCTCTCTCTTTGAAAAAGAAGAGGAGAAACAAAAACAGAGAATGGCGCTCTCAAAGCTGCTGTGGGTTCTGATGTCAAAGTCTACATGGGACACCAGGAATCTCTGCCACCCCTTTCTGCCTTCATGCTTCTCAATCAGATCTGTTGCCGTTTTCACCGCATTAACACTTGTAAATACACCCATGTAAGGTTCCAGCTGCTTGAGGACCTGCCTGGGGCTTTTCACCCCACCACCCCTCTTTCCTTTGCTTGTTCGTTGCTCATGGGTACCATATACATGGCCACTGAAACCAGCAGGTCAGAAATATGAGGTGGCGGGTTCCACTTGATTGAGGGGCATATAAAGTGCCAGGCAAGGGTCTTGTGAAGGCAGGTCAGGGAATGGGGCAGGCAACTTTGCTCAGGGAGGAGAGGCTGTATGGTACAGAATGGGGAGTAGAGTTGGTTGAAGCACATGACCAACTCTGCGAAGAGAGGAAATGTAACCATGCTCATTATCAGCAACCAGTCATGATCAGCATTATCCAAAGTATGTGTGTGTTAAAACATCAAGAGTTCAGTTATTCAGAGAGATACCTTTTCAGGTGTTCTGGAAACTATTTGGAGTAAAAAACTGCTTACACGATTCCTAATCTGAAAATGAATTTGGAAAAACCATCTGTGGTAGTATAACACTAAAGTCACATGCCTGTCTGTAACTGTTCAAGTTTGTTCATACTTCATCTCAACAGCAACTGTTTTGTGTTGGATTGTTTGGTTCTATTTTTTTTTTTTTTTTTAGCTGTTAGCATTTGGAAAGTTTCCCAGTAGTGCACTCTGTGCTCCAGGGTCACAGTGTGCTCACCTGTGCCTTAGTGTGCTCTTATGTCAAGTGTGTCTTAGTCAAGTATGCTCTCATATAGTGCAACACTTGTATGTTACAACTGTATTGATAATAAAATGAAACAGGTTTTTTGTATACTAAATTACTTAATATTGTGACTACAATGTATTTCTGTATTGCCATAATTTTGTACTTAAGATGACAGGGGGGGTCGTGGGGGGCGGGGGGCTCTTTTTAAGCTAATTAGAAATCAGCATGTGAGCACAGATTCCTCCTGGTGTTTCGGGAGGCCTGCAGTGGTAGTCAACAGCTAAATATTATAGTGACTATGGGTTAACCTGCTATCCTTAGTTTCTGGGAGAAGACAGCTTGCTAAGCTGTTTGCCATAGTACCACATGCTTGAAGGCTATGTTTACAATCTTATCTTCTCTTTAAAACTTCCAAAGGGTGGTACTGGCAGTGGTCATGCTTTCAGTTTTGCTGCTTGCCAGCTTTGAGGAGGCTGTTTGCCTCCAGGCTGAAGGAAGTGGCTTTGAGAGTAGGAGACCAGATTTTCCTGGGAAGTTTTTTGCAATGGTAATGATCACCTATTGGAACAAGAAAAGTTCTTTAAGAGACAAGGAACCTTATTTTTACTGATATTGCTATTCCTGGTTTCTTCTTTTTGGGAGCTGTTACATATGTGTAGTTTCCTGTTTCTTATACAACAGTGTTATACAAATATAAAGACATTTCAGTATGCTGTGCATGCAGATTGGCATGAAGTTGTCCAGATAAGTATCTGTGTGTAGTTGACAGAGAACTTCATTCCTATCTCCCAGACCAGACATCCATACAACTGATAAACTCTAAAGGTAAGAAATCAAGATACTTTACTCCCAGGGTGAAAGGGCAGAGCTGATACAGAGCAGTGTTGTGTTGCTTTGTAGCATATCCAGTTGTATTGATACAAATAAAGATATTGTTATTCCATTTCCTTAGGAGCTTTGACTTTTTTAGACAAGATAAGAAGAAGAAATAGTCTAAACCATCTTGTTAAAAAGTCATGTTATTGCTTGTTTGTTTCTTTATTTTAGTTCCGTTACCCTTCTTTAGTCCTAGATACTATGCAGCAGGACTTTTAAGTTTCCAGACCCTGCAAAATATTTTCTCTGCTTTTTCTTCCAATCTTGTGTATCTGATAGTACTTAAACCTACCTGTTTTCAGCTGTTTTCTGTCTGTGGTGGCAGTGTCCTTTGAATGAACATTGCCAGTGGTTGTTTTGAATAAGAGTAGATACGCAAGAGACATTCCTTTTGTACCTGTTTGAGGCCTGGGAATTTTAATGAATGACTCCAGAGGGATTTTCTTGAAAACCTTTCTGACCCTCTTATAATTCAGTGCCACACAAAAACTGGCCTTGTATGAAATTGGTGTCCTCTACTAATGCATAGCAACCGAGGCTGACTGCCCTTTATGAAGGGGAATGAGAAGCTTGTCCTGGGTCAGGAGGCAGATAAAGCTCACCCTGGTTTCTCAGAGACGTTCTCTCTTAACTGAATCCACAGGGTTAGATATGGGATTTGTCCTCCTCAGAATGGAGAATGTTCTGCATCATCTGTTCTTTACCTGTTGTCAACTGACCAGTCTTTATCACCGACAGCCTTTAGCAAGTGAAAAATCATTAAAACTGTAAGGACTGTATCCTGTTTCCATGGACTTGATGGAGTTGTCCTCTATGACAATGTTCTCAATGTGAATTTGCAGACCACTGCAGGTATTTGCCAGGTTCCCAAAGAATTAATATAGCACTTTTCATTGTCTGTAATATTACAGGGCTCTTCTGAAACTGGCCATTCCACAAATTACTGTCAGTGGCAACTCAGCAGAGGAGGTGGCCTTGGAGGTCCTTTTTCATGTGACCATTAACCTATACATAAAATTTGTCTATTCTTTTCTGTTTCTCTTTAAATCCCAATTGCAGTCAGCGTGCCTTCGTACTTAATAGCATTCAACTTCATTATACTAAGGCATGAGAGCAAGCTGCTACTGTAACTGATGAAATGGGTCTTTAATGCCGTAATTTTAATACCATACTTGAAGTATTTGAAAAGTTGGTATTTTATTTATTTTTTTTTTGTCGTCACAGTAGCCCTTTGAACATTTTCAAGGCTTTTAAGCCAACTTTGTGCTCACTTGGAATTTTGACATCTAGCACCAAAATAGAAGCAGTTTTATTTGCTCTCATTGCAAATACTGTCTGATCCTATTCACCTTTGCTCAAGTACCTTATAGCTGAAAGGAGCAAAGGAGGCACGGTTAGTATCAAACTGATACACCTAATATGTTCCCAAGATAGGCAGGACAGAACAGTGCAGGTGAATGGGGTTAGCCCAGGCAGTTCTAGTTCCAGGGCTTACTCTGATTTTTTAGACATCTGTCTTTGCTTTTGTGCTGGATTGCAGACCTCTGCTCCACAGCTTTGAGGTCTGCACTTCTACCTGAACTTCTGCCTGTCATCACAATCTAGATGTTGGATGGTCTTTGGGCTAAGAGCATTCCTTCCCTCTGTAAACAAGGATCATCCTTTTTAGCAGGAGGGGAGACTGCTAGTTATATGTGTATAGCCAATAGCGTGTGTTGTGTTGGAGGCCCTAGAAAATGTGGCCGTTCTTCCCTTTTGAAGTGCTTTTTATTTGTTTGATTTTGGCTTTGAAGGTAAGGAATGGGAGTCTTAGCTCAGTAGTGAACAGAAGTGTTAAGTCCTGCAAGTTCAAAAAGGTATTACCAACCCTGCGCTATTGCAAGTGGTGCTGTCATTCCTCATATATGTGAACTTATTTTTCACTTACACTCATTCTAGGTGCTCTTTTTATTTTTAATCATTTCACGTTACTGCAGAATCAGGTTGCCCTTTTAGCTGGAATGGTCCTTTGTGTTATTTCTAACTCTGTGTTAAAGTACTTGAAAGAATTAAAAATTTTAATTCATAGTTTGTTTACATTTTTTCTTGTAGCAGTTATGTTTGTAGCTTTGTTTGGTCTGGGAAAATAAGTTATTTTGAATCATTAACCATATGTGGATGAAGATCTTTTACTTGCTGTCTTATGAAATATCCCAGTTGGTATTCTTAACCACTAGTACCTAAAGAGGAGGAAGAAGTCTGATTTGGTCATGCTGGTTCTGTACCCTCATAGTGTGCTCAATTTGAACCACATCTCTTTTTAGCACTCTTCCTTTCTCTTGTTGATATCCTCCTTGCTGATTCAATTCCAGATTTTAACTTTTTGCCATCTTGTCAGATGTGTTGTCTCTGTGCTGCCCCAGAGCATGTGCTCAGAGAGCAGCATTTAGAGTGTTTAGCTGACATGTAGCACTGATTCTATGTCCAATAGTTTTTCTTTAGTGATTTCTGCCTTTGCTAAGTCTGAAAGGATCTGTAATTATAAGCCACTAGAATTTTTTCCTCATCCAGGATTGTCAAAATCTATAATCTGCAGTTTCTTCTAAACACAAATGATTTATTTGACTAAGTTTCACACTATGCACTGCTTCGCAGTTTCAGTCTGAAGCATGGGTTTGCTATACTATCAGTGTGAGATTGCTGTCCTTGTGTTACCAAGTTGTTGATGATTCTTTTCATTCTCAGAATGCTTGAGGTGTCCGCATTGATAGCTGCTTGTTGCATGTAGCTGCATAGTTTACCTCTGTTTCCTTTCTCTTAGACTCTTGCAGGGGTATGTCTCTTCCCATCTTGTTTACTGGAGCCTAGTATTAAGGGCCCTGGGTCACAACTGGCTGCTTATAATCTGTCCACTTCCTCAAGTTTTGGACTCTTGTTTTCATTCCTGTCCAGCCAGGCTTATGTTGTTAATTTTTCAACAGTACGTAATTTTGTTCCCAAACATAGCATCTCTAAAACATTTGATTTTCTCTAGTCGAAAACTTAGATTTTCGTGCTTATTCTTAAGTCAGAGAACTTGGTACACCCAATCACTTAGTGGTTATTTTGCTTTTGTTCATTGACTCCAGAGAGCTGCACTTAGAATAAAGGGGAGGATTTTTGAAGTCATTGCAGAGCACCTGGTCCGACATGCCCGTGAGCAGAGGTCCCATTCTGTCCCCTAAAGAGCAGGGAGGTCATCTCATGAGCTGTAGGCTGAAATTGCCTTTATATCCAGACATCACAAAATGTGTGTATAGGAGAGCTGAGAAATGGGGATACTCCAGGAGTGATTAACAAACAGGAGATAGCAGTTTGATCCCAGCTGTGTCTGGGAGCTGCAACTTCTTGGGAGCTGTGTGAAACTTCGGTGTGGATATTCATCACTCTGGCAGTGAAATACTGTTTTTGTTTAAATGCACTTGCGAAGGACAAATAAAGGCACACAAACCAGAATTTTATCTACTACTGACAAGAGAGCACAGCATGTGCTGTGTTGTCTGCTGGAACCTTTCTCTGAGGATCTTGTAGCTGTTAATGATAGGGGAGGGATTATATTGTGAAGAGTGCTGGTAGCAGGAGCTGTAACTTTTAGCAAAGACAAGAGCATTTTTCTGTTACTTCACCGAACTTTTTTTACTTGAAACAGTAGGAGGAGTTTATCAGAAACAGTCAAGGAAAAACAAGATAATTTTCTGAATTACAGTTTCTGAATATGCAATTTCTAGTTGGGGTATAAGCCTTTAGTCAAGAAGTAATTTTTGCCTGCTTCAGTACAAAGTAGTAACTGTAGGGATATATTACTTAAGTTAACCATAGAATAAGAGGAGTTTATATATTCAAGTCAGTCAAAGCCTTATTTGAGATGTTAGGAATCTAACTACTAGTTGCTAGCAGAAATTGAAAAAACACAGCTTCTAGAGTTCTATATGAGAAAAAATTAAAAATATTAAGTAAGAAACTGGTCTCTTGAAAGGAGCTCTGATTTGACTCCAATAAGGAGTCAAATAAGGAATCAGTTAAAACTTTGATGCAAACGAGTCTGTAGTGGCAGTGTGTCAAGGCTGAGTCATGTTTTTTTTATTTACATTCTTAATCCCCTTCTTCATTTTAAGCTGATGATTGATTGTTAAACCAGTGGTTTAGTTTTCCCCCCTTTCCAACTATTTTTCTTCATGGAAAAGCTTAGTACTTAATTTTGTTTAACCTAAGGTGAATGTGGTTTACCTGCCAATCATCTACTGATGACCTCTGTGTACAGTGGGAACCGACAAGCATTTCAGTGTAAGCCTGAATCTCAGTGGAGTATTTAAATACTTGCACATGAATTAGTTATATCAGAAAGTAAAAATAAAATATATTTCCAATATTTTTTTCCCCACATTTTTCTTATCTTAGCTTTTGTGTTGACATTTTCTGATAGGTCAGCTTTTGTCCTTTTGCATTGGCTGTTACTCCCTGTTGCAGTATACAAAGAAGGATAATTCCCTATAGGGGAGTATATGTCCTGTCCTGCCTCTGATCTGTAGGTGTGCGTAATCATCTATAATCTTGTACTTCAAATCTTGATGGGTTTTGGATGTGGGAGGCCTTCCACAAAGAAAACTCTGATGATCACCATGTTTTTTCAGGACAGAGTTTCCTGTTTTCTTCTCTGTAGTAATTCAGGGTATCCCGGCTGGGTCAAATTAATGGCTGTGTCTGAACCAGCATTCCGATTTGGTTTCTTCTCTGGGCATAAAGTTTGTGGCAGCATGAGAACTGGATTAGCTCATTGGCTGTTGGAAATTTCCATGGCTTTTGTGACCGTCTTTTCTGTTTCCTGGACAGCAATAATAAACTGAAGGAAGTAAACTTTCTGATGAGTTTGTCTTTGTAAGATAGTGGACATTTATATTAAGCAACCTAACCTTTGCCCATCAGGCTTTGGCTTATAAACAGATTGGGGAGTGTTGAGATACTCAATAGCTCAGTTTCTGATGCAACAGATTGAGTTTACTTACCTTTTAGTTTTCTTCTTGCATTGAAATCTTAAAGTTGATAATCTGATTGATCTCCCCTGTCATTTCAAATGGGAGTTTTGTAGTTAAGCTTCTTGAACTGCCGTGGTGCCAGGCAGCTGTCCCCATGAAGCACTTGTTCTGGTTGCAGAGTGTCTTATTTAAGGGATTTCTGGATGTTTAGGTTTTCTGTTTTGTTTCAGCCTTTGCTTCAGTGATCTTTGATATTGATGAGGGTGTTTTGTGAGAAGAGCCATCCTTTTTCCCATTGTGGTTCAAAATGAATATTAATAGAATTTAGTTGCTTAGGAGCTATGTTTCATATCTGCCTGTGAAGTCTCCATTTGAGACATTGTGGCTGTCTGGTGTACACAAGACCAGACTATAATATTGCTATTAGAGGAGAAAATTAACTATGAGTGCAGACTGAGGTTGTTCAGTTCTGAACAGTAAGATACACTGTGGCCTGAGTTTCTCCTTTCTTAGCTTTTTTGTGTCAGCCTTGTTGTTGCCAAGGAAGCAAGGAAGGGTTGCATTCCTGCTTGTCAATATGCCCCACTTTCTGTTAAGTTTCTAAGTTAACTAAGTTATCTTGTCTAGTCTTCAGCTGCCACTGTGCTGAGTGATTTGGCTAACCTTAAGGCAGAAGCTTCTTTTTGATCACTTTGAATAATTCCTTGAGGTTCATGGGCTGTATTGACTGTTAGCACATTTTTCTATGCATATACATTATTGCCGTTTAATCACCTGTTCGTATTGGGGTTTACCTGAACAGTCTGCTGCGTGCATTATCAAATGTGACTTCTCTTAGAAGTATTCAGCTTCACTGAAGCAGCAGCTGATGGAATACATGAGTATCCAGATGAGATATCTTAGGACTTCTCAAATGGCACTGGTAAGCTATAGCTGTACTACTGAGTTCCATATAGTATTTCCTTTGACTCCAATGGGAGTTTAGATATATTTGCTTGTATTTGGGAACCCAAACTTTGGTTAATCTTAATCCTTACCTGAATCCTCATATCTCACTGTAAAACCGTACCATACGGTACAGGTAACTGTTCTGGTGTGAGACACAGTGTATGTAGATGGTCTTGTAGATGACATATATTTTATTGTTAGTTACTTGTCTTTTGCTGTAGTGGCTTAAGGAATTTATTACATTCAAAATGTTTGCTTATTATATTTGTTTGCCATGTTACGTACACTGTGTATTCAATTTGCATGAATCTTCTCTTAATTGCAAGGCAAGCTTTTTCTATTCTGCCCACCTTGCTAACTCATAATTACATGGCAACAAAAATACCTACCTTTGGCCATTTTGTTTGTTGACAAAATCTTAGTTTTAAGTCTTTGATTCCATAATTAGTTACCTTATTTATCTGGCTTGGTTTTTTTTGGAGAATTTCTTTTTTCTTTCTTTTCAAAGCTAGTGTAAAGGCAGTTGTTAGAGAAGGGTTGAATTGGTGACAAGTGTAAAAAGTGTAATCTCAAGTAACCGTAATCTGGTCTTTGAGTGTGTCATGTGGTGTCTTGGGTTAACGTTATGTTTGAGAATAGGGAAACAAAGTAGTTTCATGATGAAAGAACTCTGTGAGAAGCAGTTTCTAGCTCGTTCTTCTGAATATGAAGTCCTTTTCTTGGTTTGTTTTAATGTTTGTCCTGTGTAGTAATTCAAAAGGGAAGTTGAGCTGACTGCTATTTGAAGCAGTAACTGAACAGTATTACAAGTGCAAATTTTTAATCTGTTCAATTTCCTCCTTGGTTTATTTTTTTATTTTTTCAAAAATATCTTCCTGTCTTTCCTTGGAAAGCTTCTTACTGCTTGTATATAGAACTTTTCAAAGGATGTTCTTTCATGACTGCTTATATACTCACAAATGCAACTACTGTGTTTTCTGAAAGTGGGACGGGGTATAATGTTCTGACCTGATGTTGGCTGCAGCCACTTGGCCCTGCCTTTCCTTCCTGAGGGTTTATCTGTAACCTCTTCTCCTCCAATTGAAGAGCAAAGAGGCTGCTGCGATGGAACTGTAGTCTGTAGTATTTAGTCCATCCTCAGGGGCAGGATTTAGCGCTGAGTAAGAAAGAAAACTTTTTTGTAAGTCTTGCAGCTCATTGTATTTGCAGTATTAGTCACTAATATTCTGTATCAATTCACCTTCCTTTTTGTGTGCTTTTTTGTCTTTTGTAAATTATTTTATCAAAATAACTAAAATAGAGTGAGTCGTCCACCTGGGTGCCCCTTCCACCCCCCCAGCCCTTCTTATACTTCACAGAGGTGCATTGCTATTAGGGCCTAACTTCACTTCCTGTCATGTATTCGTTGTTAATTAACAGGTAGGTATGTCCACGTTCCCACTGGAATTAAGATTTTTCTAGCGTGAGGCACTGTAAAGAAAAAATACTCAAAAAAACGGGCCACAGGTTTCTGAAGATGAAGTTGCTGGGGATGAGATCATGGATTTTCTGTGGCACAGCGTGAGGAAGCTGAACTTCAGTGTATGGTTTTACAGTAAAGCTAAGCTGATTAGCAGGAGTTGAAAGAGCTAATTCCTTGCACTCACCCCAGGTCAGGAGATAATGATCGTCCATGTACAGACAGGGATGCTGCTATCATCTTCCTCCTCACCTGCACGTGAGCTGGTTCAGTGAGGTAAGTGGACAGATAAGGATTCACTTTTTACTGTAGGGGAGAGAGAACGAACGGGATTGTCCCCTGCTATGGTGGCAAGTCATTAGATCAGTTTGGCTGTTGGCAAACCACCCTCAATAAGGCAAAAAGCAACAAATTGATGGATCAGCAAATGGGGAGGGCAAACAGTGGGGCTAGCAGTAATATATTAGATATATATGGAGAGAGACCCTGTGTGATTTCATGACCCCTGTCAATTTGCCTACTTAAAATGTATCAACAAGAAAAATTTTGTTAGTTGTTGTAGGTGGCCACCTGCTGACTCTAAGTCATGGTCTTGCTAAACTGCTGCTGTGTTGCTGTCTCATTATGTGATTTTTGGAGAACAGAAAAGAACGAATTAACAGCTGCTCTGAAAGCAGTGTGGAACTGTGTTTCTTCTACAGTCAGCAAATAAACTGCTAGTTACAAAAAAGTAAAAAGACATCGACAAAAGCTTGGAGTGGAACTTAAGTAGTACTTCATACCTATAAATACATTAATTTAAAAATATTTACTGTAAATGTGAGAAACAGCACACAAGTAATGCATTTTACCTTTCAACAGTTTTCTGTGCTTTTATGTAACTGACTGAATAAAGTAATATGAGGAGAATATGAGAACAGAAAATTTGATGGATTTTTAAGGCTAAACCCAAACTTTCCTTAGTTAGGAAGCTGTTAGCTCTATTAGAGTTGTATGACTTGGGACTGTTGCAGAAGGGGGATGGTCTGGGAAAAAGCATTTTGATACTGCCTACTTACACACTAGTAGTAAGTGATGCTGTCCCTTTACCTTTCTTTCATGTACCTTAATGGTGCAGATGAAACAGTACACTTTTTACATTTGTAGGTGCCAGAAAGCAGGCTTTGAGGAGACTGTAAACTAGAATTAGAATTCAGTGTGATATATTT
Source organism: Coccyzus lansbergi (assembly GCA_033558105.1). Taxonomy (NCBI): domain Eukaryota; kingdom Metazoa; phylum Chordata; class Aves; order Cuculiformes; family Coccyzidae; genus Coccyzus; species Coccyzus lansbergi. The sequence goes on from JAUMJK010000470.1 coordinate 56,524, forward strand.
GCTTTATTTTTATTTAATAATTATATTCAAGGAGGACAAGAACTAAGTCTCATATGCTTCAGAACAGTCAGCTTCACACACAGAGCACAGAGTGTAACGTGCTGGATAGCAATTCTGCAGAAAAGGACCTGGCGTCATTAATGTGATACTGTTGTGAAAAACTGGCTATGATTAGAATATGTGAGCAGAAGTATTGAGTGTATGCGATATGAGATATGTCAAGTAATTTTTCTTACTCAGCAATGGCTGGCCCTCATTTGTTACCTTGGTAGAGCACTTAACAAATACGTCATACGTGCCATGTGTTACATACTTCTATAGAGATTAAGTTTAGTACATAGGGTGCTCTGACAGTAGTGTGAAAGGGTGATAGCACCCTACTGCATACATACATTTTCACTTTCTTCAAAGGTGGATTTTGTTAGACCTGCTTAGGAGTTGATTGTCTTCCCATCTCATGTACTGAAGAGTTAGTCCCTACAATTCTGTTTACCTCTTGGGCACCACTGTTTCTGCAGATTAATTTACAAAATACCTATAGTTTCTTTTAGTTCTTCAGCTTTAGATATATTGATAAACTAATAAAATAAGCAAACCCCAACACCTAACAAGTTATGATTTTATTCTGGCGTCACAGTTTACTTTTCTGTGGGATAAAGATTGTCTTTTTTTTTCTCCTAAACTTTATCTTGCTCTTTTTTACAGTTCCTTGATACTATTATCAAACTGAGTTGTTTTTTTTTTTTCTTTTTATCTTTAGTAAGAAAGGGTCAGTGCTACCTGTGACAAAGGTGAACTAATACTGTCCTCTACCTTAACCAGAGATGCTGCTGGGGAAGCTCCCAGGTCCCCAGCTTGTTTGTTGGCTGTGACAAGGTTTGTCTGTATCTGCTCTGTACAGATCATATAATCTGTATGAACTCTAAAAAAGTACCGTATCCATGCTACTGAAATAGCTCATAGTTTGCTCCTTATACTAAAAGGAGAAGCCCAAGATTTTTCCCTGAACACTTTGTATGATTGTCTCCTCACTCATTTGGGTGGATTACCTGGAGTACCTGCTGGCCTCTGAAATGCTTGCATGTGATCTTTGCAAGAGTTTTTTATCAGTTGGCCAAATTTTGGCAAAGAGTGAATACTATGAAGGAGCCATGTGCTGACCTTGATTGGTTTGTGAGCATAGGCTAAGCCAGAAAACAGATATTGGTAATAAAGAAACACATTTGGGCAGATCATGAGAAATACTTAGTACCTGGCGTATTCCAGGTAAATGTTTTAGCACCAGATTAAAGGCTAGTTTAGGAAATCCTGGTACCTGTCCTAGGGAATTTATGCAAGGATTGAAGCATTCCAGTTTTTGACTGGATAAGCAATGATTCTTTAGTCTTTGCTTCTTTGGTTTGTTTTTGTTTTTTTTTTTTTTTTTTTTGATTGTTTTCTTATTTCTTTTCTCTTTTCTGGTTTGGTAACAACCAAAAGAAAAAAAAAAGGATTTTCTCTTGTGGCCTTATTTGGTATTTTGGCTGCATTTTATTGGAAAAACAGTGGCAAAAGATTGCTATGGCAGTTTGTTGCAAAGATACTCTCTTGAAGAAATTGGCAGATGCTCATCTCATCTGCCGAATAGTTATATGGAATTTTTATTCTAGAGTAATCATTCTTCCTGCTGTCTTTCAGACAGTATCGCTCCATAGTTGAGCAACAGAACTTGGAGTTAGGGTGTGTGGGTTCCTCTCTGATTTTCGTTGGCTGTGACCATCAGTTTGGAGTAATGTATGAAGAAGCGTGACTTTTGTGATAGTTTTGTGACTCAATCCAGGAACAAGGAAACAATGTTGTTAATGTCACAACTATCATTTGCCATTCAAAATTCAAAGTGCCCTGCTTATAATTTTTTTTTTATTGCAGTGAGAGGTAATGGCACAAGTTAAGATGCAGACTACAGCAAACATATCTGGACCTGCTATGTCCCCTATGGTGCTACCCCTACCAGTTACAACTACAAATACATTGGGTCTACCGTCCTCCATGAACGGATCCATATCAGAATCAACTGCCAGCTGTAGTAGTCCTACTGCTGGCCTTGTGGATCCTGCATCTTCTAGCAACTCACCAGGTAAGTTGATCCAGGCATATTCTCTTTACTATTCAGATGATTCTTTTCAATTATTTCCTGATTTGGGGGAAAAAAAAAAAGTTAGGTCTTAAAAGAGGATTAAAATAATCCCATAGAAAAATATTTTGCCTAAATAGACTGAGTTTCTTTAACTGAGCTCAGACTTAGTGTGAAGGTCAAGGATATAAAAGCTTAGAGAAGAACATATCCATTTTGTCAAATTGTGAGTGTATCTTTTATAGAGAAGTTTTAGTGGTTCAGGAAGGTCTCCAAGTGTATTTCTCTTCTCTAGAACAGAATGTCTTCAGACTGCTTGGCAGTATTTGGTGTCTCCTTTGTAGACTAATAAATGCTGTAGTTCGTATGCTGAATTGTGTATAAAATAAAGACATGTTACCCTAAAATTTAAGCAAAAAATGACAGTGTGTGTCAGAGATAAATAAAAATAAGTTGAAAAAGAAATAGCAAGAAGTTTAAAGAACAATGAATTAAGTAGTCTAAGAAGCAGAACAAAATCCTTAAAGGGAGAGAAAAGGTATTCTATGGGAGAGCTCTGAGAGTGACTTTGTTATTGTGAGAAAAGTGTGAAACACTGAGAAGGAGCAGGAAGAAGCAAGTGGGGTGCATGGGGTTTCATCTGCTATGTTTATCTTGCAATTCTTAGGCTATCCACTACTTCTTTGAAGTGTCAAGAAACTGTTCTGCAAGCATAGTCAGTTCCTGGAACCAGTACATTCCCAACAGTAAACTTTGGTGGCATTGAAAACGTAGCATATGTAGATGTCCTCCTACACTGTCATCTCTTATAGAGATGTTTTGGAAAGATAGTTGTATTTTTTTAAATTACATATAATCCAAGTGGTTATTGTGAAATGCCTGTTCTCATATGATTAATATGGAAATGGCATTAATGGTTGGACTCAATGATCCGATGGGTCTCTTCCAACCTGGTTGTTCTATGCTTTTATATGTGCAAAAATATTTTTTAGACAAAGCATTTTCTTTTCTAAAGCATGCTACTGCTTTTTGCAAAGCTTTGCAAAGTTGTGAAGAATACATTTCTCCACAAAAACTTTACAGATTCTTTATTTACAGCTCCTCTCCAAGATAACATGGCAAACCCCAAAGAGAAAACTCCAATGTGTCTGGTAAATGAGTTAGCCCGTTTCAATAGAATTCAACCCCAGTATAAGCTTCTGAATGAAAGAGGGCCTGCTCATGCCAAGGTAAGGTCACAGTTCCAGGTGATGAGCCATACTTTAAATGCTGATCAGTTAATGTGATGGGCTGGATGAGTACACTTGTGAAACACAGCCACATTTTTTGCGTAAGGAGTTTCTTACTGTTCTGTATTTTGCTTTCTTTTTCTTTATGCTTTCAGAAAGTATGTCTGTACTTCTGTTGAAGCAGAATAGATCATTTGTGTACCTTACTTTGATTTCTACCTTTGGGTTTATATTTCTTGGCCTGTATCAAGACCTTGTGAAGGCCTTTCGAGGGTTATTGCCCCTCTTTCTTATTTCTTATGGAACATTTGCTTTTTAAGCTGCATAAAGCCTTCTCCCCCACTCCCATTCTTCTGATAATTAGCTCTGCATTTTTTTTACAATAGTGCAGACAACAACAAAGCTGGACTGTGCCATTTTTTAAAGTGCTTATTGATATGATTCTGTGTCCATAAAGTTATTTGCATTGATGTCATATCTTTGGATCTTGTGTTATAGGGCACAAATTTTGTTACTTTTTTTCCCCTTGAATTCTGTGCAACTTTAAGAATTATGGTGATATTAAGACTCCTGATATGATTATATCATTAAAGTTACTAGTGAACTGATGGTTAATTTTGCTCAGTTCTCATATTAATTTGTCTATCCAACTGAATTTCACAATTACAAATTAGGATGCTTTGGGATGATAGGGAACACAGAAGGATGTTCTCATGGTAATAATTTTCAGATGTCATTTTGAATTTCCTCCCTCATTATGAGCAATCTGTGAGGGGATAAAAAAACGTGAAAAAAACTCTGAAAGGTAAAATGCCATAATTATTAGCTGCCTTGCACTCAGTCTTTATAAACTGGCAAAAGTGTGTAAGACGTGGGATCACATGATGGATTAATGACAGTTTAAGCTGGTCATGGGGTGTCTCTTTGCTGTTGCCCCTTGTTTTATTAACTAATGCAGAGTTGATGTGAACCATTCACCTGTATTTTGGCTGGTGTTCATGCATCCTTTGTACTGTGGAAATGATGTCAGCAGGTGCAGGGCTGCTAATAAGCAACAAGCTTTTAGAATTCCTCATTGTCAATGGAAATTGAAGTACTCCTCCCCTTCCCGCTAGTGTTTGGAACCACAGGATACGCCGGTTTACTTGATTTAGGTTGTGACCTGTTATATCTGTTGCGCTTTCTGTAGCTTTTCACTGTTGTGTTCTATATTTGTTTTGTTACCGTTTTTTCCTTTACTATGAAATAAGAAGTGTTTTGGTTATACCCAGAGGTGTGGTTTTTGCTGCAGTAAAGAGATTTCAGTTATGTTACATTCACACTGCACTTAAAATTTTAGCAGTAGAAGAAGTAGTTCGTATATTTTGTTATTATTTTTAAAGGATCTAATATAATTGAAATCAACTGACCCTGCATTAGGTGCTTTTCTGATAGCCTGATTTTGATGTATTAAGTTTTCAGTTTTCAAATTTACCTCTCGTTATTTTTAACTATGCTCATAGTGTTAAAAATCCGTGTTCTGTAGGATGTTGACCCCTAACATCTGGCACCTTTAAGATTCAGCTGATCAGGGTACTGGGCCATCTTGTCTAGAACCATGCATTTGCTAAGAAAGGTGGATCAGATGATCCTTGAGGTCCTCTCCAACATGGTATTCTATGGAGTCTAATTTTGATCTGTGTAGCAAATGTGAACAACAAAGGAAGGAAGGGGATGAAGAACAAGGGTTACATTAATAAGATTATGCAGACTTGTGTACTTTGATCTATGAAAAGCAGTATTATGACAGTATTAGCAGTTCAGTATAATGTCTTGCTAGTACCTGACAGAATTTGTGAAACAGAGCTGGGTTTGTCTTAGAAAGCATGACTTGTAGGAAGGAATTCTGCTGCTGCTGTATGCCATTCAAGGAGTGTCTCATGTTGCTTTCCCTCCACACATGCTCTGTTCCTGTCCACCAATGATTTTTCATGATTTTCAGAGATATGCTTTACAGGACAGCTGTCTGTGTTGTGACCACAAATGCTAGTAAATTTTTATATCTTTTTTCCTAGTTGTCTGTAGAAGTAAGTTTTGATAGTCGGAGTGAAATGGGAAACAAGAAAGAGTGGAACTGGAAGAGAAGTGGTGCTTCCTGACAGTGTGGTTAGCATTTCTAGGAGTCTGCAAGTCTTTGATAGCATAAATTGACATTTTTGAGTACAGTAGTAAGATTGATCGTTTATTCTGTGCTTCTATGTTAATGGCAGAAGACATTTATGCTAATGTTATGTTAATCTCTGAAGACATTTAGATGAAACATTGAGAGAAGGAAGTGGATGATAGTAGAGAGAAAAGGGAAAGGGGTAAGGTATGTAGCTCTTTAAAAGGCCAGGAAAAAAAGGCCAGGAAAAAGGAGAATAAGTTCTACATGCAGAATAATTGAGGAGGAAAGAATTACCAGAGTTAAGGAAGACTGATCTTATGAACACAGTGGACTGAAAGCAAGCACAAAGCTCTGTGGCCTACGTGTTTCTGCTCTCTAGCCATAACGTAATTACATTGAACCTAAGGCATACAAACTACCTCAGAAAATTGGTGTGAATTGCCTCTTAGTGTGTAGCAGAACTGTTGTCCTGGGTCTTGCAGAACATGAGCATCTCATTAGCTGCTCCATACTTTGATTTTAGACAGTTTTACTCCTTTAGTTAAATTCCCACCTTCTACCATGTGTGGTTTTTTGCAGGAGTTAGTCAGTTGGGCCAAATGAGCAAGTTAGAACTCTGGCTATAGAAACGTACTGAGCAAGCCCTTTAATATCCTGAATTCCTATTTATTGCTCTTGAGCACTAAGAACAGAGTTACAGGTAGATAAATAGCCATTATTAATTCAAATTTTATTGAAATTCAAGCTTATTCTCCTCCTATAAAAATACTACACTGTTAAAATATACATATTCCACGTTGAGAACTTAAATTCCTTAAGTAATAAGGTTGTGTTTATAGGTAATGTATGTAATTATGGGTGTTTAGCTCTAATACTCAGCTTGGCTTTCAGATGCAGAATTAAGGAGCTATATCTCTGTTCCCTTTTGTCCATGAGGAAATTGCCATGACTGCTGTGGAAAAAAAGTGACACGGTGAAAGGAACTGTGATATGGACATTTGCTCTGTGCTTCTGAAAATTACAGCAGGCCAAAACTCAAGCTTGTAATGAAGATAAAACTATGTATTTGTAGAATTCTGTTCATATGCACTGAGTGGATGTGTCTAGGGTTGAGTTGGGAGGCACATATCTACTTGTGTTCAAATGCTTGTTTGCAAGTCCATGCTAAATGAAAATATATGTAAAGGCAAATTTAAAGGTTGGCTATCATGCTTGTCTCCAGATAACTGGTCCTGGATCTAGTAAGCTTAAATAATTCTAAAAATTATAGAGCAAATAAAGTAAAATTTCCATTTGGGTAGTTACATGTTGCCTACACTTATATGTAGATTTCTTTATGTTGCCTCAAGTAAGTCAGTGTGTTTTGAGGTGGACACATGTTACTTTACCATTTATATCCAACTATTGAATCTTGCCTTACATGTATGGAATTGATATGGAAAAGATACCGAGTCCTTACCCTTTCTCCTCTTATTTTTAGATGCTCAATTTTAAACAGAATGTGTATGTATCATGCAGAAGATAGGCTATCAGATATCTTAAATACACATTGAGTTTTATCTTCACAATTTGCACAGCATAGATAATGCTTGAATTAATCCTTTATTGCTGACTTGGAAATTGATATCATTTCTACCAGTATTCAGTTTCTGAACTCTAAACTTTTGCACCTATCTTCACTATTGAGTCCACTTTAAAGAACTGTAGTTTCCTTCAAATAGTTAATGCTTCTTTTTTTTCTTTCTTATGTTTCTGAATGTATTTGAGTTGTGACTCTACTCTAACAATACACGTTACTTTCAGGAATTAGTTTGTGTGAGAAATTCTTTCACCATGTAAAAATAATTGAGCTAATTCTTGCTGCCTTGAGGGACTTTGCAGTCGCTATATTAATTCTGAATTATTACAAAATTAATTCTTTTTATTAGCATTCTTTACCTGTTTTCCACAGGTTCAAGTGACTAAATGTGTTCAAACATGGGAAGAAATGTGGTTTTAACTAACCTGTATACAGTCTTTCAAGAGCAGAGGACCAGTTTACTGTTGTTATTACTTGATTTAAATAGTATTCTGTTCTTTGATAGCTGATATGAATATTATGCTATTTTGCTTTGTCATTTAAAAGGCCAGATGTTGCCCGCTGATAACGAACACTGATCTCTATGAGAGTTAGTTGTGTTTTCTGTGAGCTGAATATAATGAAAAGAGAGCACAATTTCTCTTCAGCCCTGAAAGTTTTTATACAAGTCTGTCTAATCCACAGTCATGATCTTGCCACTGTTTACCTATTCTTTGTCTTTGAAGATGTTCACAGTGCAGCTGACTCTTGGGGAACAGACCTGGGAAGCAGAAGGAAGCAGTATTAAAAAGGCCCAACATGCTGCTGCTAGCAAAGCATTGAGTGAAACTACCCTACCCAAACCAACGCCTAGACCACCCAAAAATAATGTTAACAATAATCCAGGTATGACGTTTTCCTCTGTACATTAAATCTTGTTCAAGTGTTGGAGTATTATACACTATTAACTAGCATCTTGCTGAATTTACGTAGGTTGGAGGTTGAGAATCAACATTGCTGTCTTACAGATATGATAGTATAATCATAGAATCACCCGGTTGGAAGAGTCCTGCTGGATCATTGAGTCCAGCCATTCCCAGCAATCTCTAAACCATGGCCCTCAACACCTCATCCACCCACACCTTAAACACCTCTAGGGAAGGCGAGTCAACCACCTCCCTGGGCCGCCTATTCCAGTGCCTAATGACCCTTTCTGTGAAAAATTTTTTCCTTATGTCGAGTCTGAACCTCCCCTGGCGTGTCTTGAGGCCTTTCCTCTTGTCCTGTCCCCTGTCACTTGGGAGAAGAGGCCAGCTCCCTCCTCTCCACAACCTCCCTTCAGGTAGTTGTAGAGAGCAATAAGGTCTCTCCTCAGCCTCCTCTTCTCCAGGCTAAACAACCCGAGCTCTCTCAGTCGCTCCTTGTAAGACTTGTTCTCCAGCCCCTTCACCTGTGAGTTTGCACAGGAGAAGTTTTAATGCACGTACCTAAAACACTTGAACTTTGAGAGAATATATTACTTAGATTAAACTCAAATGTGTACAAAGCGATTGTATGTGATCAGTAGAAGACAGACAGGACAAAACCAGATTCAACTGTACCATTGTTACCATAGTAAAACGTTTTTCCCAAAGAGTTATTTTAGCTAATTTTCTAATGATATTGGAAATTGTATCCAGTCCAATCCTGTGAAATTGTATCTGTGGTGTAAATAAAAGGTCAGGATTTGCCGTGAGAATTTTGACAGGTAATTTCTCACATCGTGGGTTTTCCTTCATACCAACCTATGCTTTCAAAAAGCTTTCACCTGGCTTTAGAAATTGTTGTTTGACTAAAAGAATGTACATTGTCTTACGTTCTCCATTTTAAGGTGTTACTTGTGAGTTGCCTTCTATGCATGCAATGCCTTTTGAGGTATACATCTCAGCAGCATACTCAGTGATCTGTTCTGTCTTACTCGATTAAATAAATTGAAAAATACTCTATTTCAAATTAGAAAGAGAATGGTGAGAAAAATGTCTTTTTTCACCTTTTTTTCTCTGTTAGACTCCTTTTTTCCCCTTTTCCCTTCTTTGCTTTTTATTTCCCTCTGTCTCTTCTTCCCTCCCTTTTTTGAAAAAAGTCTTCTTCAGCCACTTTATTGAAATGGAGGAATTTTGCAGATAGTATTCTCCAACACAGAAAAAAAGCAGGAGTAATTTTCCTTTAGAGCTTGTATTATCCTGCACAGCTGGTTAATGAACCTACGAGGGAAGGTGCCCTCCTGGACTTGCTGTTTGTCAACAGAGAGGGGCTTGTGGGGGATGTGATAGTAGGGGGTCGCCTAGGTCTTAGTGATCACGAGATGATAGGGTTTTCTGTCCTAGGTGAAGTGAAGAGGGTGCTAAGCAGGACGGTAGCACTAAATTTCCAGAGGGCAGACTTTGAACTGTTTAGAAGGCTGGTTGGCAAAGTCTCCTGCGAGACAGCACTTGAGGGCAAGGGAGCCCATGAGGGCTGGGAGCCCCTCAAGAAGGCGATCCTGGCAGCTCAGGAGAAAACCATCCCTGTGTTCTGGAAAAAAGGCCGGCAGGGGAAAAAACCAGCTTGGTTGAGTAGGGAAATCTTGAGTGAAATTAGGAAAAAAAGGAATATTTATAAGCTCTAGAAGGGGGGACAGACGTCTTGGAGGGACTACAGGAGGGAAGCGAGGTTATGTAGGGAAAAAATCAGAGGGGCTAAGGCTGAACTAGAGATCAGATTAGCTAAGTCTGTAAAAGACAATAAAAAATCTTTCTATAAGTATATAAACAGTAAAAGGAGGACAAGGGAGACCATACAGTCCCTTTTGGACTCAGAGGGAACAGCAGTGACGAGGAGAAGGCTGAGGTACTTAATGCCTTCTTTGCCTCAGTCTTTAATTGTAAAGAAAGCTGTTCTCTCTGTGTAGATACCCCGGAAACAGAGGAGCAATACGAGGCTCCCATAGTCCAAGAGGAGGTGGTCAGAGCCCTGCTTGGCCAACTGGACACCCACAAGTCTATGGGGCCAGATGGGATACATCCTAGGGTTTTGAGGGAGCTGGCGGATGTATTGGCCAGACCCCTTTCCATCATCTTCCAACAGTCCTGGAAGACTGGGGAGGTACCTCTGGACTGGAGGCTGGCTGATGTAGTTCCCATTTACAAGAAGGGTAGCAGGGAGGATCCGGGGAACTACAGGCCAGTCAGTCTGACCTCGGTGCCAGGGAAAGTCATGGAGCGGGTGATCTTGAGTGCTATCATGAAGCACTTACAAGAGAAGCGGGTGATCAGGCCCAGTCAACATGGGTTTACCAGAGGCAGGTCCTGCCAAACCAACCTGATCGCCTTCTATGACAAAGTCACTTGGCTGCTAGATGAGGGAAAGGCTGTGGATGTGGTCTTTCTGGACTTCAGTAAAGCCTTTGACACAGTTTCTCACAGCATTCTGCTACGGAAACTGTCAACCTCTGGCCTGGACAGACACACATTCTCCTGGGTAGAGAACTGGCTGGATGGCCAGGCCCAGAGAGTGGTGGTAAATGGTGTTAAGTCCAGCTGGAGGCCAGTGACAAGTGGTGTCCCCCAGGGCTCAGTGCTAGGTCCAGTCCTGTTCAATGTCTTCATCAATGACCTGGATGAGGGCATTGAGGGTACCCTTAGCAAGTTTGCAGATGACACAAAGCTGTGTGCAAGTGTGGATCTGCTGGAGGGTAGGGAGACTCTGCAAAGGGACCTGGACAGGCTGGACCGCTGGGCAGTGTCCAACGGCATGAGGTTTGACACGGCCAAATGCCGGGTCCTGCACTTGGGGCACAACAACCCTAAGCAGAGCTACAGACTGGGAGAAGCCTGGCTGGAAAACTGCCAGGAGGAGAGGGACCTGGGGGTGTTGGTCGACAGCTGACTGACCATGAGGCAGCAGTGTGCCCAGGTGGCCAAGAAGGCCAATGGCATCCTGGCTTGTATCAGAAATGGTGTGACCAGCAGGTCCAGGGAGGTTATTCTCCCTCTGTACTCAGCACTGGTGAGGCCGCTCCTTGAATACTGTGTCCAGTTCTGGGCCCCTTACCACAAGAAGGATGTTGAGGCTCTGGAGCAAGTCCAGAGAAGAGCGACGAGGCTGGTGAAGGGGCTAGAGAACAGAACCTATGAGGAGCGGCTGAGAGAGCTGGGGTTGTTTGACCTGGAGAAGAGGAGGCTGAGAGGAGACCTCATTACTCTCTACAACTACCTGAAGGGAGGTTGTAGAGAGGAGGGTGATGGCCTCTTCTCCCAAGTGACAGGGGACAGGACGAGAGGGAATGGCCTCAAGCTCCGCCAGGGGAGATTTAGGCTGGAGATTCGGAGGAGGTTTTTCACACAGAGGGTCATTGGGCATTGGAATAGGCTGCCCAGGGAGGTGGTTGATTCACCTTCCCTGGAGGTGTTTAAGGCACAGGTGGATGAGGTCTTGAGGGACTTGGTTTAGTGTTTGATAGGAATGGTTGGACTAGAAGGTCCGATGGGTCCCTTCCAACCTGGTTGTTCTGTGATTCTGTGGTCCTGGGTATTAGCCACTACAAATTGTTTGAGAGTGGTGTAATTGTATTCTCTTGCTCCTTAGGTGATCAATTCATTGTTTCTCCAGACTGAGACATTGGTTTTGTCCTTCACACTCACTGTGACTTCGAGTGTTTATAAAGCAAAAGGCTCAGACCTCTATTAAAAGGGAACCTGGATTTGATTCTTGACATTGCAGAGTATTACTCAGCTTCTAGATTTTTTTTTGGCTTTAAACATATTCTTAAAGGGAAAAGCTAGTAACAAGAGAAATAGGCTTTAAGAGAGTTCATTAAAATTCTGTCACTTAACATTGTAATTTTGTTCCAAGAAAGATGTATATGCACGAGTATCTTCTCTTCGAAAAGGTAGTTTGCATTTTTATTAAATAGTTGAAATCAGTCGTTCCTTTCTCTGGAAACTATAAAAATGGTTGTTGATAGAAGTTTTACAATAAATATTGCCTAATAATTTTCATCATTTGGCATGTAAAGCCAATGGCAAACTGGCAAATTCATCATAGCTATTTTAAGGTTAGATTCATTTGAACCTCTTATGAAAATGTTTTGAGAAAATTTTAACTCATTTTTATTGGAATATGCATTTAGCTTATTGGCAGTTTTCTTAAAGCAATGCAAGTGGGGAATACTGTAACTGAACACTTAAACAAAAAATAAAGTCACAGTGTAGGTTTCTGTTTGGCATTTTGCAGACCATAGAAGTAGGCAAACACTGGCTCTGTTTTTTGTATTCTTTAGCCAGTAGATGGCTGTAGTGGCAGTCATTTCCAGTAGTTATATTTTCAGTTTGTGAGGTCATTCTTGCTAGATCATTAGTTTTCAGACATTGTCATAGGTTTTAAAGACTTGCAAGTAAAACATATCTTCTAATTTGTTGTAAGAATTCCAGATGACTGCAGTAATGCATATTACTGTTTGCTTGTTTCAATAGCTCTTTGTTCTATTTGGGGTTTTATTTAATGATATTCAGTGAGAACAGATGTTATTCTTCTATCTTTGTAGTTTCAGAAAGTGTCACACTGTATTATAAGCACTTTGGAAAGATGAATAACCAACTTGATTACAGTGCTGACTTTCGTATTCGTATGTGAAGATTAATCTACAGAAACTGCATAGAAAATGCACCAAGATAAATGTTTAAACGTTCACATTACTTGTGATTAAATTGACATCTATATCCCTGTCTTGTAGAAGCACTGAAATGTCATTGTAACTTCTTCAGTTTTAATTTAAGAGCCAAATAATATAATGCAGCTCTGTCTTGCTGCATTTCAGTCCTGCTTGTGTGCTTTGGAGTATTTATTGGTTTAAATGTGTTACCTGTGTTCTTTATTTTTTTTGCAGGCAGTATAACTCCAACAGTAGAGCTGAATGGTCTGGCTATGAAAAGAGGAGAGCCTGCCATCTACCGACCATTAGATCCAAAGCCACTTCCCAATTACAGAGCAAATTACAATTTCCGGGGCATGTACAATCAGAGGTTTGTACTTTTTCTGTTATTTGGTGTGTTTTAACCTTTGCTTATCAGTGTGTTCTAAATATTTATGAACTTCCCAGCTTACTTCAGAGTAAAGTAAAACTAGGATTTTACTAAGGAGAGTCTCTACTGCCTTATTTAGAAACACAGGTATTTGCTTTCTAAAAGATGATGTGCCCTAAACATGTCACAGGGAATGAAGACACATAAACCAATTGCTTTTACTTTCATAATGTGCATACTGAAGTTACAGTCTAGAGCTATGGCACTGAGGAGGCACAGCATTAACTTCAGAGAGAGGTTTTGCTTTTTTTCTTTTTTGCTGTCACATCACGTGATTCGAATCAGTATCATTAAAAATTAAGCACACTTTTCTTAGAATTGGCCGTAAAATTAGGAGGACTATGTTTTGAGAATTGACTTGAAACTATTCTGATGTGGGGTTTTTTTGTTTTTTTTTTTTAACCATTTGGCCTAGACAGCTATCTCAATTCCTTAGTCCTCGGTGTTTGATTAGGGAAAATCCTTTATTTCATAGTATAGAAACCTAGATTCAGAACCCTCCATCAGTGCTGTCGTTATTGTAAGAAGTCAGAATGATCATTGAAAAAACAAATTCAAAATTCTGGTTTTAAACTATCAAATTCTTAAAGATTAAAAAAAATTGAAAATTAAAGTGAGTGGAACAGTTTTCTTAACTGATTATCAAAATATTTCATTCTTCATTATATTCTAAATTTTTTAATCATCTTCATCTTTGATATTTATACAATTTTATTACAGATAGAAAAACTGTTCTAGCTTATCCTGAATTAAATGTAGTTTGTATCTAGTGCAAAGGTCTGAGAGAAACTTAAGATCATATTTGTATTAATTTGCTACCTGAGAAACTTCTGTCTCCTGTGATAGGCTTTTCTTTTTTCCTGCCACAATTTTCTTTATTTTTCCAGAAAGGGATAGAATCATAAAATAGTTTGGGTTGGGAGGTACCTTAAAGATCATCTAGTTCCAAACCCCCTGCCATGGGCAGGGACATCTCCCACCAGACCAGGCTGCCCAAGGCCTAATCCAACCTGGCCTCGAACACCTCTGGGGATGAGGCAGCCACAACTTCCCTGGGCAACCTGTTGCAGTGCCTCACTGCTCTCGTGGTGAAGAAATAATTCCTTATGTCAAGCCTAAATCTGCCTCTCTCCAGTTTATACCCGTTCCCCCTCGTCCTATCACCAAAAACCTGTATAGGTCCTTTCCAGATTTCTTGTAGGCCCCTTTCAGGTACTGGAAAAAATTAGATAAGCTCTTTTGTAGTTCCAAAACCAAGTATGATCTTTAAAATAAGAAAAGTATTAAACCAAACAGGTGATGAATTTCTAATAGCCTGTTTTATCAGTGGAAAATGTTGTGTTTCTTATAAAGATTTGCTTAGTGGATTTCCTTTTAATTTTTATGCATCTCTTCATTATCAAAAATAATGAGGTTATGAACTCTGAAGAAGTGTTTTAGTTCAAAACTGATCTTTTATTAAAAATTGAATTCACAGCAATGTTTTAAAATTAAGGAGTTTGAAATGAAAATACAACTTTTCGGAATTGTCTAAGGAAAATATTTCAGTTGACTTAATCTTATTTTATTTTTCCTAAGATTTTTTGATCCCTGATAACTTCAGGGTTTTAACGTTTTGTTCTGGTTTTTTGGGTTTTTTTAATAGTGACAATACCTAGAAGTGTACTAAACAAACAAAAGTAATCTGAAAGAAAACTCTTTCAGTACTCTACAGAACAATGCCTGATTATTTTATTACTTGTATTATATTTCTAGTCACTACTGACCTGAGTCTCTGCTAAGATATGTCATGGTTTAAAAAGTAACTATGATGTTTGAAAAGAGTTTTGTAGAAATCCTACCCTTATTTCAATTGGCTTGTTAATGAGATTACATTTTTATCTTGTAGTCAAACTGTTCTAGTCAAAATAATATAATGAGGAATTTTGGAATCTGAAAATATTTACTTAAACATATTTGTGGAAGCAGAACCCTGAAACAACAGTTGCTAAGTTTTAAGATTTTAATTTCTTTTTTTGGAAAGCAATTAGTACATCTAGTGAAATCTTTAAAAAGTTGCTTCCTTGGGAACATTATTTCATGGGAAGCATGTTCCCATGTTAGGGTCAAATTTTACATGAACTTTATTACTCTGGGAGTATTAGGTAGCAAAAAGCATTTGATTTTTCTGATCACAAAGCGAATAGACAGGGTAGGGCAGATGGCCAGAATCTGTGCTTGCCTGCTTCATTGTGCTTAATTTAGTCCAGTTGTCCATGCAGGAGGGCTAATAATACTGTGGCTGGTAAATCGATAAATAACTGTAAGTATTAAATAACTAAATATCCTTATCTGTTTATGTAAAAACATACCCCCGTGCGTGCCCTAGCTCACACACGAATACCAGAGTAAGGAGGAAATAGAAGAATGGTGTCATATAATACAGTTGTGGGACTACCCTCTGTGCATCTTGTGCCCACCCTCACTAAAGGAGAGTCTGGGGATGCATTCTAGAGCTGTTACAATAGTAAGCAAAGTCCTGAATATAAAACATATGCTGTACTACTGTATTATGTTCCTGGGCTATATGTGTTGTTTATTACCTTTTGAAGTAACCTAATACTGCCGTGTTATATTTAGCATTCATTTGCTGATTTTTAGCAGCATGGTAGCAGAATGGAAGAATTTTTGGAGCTCCTAAGCAGATGTAGACTACATAGACTGTTTAAAAATGAGATTTGAAAAATAATGTGGGTAATATGCTGTAATCAGTATTTTCCATTTTCATCAGTATCTAACACTTCGTTTATTATTTGCTATCAGAACAGATAAGAAAATCTGCTAAGTACGTTGGAAGCTAGCTTTGTCTTGTATGCTGTGACTAAATTCCCTTTACTGATTTCTGTTTAAAAAGAAGTGCTTTTCAAACAAGGTGATGATACAGATGAAGATTGAGAGATTGTGTTAGGAAACTTTGGTTCTGTGAAGATGAGTGACTTGAGTTAAAGTATTCATCTTGGGGCATATCTTTCGACCAGTTGTCTTGTATTTCAAGTGGTACAAAAGACTCTTTTCAGTAACTCATTGAAATGTAGTCTAAGAGCTGCTATTTGTATGCAAAGTTGAGGGCTAGTTTCCTTGTCAGGCTAAGATGATTTCTGTTTAGGTGGCAGTGATTCCTCCTTCTTC
The DNA here is from genome assembly GCA_033558105.1 of Coccyzus lansbergi. Taxonomy (NCBI): domain Eukaryota; kingdom Metazoa; phylum Chordata; class Aves; order Cuculiformes; family Coccyzidae; genus Coccyzus; species Coccyzus lansbergi. The sequence continues at coordinate 72,839 of JAUMJK010000470.1, forward strand.
ATTTTGTCCCCAGCCTTTACATCTCTGCAAGTTTCCTGTCTCCTGCACTGAGATCTGAGTTGCTTGGAAATGAATCAGTTTGGGGAGAGAAGGAGGGAGAAGTTACTCCTAGGCCTGCAACTAGTCACACAGAAGCTTGTGCCCTCACTAGAGAAAACAGTTTAGAAGTTTGGGAGTTAAGAGCAGCTTGCATTTATTTAAGCATATGAAGAGCTACATTCTCATATGCGGCAGAGCCTGTTTATATGGTCAATGTGTTGCATAGAGAGAATGTTGAAACAGTTTTACATGCAAGATGCAAAGATCCACTTGCAAGGTCTGCAGCTGGCAGCGTAAATTGATATTGAACAGGAAAATTCCTTGTATGGAAAAATGCAAAGCACACAAGTAAAAGGATAAGAAGGGGAAAATTTTCCCATTGGCCAGCTTGGAAAAGAAGTGGTGGGGTTTCACAGATGAGCATTCTCCTCTGGGTCTCCTTTCCTATGCAGCAAGTGTTCCCTGTAACAATTGCCTGTAGTAATACTATGATTTTCATCAGGAATTGCTCAGGACTTATTCTTGCCTATGGTAGTGGTGCATCAAGGCAGGTGTTGAAAGCTGGCTACTTATTGAGCTTTGTGCAAACATGTTATTGGGCTTAGTAGTGTATATGAAAAGCTGCTGCTAAGGTACAATAAGGTTACGGTACCCTATAGATACAGTGCTGTGAATTTGTTATTTCCAGATGAAAGTTCTTGAGAACAGTAGCAAGGGAAAAATACAGCCAGAGAAACTCTGGAGGGCACTGGCTAGGTGGTTTAGTTAAAGGATTACAGAACTGCAAGTAAAAGGCAGGCTACAGAATTGCAAGTACAAAACTCTTAGCATGCAGAGGGTAAGGCACGTAAGGCAGTTTGTGACACTAGGGTAAAGGTGTCTTTAAATCTTCTGAGTCTATTTCCTATGCTGAGTTAGAAAGTGCAGGGTGAGTCTGCTTCCCTCTTAGGGGTAGTCAAGTAGATGAAATACAGTCCCACTTGAGAGTGGATGAAGTACGGATGTATTAACCTGTCTCTTCACTCAAGCTAGTGAATGCAATACTTGCTAGATTGTTAGCAGCATCAGGCTGTTGCTGTTACAGTGCACCTCAACTCGGGCTGCTGAAGTCTGTGATGCTGAGCTGAATCATGTGAAGTTATCAACTTAGGTCTCTTGTAGGTTCAGTATGTGTATACTGCACGTCATTTCACAATATAGATTAGAACTTCAAACTTTATTCATCTCATTCCGATGAGAAAACTTGGGAGTTCCTGATTTTCTTTATTCAAGTAAAATCCATGCAAGTTTGATGCTAGGAGGCTCGATGGCCTCTGATAAGGCAGAGCTTTTGCAAAAAAGCTGTCAACCCTGAGTTTAGTAGGTACCTGTTTATTTAATAAAAAACTCTATATTACTAACAGATTATAGTAAAGGAAAAAACTTTTTGGCACTGAGAATTTACTTGTATACCACCTTTTGAAAACCTCAGAAGTAGTAATTTAGAGCAATTTTGAGTTCAAACAATATACGTTACAGAAAAGCCAAAAATGGTGAACATGGCGTTTCGTATACCTTCTTTTACCTAAGAGCTCTACAGACTGACCCTGGGAAAAGAAACACAGATGCTTTCAGGAACTTTGCTAACAAGTTTGCATGTTTTGAGCACACCATTTGGCATAATTCAGTAGAACTGGCATGCTACTTGGAAGAGGCTATAAGCCTTGAAATGGCAGGTCAGGTTTGAGAAATAGTGGCAGAGCCAAGGCTGAAATGTGCATACTACTCATATCTGTAGCCAATGAGAGAACCTGTACTCCCTTGCATCTCTGAGTATAGAATTGGCTTAAACCACATGAAAAAGATTAAAAGCATGGCTGTTCAAATTAAAGCAATTAAACTATACAATAAGATATCAGGATCATCCATTTTACCGTGTCACTGTTGAATGCTGGTTTGTTTTATTTTAAGTTCAATGGTGAATTGAAGAGAGTAATTCCTGAAGTTTAATTATCCTGCAGTATTTTCAATTATAGAATGTCAGTAAGTGACAAAATAGAAATGATATCTTACAGACTTAACCAAACTAAGTGTTTTTAGCCAAGAAATAAAACCACTAGAAACTGAACAGCAGCTTTTGATGTTTTAGTATGGGAAATGGTGTCAAAGAGATCACAAAACTCAAGCCTTGGCTTTGAGAGAATTCAGAAGTTATTTGCTTATTATATAAAAAATCCTTAAAATATGTCTGGCCGCAATCTAAAGTGCTTAAAAAAAGCTTCCATAATTAAAAAAACTTGTGCAGTATAGGAACAAAGAAAATACAAAACAATGACAAGCTAAAGAATGGGAGTAATTAAAGCAGTTTCTTGCCTGGGGTGAGTAGTCTGGATGGTATGATAGTCCTATAAGCACGTCATGCGAAGTGGTAGTGTCTCTGGGATGAAATGCAGCTTCTGTGCTCTTTGACAATTTCTGCTGCACTTGAGCTTTCATGTTGATTTTGTTTATGAGTGCTTCTTCCTGCACAGATATATACTACAGACTAAGGAGGAGACTGTCACCTTTCTTCTTCATGCCTGGGGAGAAGAGTACACAGACCATACCCCTTTTCTTTACAACTTTATCATTCTGAGCACATATTTCTTTGACAGTGAATGCATTTTCACAGTGCTGTTTGCAAGACCAAATAGAGAAGCAGTATGTTCTTGTCTCTCTTGAGGTCAGTCAAGCTGCCTGTCCACAAAGCACAAGGCATCACCCCCTGTGGGCATGTAGTACCTACCTACTGGGCAGATAACTCCTCAGCTGCTTACTGAGCTGCTGCATATAGTGGTTTGCTTAGGCTTAGTTGATCCTAGATAGAAATAGTGTCTATCAGCCCTGTGGACCAGTGCCCTAAATACTGAATCAGGCCTTTAAAATGAGACAAAGTGAAAGGAAGTTTAAGGACCAGTCTTTGACTGGCTACTTCTATAACTGCTAGCTTCATAGTGAACTAACAAGTTTTGCAGTCTAATGATCGGCAAGAGAATAAACTCTGTGATTATTGGATAAATTACTGAATTTGTCAGATCAGCTGAATAAAAGATTGCAGGGTGAAAACATAAAAGGAAAAGTTTCTTCTAGGAACACTGAGTAAGATTTAATACATGCATCAAAGGGAACAGATTTGAGACTAGCATCGACATTGAGTGCTTAGGAATACAATCTAAATCCTCACCCAGCTTCATTTTTTCTGCAAGAGTTGCATAGTCCTGTATAAAAAAAAAGGAAAATTCAACCATAACAGGTATAAAAGCCGAATTTTGAATTAGGTTGCACTGCAGGAGACAATTGAGGTTGAGGTTATCTCCAGAAGTACACCTGGAATTATACAACCCAGTTACTTTATTTACAGAAAAAGAACACGGGCTGACATTCTCCTGGCCTTTTGAAGTCCTTTTATGCTGCCTGAACACCCTGTTCACCTTCTGGCAGGAGATGTCTCTCTGCATGGAGAGCCTCATCCATTAGAGGCACAAATAGCCTAGTGCATAATGTAGAGGATTGTTGCATCTTAAGAACTTTGATCTACTATTGATTAGATCAGTCAGTAGTCTAGAAGAGGTAAAGTTCAGATCAATCTGTGGAGTCTGTTCATGACTACAAGCATGTGATTAGCCTGTTATCTGTTGCTGAATTCGAGTTATTGAACCTTTCTGTTGAGGCTTCCTGCAGCAGAGGAGGATTTTATGCACAGCTGTGTACAAAGCAGATTTCTCCCCCACCCCCAGGATATGTATTGCTGCAGATGTGAGGACACTAAGTTGCCTAAACATAGGCCTCTAGTGCTGCTTGAGACATTGTAGGGTCTTTGAGACATCCACATGGGACTGGTAGATTGGGCAGACGACCTAGAGGAGATATTTACTAAAGGGGCAGCTGAAGGCCAGACAAAGATACCCTAGAGCTCTGTATACCTACGTTTAGGCAATTAGAGGAAGCCTTGAAAGCGGGATTCAGTTATCATACCATTTTATGTAATCCACTAGAACTCTAGATATTTGTGGGAAACTTGTGCTTTTCATGGACCAGTCAAATGTCATATTATGCAGATGACTTAGGTACACAACTGTATCTCAAATGCATCTCTTTGTCACATCGAAAATTGAGATGTCTGCATTTTGTTTGAGTCTCTTCAGAGCTTCACTGTAACAGCAGCTTAGTTCCTACACATTAACTACCTAAATACCTGCACATTAAATACCTAAATTTATGCTTCTTAATCTGGAACTGGACTCTACTCTGAGAAATAAGCCTAAGAATGTTGATATGTAATAATTTTGAGTGCTATAGTGGGAGTCATCTGACTATCGCAGTGGAAGGACTGGAGAAGGAAAAAATTTTACCGAAAGAGAAGTATCAGAGTAACAAACTCATTAGTCTTTTCCAACCTGCCGATTCTGTGAAATAAAAATTGTTTGATTTGAATAGGTTTTACCTCCTTAAATACACTCTAATTTCATTCTGAAAAGTATATACGGATAGCAGAGAGTTAAAATTTAGGGAAAGAAATAGTTCTAAGACTAATGGAAGTGATTGTTCAGATTAGCAGTTTAATTGTTGAGCTGGAAATGGCTGATTTAGACCATTAGATGGCAGCATGAATTTATGTTTTGGTGCAGGAATTTTGCAGCAGAAGCACACTTCTTATAAAGTTATATTCTGAAACTTTTCATGACTTTAAAATATTGTAATTCCAGCATAAAACAATTAAAATCAGTTTTGCTGCAATGTTTTGTCTCATTGTTTTCTTCTAATTTCCTTCTCTTGTTATGATTGAGGCTACAATGCATTAACTTGAGTGTTATTTTTCCTTTTTCATTTAAGTCCAGCATCAGTAAAAGAGCTTGGTTTAGTCACACAGAGACAGCAAGAATTCTGCATTTCACTATATTGTTTCATTTCTAAGGCTTGACCTAAAGACATATCCTTAAAGACAAGGCTGCAGCTCAGCCTCCAAACCTGCAGTTTGTTCGTGCTAATGATACTTTCTGATAATGTGGACATCTGAAGGGCATTGAGATTGTCAGCAGATAATTGATTCAGTTTTGTGCGTTACCAGTTGAGATAGGATTTGGATCACATTTTAAAGCAAAATCTTGTACATCATACTGTTATTACCCAGCTAGTGTATCAATGTCATGGTGTAATAATCCATTCAGAGTTTTTAAATGAGTTCTTTGTGTTCATTTTCTGCATGATACACTTCACTTCCCCTGGCCTGTTTGTTCCCACTCATTGCCTGCCTCCCACACAGACATATTGTTATAAGGGAAGTGTTGAGTACAGCTGTGCTAGAATGTTTCTTTGCTAGTATTTGTTTCTAGGAAAGGAAAAGGGAGAAAGTCAGTCCATTTCCTGTTGGTGTAAAACATCAGAAACATCTGTTTGTCTTGAGAGAGTTTTCCCAAAAGAACAGTGGCGAGGGAGCTTGCAGGTGATGAGCTTTGCCATTGCCAGTAGCTATCAGTTTAGACAATAGTGATTAGTATGGTTGGCTTAAATGCCAGCTGTCAAAAATTTTATTGCAGGAATAAATATTCTCTGTTTAGGAATTTTCATTTATTTTTAATTTCTGCAGTATTTTATATCATAAAAATACAAAGAGTATCTGGGATCTGAAAACTCAGATCCTGCTGTGGAATCTACAGACTCCGTTAAATTCTGTTCAAGAGTGATTTTTCTGCAGTCCCCTCACCCTGTTTTGATGAAGTTTTAGAGTGCTCACAGAATGGCATTAGGTGAAGTGTGCTGGCACAGTATGTGTGTCATCCTAAATAAATGGGACAGACAAAGCCATACTGGATAGTGACATTGTCAAGTTGGAAGTAGACGATGAGTGCAGCTCTGGTTTCAGTGCAGGCAAGAAGGTAGCAGTGGTGCATCGATTTGAGTTACTGCCTGCCAGCTCCACCTTAATCTTTTACAAGTACGGTGACCATGAAAATGCAGTATTTAAGGATGTGGCTCTCCTGCTGACAGTCCTCCTGGATGAGGAGTTGCTGAGAAAGAGCCTCATTTTGAAAGAAGTTGAGGAGAAAGTCTGGGATTTCCTCTGGGCAAAGTTTACCAGTTCAGATGTTCCTGGTTCTTGTATGATCTTCACAAATGCACCCGATCACTACCATCTGCTGCATTAATGGATGCATTTAACCAGTCCAAGTGTCAGTGAAATATATTCTCAAGTATATTTCCAATATGACATTGACAGCTGTTAAAGTAATTTTATGTAGGCTAAAAATCATGCTGACAGGATATAGAGCAAATTTATTGGACAGGACACCTAGTACAGTGTGTCTTTGTTCTCCAAATCAATGCACTTACTTGGTATCATGTAATTCTTACCCTTAGCTGTAGAGCATCTTGATGCTTCATCACTTCTCACACATAAGACATGACATTTTGCACCTTTGCATTCTTCTAAACTATCCTCACTCAAGATTAAGTGATGTCAATGACCACTTGACCCTATTTACAGAGGAACTCCTGAACGCTAATGTTTTATTTTTCTCTTAATTAACATTTTTCTTCATTTTCTTTCAGGATATAATGAGCTCTTCAATCCACTTGCTTTCTTATTCTGTCTGCTAAGACGACTGCCCTGTCCCTTGTGGTCCTTGGCTGACTTTGGTATTTCTCCTGAAACTGTCTGTGGGAGAAGGTTTTGGTAGATTCTTTTCTTTGGGTTTTCAACTTCCTCATATCTTTCTTTGCTCTGGATTAAGTGCATCTGACCCCAGAGCCGTGTCTCCAACTTTCAAGCATGATTGTTCTTGTTCTCCCCTTGGCAGAAAAGCATAAATAGGTGAAATATAGGTCTTCACCATCTTTGCCTGATATCTGTCTATCAAAATTGCTTTTTCACTTGAGTTCCTGTAAATCTTTTGATTCAAAGATCTTTAGTGCCGGCTGCCTGCCCCAGCACCTTGTGAACCACTTCAGTCTGTTGGCATTACAGCTCACTTGGTGTCTATATTCCTTTTTCTAGACCTGATTGTTTTTAAGGCAGTTTTACTTTCAGGATACAGATGGAAGACTAACGTTGTGGGTATATATAAAAATAGGCACTGATTCAGAATGCTCTTTCAGCAACAGGAAGATTTGGGGTGTGTTTCTTTTATTTCACAGTTAGCTTTCTATTCACCCATATCTTTTTCCTGTACTTCTGATGAACTGCAGATATTTCAGTTGAGAGACCTGTGAGGTACTAAGCTTAGTCGAACCAAGATTGGCTGGTCTCCCTTCTTGTTCTGGCCTTTCTGCTGTGTCCAGAGCCTTAACATCGGTTACCAGCAAATACCTTCTCTGCTTGCCTTTTTTGATAATAGTACAGGTGATCTGCTGTTATAGCTCAAAAGTTAGTTTGTGAGAGGCTGTCATAATTGTCCTGAGGGAAGCAAGCAAAAAGAAGGTTATTGGCTAATTTTTAGCAGATTATAGCTCAGTAAGGTCTGACTGGAATTGTATTCTCTCCTAGTCCAAGTTCCTTGTTGCCTTTGAACTTAATGTCCTCCCACAGATTGAGGAAGTATTAAATTTTCTCAAGAAATGTTTTCAAGATTCTTTATGATAGAAATATGGAATCTGAATGCAGAACTTATTACCAGCGACCCAGTGTTAAGAGTTTCTCTTAATGTCTTGTCTACAGTGGTGATTTTGATGGCTCCTTGTGTTTTGTGAAAGGAGGTACAGTTAGCATCTTTTCCAGAATGCTAATGGCAAGGATCTTTTGAAGATCTGCTTGTATTTTAGGATCTTTTAAAGTGGAATGACAGTTTTAATTTGTTATTATCACAGAAAGGACGGCTGCACTCACAGCATCATGTACTTCAGCACCACAATTTGGATGATTTGTTTTACTGAAATGAGGCTGAACACCCCAGTGTTGTGATAAAAAGGGAAATCCTCTCTGGAAAAAAAACTAACTCTCTTAGCTTTGAGGCTGACAAAAGAGGAGAAAGTGGAGTCTAATCAACTTATTTAGATTCAAGTCTGATATTAGTGTCAGTGAAGCAGAAATGGCAATTCTTAGGAAGGGTGGACATCAGCAAATGATCCTTAGCTCAGTTCAGTGAAGTTAATCTCCATACTGACCTTGTTTACTAAATGAAAGATCTTAAGAATCATTTCAGTTAAAAATATGATCAATGGCCCTTGGTATCTCTGTCCTCCAAGTCTATTTTTGAGTCCTTGCTTTCTAGGGTACAATTCTACACTGTCTTATAAACATTTCCTACCTTTTAGCAAGTCTGTAACTTTGTATTTTTGTATCTTGGTCTAACATGATCTAACTTTTTTTCCTGTATTAATATTCAGTACTAAATTGCATTCAGTGGACCAACTGAGTCAAGTTACTGAATTGGTGATGACTACTAGTGCACCCTCATTGTATCACTTACTCTTTTTTATTAGCAATGAATTTATATACTTACCAGTCAATGATTTTGCCCATTACACCATTAAAATTGAAGGAGTGTTATGTCTGCTATTGATGAATAAGCTTCCTTAGGAGTTCTAATGAGTTTATGCTTTTATGTAGAAAGGAAACAAGGCACTAAAATATTTTACCACTTGCCTTTTTTTTGACCTTTTTGCCCCTTCCAAACTTTGCTATGATTGATTTACAGGCCCCTTCCTTTCCCCTCCCAGGTGTAGATGGAGCTTCCTTCATAAGACCATCCATAAACTGACCTGCCTTCTCAATTTACCAGTGTCTCTCTATCTCACATCCAATTTCTTTGCAAGTTTGATGACATAGATGAGAAGAGTTTTGGACGGAAGCTTTAGCTGGCCATGATAGTACATTTTCGGAGGACACAGAAATGGCTAGTAGTGATGTAGGCAAGTATGCACCCTCAGTTAACCGTACTTAGCTGCTGAGAGACTTGTTAAGCCAGAATTGTGGTTTTTTTCAGTTTACTTTTACTTTCAGCCCTTTAATTATCAAGTTTAAAATGAGAACCTAACTTGTTTTTTACACAGAATAATACTATTTAATGCCTCTGTGTTTACATTCCTCCAAGTGGGAACAGAATGTAGCCCAACATACACTGTAGTTTTTCAATTGAAGTTAATTTAGATGGTGACAATCACAGAGTTTTCTTGGGCCTTCTTCCTCTGTGGACTTTTAGGCTAATTAGTTCCTATGAAGTCCTAGGCCTGAGATGATTCTGTTAGTAACATTTTTATTGGCATTATATTACCAGTATAAATATATGATAAAATTAAATGAGTGAGGTACTTAATTTCCTCATTTACTTAGTCTCTAGGCTGACAAGTGACATGATTTCTTTTGACGTGAATTTCTTATGTAGAAAGAAAGTGATATTGTAGTCAGATATGCAACATTGTTTATGTTCTTTTACTGTAATGGGTATTTGGACAGCATTCTTAGTAACCATTCTGCATGCTTGTAAAGATTAGTGAGTAATACAGTTCATGGGAAATTTTATGAGCTGAAGTAGATAAGTGTTTGAGATGTTTGTCTTCTGGATGTCTGCTTTAACATCCAAGTATACAGTGTACATCACAGCTTCATTATTTTTTTTTCTTTTATTCTTAATGTACTTGTTTTTATGTCATGGAAAAGAACATTTTCTTTTTCCTTGTATTTATCTTTTCCTCTCCACCAGCCCCCATCTCCATTTCGGCATTGTCCACTTGACATTTTTCAATGCCTTGAACTCTGGAGGCAGTATTATTGTTATGTTCTTATATTATTTATGCTTGTTTTGCAGTTAAGAATAAGTTGAAGTTATGTTGGCCATTTTCATGACTTAGTTATTTGGTTGATAGATAAAAATACTTCTTCAGAGGCACATAACATTTTGTTCTGTGCTCTCTTCTTGATTGTGATTGTTATTTTTTCACTCTTTTTTCCAGCCCTGGTATCCAGTGTACAGTACTTTGTAATACTCATCTCAATCCTTTTCCCCCTAGATTTTTCCTCTCGTATCTCCTTAGCCTTTTTTTCTCTCTCTCATATCTCCTGAACTCATTTTTCTTTGCTTAAAAAAAGGCATTCACACTGGTTTTTAGACCTTGTCACGTTGAAAAGTGCTTCTTCTAGACATTTAGGCATTAGACTGAAGGAGAGAGAGCAATAGAAGTAGACGCAGAGATCTGAACTTGCTGTGGATAGAAGCATCTCTCTGTAACTAGTGTGACAAAGCTGGCTCAGTATGCTTGCTGTGTACTTCTCAGCTTAATCCTTGACTTATTTAACTTTGTAGTTAAACTTTTAAAATTACAACGTCTGTAGGTTTCTGTTGGTTTCCTCTAATTACTTTTAATGAGCAACTGTTTTTTCATTGTGAATGTACATGTTTACTGCAAATGACAAAGTAGTGGTACATTCAGAGAGTAACTGATTATTTCAGTCAGATGTCTGTATTGAGCAACTTGGAATTCAGAGATACAATAATGTGGCAATATTATTGTCTTGTCTTCACAAGTTCTCCTGGGAAGATTCCACATTAGATAATGTTAAGTTAAACTAAATCCCCCTCCCTTTTGTTTTTTTACTCAGGAATGTTTCAATACTGTGATAGTGAAAACATGAGTCAATTTTTTGATTGTTAGTCATACTGCTCGAAGGAACTGCAGTCTTTAGCCCAGGAAAAGAAGGAAAAAGAAAAAAAAAAACGAAAAAAGAAAAGGAATCATCATTAACTTCGTGAAATATTCACAGACTTGACATTAAGTTTGAAAGAAAGTATGAATAAAGACATTGAAGAAAAAAAGATAAAACTGAGCATCAGGCTATTGTATACTTAAGGTGGGAAAGGAGAAGAAAAGTAATCAGTGCTATTTAAAGTCAGGCTTGGAGGAAGATTATTAAGTGCAGAAGTGCAGTTCTTCCTGTTTTAGAATCAACCTCTCTAATTTTGTTAAAGGTGTTTGCACAAAGAACAGGAAAATATTCATGGGATGTAGAAGGCATCATTGCTACATAGGAAGAGCAAGATATACAGGAATAGTTGGATGGTTTTGAGGGCTGACCTACTGGAAAAAGGATGACACTAGATTTTCCATTATAAGATGTAAGGTTAAGACCATAAGCACTAGTAGTACTAACTGTCACCTGGGGGTTATTCAGTTGGAAATCACAGAGTAGAAATGTTATCTAATATTATTAATTGTGAGATACACTAAGAGCAGCTGATGTGATTGAACCAGAAGAGAAGCAAATGTGAATAAGATGTGTTGAACAAGATATACTTAAAGGTATGTAAGTATAGCTGTTGTACAGAATGCTGTTAGCCTTGCATGTGCTATATTGTTTATTGTTTCTGACTCTTATGTTTAAGAACAGGAGAGAGTATAAGGAAGGACTTTGAAGGATTATCAGCATAGTGGGTAGTATTTTATAAAGACCATCTTCCATAATACCTTGACTTGTTCCCTTGCAAAACAAAAGCTGAGAAGAAATGGTAAACCTTGCCTTGGAGGGTGAACATAATAAAATAGGTAAATGAGCTATAGAAGTTAAAGGATAGCATCAAAATGAAACAAAATGTAGAAGTATAGCCAAGCTGAACGTTAGGAGATTCCAAAGTGTCAACTCAGCTTCTGGATCATCCTTCCAACAGAAGCACTGGAAGTAGGTAACTGTTTTCTAATAGACTTGAACAGATAAAGAGAACTACATTATACAGTTACCTGCAACTCATGTATCTTGACTGTTTAATGCAGGATTTGCTTATATTCTTACAGTTGAAATGGAGAAAGCTTGAGGTTTCTGTGTCTTAAAATGGGAAGCATCTTTGTTATGTTCTCTCAGTATTTAAAAAAAAAATAATAGTTGCTTTTGAATCTCTTTCTGTTAATGTTTCCAACAGATGGATTATTCTTTACAATTCTTACGTAGTCCATTAAACATTCTGTTGCTTACGGGGTTTCTACAACTAGGTCAAAATTGATTTCGTAAATTGATCAGAGCAAATATTGTATCAAGAGAAAGAATCTGAATTATCCAGAATTAATGAAATAGTAGTTTTGAAAGATTTTAATTACAGTTTTAAACCATACTGTGAAGGCTGAATAATCTGGGGCAAGTATAATTTTTTCCCCCCAATCTTATCTCTGTAGCTGAGGGCGGTCAGTGCTAGGAGAAAACAGTCATAGCCAATATAAATAAATCAGTTGAATAGAAATTAAAGAGAATTGTCTTTCCACCTAATAAGGGATGTGTTTGGCTAGAAGTGATACACAGGGCCTCATTTCACTTGCTTTACATTAAGAATGTTTTTGGAGGATGTGGAGGTAATCTAGACGAGGACAGACTGATTCAGGGATAATGACTGTAGATCTCAATAGAAGTACTTGGAAAAGAGAGCCTCTTTGTTCCCAGGTGGTATCGTGGACCTGCTGAAAGAACCAGAAGGTGAACTGTATGAAGACGAAAGTTGCTCTACTGGATATTTCCTTCTTCAAAACACAGAACACACATCTGTAAGAAATGCACGTGGCTAATGGACTGCTTAGAATAATAGGACATGGCCAGGGAACAGCTGCACTAAACAACTTGCTCCCCTAGAGAAATTTCAAATGTTGCGGAGAAAAAGTTGTTCGCAGCAAATGCTGTATCCTAATCCCCTGCACAATCTGCGGCTCTCTATCCCTCCCCTCGCAAAGCTCACATTGTTTCCCTGGTTAAGCAGTGTCAGCCAGGCTGCCAGGTTGATTGAGCTGATAGGGGAAGGAGCCAGAGGGAAAATGTGCACAGAATGGAGCTGGCATTTGAGAACTGACTTTCCTTACCATGTGGTAGCTCATATTTTAGTGGCCCCCATCTTGGCCAAAATGGTCCCTCTTCTTCACTTTGCAGTATGGGAATAGTGTAATTCTTCCTGTAGCATTTGTGTAGTGGGGAAGTAATTTGGTTTTTTGTTTTATTTTACATAGGTGAAGAATACATTTGCCGTTAGAATTTAGACGAAACCTCACTGGAGTGTTTAACAGTGAAAAGGAGGCTAAATCTAAACAAACTTTCTAGTTTCCTTGAGCTGCAACTTGCACTTTCTTCCCACTTCTAATTATAAATTAACAATATTTATCAGAAACATTTGTGCCATTGAGGAATCCAAAGAAATGCAGGAAATGCAGTTTGAACACGTAACGTATGTACTAATACTTTATGTGTCTTTGTGTGGATTTGATGGCCAAAAAGGAAGAGGCCCCAAGGGCTCCTTAGTATGCAATTAATATTTTGGCTAGAAAAGCAGCAGATTGTTTCAGTATGCTTACATGTTATGACATCATATTCCAGTAAAATTATAATGAACAGAATTTTTGTTTGTCTCTGTGGCAAACCAAAATGAGTTTTCTAATTGTCAACAGACCTTGGTGATTTATTTAATTATAGTGGCGCCCGCTCACACCAACTTAGTTAAGGTCTGTCAGCATTTGTGTTATGAACCTCTATTTTTAGGGGTTTATAACTAGTTGTAAATATTTGCTCATTGCTAAAACTTGGCATTCAAGGTCACAGCCATAGAGCAAATATCCTTTTTCAGGTTGACTATTCTAGTGATACCAATTGCTTTAGCTAATAATTAGATTTCTGATGCTGTGAAAGTTAGAAGAAACAGAAAGAAACTTCTTTCCAGACCTGTTAGTGAGGGATCTTAAGAACCTCAAATGTGCAGAAGAGCCAGATGAAAATTAAGTATTTTAACAGCAAATCACATATAAAGTACTATCCTTTATGACCTTTTTTTCTTGCAATTGAATGCATCATTTCACATGTTCTTTTGTTGTATGTGAAGTGCATGCGAAGCATTCCTGTTGGAAACCCTGACTCTCTCAGTTCTGTGACTGAACAGAGCAACAAAGGGTTGAGTGTAGGACTGACACTTAGATGCTCTGGAGATGGAAAATTTTGTGCTACTATGTTATTACATAATAATCAGCTAATTCTGTATGAATATATAGGTGGTCAAGGTTCTCAGTCCTTTTCAGTAACTCGTATGTAATATATTGGGAAGTTTTCTTAATGATCAGTGGCAAGTATATGAACTTTACCTAGGGTTGTTCTTTACATGAGTGTGAATCTTCAGGTTGCAGAATCATCCTGATTGAAAACTCAGTTTGATCGTTGCACTGTACTTTTGGATTGTAATATTATGATTAGTTTTAAGGTTTCTGTTAGTAGAGTTTCTGTCCTCACCATTGAAAAGAGGAGGATGTTTTGTTTCTATTTGACATGTGTTGTGTTGCAGAGAAGCCAGTAACCTCACAGATTCAGTCCATTTTCTGAGGATTTCAGGTGCCCTTTTGCACTTTCCTGCTGATGTTCATATTATCAGTGCACTGTTAACTCTGCTTGAGGCCAAGCAGACCAAGAAAAGTTTAATCAAAACCGTATAAAAACCTAATCATTCTGGCAGTGCCAAAGAGCTGCATGAGGTTCTAGAGCCACAGGCTGAATATCTTTTTTTCCCCCCCATATTATCACATAAATAGCTCCCTAAATGCTCTTTAAAAGAAAAGGTGGGGAATATGGATGGGGAAAAGAGAGGGCTTGTTGTAGGATCTGAGTTTATAAAGTGGATTAAGGTTCATGTACTTTCCTCCTTTACATGTAATGGAGAGAAAGGTAAGTTTAGTAACCTAGCAAGAAAGTGGGACTTTTGATGGATGTTATATTTTCCCTAAGTCTAGGTACTATGACATTTCATTTTTTTTTCTTAAGAGTATTGTGTAGTAATGAAGTGTGATGTGCTGTTGAGGTTCCTGCTGCTTTTGCATGACAGAACTCTTCCCGTGCTAAGCTGCAGCTAATAGAGGCAGCGAAGGGCTGCTGCAGTGTCCAGGCTCTAGTTCTAGATCTTCTGAGATCAACTTATAGGATGATAGGAAGATTTCTGGGGACTCTGAGGAACTTGAAGGTGCCTGTTACTCCTGGGAAGGGATAGCTGCATCTTCAAACAACCTCTAGCAGCTGCCAACAAGCTTTAGCAACTTTTGCTGATCAAAAGCTACATTGAGCTTCTCTTCCAGCTTTTCCCCGATTAGAGTCAAGCATCATTTCAGTGGGTACCTGGGAGAAGCCCATATGAGTGCAGAGCCTAGAGCACCACTTGCAGAGGCAGCCAGCGGTTGCAGCAGTTTGCTTAACACCTAACACAGCAGTGAGCCAGAAACCTGTGTGTGTGTGTGTTCACCAATGGTGATGTGCCACATGTCATGGTTCCTGTCAGTGTTTGGAGCTTGAGTCATATCTAACTTCAGAGGGAAGATGTAGCTTTCAGATCTTCATCTCCAATGAGTGCTTGAAGTTGAGATGGGGAGACAGTGGTCTCGTGTGCAGGTGTGGACTGGCCCAGGGTCTGTGTTATCCAGTAAAGGAGGTGCAGGAAGATGCTAGCTAACTCTGCTGGCACAACTAGTGGTGGTGAATGAGGTCAATTGGATCTTCTCTGAAAGCCTACAGGTACAAGAGCCTGAACCCCTAACCATACTAAAAGAGGAGCAGGCAGAATCAGTACTTATTGGGCTGGGAACTGAGGAGTCCTGTGATGGCAAAGGCTGAAGGCTAGTAATTTTGGGTACCAGAAGAAATCTTTCTGCTCCATATGCAGGTCTGCAGATCAGCTCAGTGCCATGACATCAGGTGAGGGCTTAGGAGCTCTTGGAGCATCCAGTTCAGCCAAGCTTGAGTCCTGCTGCAGCATCAGAAGGAAGCAGCAAGTGATAGTAGTGGGAAACTTCCTACTGCAGTGTTTGGAGCCCACCATCTTGTCAATTTGACCTTCTGTGCAGGGAGTGTTACTTCTCACCAAGGGCTTGTATTGGGACGTTGTGGAGAGACTGCCGAGGGTAGTCTGTTCCTCAGACTGTTACCTACTGCTGCTTTTCATTGTGCGCACCAGTGGTAGTGCAAGGGGACATGCATAACAAGCATGACTACAGCGATTTGATTTTTACAACTATGTTTGCTCTTTGAGGATCAATGCTTGAAATAGACAGAATTCACCTGACCAAATAGGGCAAGCATCTTTCTCAACAGCTTGGCCAGTCTAATCAGGAGACCTGTAAAATGATGGAGAGTGGAGTTGATGTATAAGCAAGTGAGAAAGTGATGGATCAATTTAGTAGACAAAGATTTAAGTTTGATGTTGCCGGGAGACACCCTAAAACCAGCAAAACAGGGCTGAAGGGGTCTTACCCCAATTATTTGCACATAAGTAAGGAAAATCCTACTGGACAGCATGATGAGGGAAATCCTTTTATTCTTTCTGGGAAATTGGTACACTTGGGTTCCTGTCTGAAATGCTGATATGCTAGTGCACTTAGCACGGAGAACAAGCAGGAAGATATGTGAATTTCATTATGGATGTAGGAGCTTTGTAATGTTCTTCCAAGAAGAGCAGTCAAACGCTGGAATGCTTTGCCCAGGGAAGTTGTGGAATCTTCATCCTTGGAGATACCCACAATACTCTGGAGAATTACTGAACAAGACAGTTTAATTTATGAGCTTGACCCTGCTCTTTTGGATCAGATAAATTCCAGGAACATTTACAACCTGTGTTGTTCTATAACTGTATTAAAATTTATATAAGCAAATGCATTTCCAGGCCTTAATAACTCCCCATAACAGTGTTAAACTGTAAATAAGAAACAACTGCATTTGCATATCATAAAGGCAACTTTGCTCACTTGTCCAAGGCCTTATAGCCAGAAGCTTGTTGGGGCCAGTGTTGTGGTTTTGCTTTTTCTGTATAAATGTATTTTTAGAATTAGGCACGAAGTTCAGGGAAACTGAGACTGGAATGCTTATTCACTTTTGTTTGGGTTTGAAATGTGCTGCTATCTGAAAAACTCATTATTTTTTTTATAGTTGAAACAAATTGGTTACAATTATTAATGAAAAGTCAGAAAGTCTTCATACAAAAAATGTTACCATCCATGTCAACAGCTGAAAATGGAGAGCACATTTTAATAAAGATCGTTTAAGAGGGAGAAAGAAAATGTATTTTGCTGTTCTTTGGGTGATTATAGTTTTGTTGCGATGGATTTAGCTTTTGGCCACACTTTTGGAATCCTGGACTATTTTACATTGCTGTAAAATATGTACAGGTTATTTGTTATAGATGAGAAAACATTCCTGATAGCTGCATATTTTTCCAAGGACTGTATCTCCAGTGTTTTAGAAAAGCCATTATTTGAGGAAGGAGAACAGGCAGCCTACACCATGAATCAAAGAGTGTAAAGCAAATTCCCTCACCTACCTAGATTATAATTTTGACAGTGATTAGAACTAATTATCTGTGTTGAATTGTGTTTTCTGAGTTGAGGGTGTTGGAATACTGCTTTTCTGTAGAATTGCTTAAGTGGACAAGCTCCTATGTTTGAGTGTAGTGACAGAACCTCCCAAGCCAAATTTGTTTTCTTTGAGGAATAATAGCTATGCCAGCTCATAGGAATACATTAAATATTTTATGTTATTTTGCTTTCAGTGCCTTCCAGACACGCTCAGAAAAACAAGCCCTACCGTTATGTTTAGAAATTTTTCTATAGGAAGGGAAAAAAAAAAAAAAGCACAGAAACCAACGTGGTGGTTGCTGCTGTTCCTTCAGTACCTGGAAAATGTTTGATTACTGCTGTGTTGGAGAAGAGTTGCTCTCTAGCCTGTTATGCTTTTGGAAGGGAATTCTTCCTTTTCCTTTACAATAATTTCAATACTTGAGCTTTAAGAAGAGGCTTTTGTCCAAATCCCTTCACTCTTTCAGATGACTTTTTGCTACACTGGCAGGTTTCAGATGAAAGACCTCTAAGTTCTCAGTCAGGTGTTTTATCCCAGGCATAGCTTCCCCTCCAGCTTTCATTCTCTTTAGGGTTAATCTTCTCAAAACTCAAACCAAGAACATAGAAGAGCTGGGCTATTGCACAGAATTATGGTAGAGCTTGTTGCAGAGCCCTGCAAATGTGTCAAGAGCTGGTTTGCCTGTAGGAGCTGCTGTTGGAGATAGTGATGGTGTTGCTGAGGAGTAGTCTGCATATTTGAGCCCTAGGTCTTACTCTTTAAGAAAAGGTAATATTTTATCTCTAACTACTGCTCTATATTACATAAAATTGATGGCTAAAATTTATAATTTTTATTGCTTTTTTTTTGTGACTTCTTTCCAGGTATCACTGCCCAGTGCCTAAAGTTTTCTATGTCCAGTTAACTGTTGGCAACAGTGAGTTTTTTGGTGAAGGAAAGACTCGCCAAGCTGCTCGACATAATGCTGCAATGAAGGCTCTTCAGGCTCTCCAGAATGAGCCTATTCCAGAAAAATTACCTCAGGTTTGTGATTCAGAAAACTCTTCCCAGTCCTGAAGATATGAAATTGAACAATTGAATTGCCAGTTTTTCAGTATTTAATTTTTGGTGGTATTTTTTCACATTAACCTCAAGAGAAGAAATGCTAACAAATTGTTAGTGTTATTTCTTTATAACAGCACACCTAACATGGAACTATACTTAAATAACATAGGCATTCTAAAGATAAGATTGTCAACAGAGATTAAGTAAATATGAAATCAAAATAAAATAAAATATTTCTAATTATTCTAAAAGTAGAGAAAATGTCCATTGTATCGGTGTCATAATGGAGAATGAATTATTAACTTTAAATATGTTGTGCCATGAAGTGATCTTTAGAGTTGTCCCCAATGTACCTAAGAACCTGACAGAGCTCTGTGGCAGTTACTGACCACCTTCCTAATGGTTTTGATGGTTTTAGGCTTACAGCCACTTAGTACCTTTTTAAATAGCTACCTTTGTCACTGCTGTGTTTGTAACTGATAAACATTGTTACTTAAAAATGAAAATTCTGCATCATATTTTTAAAAATACTTAATCGAAAAATTATTTGACGAATAATTCCTTTTGTAGCAATATTTTTTGCAAATTGAAAGGGTAAATATAATAAAATTGCCCAGTCAATGAAGCTAAAATAAATGCATGAGGAGACTTTTTTAAATTTTGTATAGTCTTTCTGGCGACGCCTGTTGAACTCCTGTGCACAGTCCGAAATACTGCTAATTGTACCTTCTATGTCTTATGTAGTGTTTTTGAGCTTCTTTTTAAGAATAGAAAGAGTTTTCTGTATTAAAATTAAAAATCTTCGTTCTTTCTACCTCACCGTGTCTCTGCATCTTCCTTTTGATACAGAGACAGTTTGACTCACCTTTTTGTTTTGGTATTATTTTCTGTATCAGGAAATTCTCTTCAAAATCATTTAGTGACTAATATTGATTTTTAAATTTATTTTTAAGTGGGAAAACTAGTGAAAAAAGGCTATGTAAATTCTTAGGAGGAATCCCTGTTTCCTTCCACAATATTCATTCCCTTCCTTTCTCTTTTGGTTTTCTGTCATATGTATTGGTTGATAATGAATCTATAGCACAAACCTGAGTGGGAATCTCATTGAAACAATTTTATAGCTTTGAATCTTTTCGGTAATTATATGTTTAATATTATATTTTATGAAAAGAATAATTCAAGATGGCTGTTAATCAGAATGGTAATTGAACCACTAAGTTCATAGGATGATAACTAGGAGGCATAAATAAATAATTTGTATAGGTAACATTCATAGTTACCTGGTTTATATACTGCGTTTTCATAGCCAATGTATATCTGTAATTTACCTAGCAAAAGTAATAAAATCTTTAATTAGCATTCTTACCTGTAATCTTGCCCCACATCCCATTAGTAATTCAGTGAATTTCTCTGGAGTGGGATCCATGGAATACAGCACAGTAAATACATGGGTTTACCTTTTGGCCTTCATGACCTTTTTTGTTTAATGCAGCCTTCTATATATTCTTTCATTTCCAGATAAGTTTTTTCTTCTTCTCCTTTTAAAAAAACTCAACTTAGTTAAGGATAAAATCCTTTATCCATATTAAACCACTCAAGAGGAGTATTGTCATCGTAATGCTTCATTGCGCAAACATATAGAAGAGCGTAAGGTGAGCAGAAACAAGAAGCATTCAGCGAACAGGGCAGAGTTACTACAGGTGAATGTGGACCTGCTTTCATGAAAAAGCTATTGAGTATCTACCAGAGCGTCTCTGCTGTCTCGTAGATGTGAGGCTAAAAAAGGACTTACAAATAAAATGTCAGTTGTGGTATGAGGATCAGGTTTAAATCCCAAGTACCTGAGATGTTTCTGAACATATTTTGTCTTCCTTAGGGAAGTTGTATGACTAAGGCTTGAAACTTTATTGTTCAGTACTAAGGTCTAAGCCTTAAACTTGACAATCCTCCATGTTACCCACTCATGATTAGGTATTCTGCTGAGTTTGGTGGAAAATATGGAAAGAGTTAAATTGTAGAGGCAAAAGGGACAATCAGGGATTTTTCTGAACCAATGTGTTGTTCGTATTTTAATGAAATTTTAATCAGTAATTTTTACATTAGACTCTACGTATCTGATTAAGATAGAGTATAACTAGAAAATCTAAATTTTCTTCAGTTAAAGGCATGGTGACAGTCCAGTGGACTTGATAATATTTTATCTAAATTATGCCAGTGATTGGTTACTCCCCATTTCAAGTGTAAATTGCAAGGTATTTCTTGTGAATTCACTTAGTTGTTTAGTAATCTTTGCTAAATGTGACAGATAACAAAAAAATCTCTCTTCCATATACATTTACTTATTATGCTAAAGTAATTTTGAATCTTTTTACAGAATTGATTGCTTCCATAGTGTCTCAGGGCCAAGTTGTTGTTTTTTTTTAATCATGTTTCATCCTTGTGGCTTTTTTGTCAGCTTTTCAGATGATCAGTGCCCTTTAGAGCATGGAAACTTAATGGAGTATAATACTGAGTAAGACTCTTGCTAATTTTTTTTACCTTAGTGAGAATAGGAGTACCTTTGTTTGATGCTCTTTATATCTCTAAATGTCCTTTTAACTCAGTTCAGTTGATCTTTCTCAGTAAACCAAATCAGTGCATTGCCTGCTCTTCAAAAAATGGTCTACATTCTTGATTTCAGCGGTACTTTACACATAATTACATTAAATGACCTAGAATACATAATTTTCATTCTGACTATGCTTGTTACCACTTTGCACTGACTGCACCCTTGTTTTTCAGCAGATGTTATAAATGTTTGTCTTGTATTTAGCTCCAGATCAATGTTAGGGATGCAAATTGCCTTTTGCAGATTCAAAATTTTGCAGCCACCTAATGAGACCTGCATGCTGTAGCTGACCAGTGGTTTTATTTGATCCCATGTTGTCTTAAAAATTAATATATTAAGACTTAACAATTGTTACATAAAAGATTAATCAATTTAATTGTTAATGCAAAAAACCTAATCCTTTTAAAATGTTATCTGATATCTTTCTTATATGCATTTTCTAACTATGCTTGTGGCTGAAGATTTAGATCAGACTTTGTTGTGTAAGATGGGAACTCTGCAGGAATCCACCTAATTCACTCCAAGTTTCTTTGATATTTACCTCCACTAATAAAAGATTAGGAGTTTGGCCGAGGTTACATGGTTGTTGAGAGCTCCCAGTTTGAAACTTTCAGAGCTTTGCAGTTTGAAAGTAGCTACAAGTGAAACTTCTGAGAACTAAGGAAGATGTGGCCTGAGGGGCAAACACCAAGAGGTAGCGTTTGCAGAAGGTGATAACTGTTTGACTGATCCCCATGCTGGTGATTGTCTAAGAAAAATAAGTCTTATCTAAAGTGCATAGCAAAGCTGATTTTTAGGCAGGATAGTGTCTGCAGGTGCCTTTTGTTGTTTTATGTCTTAGTCTCTCTGTTTGTTATGCTCCTATGGATGAATAAATAATGTTTAGTGTTGAGCAAGCTGTTCTCTGTCACTACCTTTTCACTCTGGTCGTAACTCCCAGAGGGAAGTCAATGGAGGGGCCATTAACCAGCTGGACCCGCTGAGGACACCTGTAACCTGCTGACCCAGTCAAAGTGTGGGGGTGATTCACTGAATTTCTTCTGAGGAAAGTACAGTCTTTTGTACTTTCTGAGAAGTACAGAAGTCTTCTTCCTTGTTTGGAAGGGGTACACACAGCAAGACTGAGAAACAAGTCTAAAAGATCTGTTTGATCCTCATGTTTGATATAAGAAAGGGATATTCAGATGATTATTTTTCATGTAATTAATAAGACTAAACGCCATAGAGGTTATCTTGCCATCTATTGTTAATTTATTATGAAGCATGAGTGCATTATATATGGCTTCAGGGCCAGCAGGTGGCTTATAATGTGGTACTGAAATGGATGTACAAATGCTGATTTACAGCATGACAGGAGAACACAAAAATCTTTGAGAAATCAGAGAAGCTTATTATATATTTTATCTTCTAAAAAATGATAACACGGTTATGTATTCTGCATTTCCAGAATGGAGAAACAGGAAAAGAATCAGAAGAAGATAAAGATGCAAACAAGTCTGAGATCAGCGTAGTGTTTGAAATTGCTTTGAAGCGCAATATACCTGTCAGCTTTGAGGTATGTGCTACATGTTTATCTGTTTGACTAAGAAAATATTTAAAAAGTGCCATTGAAACTCAACACAGTTAATAATACTAATACGTTGTAAAGACATTTAAATTCATGCAAATTATAAATAAAGCAGTAGTGTGTTAGAGTCTAAGGCACTGATTTTTTATTTTAAGTTAGGTGCTATTTTAGAAGTATTGGAGACCAAATACTTGGTTGCAAGTAAGTGAATGGCAGAAAGACAGTTGAGGCATCTTCTGTACAGTGGTGTGGGATTAGAATCGGAAGCCACACTCAATATGATTTGAAATAATCTTCAACCAAGGTCTTTGCTCTAATTGTAGGTGTTCATACACTGCAAAACTTTCCATTGAAACACTTTGCATGTGATGTTCTGTTTTCAGAAATTCATGAGTGATGTTTATCTTTCTCCTTGTTTGATTCCTTATCTATCTTGACTTAAACCTTCATGATTTTTTTTCTCATTTTGTATTATCTTACCTGTGAAGCTGCTTCTGACACCTTCGTTTACCTAAGTAATAAAGAATATTTGGAATAACTCCAATGCTATCAATGTACTAACTACAGGAGAAAGAGTTACAGTAACAGGAAGTTTTTCTTATGAGAAAGTTCTTGCACAAACTGGTTGTAAAAAAGCTAACGTTGTGGTAGGAACCATCAGATTTTCAAGCTAGTTTTATTTTTATTTAATGCAGAAAATGCTAATCTAAGTGACTCTTTAGAGTTGTATTTTTCTGCTTTTTGTTTTACATTTAAACTTTGTATGTATAAAGGATTTGGGTAGTGTCTATACTGTTGACAGTTTTCTCCACTGCTTTTTCCTTTGGAAACCTGGGCACATATTTGCATGCCAGAAAAATAAGTTGTGCTGTGGGATGTCCTACAGGGTGCTGTATGCAGTTTACTGTCATGTTTGGCCCATAGGCCAGTGTCAAAAGAGCTGTTTGGACCCTCTTGAAAATTTGAGGACTCTCCTAATTTAAGATAGACGAGGAGTATTATTTTTGCTTAAGGAATTTATCAGTATAACAAACATGTATGTGCCTCATATATGTGAAATATGGACTAATTAGAAAGTTAAGAGAATGTGAAAATCTTGAGGATAAAACTGGGTGTCTTGATGGTGTTGCTGTATCAGTTTGCCACTAGCTGAAAGAATGTGTCTAATATATGATCAGATGTAATCAGAACAAATGCCTGTGTTTCAAAGAGGAAGCTCGTAATTCATGGGTCAGTTTTCACATGTATTTTTCTATCTTAGGTATTTAAAAGTATTTGGAATAGTTCCATACAAATCAATACACCAAAATACAAGGAGATGTATGGGTATGGGCACAAAATAGCTTGGAGGTGGGAAGGAAAAGAGGGATAGTAACTCAAATGTCTTCTTAACTTCATTGCTGTATTTCAGCTTATTTAAGGGACAACATTTGGTGAAAAGAGAATAGAGGCAGAGATACTTAGTACAGGAAAAACCTAATGTGTCACTTGCCAAAGAATGTTAACAACGTTGAAAAAAGACAGCTTCTTGCTCGCCAGACAGGATTTGTGTTATTTCCTTCACTTGAATCTAAGTATAGGTGACAGTCTTAATAGAGTTTTGATTGAACTTGATACTGGCTTATATTTCAACAAAAATACTAAGCAATTTTGGTAATCCCCAGGATGTGATGTTTCTAATAGG
Organism: Coccyzus lansbergi; assembly: GCA_033558105.1. NCBI lineage: Eukaryota > Metazoa > Chordata > Aves > Cuculiformes > Coccyzidae > Coccyzus > Coccyzus lansbergi. Next base: position 97,074 of record JAUMJK010000470.1, read on the forward strand.
ATTTTGTTTACAAATGATTTTGTGTTATTCCAGGCAGGCATCAAAGCTTTCTCTGGCTTTTTGTATGTGTGGTAGCTATAAAATGATCTGCCTTTTCTTCATCTGACAGACCTTTAGCCAATGTTCCAACAGTGCTGTATTATACAACTAAATAGTGATCATAAAGATATGTATAAGTTCTGTGTAAACACGTCCGCAGAATTGCGCAAGGGGTGGAAAATAGGGGGAGCATGCAGAACCCCAGTTTCTTCTGTTTATCCTGTTTTGTTCAATATGGCTAGTTTTAATTACCTAGGAACTTTAGGATGGGTTTTAATGAATATCTATCTATTCAGTCATTAACTAAAATAAAAGCCTTCAGTTCTAACAGTGAACAAGCTTTACTCCATACTTCTTGCTGATGCATCATCAGCTAATATTTGTACATCAACTTTTAAGTGAAAATAGACCTCCTCTAAGGCATTTATGGGAGTCTCAATGAACAGTTTTTAAGGAGAGGTACAAAACTGAATGTGTAAGAATTACTAGAGTAGCTGTAAAATGGTCATTTTGCTTCTTATACTTTTTTTTTTGTTCTCTTGCAACATACATTTTTTTTTTATTCCTGGCTTGTCAGTAAGGAGCAGAGTGAGCCTAGAAGATGGAATTTAGATCAACAGCTTCAGATATTAGAACACGTTCGGGTGTTTCAGATTGTCATTTTGTTTTCGGTTTTTTTTTTGATTATTCTTTCTACAATAGCAATTACAATGATTACTTTTTCTTAGCATCAGGACTGGTGGAATAGAGTGCCTGAATAGTCAAATTTTCTACGCTTCCATCCCTTTCCAGTATTCTGCTTGGAAAAAAAGCTGAAGTTTCTTGCATTCCAGTCTTACCACAGTGAGGTAGAGATTCTGCATTTTGAACCAGGAACAAGCCAAATTGCTGACTCTGTAAGACTGAGTGAGTTCTCAGTGAAAAGGTTTACACCCATCTGGCTCATGTTCCTCTGGGGATTAAGGCTTTCAGATTGGATGACTGACTACTTGAGTAGCAGTCATTTGGGATTTTAAGGATGATCACCCTTTCTCGCTCCAGTTTTAGTAATACATTTAGACTTACTTTTAAAAAAAAACTTGGAAAATCTGGTATACCTGACCATACAAGCACATGGGAATATGTCAGTATTTTAAAACTTATAAATAATTGTGGATGTAGGTGACATGTTTTTGTTAATCTGTTTTTTGTTTCCTTTGTTATTTTTTTGCTGTCCTTTTAATCTTGTCATAATTTTTTGAATTTTCTACCTGGGACCTCATTAATAATTGAAGCAATATTGCTCTTTCATTGTAATTGTACTGCTGTTTTTCATTTGTCAGCATGATTCATTAAATTGAGCTAAGTTCACTCTTGATGTAACTTGACCTTAGATGTGTTTTGGCCTCATGTGTTTTCTCTTACTGGAGTTATTTTTCAAATCAATGGAAGAGGGGAAAAAAAAGTGTATTGAACCGTCACCCGTAATCAAATTCTCAGGTTTAAATTAGCCATGATTTGGTCCACAGGTCGTATCTTTCAGCTGAGGAAATAGCTTAATGTACAAACATATATAGTGTTCTTGGATAGCAAAGGCTGAATTACTTTATAGTGTTTTCTATCCCTAGGCTTACAGCGCAACTGTTTGAAATCATGTGGTGTAAAAAGATCTAAAATTGGGAGTTAACAAAAATGTTGTTAGGTAAATACTTTATTTGCTAAATTACCAAATTTGAATGTTCAGCTTGATTCACGTCCCATCTGAATCCAAGGGGTTCATTCCATTGACAACACAGACATTTTTCCATTTACACTCTAACAAAGAAACAGTTTTGAATGTTTTCCAGGCAATTATTTACCTTGTGTCACATACTTAAAAGTTTAAAAGATGAAATCCACTCCGGCATACATTAGTTTTATATTAAGAAATAAATTTTCATGTATATGAAAAGATAATCTGGTTTTGTATTAATGTTCTTTTTCATATGTATATATATATTTGTGTGCATTTATATATGTATGAGAAAAGTTACATAAAACTAATATTTTAGGAACTCAGCGATTAAATTTCTTAAGCAACTTATTTTGTCCTTTTTCATCTGGTCTGTATAGACATTCTTGTATATATTATTAATGCATTATATTGTGTGTAAATAGAAACACTTATATAATGGTATTAGCAAGACCACGTAAAGATTAAGGACCTTAGTAAGGTTAATTTAGCCATGTTTTACAGACAGAGTGGTGTAATACTTGGATAGCAATGTAGAGGGATGGATTAAGATACAATTATAAAGCAGAGTGGGAAACATTGCAGTGAAGGTGATCTGATATGAAGCCCAACTGTGACTGAGGGTGGGAGATCCTGGCACTGGGCTCATCCTATGTCTGGTGCAAGCAATGCAGCTTCCCATGACTCAGTGAGGGCCAATGCCTCAAAAATACTGCTGCCTTCTCACTAGGGGAATCACTAGTGACAACTTTAAAATGAGGGGATCTTGAAAACAATTCTGAAATTATTAACTAGAATCTTAGAGTGGGATTACTCCTGGACTAGACAAAAAAATCCCATGCTGGCACAGATGTTGTCTAATTCTGGGAAATTGTGGACTAAGTTGTCTGTTAATTTTAATTTTTTGTCTTTTTATTGATAAGTGCTGTGATAATTGTATTTAATGGGTGAAGTTGCCACAAAAAAGAGCTTAAAAAAGAAATACAAGCCTAAGGAGACCTCATTACAATGGAGCAGCAAAACTAATTAATGCAAGGGACATGACCTTGATAAAAAGAACTTTAATACAAAACACGTTGTAATAATATTTAAGGTTGAAGGTTTCAGCACAGTAAAAATGTAGTTATTACACCAAGAAGGCCCTAACACTTTTACCTCAATTCCCTGCACTTAGGCATTGCACTTCTTCAACAAATGATTTGATGTAATTGTACCTACTGAAAAAATATGTATTTTGTATTGATTTTGAAGGCAATACACAAAACTGCTTGTCAGATGCTCTTAATCTCTCCTTATACACATTACATGTAGCAAAGGTTAAATTAGGTAGCTACTTCTGCCTATCAAACAAAATAACTGATTCTTTTCCCAAATGAGGTCTCTAATTCCTGATAGACATTCTCCAGACCAGTAAAGGACATACACGTGAAAAGATGGCTGTCTTAGCACTTGCAGTGCTTTGATTCCTTGGTGAATTCATTCTAATGGTATAGCTTCCTAAGAGGAGACATGGGTATGGAAAAATGAAGACAGAAGAGCTAAAGGAAGCTTGAGCATTCAGAACTTCATTTATTTTCCCATATTATTGTGATTTCTAATAGCAGATAAGTACTTCAAACAGGTTTTCTAATTGTAATCCTGAATACGTTTGGAAGGAAATGAATAAATGAATGTTTCCAGAACTCATTGGTTTTTGTGTGAATCATGGTGGGTCTTACAATAATATGTTTTGGTACTGTTGGGATGGCCAGCTAAAAGTTGTGGAGGCAAGGTCATGGCAGCCTTTAAAATATGGAACATATCACTGAGTTGTGTGTTTGGCAAGGTAAAAGTTGAGAGCAGGAATGCTGCCTGCAGCTAGGACAGTATTAAAATACAGACCTCTAAGACAGAAGTTTGGGACCATGCATGAACATGCTATGTTTTAATCATAACAGAAAAAAAATTACAAGCAAGTTGAAGTGATGTCATATAAACATAGTTTTGAATATGTTGTAGCCAAATCTTGTGGAACATAATTGAAGTTAATTTAGCATATGACACACCTTGAAAGGAAAAAAAAGAATCCTGGTTTAAATATGTATTAGTGTTGCATGTGTTACTGTATAAAGCTTTTTGAAAATTTAGATATATTGTATTTTCTGTGAAACACTGAGTATGATGGTTAGATTTGCTTTGTCTATTCAGGTTTTTTCCTATCCTCAAGCATGATACTGACATTAATACTTCTATAGATTTTATGGGAACCAGTCTTCAGTTTGCAGGACAGCTGTGTTAGTAAGTACATTGCATGGATACAAACATTACTTTATATTCTTACAGATGATTTGACTAAATGTTACTTTTGCTTGAAAGGTGGTTAAAGAAAGTGGACCTCCTCACATGAAGAGCTTCGTTACGCGAGTTACAGTAGGAGAATTCACTGCAGAAGGAGAAGGCAACAGTAAGAAACTCTCAAAGAAACGTGCTGCTATGACTGTCCTACAAGAGCTTAAGAAACTTCCTCCTCTTCCTGTGATTGAAAAGCCAAAACTTTACTTTAAAAAACGTCCAAAACCAATATTGAAGGTATGTGCCTTTGACAGAATTAAGAATTTTTTCTCAGACAGTAACAGTTACTCAGATTTTAAGTTGGTAAAAGTTTATTTGTCATTTTCTGTCAATACTGTTGCTTATTTGCCTGTGCTAATATGCTGGTACTTTTTAAAATTCTACAAACACTGCGAAATTCTCAAACATAATGACTTGTAAAGTGCTCAGCTTAAAAATTGAGCTAATATCACTGAAGTCTTTAGGGACTTGCTTCAAGTTTAGATTGGATATTAGGAGAAAAATCTTTATGGAATGAGGTGTAAAGCACTGGAACCAGGCTGCCCTGGGAAGTGTGATGGAATCACCATTCCTGGAGGTGTTCAAAAAGCAAGTAGATGTGGCACTTCAGGCGTTAACAGGCATGGTGGTGTTGAGCTTATAGTTGGGCTGGATGATCCTAGAACTCTTTTCCAACCTTAAAGACTCTGTAATCCTAAGTCTAGTAAAGGATAGAACCCTCCAGGCAACTCTCTCGACCCATGTGACTTTTTAGCATCATCTATTCTAGGAGGCCCGGCATATCGAGTAGTTCTCTGCCTCATTTTTCCCACCTCACCAGTTTGAAGACTGAGGGAGATATATGAAATGTATGATAGGAATGGTTGGACTCGATGATCCGATGGGTCTCTTCCAACCTGGTGATTATATAATTCTATGAAATAACAGCTATATATAGGGAAATGGTGTGTAGTCCAGCTTCCTCCCCTTTTAGAGTTGTATTGTGGGATTTGTGGCTTCAGCTTCAATTTGTTTTGATTTTTAAAGAGTTGAAAGAAGACCAAGAGCATGATGATGTCTCAGCCTAGTGTGTCACTTGTCAAGCACCTAAGGGCAGTACTTTTGTTTCATATGTCTGTGTTCAGGTTAGCTATGTGTTTGTTACTGCTCTTTAGCTCTCAGATGCAGCCAGAAAATTGTTTGGAGACCAACCCTTGGAGGACTTGAAGACTTTGAACCATCCTCCCATTAAAACATGCCCTGAGAGGGTATTAACATCCTTGCTGTACTAATAAAGCTTCCTTTAGAGGCTCTGGATTCTTGTGAGCTCAGGTTTCTTAAATGGTACTTTTATTCCTGGATACAATAGATCTATTGCTGCTTCTGGGATTCAGTCAGTTTGTGGTGACCAGCCCTGGTTTGTCTGCTCCTCCTATATTCGTATAAGACTGAATGGTCATCTGAAGAAATTAGTCTTCTAAATGGTCTAACAAAAGCAGCCACGTAGTGTCCATATACTTATGAAGAATCACTACGAGTCTTAGCACTGAACAACTAATCAGATGAACTTGTCATCTGTTCAGTGTGAAAGGTGAGGCTTTGGAAGTGGCCATAATCTTTTATGTTTCATTTTGTTTTAGGAAGTATTATTTTGTGAGGGAGGTGATTCTACCTCTCCACCCTCTATTCCTTTCTTGTGAGACTTCATCTGGAGTACTGTGTCCAGTTCTGGAATCCCCAATTTAAGAAGGATTTGGAACTGTTGGAACAGGTCCAGAGGAGGGCTACAAAGATGATCAGAGAACTGGAGCACCTTCCATACAAGGACAGACTTAGAGAGTTGGGGTTGTTCAGCCTGGAGAAGAGAAGGCTCTGAGGAGATCTTATAGCAACCTTCCAGTACCTGAAAGAGGCTACAGGAAAGCTGAGGAGGGGACTAGTCACAAAGTCTTGTAGTGACAGGATGAGAGGGAATGGGTATGAACTGGAGAGGGGCAGATTTAGGCTTGACATAAGGAAGAATTTCTTCACTGTGAGAGTAGTGAGGCACTGGCACAGGTTGCCCAAGGAAGTTGTGGATGCCCCATCCCTGGAGGTGTTCAAGGCCAGGTTGGATGGGGCATTGGGCAGCCTGATCTAGTTGGAGGTGTCCCCTGCCCATGGCAAGAGGGGTTGGAACTAGATGATCTTTAAGGTCACTTCCAACCCAAACTGTTTTATGATTCTAAATAGTTTACCTCTTTAGACATGTCTGGTACTTTGGGTAGTCATTTATGCCTATCCAAAGTTATGTCATATGAGGTATTTGTAGGGCCACATTAATCTCCTTTCATTCTCATTTTAGGTCAGTGTAAATGACAGTGGAGATCTGCTCACATTCTGTCTGTTGTTACAGAATCACTTTTGCTACAATAATATACAGATCACATACCTTGAGACTGCGGGAAATGGCAGGAAATCTTCATATCCAAAACCTGAATACATAGAGTGCTGAGTTTCACAGGGGCAGCCAACAGAGAAGCCCCTCTAGGGAGTGCAAAACTGAGTTTGGAAAATATACAAAGGAGTTTGTTAGGTCCGGCAGTCTCATTTTGCTAAGTTTTGCTAAAAAAAGACACTAGGGGTATAATAATGTATTACCACATGCCATCTACCATTACAGTCTTTAATTGAATTATCCAAAGTTGGATCTATTAGAAGGACAGATTAACAGTTAAAATAATCAGGATATATGGAAGATTTTTCTTTTTTCATTATCCAGACTTCTGAAATACTTTTAGTTTGCCCATTTATTTCAATTTAACTTGCACGTTTTGTGTATCAAAAAAAAAAAGTGACAATAGCTTCTCTGTATTTGTAGGTATATATTTATAAGGCTATATCTTATGGCCTGCACTTTGTTTAGCCTGCTCTGTGTTTTGTCTGTCGCTGGCTCATTTCCCACACAGCTGCCCTTGTACATGGCATTGTCTGAATTCTTTCACCTACACCTTTTCTAACAACCTCAGCAGTTCTGCTATGTAGGATTCACTGAAGTTTTCTTAATATAATATTCCTCCCCGGTCTTTGCCTTCAGTTACTGATCATCTCTTTAGGTTCTGGACTACTTGTTTGTTCTTATTTGTGAAACTCAAACAAGCATGACTGCTGATCTCTTAATTTGTGTATGGCCTCATGTAAGGGAAATAGCTCAATAGCATAAAACCAATCTATATTCAAATGCCATTTACACTGGCAAATGCATTCTTTGTGTTATGGCATATAAATCAGTTAAATATGAGTTCAGATAAATATTTTGGAGTCTTAATTTCTTCTCCTTAATATCTACAAACAAATATTTCTATATCTGTTTGCTTTGAGAGAGCGTTTGTCATGTGAGTTGTAACATCTTAAAGCTGTTTCAGAACTAAATGTGAGAGTGGTAGTTTTTTCACCTGTCTGTGTAATCTTGGACAAACCGGTCTTTCAGTCCTTTCTCCCCCACTCACTCCACCCCCATCCAACTGGTTCCCCCACTAACCTTGTATTTTGACATATTATGGTGAGGATTACTAACTGTTAAGCATTTGTAATACTTCGTGGGTGACTCACAGTATGCACTGTTTCTAGCCATGGTGATGCACCTCTCTAGCTTTACTACATAAAAGCATTTTGGAGATACCTTCCTATGACATGCAAACAGAATAAACCTTCTGTACCTTTTATTTGCGTTGTAGGATGGAAGGAGGAGTGCTGAGAAGGATGTCAGGAAGGCTGAGATCCTTGCTTTATGGCTGATCTTTTTTGTCCCCATTTTAATCCCACCTCTTCTAAGCATAGTGCATGTTCCAGCATTGTAGCAACCTACTTGAAGGAGTTAGAAGGATAGGTCATAGAAACAGGGCAGTGAGATATAATTGACAAATAAGTCTGTTAATTTTCATCCATCCTCATCGGACCTCTGTGGGTAGATGAAGGTATTAGTAGCTTATAGATGCTAGGTATCCACGCTACCTCCAACAATGGCAGACAATAGGTGCATAATTTTTGACACAGTTTTGAGCTTAAGGGTTCTTCTGTTTCATGATCAGATGGGAAGAAATTTACTTCTTATTCTTTCAAAGCAAATATGAAAGAAGAGGTAACCCTAGCAAATGATTTATTGGAGCAGCTTTATAGTTGAAAGGAAATATGCTGAAATAATGGTTCTTTCTTTTAAACCTGCTTTAGACTGGACCAGAATATGGTCAAGGAATGAATCCCATCAGTCGTCTGGCTCAGATTCAACAGGCCAAAAAGGAGAAGGAGCCAGAGTATGTTCTTCTTTCAGAGAGAGGAATGCCTCGTCGTCGTGAGTTTGTTATGCAGGTATCATCTGCTGTTATGTTAAAGATAATGCCCTTGCCATGTTATGTTCAAACTCAAGCAAAATAGTGTCGTAATATGAAGCAGATCCCTCTGTGTTTAGTTTTTTGCTTTATGGACAGTTATACAAGAAGAGAATGAAATATGGTAACAGAAGGCTAGTTTGAACTTTCTTCTTTCTCTTGGTGAAACAAATGGCAGTTGGAAATAGGTTTTATACCTTCTAGGTGCTTTTCTAGTAGTGGGTTTGGATTTTATTATGGTCTTCTTATTTTTATTTCACCAAATGGTTTCTGTCTTTATCCCTGATGTTACTGTTAGTTCATGATTTATTTACTTTTACTGGGCTTTCTGAAAAAAAAAAATAAAAAAAAAATGCTATTGTTGATCAGAGGATTGCAATCCAAACAAGTATTCTGAAATACGGATATGAATATCTCTACCTTACCAAGCATTTCAAAGAAAGTGTTATAAATCTTGTAAGAACTCCTTTCAGATTTTCAGTTTCCGTGTGACTTTGTTCATATCTGAAATACCACGCAAAGTCTTCCATTGCGTGTTTTAGCCTGTCTGGTTAAAGCTCTGGATCTAATGCAGAAACAGTAGATCATTTTTATTTCCTTAGGATTTAAATTAAGAATATTCACAAAGATTTCATGTAACTGTGATATTTTGTTAGATAGCAGAACAGCAGATTAAGGAAGATTAAGACCAGGAAAGTATTCTTTTCTCTTGTGTTTTTTCACTTGGGGTGGTTTTGTGCTGGACAGTTCAGAACAGCTTACCCAAACATGTTTTGACTTGTCTATCAACCACACCAAACTGTCATTTCTCATCTCAAGCAGAATTTATGACATTCCAGCACCTTCTTCTCCAGAACACTAATTATGTTTTCACCTAAAGGTTTAAGTCTCACCTTCATGTCTGTCAAATAGGCTAACAATCTTAATTTCCTTGCACCTTAGTGGACTTTCACGATGATTTGTTATTTTTACTCTCTGAAGCAAAAGCAGATATTAGGTTCCTTTTGTTGCAGAATCTGATTTATGAGTATAAAATTGGATTTCCAACTTTTTATGTTATGTGGAAGTATTTGAAAAAGAAGGATTCTATCACAGGTCATCAGTTTTCCCTTGCTTAGATCTCCATAGGAGTGTCCACAGTTAGAGATGGCTGTACAAGTCATTAGAAGAGGACTGCATAATGCAGTCCAATATTCGAAGGATGGGCTGGGAATTTAGTTTTCCATTGGAGGAGACTCAATAATGACAAAATATTTGGTTTGAAGTAAAAAAAAAAAAAAAATTTAAAGCAGTGAATATATAGAAGATTCCTTACTTAGGAAGGCTTGTGAAAGAATCAAAGGATATCAATGTATCAGTGGCTTTAGTATGTATACTTTTATACACTTTAGCCTCATTTTTACCCTTGTGTTAAATTTTCACACTAAAATCATACTACTGTTTCTCCTGCCTTCAGGAAGACTCAGTGCATTCATTATGACATGTGCAAAAAACCTTACCAGAATAAAAGCCTTTGTATAAACTACTTAAACAATGTTTTCATTTAATTTAATTGAATGTGGAAGTAAAATATCCAGAGATAATATGTTCATTTTTATCTGTCACACAAAGAGCAAGTTTGGATGTGATGAAATGGATCCAATTACTTGTCCTAACCACTAGATAAACAGAAGAAAACCTCTGATGACATTAGCTGGTGTTCTGTTCCCAAAGTTAATTTCAGAAGGCTCTTTTTCTTTGTAGTCAGACCTTTAATCCTTGATAGAGGTTATAATAATAGCTAAACCAGTTTTACAGGTCTGAGAAATAGCAACGCGATTTATTGTGAGCTATGTTATAAATTATCATTAAAGTCTCTCAATTTTATTGCATGTGAACTTGTAGCAGATTGACTGTTTTCTAATTGCAGAACTGCATAGAAGATAAGGTTTTTGTTTCAAGATCATTAATATTTCTGGTTTGGGTAGCTGAATCTTTTTAATTACAGATGTACTTTGAAGAGATGTCTGTGATCATGATTATTTATTTACAATGTCTTCTTTGTATTTAGAATTATAAATATGTGAGTAAAGAAATAAGAACACTTTTAAGGAAATATCCATTATAATTTGGGGAAGTGATTAATTATTTAATAACATAAATTACTAAATAACATGTATTATTTATTTAACAATTGTATGCCTGTTTTTACAGGTTTTTTAGAGCTTACTCCAGATTGTTTCAGGTCTTTGACCTCTTAAGGTTTCTTCTATTCAAATTGCCTTGGCTATTTTATTATTTTATTTTGGTTTCCATGCTTTTGCAACCATACACTATTTTTAGAGGTAATTTGGCAAATAAAATGACTTAATGACAGAGTAACACAAGTGAGTAGTAATGACAGTGCTAATATCACAGACCATGCACATACAACTTCAGTAGTTTAAGAACAGTACCAAACAGTACCAAACCCAAGGTATTTGTTAGAGCCTCACTCTTTGCGGGTATCTCTTATGTGTAATGAGTTTTTAATTTCTAATTTTGTGAAAGACATCTTGTTTGTCAGAAACCCTTTGAGCAGCAGAGGCTACAGGTTCAATTAGGAGCTTCCTTTCCAAAGATTATTTTGATAAAAACTTGTCAGGTGCAGAAAAGAAATCAGCCCCCGTATTCCTCACGGTATGCCAGAATGGGAGGAATGTGAACATGGGTTTCATCTTCCTTTAGAAACCACTTTCATTTAACTCTCCAGGTCGTTGTTTGTCTTTCCATTGTTCTGGGATACTACCCTAATGGTGTGGGGGAGCCGCTGCAGACAACACTCACTCCTACAAGGAAGAGGAAGTCCAGACCGTGTAGCGTTTCCCACACTAAGAAAGTGGGGGAACAAGAGTGGGGGAGATGTTCAGCAGGGAAAATGAGATTGGCACAGAGACTGATGGAAGAGAGACACAGCTGTGTATTCACTGTGATACTGAAAAATGTAGCTCTTTGGTAAGAGTTTACAGACATTCTGAAAAATCTAAATGAGCTCTTCTGTGTGAAATGGTGTTGCAGTCTCCTTCTGCTCTGTTCTTACTTTTCCAAGATTGTATCTTCATCAAAGAGCTGAAGGTTGTTGGCAGGTCAGCAAGATTATTATGTGCTGATATTAAGGAGTCTTGCATTTATCTTAGTTATGATCAATGTTTTCTTTTTAAGGTAAAAGTAGGCAATGAGATTACTACTGGAACAGGCCCAAACAAGAAAATAGCTAAAAGAAATGCAGCAGAAGCAATGTTGCTACAGCTGGGTTATAAAGCCTCTACGCCTCTTCAAGACCAGCCAGAAAAGGTGAGAACCAGTTGTCGATGACCACTTTTTACCCTTGTCTAGATTTTTTACATTTGTCTTGTTTTTTCATTTGATAGAATAACATACAGTGGCCTAGTATTGTTCTGAACATGATGAGCAAGCATGGTACTGTATCCTAAAATTGCGAACTATTCAAATTCTATGTAGTGGGAGTATTTAAGATCACAGATAAATTTTTATAGCTTTGGTGAGGTTAAGGACATAAAATATTTAGAACATCTGGCATTATCTTCTGTATATAACAGATTGAACATATTTAAAGCAGATACACAAGTTCGTTTGTGTATATAAAAGCCCTTGAATTCTCAAACTAAGCTGTGCTAGAGAAGAGGGGAAATAGCTCTTAGATCTTTACCAGTTTAAGCATTGCAAAATTCCTCCCATATAAATTGCACAATAAAGATGTAGCATTAGAAGATACTTGTTTCTGTCTTCAAATCCAAAATAAGGCCCAGTGAAGGTTAGCTGGACTATGATGTTGGCACCTGCATGGACAATTTTCACTTGTGTCAATTTTGATTCTTTTAAAAAAGGAAATTTTCATTCCCCTGCCCCAGCCCTTCCCCACATCCTTTAATCCAATTCCTTCTCCTTTAATAAAAAAGGCAAAATTAAGTTTAGTGTTTTTCCTTCAACCTGGTGCATAAAATGTGACATTGCTTTTTTTTAATGAAGACATAATAGTGTTACAGGAGCTGTGCATGGTTCTGATGGCACTACAAGTAAACAGGTAATCAAGGTAATGTAAAAAAGTAAAGGCTCTGCTCTTTTCTGAGGTAATCTAGTTCCTGGAAGAAATTGGCAATTATTGTGCAGAGACCTGCAGAGAGCAATTTGTAAGAGCCCTGGAAGACCTTTTGCAGCTATCTGAACTTTAGCTTTGTGGATCAGAATGGAGAGTTGATGTCTCCATTTTTTTTCGTATTTCCATCTTTTCATTTCTTCTTGTGACTTTTATTCTCTTAGAGAAAAGAAAACCAGAGTAGCTTGTATTCATGCATTCATGAATTCATGTAGCACTGAGGATAGCTTTCTGGTAGATGCATTCTTGTTAAATTCCTCATTATGATCAAGTTAATATTAACAGTAATAGAGAGTAGTGAGGAGAATTGGAAATGTTGTTCTTATATTGTAGCACCATGCTGACACTGATTTTCAAGTCATGGTACAGGTGCACAGTGTGGCTTCATGACAAAACCATGCTGTTGCAACAGATAGCAGTAAGTGCAAACATATTTATTGATTTTGGTTTGCTTAATCATTTGAAAGACTGTAATCTTCCATGTTAAATAGATGTACTCTCTGCTTCATAATATGGATAGAAGGAGCTATGTGAAATTAAAGCGCATTGAAGTTGGTGACCAGTTTGAGAACCAGCTGTAATACCTATCCATCCTTTCTACTAAATATCTCCCATTGTTATTCAATGTTGCCTAGACTGTAAGCACATTGGAATGTACATCATGAGGGGAGGCAGGGAAACAATTATTGGAATAGCTACTTTATAGTGTGCTCTTTCCCAAGGAAAACATATCATTTAGTAGTCTACATTACAACATGATAGTAATCTAAATAGCTTTAACGCAACCTCTGAGATGCAGAGGCAGATTTCGACTGCCTGATCCTTCTTCATGTTCCTTCCACTTTCCAATCAATCCTGTTTTCCAGAGCAAACAATTACAACTTTGTCATGGCGTATAGACTGCTTGATGTGAGGTTTTTCTGTTTGCATGTAAAATCCCAGTGAAATCTGAAAAGGATAATGTGTTTCGCATTCACTGACTTCCTTGTTTATAGCTCCTAGTTTATGAGCAAGCTTGAGCTTGTTCATCCTCATTTACATGTAAATCTAGAACACCACTATCTTATTTACTGTGTAGACTTCAGGAATGGCCTGATTTTGGACTTCTGTGTTAATTTTCTGTTTCAGAGTTATACCTGATGTTAAATGTAATAAAATTAATTTTGCCACAATTAGCTTCTACAGAAAAGACTATATAATAAAATAATGGAAAGTTGCAGGCTTGTTTTTGCTTCCACTTCAGTGACTAAATGAATTCCTAGAAAGTAAATATTTTAAAATTACACCCAAAGTACTTTGTAGCATTTATGCATTCTTTCATAGGCAGATATTAGTATCTTCTTGGTGTAGAATGTAATTTTTCTGTTGTCTGTGTATGTTTTCAGCTGAGAGCTGCTTAAAACACTTGATTTTAAGTCTGATTTGGTAACATTGAGTGGAGCTTAATCCTTGGGGAAACATTTATATTTCAGTGTTAGGCAATAGTTGTTAATGTTTATTCATGAAGGGTACATTCCTCAAATAACCTATTCTAGAAAAAAAACCAGGATACGTTAGTGAAGTTTTATGAGCAGATGTGGCATATGAGCAGATGTGGCAGATGAACAGATTCTTTTTAGAATCTTTCAACTACATTTATAAACATCAATGTTATGTTTATAGAGTAATTTGTCCTTTTACTATTTGTCTTTTTCTACCTGTTTCAGCTTGGAGAAAACAAGAGTTGGAATGGCCAGAATGTTGGGTTTCCTGAGCCAACGAGTAACAGTAAGTATTGCGTTCAAAATTTATTTCTTTTTACTTCTCTTCATCTTTGTAGGATTTGGACTATTTGAAACAATTGAAAAACTTTCTGTAAATATTTTAGTGTTTTTATTGCAATTAGATGATTTAACTTGAGTGTACTCTGAGTGACTATAGGTATGAGTGAGTACAGGACCAAGGAGATTTTTATTTGCACATTGAATCATTGAATTCTTCAGGCTGAAAGGGATTTTAGGAGAAAATCTAAAGTGCCTCCTCAAAGTAGTGTCAGTACAGAGTTCAGGCGATTTTATTTATGCCTTTTTTCCAGTTCTCCAGGAATGGAGATTCCATAGCTCCTCTGGACAGCCTGTTCCAATGCTTAATTATTTTGACACTGATTTTTTTTTCCTTCTATTGCATTTGGAGCATCTCCTGTTTGTTAAAACTATCATCTCCTGTTCTGCTACATACCTCAGTAACGTGCCTGGCTCCATCTTTTTGGCAACCTCTTCTTAGGTTTTGGGAGACAGCTCTTAGGTCTCCCCAAATCCTACTGTTGTCCTCTAAGCCTGATCATCCAAGCAGATTTTCATTGTCTAGTAATTTATCTACTTAGACTCTTAACATCACAGGTTGGATAAAGAGACACTACGGGAGGCAAGATGTCAAGAGCCTTGTGAAATCCAGGGTAAATGGCATCCACTGCTCTCCCTTTATTCATAAACCTGATCATTTTAACACAAAAGGCAATCAGATTGTTGAGGCTGTTTTATCATTGGTAAATATATGGTGATTGTTCCAAATGGCTTTTTTTCTCCTCTGTGTGTCCACAAAGGGCTCCAAGAGGATTTTAATGTATGATTTTGCCAGGAATTTCAGCCAGTAAGGATGAACAGCCTGGCTTTTTTTCATGGTGATGATGATGACAACAATGACTTTCTCCAGGCATTGGAGACCTCTCCTGATCTCCATGACTTTTTGAAGATCATAGAGAGTGGCCCCCCAGCTACATAACTAGTTGACTTGGCATGCTAGATACATACTATTCAGGGCAATGGACCTCTGTGGGCTGAAGATTTCTCAAGAGATCTCTGACTGTGGTCAGGTTCTGCTACTGGTAGTTCCTCTCTTCCTTGGATCATGTCTATAAACAGAAAGGCATGAGAGACCTTGTTGGTGAAGAGTTACTTCAGTTACACTGCAATATGTAATGACTGGGACAAACCTTTGTGACTTTACAACTAGCTTTTTCTGTTCAGAGTGATAAAGAAACTGGTGTAGTTCAGTCTGGAGAAAAGGAGGCCGTGGGAACACGTTATTGTTCTTTATTAGTACCTGAAAGGAGGCTGTAGCAAGGTGAGCATTGGTCTTTTCTCCCAAGTCACAAGTGATGGGGCAAGGGAAAATGGCCTTTAATTGTGCCAGGGAAGGTTTAAAATAGATATTACTATAATGGCTTACTCTATTCTGTTTCTGTGAAAAGAAAGTTTCTACAGGATATAAGTCGTCTTCTTAGTTGCTTCCTTCCAACCCTATCATTGATCCCTATCAATACTTCTAGATGATTTATGTTTGCATTGTCAAAATGTTGAAGGACATGTCCTGTGGAACATCTTCAAATGTTAACGTAATGGAGTGTTGTACAGCAGAATAAGACCTTAAGTTTTTCCCTCCTATCCTTGCGGTGTCTTGTAGCAATCACAATCCTCTACTACACCAACAAGAAAAGCAATCTTTTTCTCAGGTTTAATCTGGCAAGAAAATTTTGGCCGTCATGCATGTAAATCCAAATCTAGAAGGAGAACGTAAACACATATTAACTCAACAGGAGGACAAGATCAACAGAAATTATATTTTCAACTCATGCTGACCAAGGAACTTATTTTTCACAGATTGACCTGCTCACAGACCATTTTGCAGCCACCTCAGACCATACTACAGAAGCAGGTTTTTGTTCTGGGATGCTTTTTCAGTGCATGACGCATGTTCCTAGATGCCATAGTTTCTGTTTTTCTGATCTCCAAGTAAATTGGAAATTGAAGGAAATGTAGCTATCATGTCCATTGACATAGAGCATTTATTTCTGACTGTGCTGTTCAGAGATTGCTCTCCTTAACTTTTTTTGAGGGTTCCATTCTAGAAGGAATGTTAATAATAACCAGCTAATTAAAAGGTATTTTTTATTTCTGAGGGACTGTGCTATCCTTTTGCAAAATAGGAAGGATATGAACCCAAAGTGCTGTCAGCAGGCATATATGCTTTTAGATTTAACTCTTCCCCTCATAAATGGCTTTTCTCTTACAGTATATTTCCTTTAGATTTTACAGCTTAACTTTGATTTCCATATAAAAGCATAAGGCAATGAATATGTTAACTGTTGTGTAGAGTTGAGCAGAAAGAGTCTTTCTTTACCTTACAGTCTTATCCGGGATTCATGGAAGATAGCGAAATGCATTTTTCTTCTCTAAATGTGGTATCACCCTGGATGAATGAATTGCTAATAGGTCATCTTTTTCAGTTTCTCATTGAAATTTCTCATGATATTTCTAAACTACAATGGCCTTTCTGATAGAACTACGAATCTGCTGTATTAATTTGCACTCTTATAATAATACAGAAAACCACTGTCATAGTTTCTATACTGTGGATCTTTCAATGTAGGAGTATCACATCATTTATTTGTAATGTATAGGAAGGAAACACAGATTCCCAGATAAAAAATCATAGAATCATAGAACAACCAGGTTGGAAGGGACCCATCAGATCTTCTAGTCCAACCATTCCTATCAAACATTAAACCAAGTCCCTCAAGACCTCATCCACCCGCACCTTAAACACCTCCAGGGAAGGTGAATCAACCACCTCCCTGGGCAGCCTGTTCCAATGCCCGATGACCTTCTGTGTGAAAAACTTCCTCCTGATGTCCAGCCTAAATCTCCCCTGGTGGAGCTTGAGGCCATTCCCTCTTGTCCTATCCCCTGTCACTTGGGAGAAGAGGCCAGCTCCCTCCTCTCTACAACCTCCCTTCAGGTAGTTGTAGAGAGTAATGAGGTCTCCTCTCAGCCTCCTCTTCTCCAGGCTAAACAACCCCAGCTCTCTCAGCTGCTCCTCATAGGTTCTGTTCTCCAGCCCCTTCACCAGCCTCGTTGCTCTTCTCTGGACTTGCTCCAGAGCCTCAACATCCTTCTTGTGGTGAGGGGCCCAGAACTGAACACAGTATTCAAGGAGTGGTCTCACCAGTGCTGAGTACAGAGGAAGAATAACCTCCCTGGACCTGCTGGTCACACCATTTCTGATACAAGCCAGGATGCCATTGGCCTTCTTGGCCACCTGGGCACACTACTATCTCATGTTCAGTCAGCTGTCGACCAACACCCCCAGGTCCCTCTCCTCCTGGCAGTTTTCCAGCCAGGCTTCTCCCAGTCTGTAGCTCTGCATAGGGTTGTTGTGCCCCAAGTGCAGGACCCAGCCTTTGGCCGTGTTAAACCTCATGTCATTGGACACTGCCCAGCGGTCCAGCCTGTTTAGGTCCCTTTGCAGAGCCTCCCTACCCTCCAGCAGATTGACGCTTGCACACAGCTTTGTGTCATCTGCAAACTTGCCAAGGGTACCCTCAATGCCTTCATCCAGGTCATTGATGAAGACATTGAACAGGGCTGGACCCAGCACTGAGCCCTGGGGAACCCCACTTGTCACTGAACACTTTTGTATGTTATTTAGGTAACCAGTAAGTTCAATTGATACCTTCTTACTGAATGGCTCTATGTTTTTCAGGTGACTGAGGTCAGGGAATTGCTGCATTTAGAGATGATCTACATAGTATCACTTAATATTTCTCACTAGTTTTCCATAGGCAGCATAAATTGTTAAAGTGCTGTGCTAGTAGTCAGAGGCGGGTAATCTGCTAGTACACATTTACTGATGACCTCCTTGCCTGCTCTGCTTCTGGTAGAATATTATGTGTTAGTTTCCCACACAGGGAATGCATAAAAAAATCCTGAAGAACTATTATTAAGTGTTTTCCCTGTGTGCACTTCATCTTCTCATGAGCCCCAGAGTCCAAGATAACTTTAGAACTTTGTAGTCAATGAGAATTGAGGAAATGTGTAGTGTCTTCTGCTTTTGAATAAAGAAAAATCACTTGCATGCATGATCTCTCATACATCTGTGAATGTTTTTTAAAGCAGTTCCAGGCAAGTTCCACTATTTGAGATCAAAAATGTCATGTTCTTTCAGGTATGAATGTGCTAGTTCATATTTAAGAACAACAGTTCTTGCTAGGTGAATCTGCTCTTGCAATGTCATTGTTATTGTAGGAAGTTTTAAGGAGACCAAATGGAGCAGTTTCCTCCCTTCTGTGCCCTTGCTTATAAGAGCAATGTACAGTTTGTATTTTTGTTGCCCTAAAACATAACTTTCAGTGGTCTTGAAAATCTGAGGCTCTGTGATAGCTACAACTGCCATTTGGCAGCTCTTACTCAGATCTACAGTAATTTTATTCCAGGAAAACTAATGTGTCCTATTAAGACAACATATTCTCCATCCATTTCCTTTTGTAGGCAGATACTCTGTGTGTATAATGCACCATGTTTCCATTGAAACTGTCAAATAAAACTGGAATGGTAAAATGAAGTGGTATACTTTAATACCACAAACCCCAAAATCATAATTGTTACATGTTTTAGTACAGCAAGAACAGGTTTTGCTGTGCCATTATTATGTAGTTTGTTTTTGCTGAGAAATACCCTTCAGTCCATATCCTCCTACATACTCACTCCATGCATTTTTAGTATTTCCTGTTGACTTCTCAGGTTTGCTCTATTGTGTTACTTTTGTAGCTATCCCTGCAGCAATCCCTTCTTTTCATCTATTCCCTGGAAAACGTCTTCCCAGAGGTTTACTTTTTTACCTTTGCTCTTCATTTCACAGTCTTAAAGATGAAACAAGCTGTTTGTTTCATAGCTTGGGATATCTTAGACATTTTTCACACATGAATTAGCAAGAACATTGAATGAGTTTTTTCCCTGATGCTTCTGGAAGAGATATTGAGGCACTGTGGGCAGACCACAAGCATTTGCAGCCCATACAGGAAATGTTTACTGTCAACAGAATGCTCATTTATGTCTCTGGATTTGAGTTAAGCTGTTATCAACAAAACCAAAATATGAAATAAATACAGAATCCTAATGCAAAATGCATTTTCTTTGGAATATATTTTATGTCTGTATTCCTAGATAGGGGGTAATCATGAACATCATACAGTATTTGTTCTGTTTGAAGAGCTATGAAGAGCAAAATACATGAAAGAAAACAAATAACAGCATTTTTACATGTTTTAATTCTAAAAAAGAAGAACTTGCTCTGTTTTCATACTTTGCCCACCCTTAATTTTCTGTTATATGGTTTTCCTTTACCTATTTCCAGCAATTTTGAGAGTCAAAAGTAATTATTGAAAAACTACTACTGAAAAAAAAAATTGCATTCAGAGCAGTCCTACCTCTCCATAAAGGACAGACTCTTTGTTTTTCTTGCCTAACATTTTATTACTAGGGATTTGTGCATGACTTTACAGTCTTTGTTCTTCAGAGCACATCTGCTCCTGCTGTTTGTTCACCACCTGAAATCATAATCATTTGTTTGTGACATCACAATTAGTTACTGTGAAGATGATTAGATTTTCACCAACAGATGATTATGGTTTCAGATGGTAAATGACCAGCAGGAGCAGATGATCTAAGGAACAAAGATACTTGATCTCATGCAATTGTTCTCAGTAAAATAAAAGCAATGAGGAAAAGCAAATAGATATTCAAGAGAGTTTCTTGTATCTATGATGAGAAAATTTGAGCATTTTTCCTTAAATAGTATCTCCTCTGTGTTTGGCATTAATAATAATTCATGTGCTATTTTTCAGTTTCATGTAGCAATGAAACAAAAACGATGTCTTTTTTGAATTAGTTGATAAAACTTCTCAAATTTGTAATATTGGGGTAATATTAACAAAACAGGGAAGGGAGTGTGGTTATTTTCCTTGCTGTTTTGAAAACTAGTGGCAAGCTCCAAATTAGTGTTTTTGTGTTTAATTGGGATTTAGGCACAACTCAGGTGTTTGAGACCACAACTGTGGTTTGTCCTCCTTTCCCCACATTTCCCCTTCTGGGTTAGGTGCTTAAAGCACTGCAAGTTTTCCATTCTGAGATGTGAGTCTTTGCTGAGTTTAGAGTATAATGTGTGTTTTAAAGTACCTAGTGTTTTTTTACATGCTTACAGAAAGTTGAGAGATTTAGATTCAGTGTCCTTCACCAGGACAAGTGCACTTATGGGGTGCAGAGTAATCTGGATAATGGCAGCTGCCTTTTAGAGTTGTCTATCATTGTGGTTTGCAGACGAAATAAAAAAAATCAGATAATATCAAAATGCAAGAAATCCACAGAGAATGAGGATCTATAAGGGATCATGACTTTGTAGTCTGTTGATTAAAGCACTTGTGAGTGAAGATGCAGATGTGTCTTCCAGTGTTCCCTGGTTGGTTTATAGATACTGTATTCTGCATATTTTAGGTACAGATTTAGGTACAGATTAAGAAGCAGTGTTGCAGGCATACTGCTGTCTGATTCTTGAGTAGTACAGGTTGTGCATATGTAAGAAACATACACTTGCTCTGTGAGGCTTGTGGTTTGGATGCACTCAGGCTGAGAAGAAACCCAAGTCAGCTTTCTAGGAGACAGTTTAACAGTTAAGTTCTTGACATAGAAGATGTATAAAAAAGGAAGAGCCACCATGACGGTAGGCAGCTCTGTGGGTAGATGTAATTTCAGAGAAATTCTGCTTTTGTTTTTCCTGGTCCCTTGAAACTTCTATATGAATTACATTTGCTGAAGGCTGCTAATCTATGCCTTTGGAAAAAAATGCATGTGACATAGCCATGCAGAGCTCTTTTCTGATGGTAATTCTCAAATTCAGATTTAATAATGTAGTTCTTCAAATTAACTGCATCTGGATTTCTGTCTTCAACCAAGCATATGAACTGCTGTCACAAAATTAACTTCAATACTGTTTCTCTAAATACTTTCACTTTCCTGGAGTCTTTTGTCCTTTTCCTATTCCTTTCCCTCAAGCTGGAACACACTATGTACCTCACCTTTAGGGTAGAATAATAATGTCCTTGAAGAATTGAATCACTTGAACTGAGGTCTTATTACTGTCAGAACGAAAGCTTAAGTCTCCATTCTCTCCTCCACCCTTTTTCCTTTACATCAAACATCTTATCCCTGTGACTTCCACTCCCCCACCACTTTCTCCTCCTCTCAATTCGTCTTCAGTCATACCTATGCTGTGCTTATTGATGTCCCCCTTGACCTTCTTAGCTTCAGCAACCTCCCTGTCCTTGTCTGGTAGACTTGCTCAATCTTTCATCTCTTCTAAGTGTGGGTCATGCCTTTGTTTTCATCATCACAATTCTCATTCCTCTCTTAATCTGTTAATGAATAGCCTTGCCTGCACAGGTCACCTCTGGTGGTACATAGGCACTCTCCTAATTGCTTTATTCCCTCAAAAATCACTTTGTTGCACCTTTTACAAGCACCTTGATTTGCCAGCTCACTAGCTTGATTTGCTGCTGCTCCAAATTTGCTTGATTGATAAGGACACTGTCCTTTCTTCTGCATTGAGACTGTTTCTTTTTCGAACCTGCTTCATCTTAATCTTAGGCTATCTGCTACACTAATATACTGTGATGCAGAAATTATCATGTAAAAATAATGGCATAGGTATCTGTCTTATTAGAGTATTTCATAGACTATCCTGTAGAAATTCCTCACTGTAAACACAAAGTCTTATTTTTTACTAAAATCTAATATTCCCAAGCAGGAGCAAAGCTGTGGAAGGTTTCAGAGGACTTCCCTCACACAAGTTAAACACAGAATGTTAGAGAAATTTGTACAATTTAAGTCTCCTGTGATACTGCAGTTTCCTTTTTGACTGTACAGAAAATCTTCCAGTGAAATTAAGGATATCAAGACTTGACTTTGAGAACAACTAAATAGTATTTATATCATAGTCATTGTTATTTTAAGGTCAGATAAACTGGTATTTTAATGAATGACTTTATATAACATCAGTTTGAAGTCATGTAGACGAGATCTTTTGATTGAGGGACTTTGAGTAATGACAAAACTTTTTTCATGTCTGAATATTGCAGTAGCTAGTGACTTAGAAATACCACAGATAGCTTTGTTAAGTAGGTAATGATTGTGTCTTCGTATTTCAAGCCAAGATTGTGTTTAGACTATTTACTGAGAACATAATAGCTGTACTATTTGCCTATTCAATTGTTTGACATTTTCTGAGTTCCTACTGTGGTAATAAAACAAAATTTGAAAATCTTCTAGTATATAAATAGATGTTCACAATGAGTGGAGTATAAAATGATAATTTCTTTTTATGATAATATTTACATTTTTCAGTCTTGTTTTTGAAATACTTACTTGGTTCTGTAAATTCTCTTTTTTGCTCTTGATGGATTTGTAATGGGCCATGTTTTAAGGCATGCTGAGAACCTGCCAGGTCTGTGGGTGAGTTGTTATATGTGGAAGTCCTCCATGCCTTTTAAGGTTTTGTCCATTTTAACTTTTAATAATGAAGTCAGGATTAGATCAGGGACTAGCTTTTCCTATTTAATACCTTACTCTACCACAAGATTTTGCCCTGTATTTTAAGCAGCACGGTATAAGAAGGCTTGATTCAATGTGACTACAAGTAACATAACTGGAAATATAGCTTTTTGATTATTATCATTTCGGTATTAATTTTTGAAAATGCTGATTACTTCCTTATGAACAATATTTTCTTCAGCTACTAATGGGTTATTTGAAATATCAGGGCGTTAAACTTAATTTGAAAGCATGTCATGTACAGAGTTACATCATGGTTTACTTTACGTAATTACACCAGACCTGAAAGTCCTCCTTCATGCCAGTATCTCATGTCACTGGCTGTAGTGCATGAGCTTCAGGGGAAGTCATACACCACCTGACACTGCTTCTGACACACCAACAAGTATAATTTTCATGTAGGACAGATGAGAGCCCAGTGAGAAATTTATAGCTCTCTGAAAAAGAATGAGGTTGTGGTTTAGACCAAGTATATTGAGTGCTCTTGAAACATGAAAAATCCATGGGTGACCTCAGACCAGGAGAAGTGATTGTGTGAAGGAGGATAGTTGTGTAGAGGATAGGTGTATATACATATTGACAATACAAACCTGATTCTGTAGGTCACCTTTTGGATGATAAATTTGTTTTGGATGATAAATTTGCATGATAAAGTTGAAACTTCAGCTTTACATATTTTCTGATCTTCCTGACAGAAACAGAAGATTGAAAATGGCATACCAGTGGTACCACTGTAGACATTAAGTGACGTTATGGGTGTGCAGGCAACACTGTCATCACTCTGAACTTTTCTTAACTTAGTAGCCCACCTCTGTGGGGTATCTTATCACTGTCCCTCTATCATCAAATCCTGTTTTTGCAGAGTTTCACTACATTTTGGCTTATTTGGTGATATTGTCAGTGGTTATCGTTCCTCACCCCATTCCCCATGCAGAAAGTCCCTCGAATGGTTTGTATTGTTTTCTGTGAATTGCAGAATGAGTGAAGGTCCAGACAGCGGAGGACCCTTTTGTAGAAAGGTTCTCCTGTCTTCCTAGCAAAAATGATCCTGTAGGTTATTAATGAAAGTAACACCACTTCAGCAGGGTTTTGGAGACTGCTACTACTGCTGCTTGCAAAGGATATTTGTGCCATTTTGAGTCTTAATTGTACATTTGCCTTGGAGTCTAACCTGTTGTGCAGTTGTCTAATGTGTGATAGCAAAAGTAGACAACAGAAGATCAAGAAATCTATTCTTAGGTAAGAGAGGTCTTTGATGTATTCGGACTTCAGAAGAGTGTGAGGGACTGGTAACAATTATGACCAAGGATGAGTAAGACATGTTTTTCAAATGTTAGCGATTAAAGTACTTGTTGGAAAACTAAGATAATTTCTGAAGAGTTCTTTTGTTCTTATACTTACTCTTCTGTTGATGTCATACTCTGCCTTGTGTTAACATCTTCACTACTGTTCTGAAGTTCTGTAATTCAAGACAGATGAAGTAATCAGAAGAAGAATGATACTAAAAAATATCCTCAATAATATATTAAAAATAGATAATGAATCAAAATTAAGATATGGTTGATAGTGGTTTTCAAGAGATCAAGTTTTTACTGACTTTTTAAAACAAGTTTGGAAGAAACTTCATGAAACATAGGCCCTGAATATAAGAAGTTAATATCTTGCAACTATGTTAATATAATGCCTGGAACATTACATTACTTTATTTCCAGAGATAATCAATGATAGTAATATAACCTGCCGCTCAGAGACAATGTATCATTTAAATTAATTATTGCTTATAAAGCACTTTGAAGTCTTTAGCAGAAAGGTGTTGCATAAATGTAAAATTACTATTATTAATTTAACATCACCATTAGAGTAAAGTCAGTACTTTAGGAGCATTTGCTAAGCTCTGCTCAATATCTTTTTATTCATCATATGCTGCATATTAGTTATTTTAACATTTAGAAAGCTCAGTAATCTGGAAGTGTTCCAAACCATTGTTCAAGGCAGCAGTTAGATATTTGGGTGGATCATGTAAAAACAGTCAAATGGCTGAGAAAGCATGTAAAATGTTTGTTTTAAGTAATATTACATCAATGGAAAAGACATCTGTAGCAGTAGACTTCTAAACTTCTTTAAACTTTTTTTAAGTTAATGTTGTACTATGTTTTTCTAAAATTGATTTCTAATATCAGCATATTTCCAAATAAGTGCATTGTTTTACCTTTTGTTGAATTTTCATTTCTACTTCTCAAATATTTGTAGGAAATTAGATTTACTGTGGGCAGGTCTGAGGAGGTGGTGAACACCTGCCACTCAGTATTATCGTTCCTGTTTGGTTTTGTAAACTAATGTCAACTATCAATATCTGTATTACCTATTTTCATTTTCATTCATGTTATCACTTGTACAAGACTATTTAAAAATATGAGCAGTGATCAGCCTTGGAGGTTATATCCTCAGGAATATGGCATAGAATCTCTCGTATCATGTAGTGATTGTACACTATAAAATTATCCTGCATATTTATGTCTAAGGTTATATTCTAAATTGTCCTACATAGAGAAAAAGAAATTTTAGGGACCCTGTCTTCTGTATTTCCCAGCAGCATTGTCTTGACTTTATGCTTAGCTCTGGAGTTCAGTACAGTATATGCTGGCTTTGAACGAGTTGTTTAGAGTGAGTAAAACACCTGGATAAGACAGGACAAGAGGGAATGGCCTCAGACTCCGCCAGGGGAGATTTAAGCTGGACATCAGGAGGAAGTTTTTCATGGAAAGGGTCATTGGGCATTGGAACAAGCTGCCCAGGGAGGTGGTTGATTCACCTTTCCTGGAGATGTTTAAGGCATGGGTGGATGAGGTCCTGAGGGACATGGTTTAGTGTTTGATAGGAATAGTTGGACTCAATGATCTGGTGGGTCTCTTCCAACCTGGTGATTCTATGATTCTCTGACATTAGAGTTTAGAGTTTAAACAGGCTCCCTATTCCTCAAAGGTAGTGGGGAGAGCAATTAGGTGAGTAACAGATAGGTCTTTGTGAATGGTGGAAGCTCATTCTCTAACTCTCTGAAAGCAATATTAATTTAAGAGCCAAATGTTTGAGTATATCGATTAAAAGATTCACCTGTAGGCAGTTTGCTGAATCAGCAGTGAGAAAGTTCAATTTTCGCCATGTAGTTGAAAATGTGGATATTAATTACTGGTAATATTCTTTGAGTCTTGTTGAAGTAGACATTTTATTTTAAAATACTCCTTGCACTACTAGGATTAGAAGAATTCTTTCTAGGAGACTTGAAATTAATTTTCTTCTCCTCTTTGAATTTATGCTACATTCTGAGATGAATTTAATATGTACTGCAGATAAATTAAGCATTGAACCCTTGATTTCTCTTGGGATTACTGAATTAGTTACCAAACAGGTTTATCATCCCTAGAATGAAATGCCATATGGCTCAGGTTCACCCATGCTATTTTCAGTTATATGCTAGAAGGTTGTAGTATGGTCTTAATATAAAATTACACAATTTGAGCTCATTTTTCAATTAATTAATAATAAGAAAGAGGTTTTCATGCTGTATCAGCAAACTGCGCGCTCATGTTGCCAACAAATGCTTCATTATACTTCAGCCTAATTCTGCACGTTTCCATGTACAGGAATATCAGCAAAACAAATCAAGTATGTCTTCTGTTTTCAAGCAGGTTTAGGGTTGAGATCTTTTCTAAAACTACGCTAAAAATGCTGAAATGTAGACAAATTCCACCTTAACTATCATATCACTGGAAATACTCAAATGTAATTCACATAAATTATCTTTTGAAAGTTTACCTTAACTCCTATTGCTATTGATGACACATAGATGTTTTCTTCATTCAGTATAATTTTTTCCAAGGCCAGTAGCTGTTTACAAACTGTAGGATGACATATGTGCAGTTAAATAAATAAATAAATAGATTACTCTTCACTGAAGAGCAGTCATGTAAGAGTGAGTAACGATGTGGCTGCAGGGCAATTTAAGGTTATATTATGCACAGGATGCCTTGTAATTCAGCAAACACTTGAAGCCAGCACTTGACACAGTCCTGCTATCACAAGAAGCTTTTCTGCCCTTCTTTTGCCTCCAACAGCTTGTTCTCATGAGCATCACTGTGTGGTCCTACAGGTGCTAGTGCTGGCACAAGCCATAGAGCAGCTGGAGAGTACAAACAACAGCTGTAGGTGGGAGAGAAAAGAAGTACTTCTGGTGGTGACAGTGCTGACATAGGCTAGTTTAAATTATTTGTGAAATAACAGCCTAAATTATTGTATCAGGTAGGAGGCAGAAAATTGTAGTCAAGTAATGATCGTGCTACTGTTCTGAAGTAGCAGCTGTTCCTTGTGGGTTTTAGATTTTTCATGTTGTGTTTTCTGTCCTAGCCACAGTTTTAAAATCTATGTTTGTATCCTCTTAAAAAGCCCGAGGGTAAAGGAAGAGGAGGGCCATTTTGGATCTTCTTTGTTTCTAAATTATGCAGTTTAATTTACAATTACCATGGAAAAAAGATACTACTTCTAGGTGCTTAATTTATTTTCACTGCAAACTAAGTTAATAAAAATTGTGTAAACATCAAACCTATTCTGGATTAATGGGAGTGTTCTTTGTTTTTATTTTCAGCACCAAAGGGAATACTCCATCTCTCTCCTGATGTTTATCAAGAGATGGAAGCAAGCCGCAACAAATCAGGCCCTGGTGCCACTGTAAGCTATTTGTCATCCAAAGAAATGAGCCAGACTTCTAGCTCTTTCTTCAGCATATGTCCTACATCAAATAGCACAGCTACGATTGCCAGGGAACTTCTCATGAATGGAACATCCCCGACTGCCGAAGCCATAGGTCTAAAAGGAATATCTCCTGCTTCCCCTTGTTCTGCAGTGCAGCCTTCAAAACAGCTGGAATATTTGGCAAGGATTCAAGGCTTTCAGGTATGGGAGGGGGAAAATG
Source organism: Coccyzus lansbergi (assembly GCA_033558105.1). Classification (NCBI taxonomy): domain Eukaryota; kingdom Metazoa; phylum Chordata; class Aves; order Cuculiformes; family Coccyzidae; genus Coccyzus; species Coccyzus lansbergi. The sequence continues at coordinate 125,020 of JAUMJK010000470.1, forward strand.
AAGCTCTTCAGCCAGAATCATAGCATTGCCATCAAGGTTTCACTCTTGCCTTCTTGAATGTGGGCATGCATGTAACTTATCTTGTAAAATTAGCTGGTGTCCAAGGCAGTGTCTGGGTCCAGAAGAAATAACCCTGCACCAATACACGTCTCTTTCTCTTTTTTTGTTCCTTCCTTTTATTCACCTTACTGCAAGCGATCTTTGCTTTGTTTATTCTCCTTAAGTAATTACAGGCTTAAATTGTGCTTTTTACTTGCACTTCTTAGAGAGTCTTAGCCTCTTGGCATTAGATGCTTTACATATGGCTTTGACCTTGATTTCTCTCTTCAACTCTGATCCAAAAGGTACTGGTGCACCACCTTAACTTTGCGTTTGTCTTCTGGTCATTAAAGCCCTTCCCACCCTGCACCTCTTCATTGTAACCTGTAGAACAACATTTTGATCAGAAGGTGCATCCTAGGACCAGATCTGGTGTCAGAGCAATGCAGAATGTTTTTGACATTCCAGTCAATACTAGAGAATGTAAGAGGTACCATGCTGGATCAGTGAATTAGTCCTTCAGCACTGATGACCCATATCCAGCAGTCACAAATACCCTACATTTCATAGGACAGTCACAGGCTCTGTAGTACATCTAGTCATTGCTACAGTGTGGAAATTAGGAAAAGGAAGCCTCTTCCTGATCACCTCTACATGCATATATGGATAGTTGCTCATTTTACTGCATTACACCACTGAAGGACAGGACTAGCTACGTAGAAATATTCTTTTTCCTGTTGTCAGTTTCTGGGGGTTTGTTGTTTTCTTTTCAGAGCTGTGAATTTGTTTATTTGAAAAGTTGATTTCGTATGTTCTAGTATATATTATTTGATCATGTAACCAAATTCTGGACATTGGGAGGTTTCTCTTAGAATTTTTGCGAGCCTGATCATGATTTTTTTTCATTAAAGCCCATGCAGTTTACAAAGTATGGAATTGTTGGAAGTGATTTAAAAGAGGCTGCTAGAATTCAAGTAGTGTCAGATGTTCTGTTGGCATAAGCAGCATAGTTAAAATTACATTTGCAAACATCAGGTATCACCAGTCGTGGAATTGACCTAAAGCTGTTTCTGTCTAAAATGTACATTCAGCTTTCTTTTAGTTTTAATTTTTAAATTAAAATTCTTGTCATTAGTTTGAATGTTTCTTGGTGCATGAAATGGTAGAAGTCTAAGCCTCACCACAATAGAGTTAAGCTGCTAATAGGAATTCATTTTTTCTGAGTTCCATTTGTTACCTGCCTGTAGTAGAAACAGATGAATTCTGATGAAAAGATATTCAATCTGTGAAGTTTTCACTGCTCGCTTTCACATCTTGTCAGATTGCTTGTGTCTACAAGGAACACTTTATTTTCATAGAACTGATACACAATTTACGTTTCTGTTTTGACTCCTACTTGCCTACAGTATGTGGTTACTGTAAAATGATTGGTTGTGTTTGTCCTGCTTTTTTTTTCCGTGCTTTTACTCTAGATGCTTTTGTAGAAATTGTTTTTAAAGGGTCTTACCCTGAGCCAAAAATTTTAATCCATTTCATCCATAAACTAGACTACTACTTTTTACTTGGCCCTGATATAAACCAAGAATTTTGGTAGAAATTCTTGATTATTAACACCTATCCACTGTGTATGTAACTGATGGTTTTACATCATCTTAGCATGCTTTTTAACACCTCGCTTGAATAAGTCTGGTATTGATGTAAAACTGCCACTGCTGGTTGGCTGAGCTGAGGTGGAGCAGTGAACAGAATCTGTGTGGGAAATGGCTTAGTGGCCTGTCAGGTGCATATCACAGGTCTCTTCACCATTTCAGCCTAGAAAGCTCATTGTGTGTAAGAGTTTAAAAGCAGATTTATTTACAGGTTAACTTTCTCAGGCATATTTAATAAACAGAAAACTACTGCATTTGCAAACAACTAGCTTGTTTCATGTTTCCTGATTGACCCAAAATGATTTTTAAACTGTTAGCATGTATTTGTATTCTGGTCCAAATGATAAACATAGTTTTGTCTTTCATTGAAGAACGTATACATTCTGTTCTGTTACAATGTATTTTTGAATTTTTAAAAAATAAATAAATACTCATATGATGTTTCATTTGTAAATGTTAAAAAATGTTATTTGCTTATTTGAATGGTTTTTTAAACTTCTTTAGCTGCAGGGGTCTTTAAAATGTGGTTATTTATTTAAATTCTTCTAATCTGTTTGTATATGATCTCAGACGTTTTATTGTAAACCCTTAATACTAAGAGATATTGGGACAAATGTATGGAGAAGTACTAAAAAAATTAAATTTTTATGTTATTATTCTAAAGGTATTTGTAATTGATAATCAGCAGCTCAGTGTCACTGAGAACAGGTGTTTAGCTTGGATACTTTTGAAAGTTGGACTTCAAATTACCAGGGATAATTAAACACAAGTGCTTCAAGCAAGCCCTTAAAAACACTGAATAAAGCATTTTTAACGCTTGCTTCATATTTTTGAATACAATTTACCAGTTAATTGTTTTAAGACTTTGCCCAGAGATTATTTAAAGGAAAATTCTGCTTTCATGAACTTGTTAAATAGCTGTGGTATTTTGGCCATTGTTTTGTAACTTGATTAGGAAAGTTACAGTTATTTTTGCTGACCATTTAAGCGCAGTGAATTATTCAGAGATTTTGTCTAAATTGAAGCATTCAGAGAAGCAATTTATACATGAATCATTTGAGCCTTTAGTTTTTACTGGAGTAAAACACAAATTGCAAATAGTCCTGTAAGAAATTCCCCTGGGAGTTTCCATGAAGCAGAGATAATGAAACTTAAAATGCCAGGATTGAGTGGCCACAGTCGGTCCCAATACACAGCTGCAGCCGTGTTTGGCTTTCTGCATTGGTAGGACTTGGAGATCTTAAATTTTTTTTTCCATGATGGCTACATAATAAAACCTCACACAGGACATAGTTTCTACATAATGTATTTCTTTGGTTGCAATGGTTATGCAATTTATCCCCTTTTTATTTTCCCCTCCACGTTTGTTTGGTGATTAACTGTTCAGTTTTATACATTGATGGATTTAAATCTTGTATTGTTGGGCATTTCTAAATGTTTCTCATTTCCCCAAACAGTACTGTAGTGCTACATTTCTGAGTGACTGCACATACAGGAGAAGTCATCCTGCACATACTAGAGTCAGGTTTCCTTGCAGCACATACATCCCAGCTTGTGGTTTTGAATTACTGGCAGAGGTGGGCCTAAACTAAACTTCCACATTTTGTATGAGGGCTGACATCGAGCTCAAATCATTCCCTACAGTGGCTTTAAGCAAAACAAACACTTGGTTTGCTTTGTTGGAGGTTGAACTTGTAAATCAGTCTAGGAGTGCTTGGATGTCACTACTAAACTATAACAGATATGTACATGTGGAAAATTTGAGGGAAATGGAACTCTAAATGAATTTCAAGGAAAGAGCTATTAGCTTATGTCTGATCTGTTTGTAATCACAAATGCCTTAGAGCAGGTCAGACTTCAAAGAGCACCTAAATAGCATTTTCAAAATTGTCCCAGGTTCTATAGATGTTGATTGCATGTTTTTTAGAGGTGTAAAATCATCCAAAACAATAGATGCTTCATGGGATTTTATAAACACCTGACTTTTGATTCTCTCGTAAGCCTGGAAACCCTGTGGAGTTTTCAGCAAATTTGGGCGGTTGCCTCACACTGTGTACTGGTTGCCTGGAGTCAGTCATAGCTGTAAGGCTTCTGCCTTGGACTGTGTTGTGGGTTGTCATTCTGGTGTTGATTGATAATGGTGCTTTCCTCAGTATCTGCTCACTGCTTTTGCTAATATAGTCACTTGACAGGAAGAGTAAAAAGTGGTGAGTCTGGCTTCTTCAGGCTCTGTGTGTAGTGTGTGGAACAGCTGCGAGTCATGGCTTAGGCTGTGTTGTGACCGTTCCTGGTCTTTCCCAGATTAAGCTGTGACTGCTGACTTAGTGCAGAACCACAGAACTGGTGCCTGGCTTTCTAGGTGAAGGATCTTCACATCCATCCCACCTGCATTTGTGAAGATTTGTGTGTCTCACCCCTGCTTTCACCTGAGATATTTAGAGTTCCTGTTTTTGTAATAATAAAGAGTTTGGGCCTGAACTTCTTTCTCAAGCAAATCTAGACACCATCATGAAAATCTGATTTGAGTTCAGTGGGGATTTTTTGTACAAAGGGAACGAATGAAGGATTTGCAGTTAAAACTGAGGGAAATAATTGTGTTATAAATTATTGTCAACATCATAACTTTCATATCTTGAAATTTGGTGTGATTGACTTTGTCTTCCTTCATTAACATTTTGTGTCCAACTATGCCAACTCATTGATGATGGCTGAAATAACAATTTCAGTTCAAAAGTTCTTCTCTAAAGCCGGTCACAGTTAAGAAAGGTTGCTTACTTAGTTAAATTAAAATTCACTGGACCTTTCATTAGTTCTTGTTCATTACATGACCCAGCAAAATATTCATACTTAATGTGTTGATTTCCCTGGGAATCTTGATGTTAGATATTTCCCTCCTTTCTTACTTCTGAGGCTGTTTGTTAGCTCAGTAAAAGCAACAGCTTATCCCTTTTCAATCTATTTTTTCCCTTCTCACAAGAAGGATTTTTTTTCAATGGAAGTTTCATCCATCTTTGCCCACACACCAGGATGTATCTTTTTTATGATCTTCAGTGTGACTTAGGAATGGAAAACTAAGGCCATATCTTTTACATGTACAAATTATTATATAAAGTCTGGAGGCAAGGGATTGACACACCAGTTGTGGATTTGGGTATCTTAAATCATGATAAAGAATAATAAGGCTACATTTACATTTACCAGTCTTTTGACCTCTTGACAAAGAGATCTGTGAATTAGCTTAGAAAAATGCAAGAATTCATTGATATAGGTTGCAAGGTTAGGGACTAAAACAAGCAGGAAGAAAAACCCAAGCATTCCTCATTGGCTCCAGATTTAAGTAGTAATTAAATGAAAAGAGAACAGTAATGTGGATTATGAGACACTTTTTATTGTTCTAGTGAGTAGAAGTAAGGTGAAAGCATTCTGCGAAATGCTCAGTATCACATCTGTCTGCCTCAAGTTGCACCAGAGGAGGTTCAGATTAGACATCCAGAAAAATTTCTTCACTGAATAGGTTACTGGGCACTGGCACAGGCTGCCCAAGGAGGTGGTTGAGTCACCGTCCCTGGGAGTCTTTTAAAGATAGGTAAACAAAGTGCTCAAGGATAGGGTTAATAGTGGACAGGTATGGTTGGACTCGATGATCTCAAAGGTCTTTTCCAGTCAAGCAATTCTGTGGTTCTGTGATCTCATTCTGAGCAGAATCTCCCTGCTGAGGAAGCCAATGAAAAGAAATGAAAATAGACTAGCAAGAATGCTGTGATGGAGGTGAAAGCTTCAATAGAGGGCTTTGAAGCAGCACGTTAAAATGAAGCGTCTGTGTTTTCCCAGAAAATCAGTGGGCATTTCCTGTCTCTGGGTCTCTGATGGGCTATAGACTGCATTCCCACCCCAAATGTCCTGTCTCATTTTTACAACAGATGATCTTTTTTTTTTTTTTTTTGTGGTTGCTTTTGTTTCCATTCCTCTTTCAGGATAGAAACCAGCAACTACTCTTTGCTTCTTTTAGCCCTTCTTGTGGCTCACTGCTTTGCATAAAGTGGCCCCCCACTATGTAATTCACCTCCACTCTTCCTTGGTAATTATTTACTGAGCCTACACTGTAGAAGTTTTAGTTAGAAGTTTAATTGTTTTGTAGTGATTTTCTTCAAGTAATCATTTACTTAAGGGTGAAATGAAGCCAAACTGGTAAATGAACAAAATACAAACTACCTCTTATGAGTCATGAATGGCTGATGTGATTTTCCTCAGATTGTCTCAAGTCACTCATGAGGAAAAAAAAGAGGTAAAATTTTACTGCATTTTGAGGGGAAATGTTCTATGTACTGAAATATTTTAATAAATGTAGTTGTAATTCTAGTGTGAGGTGTGAGAGAGTATATTTTCAAAGTTCCTTGCAGATGAATGATCCAAGAGGTAAGTCTTCAGCTAAAGCCAGTGAGGGAAATTCTAGCAAATGCTAGAAACTAGAATGTAAGTCCAGATGATTGTGTCCTATCCTTGAATGTATTGGCTGTAGGAAGGTTTTGTGGCCTTTCCTGTTCCAGTCCCAAGCACTGTCAGCTTGAGACTGGAATCAGAATCACTAGGTTGGAATCCCAGTGAATGGGCTGATTCTGGGGAGTGCAAAATTCTCATCACTTGTTCAGACTGGAAAAAACAAACAACAGCTAAAGAAAGCCTTTGAAATTAAAACACCAGGCTTCTCAGTATTATTAATATAAAATGGATTTGAGGGCAAATAGTTTTTATGAATGCTTCTTTGAAGAAGATATCTCCAAAAGTCAAGAAAAAATAGGATATTAAAAAAATCAAATTGTTTGTATTATTAGAGAATACTTTTGAAATAAGGCTTTTAAAGCAAATACTGCTTCATCCGCATCTGAGATCAAGCTCTCCTGTAATTCTATGTATCTAATTGTGCATCTAGCTCCTTGCCACAAGGTACTGAAGACATCATTCCCAGGAGGACTGACTAGACTGCAAATATTAGTGAAAGTATTCTAAAATAGTAGTGTACACTCAGTCTGAGAGGAAACTATGATCAACTGGTTCGCCTTAATGTTAATACTCAAATGGCAGTGGTAATTAATGACATTTATATTTTAAAATAAGTACTCATGAAACCGCTTTGAGCAGATCAAGAGTGACTGTGTTGCTGTGTATTAGCAATATCTGTTTTTACAGAACAAGCTGTGGTATCAAGTGTTTTGTTCCTGTCCTGGTGCCTTAGGTCTTAATCAAGTTTACTAGCATTGTATCTGCTTATTGGTCAGACTAGTGTCTGTAAAACACTGTGTGGAATGTTGTTATATGTCACTACTGAAAATATTGAAGTCTGGCCCTTTGCAGAAGGTAGTATCTTTCTATGAGTTTGTACTATGCCATGCTCAATGGCCAGTACAAAAACCTCAACATCAGTGTTTGTCTTTTACCCACCAGGAGTATAAACACCTTTAGGAATGGTTGGCAAAGCCCGCATTATCTCAGTTTCTGTCTCTTTGGATTTTTTTTTTCTAATACTAAGTTTGCACTTCTACCAATTAGAAACTATTACCTGATATTCAAATTACTATGGGCTCTTGTTGAGGGCAGGTTAAGCACCGTGCAGCTGCTCACTGACTGCCCCCTGCAGGAGATTCTTTCTCAGGGAAAGAATGAGAAGGACATAAGTGAAAAAACTTGTAGGTTGAGTTAAAGACAAAAGCTGTGCGTGGCAAGAAAACCAAAATAAGGGATTAATGCACTACTTCCCTTTGGCAGGTAGATGTTCAACCCTATGCAGGAAAGCAGGGCTCAATCACACGTAATAATTGCTTGAGAACACAGATGCTATAACACCAAATGCTGCTACTCCCTTCCTCCTTTTCCCAGCTTTTATCACTGAGCAGGATGTAATAGGTGTGGCGTATCCCTTTGGTCGGTTGGAGTCAACTGTGTACCCCCCCAGCTTCTTGCCCATCCCCAGCCTGTTCAGAAAAGACCTTCGTGCTGTGCAAGCAGTGCTCAGCAATAGCTAAAACATTGTGGGGTTCAGTGCTCTTTTGGCCACAAAGTCAAAACTTAGTGCTGTACAAGCCTCTGTGAAGAAAATTAGCTCCAGCCTAATCAAAACTAGTAAAGCTTTTTACACTTCACTGGCCTCTTTACAGTTGTGTGCCACTGGGCAGAAGTCAAGAAATAGGAGAACTCCTTTCATCCCTGTGGTCTTGCAGTGATTGTGCTCTGAAGAAAACTTATACCCTTTTATCAAGTTATTTGCTACAAAACTTCTCCATTTCTCCCAGGCAGCAGTTATTTTTGTTGCATTAAGAGGGAAAGATGCTTCCTACCAGGAAAAGCAGCAGGTCAGTCAGGGGTTTATTGATAATTTTAGTGGCATCTCTGATTTACACAACACTAGGCTACCTGTTGAGAGCTCTTACCTGGCTCTCAGAAAGTGAAAAATCAACTTGCTGTGTTCTGTAGGTAAGGGCTTCAAGGTCTCCAAACCCTAATTTATATTTCGGGACCCAAATACAGGAAAACACGTTTGGAATATAAAATAAAAGGAGAGGTAAAACGGAACAAGCTGACAGCAAGATTTTTTCTTGAGAGAGCTTGATGTAAGAATCAATACACCTGGACTTCATGGGATTCTAGTTTATAGGTGTTTTTTTAAATCAACTAACTTCAGAGGGAAGGTAGATAGTACCATAGTTGATGGCAGTGACCCAGGGTAGATCTACAGGTAGTAGTTTTATTAGTTTCTCTTTATTTCAGAAATATTTCTGGGGACTATAGACCATGTAGTCCATATTATCCTATTTTTGACCTCAAAGAAAGTCAAAATAGTGGTTATCATTCTGAAAAAAAAATAACCATAAGAATCATTCTCATATTAGTTTAATAAGGAAAGGTATGAAGTTTGGAAACCTGGCATGTTCGTTCACAGAGCATGCTTTCAGAGATAATGTTTGCTGCAGGAAGAATGTTTCTGAATTTATCTAAGAGTATGTAGAATTAGGAAAACAAATGCAAATCTAGCTAGAAGCAGTAAATTTTGTAGCATGAGTTTTCCAAGTACCTGGCTTCTGACCAGAAATCTGTCTAAATTAGCTTTCTTCTGTTCTGGCCAGTGTTACCTCTCTCCTTCTTACAAGGAAGAAAGCCCTATATTCAAGTGCTGGTGAAGTTTTGCTCTTCTTGCCTCCAGAAGCAGCCAAGTACTGCTTTATAGTTTCAGTTTCTAGAAGGAAAGAAGGTTAATGGCTAGCACGGGTCCCCAGGTGTGGATGTCATCTTGGTAACATTTTAGCTTTTCTTATTGATGTGCTGCAAGTAACAATTGAAATCCTCCCACATATCTCTGTGTGTAAATTGGTTATAAAAATCTAACATTTTTTCCAATGACCAATTTTAGTATTTAGGGGGTTTATGTATATGAAAGTTTAAAAGCTATCAGGATCTCTCTTGCTCATTACTGCAACCAGCACTAAACACATTAGGCTGCATTCCCTACCAAAATCTAAGTAAATCCTAATGTGACTTGATAACTTAGTGACTGACCTTGACTTGAAATACAGCCAAAACTGAAAGACTGGAAGTTTCAGTTGGCAAAAATTTAAGGTGCAATGCTGAGTTCCTTGCAGACTGGGTTTCATTTTTAATCATAATAATGCAACTCAGCTCTGAAGCAAAGGGAAGCAACAAGAAAAGGTGAAGGAGGAGAAAAGAGTTCCAGTTTACCCTCCTCTCTGTAATTGAAGCCAGAGACTTTCAGCGAAATTCTTTCTTTTTAACTGTTGTCTCCTTCAGTCTCGTTCAGAATTGGGTGGACAACAAAACAGGATAACTTTCAGAAGTGAAAGGATTGTTTCTTGTTTTAATAAAAGAAGGGTGGGTGATTCTTTCTGCGTACTGCCCTATGGCTGGGATAGTGTACAAAACCAGTATCTGTACCAGCATAAGGCTTTTCAGTAAATTTCATAATGGAAAAGAATATACATGAAAACATATTTCCAATGATGCTTTTGCTAGACTGATTTTAAACCTGAGCTATATTTTTTCCTCTACAAGCTAATGCAATTCCTTTCTCCCTCTAGTTGGTTGCTCGGGATAATACCCAAGTCACAGGTTGCTCCACAAATGCTCCCTCCTATGCTTGTCCTCTGTGTAGTTTATTTGCAGAACACAAACTCCCTTACCTCCCTCTTTTTTTTTAGGCCATGTGAAGATAACAGAAGATCCTAGAGTTGCCAGTTTTTCATATTTCCTTACACTGTGAATTATAAAATTAATTTCAACTCCTCCCTCAAATGCAGTATTTACCTGAATAATTACGAGGCAATGGATCAGATTCATACAAGTTGTTTCTGAAAAAAATGTCAGATGTAACTTATTTTGTTGTTCTTTATAGTGGTATAAGTTTTGAATAATTTTTTAAAATGTTTTTCTTAATAATTTCTGGGGATGAAGATTGTATTCAGTGTTTTAGGTCACTGTAATTAAACTACTCTCTACTATGCCTACAAAAAATACCTTTAGTTAAAGAATAGAGGAAGTGAACAGGGTAACAAGGTACTCTTTAATGTAGTGTGATTTTTTTTTTTTTATGTATAGAAAGCCTTGTTCCATCTCCTCCTTTCAGCTTCTATGTTAGCTAAGTAGAGATCTCTCAACAGCCTTGAATGCCAGCCATTGAAAATATGGGTGCTCCACAGGAACGCTATCTTTGTAAATACATACCTGAGTTAAGGTTTAACAGATGGAAGGTAAACACTAAGCAGCTTACTGTACAGTAAGCACTTTCCTGTATCAGTGATGTTAGCTAATTTTTTTCTTAGTTAGAACCACACATCACATCCAGGCATAATCTATGGCCAGATTTTCCAGATCCCCTGCATCACTGAAATAGTTGTTCTGAATTCAAAGGATATCTAAATAGCATGAAAATGAGGGGAGACCACATTGCCCTCTACAACTGCCTAAAATAAAGTTGTGGAGAGGAGGGTGCTGGCCTCTTCTCCCGAGTGACAAGGGACAGGATGAGAGGGAATGACCTCAAGATCTGCCAGGGGAGGTTTAGGCTGGACATTAGGGAAAAAAAAAATTCACAGAAAGGGTCATTTGGCACTGGAACAGGCTACTCATGGAGGTGGTTGAGTCACTTTCCCTGGAGATGTTTAAGGCACGGGTGGACGAGGTGCTGTGGGGAATGGTTTAGTATTTGATAGGAATGGTTGGACTCGATGATCTGGTGGGTCTCTTCCAACCTGGTGATTCTATGAAAGAGAAGGATATGCAAACTTTTTCGGCTCAGGTGATGAACTTATATAGGCATTTAGCAGATATTTTATATGTTCTTTGGGGGACTGTATCAAGTAAGTTTTTTTCACTCCTGTTTGTACTTCACATGTCTTTATAGATGTCAAGTGTCTGCATTGTTATAGTCAGGAACATAAAATACTCCCACAGTAACTGCTGACAAGGCCTTTAGTCTGCTTGTTGTTATGTATTTATGGTACAGTAATGGCTTATTTCTTCATCTAAACATTAGGACTGCCTTTTAGTGAAGATTTAAGACTGTGATACAGCTGCTATTCAAACTCTCCAAGAGAGAGGCAGGTTGGGACAGCTCAAGATTTACTGCTGAACTGTCAGTCTATAAGCTACCAAGTGTCTTTACCCTTCTATGCAGTAGCTACAGTGGAAACTTTGTCCACTGCTGTGAAGCAGACACAACGATTAATGAACCTGAGGCGCGCTAATCAAACATATTTTTTCTTGACACAATGATTGTGTTATATATCACATCCGAATGTACAGGCCTTTATCTTTCCTTAATGATCTAGCAAGGGGGCTTTTAAAAATGTGGGTGTTTTTCATGCACTCCTTAGATTTGTTCCACAGGGGGTGACCATTAAAAACATCTGACGGGCATGCAGTTAGCCAGCTCCCTGCTGAGATTAGTAAAATACTATATTTAGTAATCACACTACATCAAGAAACTCCAGCATTGCAGGAAACAGTTTGATTCAGTGCTTTTTTCTGATTTTTTATATTTTTTTTTATTGTATGTCTTAATTTTTCATCTGTGACTTTTTTTTTCATCTTGGTCTTGTTTTTTGTATCTTTACCTCAACTTTTCCTTTAAAACTTTGTTCATACAACAGGACTTATTGCCAATTCTGTTTTTTTTTTTCAATTTTTACTGTTCTCTTGTTCTACTCTCAGAAGTAAAATACATGAAACTGTAAAACAGATAGTAAGAATGTGAAGTGATATTTGGAATCTCCGTCATGCTGCTTCATGTCCTTCTTTGTAAGGAATGCTCCATGGATAATATGAGGATTCATGCTTTTAAGTACTAGAATACTATACTCTGAAAGCTCCTAAAATTAGCTTTGAGAAAATGGTTGAAATGAGCAAGTATATTTAATTTACTTCCTTGCCAGGAATATTTCTCCACCAATAAGCATGCGTTAAACAGAGTTTGAGCTCAAAGAGGATTGTTTCATTTTTTTCTTTTTAGTAGGTGATATGCATAACAGTAGACAAGCAACAGAAAAAGGAAGATTAAAGACCAATATGGACAAGACAAGCATTTCACTGGGAAGCTAAGGGAAGAAAAGTGTTTCATGAGACTCTTGTCCAAGTCAAAATTACGAGTTTAACATATGATTTTTGGGTCCATTCTGGTTTGCTTGTTGCTGTAAATCCAAAGCAACCTATGTAAAATCTTGGGAATTCTTCTGTAAATTCAGGACTAAATTGAGTGCTTTCCCTTTAAGAGGCAGATTTAAAGAAATACCATCCTTTGTTCTAACAATATAGTCTGGACTTGTCAGTCCAGAAGATTTGTGCATTGCTGAACATAATGGCATTTTATTACCTAGTTTATTTCTGTCTAGCATTCTAAGACTCCTGCTGATGCTTTGACTCAGAGCAGTTTTTGGTTTGGAAACATGAACTCCAGTGTCACGGATAACTTCTTTCTTTTGGTAATTCATATTATTTTTTTAAGTTAATAAAGATTCAAGAAGAAGTCTTTGGCCAGACAGAAGTTGCATTTCAAACTGTGAACATCCAAGCACCAGTGTGTGAAAATCAGAGCCTTTATTTTTGCTCCCTTTAGTCTCTTGTTAATGCACACTTAGCTCATTTCTAGCAGTAGTTTAGTATGTAGGAGTTAAGCTTAACTGCTCTGTAGTAGTACAACAGGTCTCTTGCCTTCCTCATCTGTGCATCAGCAAACCGTACCCTTTGTTCATACAAAAGGATGGGTGTTGAAATTCCGAAGGTCCCACCAAAGACCAGCAGACTATCCTTTTATTGAAATAAAAGGACATTGTTTTGGAGAATAATTTATGCAGATTAACTGTGACCGTTATATGAAGTTGCGTATTGATCCATTGTGTTCAAGTGGCTTATTGCAAGACATCCTGCAATATTTTTACAGTTTTTGTCAGAACACTTAGACATAGGGGAGAGTATTATAGTAACAAGAGATTCAAGAAACAACTCTGTATAAATATGAAAAGAATGGGAAGTTTCCCACTTTTGGAATGGCATTATGATAGAAGTAAACTTAAATGTAATTTCTTATGTGGTTTTATAAATCTAATTTAGTTTTTCCTTTATAAAATAGCATATAAGGTTGAGAATTTTGGCTATGCCATTCCACATTCAATTGTAACATTGTAAACATTCATCTTATAGCTTCTTTTATGTGAAGCTATAAATATCCATCAAAATATTTGCATCTCTTTAGTAATTTAAAATATTAAAAACATGGGCCGAATTTCAACATAGTTGTCAGATGGTTTCAGACCATCACATACATTTCTATATACATACACCAGTTAGTAGTACTCCTCCATACATACTTATTCCATATAGCTTGTTCCTGACTGAAACAGTCTGTGAAAAGGATATACAGTTATACCTCCTGAGAATATTGAACATAAAAGCATACGTGCAAGAGTCAGTGCATGGCATGTGCTTGTGGTTCTAGAATTTATTTCGTTATGTTGATGCCCAGGATGCACTTAGCGCTTAACACATGGAGGTTTTGTGCCTTGCCCACACAGCACAATGGAGTTCTGTGTTTGGGATTCCTCAGCTCCTTATGCATGGTTTACGTTAGGTACTCCACGTATGTAGATCCCCAGGAGAAAAGCTAGCAGTGCTGAATGCTTTTTCCAATAAATGGGCAGGCTTATTTAGACTTATTGTCAGGATCATCTTGTTGTAGCACTGCTTTATGCTGCGTAAGACATACCTTGGAGGAGAATCACCTGTAAATCACTCATAGTAGTTTGAAGCTGGAGTCTTTCATTTTACTCACAAGCTTACACAACCCCTACTTCAGATGTCTGTGTGGTGGCCATTATTTTCTAACCAAATCCTAATGTTGGCCTATAAAATACCTGCTCATATGTTATCCAAATAAAACATTCTGAATTTTAATGAGTGAAAATTCATTGCTCTTAAATCGTTAAAATGCTCTGAGCTATTTTGTGAGGATACCTTAGTTACAAAAATTGAAGCATGAAGATGTGGTCTTGGGCATAGATAGTAAATATTTTCATAACTCTTTACATGGAAAGGGGAAAGCGACCAACTGTGGTTAGGCCAGAGGCTTTATAGATGGCCTGTAGTACATCTATATAGTCCCGGCACTGCAATTCACTCCTGCCAGTGCCAAGTGAATTTGGATGAGTTATTTCACATCTGTCCACCAAATGTCCTTACCTGCCTAACAGAGTTATCGTGGAGATGAGCTGTAGTTTAGCACTCTTGACTCCTAAGGCACTGAGGTCGTTAGTGAAGTATTATTGTCATCGTGAATCTCAATAATGGCCACATAATCATCACCAGAGCACTTGGCCACCCTTCAGCTGCTGCTTCTTCAGTGCAGATACTGAATCAAGTATTTGCTGTGACTTCATGTTCCCCTGCCTCAGATGATAATGACGTTCTTAAACCAATTTTATAGATGTTCAGGTTCCTCCCATGCTTAGTGATAATAGCATAGACGTGCAAACTGAAATATTTGCAGCATGCTGCTGGCAAAAAATCTAGAAGCATCTGCTGCTATTCAGACTATTTGATAACTATTAAACCAATGTAGTTTCTTTCTGAGTACCTGCTTTGGACATTATACTCAAACAGGTAAATACCAAGCACTATTGATTGACAGAAAAACCCAAACTGTGGATCATAGATAAATATGAAGAAGAAAGGAATAAAACAGAGAGTTTGAGATTGTAGATGCTGGACTGATAAATATCAAAATAAGATCACAAGGCAATTGCACATACGCGTACCAAATGTAGAAGAAATCTGAATGTTTCTGTTAATTGCACAGATCTGTAGATTACAGAGATTGATGAAAGGACAATGTTTTATTCTGTCCCCCATTCAAAAACCAGTCTTCAGGCTTTTTATATCATGATTCATATCGTAGAATCATAGAACATGTTTGTTTTGGTTCAGTTGAAGAGCTTCTGCAGGAGAAGAGATAATTAAAAGGACTGTAGTCTAAGAAATTAGAAAGTAGTGGCCTTTATACATTCAGATGAGGCCAAAAGTGCATAATGAAATTCCTTTGCAAAAGTTAAGCCTAGAAAGATACCAAAATTCTGAATTCATTGCAGTTTCAATGTGGGACACAAAAGGGGGTGTGGATCAAGTCTGCTATTGCAGATAATAGTGTCATGTAATACCGATCATAATTTTTCCTCTGGGTATTTCCTCTCCTTTCAGCTCCTTTACCTTTCTTTATTCCAGTGACATTAGTGAACTGTAACCTAGTTCATATTATTCCTATTAAAAATAAACATAAAAACATACTACGCATTTCAGAAAGTCACATTTTTTCAATTTCTCCATATGTGCTCTAAGATGGACTTTATTTACCCATTTTCCTATGTCATACTTGCAGTACGAAATCATCGTCTTGAGCTTTTCTGTCCTCTTTCTCCACATGGCATTCCCTCAACATGTACTCAGCAGAATATCTAGCTTGCAACCAGATACCACAGTTGTGGAAGCTTGATAAGTCCTTGTCATAACAGTAGTCCTTGACATTTAAAGAACTTCGGTTTATATTTGTGAGCCAAATTTCATACCTTCATCCCTCTTTCGATTAATCAAAGTTAAACCATTGTATATGTGAAGGGGCCTCTTGTGGTTTCTAAGTAAGTAGTATGGCTTTTCTGGCAGAGAGCCACAAGCAATTTAGTAGGCACATATTGTGAGGGTTGAGAGGAAGAGTGACAGGGATAATCCAGAAAGCTTTAAGAAGGGCTGAGTGAAATCAATATTTCTCTACATAGTACAAGAATTTTGCATTCTCTATCTTACATTTAGCCACAGGAACCACTGTTTTGAAGTGTTGTCAGTAAAATAATTCTGAAATATAGCAGCAGTTTAGTTTTCCTCTCACTCAACCAGTTTTGCACTGGTTTTGCTTCAGCTGAACTATTCCCAGTTTTCACCTGTGGCTAAGAAGAGTTAGGCGCATGGGTTTCAATATGCGTGGTGTGCACTGAAGTATCATATATGTCACTAAATCATTTCTGCAGGACTAACTCCAATATGGTTTCTAGTTGTCTTCAGAAATAATGAAGCTTAATTTTGTAGACTAAATGTCAAGATGAGGCTTTATCATCTAATTTTTGCCTGAGAGCTGTACAGCTGTAAATAGATACTAACATAAAAGGTCTGTCTCCAGCAGAGCTGATCTCTTTTTCCATTTCTGACAGGGGTCACATAGCCAATGTAAATTACCACCATAAACTAAATTCCACCTCTTCTGTAGAACAAAGTGCTTGATATGTCTGTCTAGAAGCCAGGAGTTATGCAGAGAACTGTAATATTTCAACAATTTAGCATTAGTGGCAATGTGTTCTTAATAATGAAGCACTGGCAACATTTAATTTTATTTTGTCTCAGCATATTAAAATCCATCCATTCTTTAGGGAATTTAGGTAACCTGAAGACAAGGGAAAAATTCAAGTAGAAGCACTGTCTTCCTCTGTATTTCATGGAAGATTCATGTTCAGCACACACATCTTGACACCAGTAGGGACTGAATTACTCTTAAAAAAGGGTAGCCTAGACATCTCAAGAAGAATGTTGATTCTTCTCCGTTTATCTGTGATTTTGATTAAATTACAAAAGCAAATATGCAGTATTAGCCTTATCAAGAGAGACAGGGGATTTTAGTAGAAATGGAATTACAATTGAAAAAAATTAACTATTTTTTACCAAGATTTTGGAGGCGTAATGACTTACATGGATGATTTATAGCTAAGCTACAAAATGCTGTTAAAAATGTCCTCTAGACTGAAAACTATGACTTGAAAGTAGCTTCTTATAATTGTATAGTACAACATCTTGAATTCAGTCTCAAGGGTCTTAGAAACTGAAGAACACAGCACTTCAGAAATTATCTAACAGACATCAGAATATATAGCCCCAGTTCAGTATGTGACTACCTAGGATATTTTACACACTCCTTGTTTTATATTAAAGATGAATTCAATGTAAATGTTTGGAATTCTTCTTACAAATTGTTGAAAAGGGACAGTATTTTAGCATGACTCCCTTGTACAAACCTGGTGTTTAGCAGATTACGTATGTTATTCTGTTATAGGTACACTACAGTGATAGACAAAATGGCAAAGAGTGTATGACCTGTTTGACACTGTCTCCTGTGCAGATGACTTTCCAAGGTATCGGAAGCTCCATTGAAGCCAGCCATGACCAGGTATAATACCTTCACCCCACGCTCCTGTAACTTTATTAATGTCTAGTAAGGCTAGAATGTCAGCATTAGTAAATTTTAAAGTTCAACACATCCTGTGCTTTTCAATATGGCATGTTCTTATTGCTGGGATTTGCCTATCTTGCCATAGTAAAATCCTGATCAGATCTAAAGAGTGATTTAAAAGAGAGACAAAACTATGTTGCCTTTTTCATATTTTTAATACGTATTAGGAAACCCTGAAGAGCTTGCTGTGATTTTAAAGTAAAATGTAAGGTTTCTGCAAAGGTTTTGTTTAATTTTATGTATGTATCAGGTCTTGTCTGTCCTGTTTTTGCTAGAATACTATTCTTATTTCTCTGCTGGAAAAGCAGAGATGAAGCTATCATCTCCAAGCCATCATCTGTCACAAGAAACTGGCATTTGAGAAGGGAAAGGGATTTTTAATTAGACGGTGTGAAACTCCCATTTTGTTTGACTGTTCTTAAAACATTCAAACTTCTGGTGAAAAACCAGGAGTGAAAAAAAAGTCTCAATCATTCATCACTCTGCTGCTTCAGATGGGAACCGAGGGGGACTTCCGTTCTAGTCTTCTTGTCCTCCGACAGTCTAATGTATAAAAGCAAGACAAGACTTTGATACTCCAAAAGTTTTAAAAGCGAAAAGAAAATAAGTAGAAGAAAACTTTAAAACAAACCTTGCACCTTTCAGATCTTTGATAGATTGGAAAAGGTACCATTTTTATTTGCCTTCACAGGCCATCTTTAAACCATACTGTGTTCGCATTTACTGTACATTTTATCGAACTGTGTAAGATGCTCTAAGGAAAAAAAGTCACCTAAAAATTATCAGAATTAGTTACTTTTGGAGGTAAAAGTTCAGATACTCTAAGCCTTATTTTAGGTTGGTGGGAGTTTCTAAGTTAGTTGTTAACATAAACTAAGACCATTAGTTATTTACATGGTAACATGAGGATACTTCCTGTCCTTAAGTGTTTGGTGCTTTACAGTAATGGAGTGCTGGGGTAAGTCAGACCGTACTTTGACAGACGTAATCCATTCTGGTCTCATTTCATCCAGCAACTTGTTTATGCTCTTCCAAAATCACTCTGTTTTTCTTTCAGTAAAGATTACCTTTTAAAATTTAGTTATAACTCAAATACAATATTTAGACATTTCAATGAATTTAAGGTGGTCCCTGTCAATTTGGTAACAACTACGTTCTGGGCTACCAGCCAGCTTGGCCTTTGTCTTAGCATTTATTTAGGCTAGAGTATGATATGTAAACAGAAAAAAGTCTTTGTAAGCAGAAAGCACATTTAAGCCATCTGAATAACAATATGTTTGAGACATCTAAATGAAAAAGTGTTATCGAGTCTGCAAAGTCAAGCACCTAGAAATTAGGAAATTCCAGATTATGTACAGCATTAGTTTGATTCCAAGTGTAGCCAGCCATTCAGTGCTCCAAATAGAACATTCTTCTGGGAGGAAAAACATGTACATAAAAATACATAGATAAAGATTATATCACAGCATGTACATAAATGAGTAGAATTAGGTTTACTTGGGCCGTTACGAAGCTAGAAATTCCTAATTTTCCTTCAATTTGAAGTTTTAAAAAAATTCATTATTGGTTTAGTTATGTAATTTTCCACAGTGTTGTTAAAAAGGAAAGAAAAATGTTTGGTCGTTGCGTGATGGAGTGGTTGTTGCAATACCAAACACCCACCAGTTATGCGAAGATTTCATCTGAGCTGAGAGGAAAAGGAAATAATAATCCAAAAGCCAAGTGCCAGCCAGTATGTCACAGAATAGATCCACATACTGGCCAGTAGTGACAAAGTTCTGCTTGCCTTCTTGCTTCAAAGGAATTCACTTTTTGAGGAAAAGAGATGCTACTGACTGATTGTGCTTGATAAGGGGGGTAGCAGGACTTTATTGAAGCATTATTTGTCATCACTTAATAAAATAGCAAAAAAAGAATCATTAGCAAAGAAACAGAAAGTGCATTAAGTATCTGTCAGACTCTAGAGTTAATTAATGACAAAATTAGAGCTCAAAATGCTTGAACTTAAAACAAAACCCAAATTTTCTTTTTTGTTCCTGTTTGCTTGGTATGATTTTCTTGTTTTCCTAAAATTTTCCTCTCAGCAGTTTCATTTGATACACTTATTCTTCTCATAGAAACAGGAGACAGAAATGCTGTGTTTGTCTTGAGCTGTTATCTACATTTTAAAGTTTCAAATGAAATAAGTGCAAGACAGCCATATGCTATAAAACTTAAATTCTATAAAATCTTCTTAACCTTCTATCATCTATTATTTTTAAATAATTTATATTGCATTATAAGATAATTAGGATGGGCTAGGCACTTCAAAGCCAGTGATTTCAATGGAGGCATGTTGCTTTGTGCCATCGCAGAGGCCTGACATAGTCTTACTTCAGGATCTGTCCACTCCTATGCTTATGTAGTTAATTTTTCTCATGGTCGTTCTAAAATATAGATTCTATAAATTCTAGTTTTTTAATGGAAAATTGTCTGATTGGGAGTCTGGACTAGTTACTCTGTGGAAAAGTGGTGGAATCTGTTGTGTGAGAATATCTAGGAAAACAGCTGTATACCAGATTTGTCACTGTGTTGTGGCAGAAAATCCACAGCTGACCACATACCTCGATCAAAAAAAGAAATGGAAATAAAAAAAAAAAAAAGAGGTTCCAAATGGCATCTCCAGCACTCTGGTCTACCTTTAGATTGCCTTGTATTTCGTAATATATAGTAGATATATCTCTCTATTCACACCCAGTGTGAGATTTGTTACCTAGCAGATACTAGTGTGGTTACAGTCCTACCAATGTATATTGTCTTTCTTTTTCAAATATGCCAAGACTTGACACAGCAGTTTTTTCAAGTCACTTGCACTTTTCCTTTACTCTGTACGGAGTGTTCATTCTTCAGATTATTTTAGCTTGTGTTTTTAATGAGTTCATTTTTCTTTCTCATGTAGTTCCTCAAGGAAATAGTTGAATGTGAGTGATATAAAGAAACAGAAAGGAAATCCAGGTAGTAAATTTATTTGGGTCATTAAGAAAATTCAAGGTATGAGGTGCAGGAGGCAGAAAGGGGGGAAAAATAAAGACAGGAGAAATGGAGCAGAAATCTAAGAAAGTGCAGGGAAACGAGGCAGTGAATGTCTAAAGGCCATGGAAGTGGTATAAACAGAGGAATTTAGAGCTAAGTGGAAGACAGTGCTCAGAAACACTACCAAAATGAATGAAGACATCTTCTGTACTGCTTAGTCTGAAAGTCTTACGGAGACCTACCTGCTTAGCTTCTCAAAATATTGAACACCTAATTGTTTGTAACTAATACAAATAAATACCTTTCAGTTTTAGTAAACCGTGTTATATGAAGAGTTCTTTAAATTCTTGAGTGGAATTTCTAGTTAGAAGATACAATGATATTGGGGCAAACTATTAAAGGAAGGAGAGATTTCTAAAGACTTCTAGTCATTCATTCCACACAAATTGTTAGACTCACTATGATGGTAGCTAGATTACATTGGAAAACCTGTGTCGTACAAGATAGTCTATGACATAGTTTCAATCCAAGAAGTGACACTTGTACATCTGTTAGGTCTTAAACAATTGTCAAACTCACCTTCTGTGTTTGCTTTGTAATAATTGCTGTTTGTGTGAATGCTTCAGCTCTAAGTGACTGTAGAACTCTTCTTCAAGGGTATAAGCTTCTGTTCTCATATCTGTGAAGAAAAACCTGAAAAAACACCTTGTATGCATTTTTAAGGCATGTTGAACAACGGGCAAATTGGTAACACAAGAATTTATTCTTTAATAAAATTATTTTAAAGTCATTCCTGGTAATAAGAAAGAACAGATTGAGCCGATTTTGAGATTTTTGAGTGCTTGCCATGGAGTACATTTCCTGTACAACTGAATTTTTAACCACCAATAACCTGATGTTCACTGAAGGGTAACCAGTTCTTTGCTTAGATTTCAAGAGACAGCTCAAAGACCAGTGCATTTTCTTAAATTCTCACTACCTCAATTTTTTTTTATTTTGGTAATGATTTTAGAGACTTTGGGTGGGTTTTGGAGCTGGCAATAATGCCCAGTTGTTTATTAGTGATTTCTGCTATCTAATTCACCCTGAAGTCCCAATGAGATGTGCTGTTAAAGTGATGACAATGAATCTTTTATGCTCATATCTTGAGTCTGTGTTTTCTTAATTCCATCCACTATATTTATGTTGTATATTGGATTGTGTTTTTAGAACTCTCTGACACATTCCAATACATTAAATAGAATATTTCTCTTTTCTAGGCCAGATAGTAATTGTGTAATGTTATATCCAATCTACCACTATTATCACTTCTGTTTTCAAATATGAAAATAGCTGGAGAGGGAATTAGGGGCAGAGCTACTGATTAGATAGACTTGATAAGAGAGTCCATGGGGAGGGGCTGTGCTGAAAGGAAGATGCTGTACTCAGCAGATTCAGAAATTGCTGATGGAAAGCTTAACAGACAGCAGTGACAAACACACTGAAATGTGGTATGCAGCAAACCAGCACCGTGGGCCTGTGAACAGGCTTTTTTGGGTAGGTTTCAGGGTTTCTGGTGGTGCCCAGAGTTGAGCAGCTCCAGGTGTTACTTGAGTACAGCAAAGGTTGGAGTAGGGACAAAAGACCTTGGGAGTGGGTCACTGCCTTGAGGGTAGGTGCTTGGAGCATTGAAGCATAATGCATAGGAAGGTCCACAACTCTGTATTTATTATCACCTGAGAATTGTTTGTAGTCCATGCTTGGGAAGCAGCATCTAGGGAATTTATGCCAGCTGCAGTCAGTGGCTGACTTTCTGTGAGAAAAACAAAAGGGAAAAAGTACAATGGTACAGTCAGTGAGTATGCAGAGGATGAGAATTTGTCCAATGCTGTAACCAAAAGAAGATGAATGGGGTAAGTTTTTTTGTTAAGGTACATTTCCATATCAGAAAAAGAGTATTATTTACTGGCCAACACATTAATTCCTGCTTAAAATTAGTTTTGTTCTAAGGCAAAATTAGTATTTTCTAGATGTTCAGTGTTACTTCACAGTGAGTATTTGTGTCCTGGACACAGCCAAAAAAATGGCAATATGTTAGAATTTTCTTCCTTTTATTTGGGCTGGTGTTAAGTGCTTCACTTGTCAGGTAATTTATATGTGATTTACTGTAAAAGCAGTTCTCATTTCTTTGTGGTGGCTTCCTCAATAAAAGGAGAAAACTGTAGTTTGACTCAGTAAAAATATTCTAGCAGTTTTCCCAAAGCGTGGTGCTTCCTTCACAGCTGCTGCAGCATCATGACTCCTACCTGACCATGTGAAAACACATCATGCAGTTAGGTCTACTTCTCTTGCCAGTGTGATCTGGCTGGATGCTGCCCTCTCATTGATGACTCTTTACCATTCACGGTGGGTCAGACATGACCACAGCTGAGTGGCTGATGCTTTAAAACAGGCAGTTTATGTGGAACACAAATATAAACTGCTTATCATATATAGCACCGTGCTTCACTCTCCTCTTATTGCATCAGGAAAATCGTGTCTCCTAGGCTGACATTGTAGTCAGGAGTCATCCCATCAGGTTTCAGTTAGACTCACTAGATTGTTGTCTGCTATTTGGTACTTTTTCCTCATCTGCTGTGCTCCCATAACTGGATATGGAAGCATTAGTACATATTCTCTGTATTCTTCATCTTCTGTTTCACATTATCTCAGTCTGGATGTACGTGACAGAACATTTGCTTTTCCCTGGCAGCTGCTGAAGTTTTCCTTGATGAGCCTGAGATCAAACATTTCTATTTGTTCAGGATGTGTAATCTTTCATTTTTTAAAAGTGAGTTACTAATTAACAGCCAAATGAGAACAGAATGCAAACCAAGGCACTGCTATTTCCCTGCCAGACCCTTTCAGTGCTCTCACTCAGGGCTTCCCGAGTAGGTTCACAATGTAACTAGCTCTTGCTGAAGATGCAGAATAGCATTTTTCAGTGCTCTGTGTATGCATGTTTGTTTACACAGTAATGTCAGCAGGATATGAAATGCTACTGTTGCAATCTCTGTGTATAGAAATGATGACAAATGACAACTATGTATATTTTAGAACTGTCTACTCCTCTACTGGAAAAAAAAAAAAGGTGAATTATCATGGTGACAACTAATGGTGAAGTTTTGTGAGTGATAAAGTTCATGAAATTGCAGAATGGTTGAGGCTGGAAGGGACATGTGCAGGTCACCTGGCCCAACTCCCTTGCTCACATAGGGTCACCTAAAACAGGCTGCCCAGGCCTGTATCCAGGCAGCTTTTGAATATCTTCAATATGGGAGACTCTGCCTTGATCGTCCCTTCCCATTGACTTCATCTCCAATCCTGGCTGCTTTCTAAAGCTAAACTTCCTAGGGAATGGTTTAGTATTTGATAGGAATGGATGGACTTGATGATCCAGTGGATCTTTTCCAACCTGGTGATTCTATGATTCTATGATTCCTGAGCCAGCAGAAACTAACTCAAGTTTTTAGCTACCTAAATGAGTAGTGCCGGCCCGCTGCAGCTTGGATGAGTACCAAAACTGTAACAAGGGAGATATCAAGAGCGCCCAGCCAAGGGAAGAGGAGGAAGAACCATCCTATTAGATCAGCTTCTTCACCTTATGAAGTGCCACTTAAAAAGGAAGAGGCAAAAATTAACTGTACAGAAAAGTGATATTCTTATAGAAAAGTTTGGCTTGTTTAGTACCCTTAAACCTGTTCACTGTGCAGTAGCATATTCTGGCATGTAAAGAAGGGAACAGGAATGCACATAGAAGGCAGGAGGAACAGCCCTGATTTAGAGACGTTTAGCTCTTTTGGAACTGCACCCTTAGTAATTTGCTTGCATTAAAATACTTTATCAGACTTTCAGTGTAATGTAGCATGTGGCAGGGAAAAGTAAGGCATTAACAACATGCAAAGAACCAACCTTCCAGGAACCGTGGGCCAGCTGTTCAGTATCCTTAGATTTCAATCTGTTTCTGTTTTGTTTTGTTTTGTTTTGCTGTTACTTTAGGCTCAACTGGCCAATGATGAAATATATAAATCCTGCATCTTCTTGCTGCCATGGCTATTAGAGAAGTAGCTTAAGAGGGAAAAGATATCGGTAAAGTTTGGGAAAGCTCTAAGTCACACTGCAGCAGAAGATTCAGGAAACCTGACAGCTTTTTCCCTGGCAGGACAAAACAGAGGGAAGGCAATGCAAGTAGATTGTTCTCCTACTCAGCAGTTAAAAGTGGATAGACCTACGTCTACTAGACAAAAGTTTATGACAGAAATGAAGGTAAAAATAAAATGGATGGAGACCTCCCAAGGAGCTTGTCTTGCAGTTAGGATTGAACAAGGATCTGGATTTTTTTTTGTCTTGATCACATATGGGCAACATTTTAATTTTAATTACTATATTCATTTTAATTACAATATTCATTTTAATTTCTAGGACTGGTAAAGCCTTTCAAACCTTATGAATTAAAACTAACAGTCAAATACCAGTTGCATATTTTGTAGGCATCTCCATTTTAGACAAAGAAAGGTATTAGCAAACTCAGTGCTGTTGCCCACCCTGTTGCCAGAGTTATTCTGTGGCATTTACCATACGCTAATCAAAGTAGTGCTATGTCTGTTTGTTGTTATGTGCTTAATTACTTGTCATTCAATGAGGTTGCTTAACACAATTATTATATAATTGCTGTTTCAAAATACAACTCCCTACCATTCTACTAGACAAAATAATGATTTGCATATGTTGCATCTGAAGAACAGTGCTTTTGCCAAAATTGTATTTGTCACCTAATTTTTACAGTTCTCTTGAGATAATATCACATGGCTAGCGTTATGCATTCACCTAGTACAAATGAAGTTTCATAGTTTTTTGTTTGCATAATAATCATACAACTCCTAGGTCTACGTAGTGTAAACAGAAACTAAATTTGACATCTTACACCATTTCATTTCAAGGATTCTTTTCAAGAAGCCAGAATCTCAGAATAAATGTTCTGACAATAGACTTAAAGGGAAATTAAATATGTTGTGTTTAATAAGTAATTGCAGGGGAATTGTGTGCTTAGGTACTGTGAAGTACAGTGGGATAACAAAATTCCATGCTCCTCTCTGCCACCACTTTAGTTTCCTTAAATTGGTATAATTTTCCTCTGACTAGCTGCTCAGAGTTTAAACAGCTTCTCCTTGTTCTTTTTGAGATAGATCTACACAATATAACCAGTCCTGGTGGTGACCTTGTCTAAGCACTTCTGCAAACTTGGACTGTCTTCCAGCACCAAGTTCCTGCAACAAAGTCATGTCATCTGTTGTATCTACGTAACTTACACATTCATCTGTATGTAGTTTG
Organism: Coccyzus lansbergi; assembly: GCA_033558105.1. Taxonomy (NCBI): domain Eukaryota; kingdom Metazoa; phylum Chordata; class Aves; order Cuculiformes; family Coccyzidae; genus Coccyzus; species Coccyzus lansbergi. Next base: position 150,889 of record JAUMJK010000470.1, read on the forward strand.
GCCCATGTTTTTAGTGCTGAAGCACTTTTCTCAGTCTGTTGTAGGGAAACTCATGTCTGGCTTTGGGGAGAGGTAGGATTACTGGAGGAACAAAGGAATAGTTTTGTCAAGTAATGGGAAAAGTATAGAAGAAAGTAGTCACGTATGCATGCTTGGTGCAGATTATGGCAATTTCCTGTTCAATTTAAACTTCAGTTCTGAAGTTACTCTCTCAGCTGTGCTACCTTTAACAGGGGTCGGTGAATTAAAGGTCTGAATATATGCTGGGCATGAGGAAGTTGTGGAGCTATGTTCAGGAGCACCAAGATTAAACTCAGTTCCTAGATATCCATAGTGCAACAACGTCCTGTTTTCTTCCTTACATGTTTTTTAAATATCCCATCAAGAAAGAGTTTGACACACTAATTATTTCTATTTCAGGCTTACTCTAGCTTCATCACTCATGGTTTACCTAAAAAAATTATTTAACTTTCCTTTTTTATGTGATTGCTATTGTTGCCCTGATGGAAAGTGTCAGACAGCTTCAGGGAAAAAGATGTTTATATTCTTTCCTTTAACTCATTTAACATAGTGTCTAAGACCCTTTGTTGTTTCCCAAACATTTCACATACTGGTTTTTGTAGTCACACTGGGTTTCTCCGATCATCAAGTCAGAACATCCTACTGTTTAAGAGAAGAAGGAGTCACCAACCCACCTTTTCCTCAAAGCATCAAATGTGCAATATCCTCACTTGATACAGGAGTTCCTGCATCCCCAGAAGCTCTGTATGTGCTTGTGTCCTCCATTATAGCCCCTGCAGACTGTCTGTCTTCCAATACTAGTACTTCATTCTAGCAAGATCCTTCACATATGCTAAATTTAAGACTGCTTCCAAGTAATTCAGTCTCTCAAGGATCCAGGGCTTGAGACAATAAACACTAAAATGGAGGTATCAAGCAAAACCAAAACAGTGAACTCTTAAGTTGCACTTCAAATTTTATACGTATTTCTTCATATTCACTCTTTCTCTTTCCCATCATTAGAGAGACTGTGAGACCTGGTTTTCCACAGATCCACATGGCTATACAAATAATTGATTTTGCAGTCCAAAATCTCTCTCATCCTTCATCTCCTCAAGAAAACAGTTCAAATTGGTCCAAAATAAAGAGAAAAATGCTTCTAGCCAAAAAAAATAATGAATTCTTGTACTTGGGCATTTGTAGTAAAGCTAGGGAAATGGCTGAGAGTCACAAAACTGGTGAGAAAGATGATGAATTGTTTTACCTACGAGCCCAGTGGTTCACACACTCACAAAAAAAGCAGAAGATGTAAATTTTGTTCTATGCCTGTCCCTGCAGGAGCATGAATCCTTTGTAGGAACCCTCTTCATGCTGCAGAGTAGTACAGCTCAGTAGCCACTAGAACACAAATGATAACCACAGAATCAGCGTTGTCTTTGACTTGTTGTTTAAACACTGTGCTCAGTAAAGCTGTGTGAGGAGAAAGGTTTGGGGAACTCGCTTTGCAATACCCCACAAGAACTTAGGGCACTGTTTTGAAATGTGAAAAGAAGAATTTGGATCCTTTGGTTTTCACTACAAATGGCTAAAGCTAAGCAAACTGTAACAGATAACCACGAGTCAGGGAGCAGACTTAGCCAATACAAAACTGCTTTTTTCCAACATATATGTCTAAATATATATATATATCTCAGGGTGATGATGTACCTTGCTCTACAGCCAACCCCACGCCTGCCACCGGTGCATATCCAGCTGGTGGCGGTATTGTTCAAACATCCCTGTCATGTTCTCCTCATGGTTGGAAGTTGCCACATGGACCCGGCGCAGGGACTGCTAGGTCAAGCTATAAAGGTAATTTAAGGTAGTAAGATGTGTTTCAACTGGAGTCGCTGTGTTCCCCAGCCGTACCCAGAAAGTTGTTTTCTTCTTCCCTCGTGTAATCCTTCTAAGCAGACAAAACCGAGTGCTTCCCTCCCTCAGCATTCAGCTCTTCAGATGTCTATAAAAAAAAAAGCTCCATTTGCTTCAGGATTTTAAAAACTTGTTTACATGGCATGGATTCATAAAGGACATATTGGCATATGTTTATACCTCTGCTGTTACTGAATCTCTTATATCGGGAACTTCATAAATTAAGGCTCAACTCTCTACATACTGTTAGCAATAGCAGTCCCTGTGCCCATCATTCCTTAGCTATTGACATGAAAAGCACACCTTTTGCTGATACCAGCTACAAGGCTCATCCCAGTAACCTAAAGGTTTTAGCTGAATGCTGAGATCGTAGGAAGCCTGCTTAGCCATTACTTCAAAATGTTGGGCTATTGAGCAAGTCAGCCCTATTTCATACTAATCCCCAAATATTTCAAACCAAAGATTGGTTTGAATAATTGGGGTAATTTTTTCTAGTGCAGCAAGCTGTATGAAATTATGAATTGAGGAGGTTTCTTCTATGTTGTCATATTTGATTCTATACCCTGTTGTGATTTATGTAAAATGGTACAATAATACACACATCATCAGTCATTTAAGGGACAGCTGGGTGTATGTGAAGCTTTGTTCATGTGAGTGCAGCTTCATAGGGTGCCTCAGTTTATCAGTGCAGATAATGCCGCAGGACCTGGGACTTGATTTTGTAGTGTGCCAGAAAAAAGTATCATTCTTTCAAACTCAAAAATATTAACAGGGATCAGCATAGTACTTTTTTTTTTGTCCTTGCTTGTGAGGAAAATAACAGAAAAGAAAAATATTGGGAATGAATTTTTTGGTGTAATTTTCTAAGCTGCAAAATGGTTAAACAAGAAGGTCCAGGTTTGAGAGGGAGTTAAGGGGATTAAAAGGAGGCATTAAATTTTGGCTTGACCCAAAAATGCTTAAAGCCCTATTTGCCCTTATAGAACAAAAATACTAGCACAGAAGATGTGCGACGTGCTGGCAAATACACAATGTAGACATGTCAAACTACTTTGAGAAAAATCTGCAAAAAAATGGAAGTTTTTTGTCCCTCATTTAAATAAACTGGATTTTGTGGAGCTTTTTTGAACTCTCCTGATAAGTAACGCTTAAACCCCTTTTGATCAAATACCCTTTCTCAGGCAATTACATGTTCTTAATTTAGAGGCCAGTTCAAAAGATTACTTGTTACCTTCATTTAACAAAGGTTCAACTGCTGCAGTTTTCTGATCTTTTTAATAAAAGCAAACAGGGAGAGTTTACACAATAAAAGTTCTTTTTCTATTCCCAAATTAATTATTTTGAAATATCTCACAGATTACATCAGTTTCTTTCTTTCATTCATGTTGCAAGATGGTGACTATTGTATATTGCTAGTGATGCATTAAATTAGTTGTTTACATTATAAAATCTAAACATATTAGAATCTTTTGTTTTTGTCTTCAAAGATTCCTATTCTAATAAAGCTTTCTGAAACAAGTAAGGTTGTCTTTTTTGTTTAGTTAATGCATCAGTGGAGAACCTAAAGATTTGTAGCCTCTAACCATCCCTGTCTGTGTTTAGTAGAGTGTAAGGAAATAATTTCTGTGACAATATATGTTTTAATTTAAAAGGGAAAGTTATACTTTTAAATGAATCATTTTACATTTAGAAATGGCAACACCTGAGACAAATGTAGACGGAAGGAGTTGAAATTCATCCTTTTTCCTCAAAGACTCGGTTTTGCTCTGATTTTTAACTGGAGTAAAAAAACTATATATAGTGTACTGAAAAGTAAAAGTTTTGGCTGCATCCTTCCTATTTCTGATGGTTCTGTGTTTCTCTTCAGGTTTAAATGTTTTGGAGAGTTAAGTGATACAAGAGCAATATTCAGTAAAAGCAGTATTTGGAATTTTAACAAAACTGCAATTTGGACTCTCAGTTTTGGTCTTTAACAAATGTTTTGACATGTAACAAAATGTGAAAAATAAAAGCAAAAGCTTACAGTTTTAATACTGTTGGAGATACTCTGTCAAAGTAACTTTCACTCTTGTGGGAAATTCATTACTAATTTTTTAGCAACAAAGGAGATTCTTGAAGAGTCAACTGAGCAGTGTGACAATCGCTTTCCACACTTTATACTCAACATGCTCTTTTTCTGTGCAATATGTCTTAGTTCTTCAGCTAGAGATCTAACTGCTTAAATACACTTTTTAGGTCATACTGCATCTGCCTTATGAGTGTGTGTTCTAATATGTTTAGACATACATCTTCCTATTTTAACAGTGTTGGTAAGTCATGACAAAACAGCAGGATTTTATTTACCAGTCAGAAATTAGGATAACTTGCATTAAGTCAAGGACCAAATAAAATTGTCACAGTTGTACTTTACATTAATGAATGTCATTGAAAGGAAAAGTAGCAAGCTAAGTGTTAAATTCAGAAGCAAATTATTTTCTGAATAACAAGCCAAGAGCACTTCATATCTAAATAGCTTTTACAACATACAGCAATATAACAAGCACTGAGTTACAATAAGACTTGGGAAATGAGACAAAATAAGCAATGGAATGAAGAGGAGAGTACTGAAACCAGTTGGAAAAGCAAGATGTATAGGATTTGATGAAATTATGAGATATCTTAAGGAACATTTTTTTCTGATCATGACTAATCAATGAGAACAGCAATGAGGAATATAACGGCTATTTTCAATAACCCTTCAACTTTAGACAAAAAAGCTAAGTGTTTAAAAGATACTGAAGATTGCTATGATTGAATTAAAAAGTGTAGCATTTTACAATGAAGAGTAGAATTTAAAAAGTCTTGTTTGCTTGAAAGAATTTTTTTAATGAAAGAAAGCATGTGAAGATATGAGACAGTTTGATGTAACGGCCTGCCAGAAGTTATTTCAAAGGTTATCACTTGCTGAGATATTTAGGCAAGATGTGTTCCGTCAGTAGCTGAAGGACAATGCCATGTGTGACAGCGCAGTAGCACTCATGATATCTGAACAGTTTTAGAAAACTAAATGTTAATCATGAAGCTTCAAAAATAATAAGGACTGCGATCCAAACTCTAAAGAAGAAATTAAACCCTGGAGAGAAAATTGAAAGACATTTCAAATATACCCTCTAATTTTGGACTTCTGATATGAGATACCTTAAACTATGGTATTCAGAAACCAAGGGCACCCACAGCTTTTAAATGGATGCATGCTTTATCTTTTGCCACAGATGTATCCACCCAGTTTATAATGATACCACGCCACTAGTTCATTAAGAAATTCTGATCAAATGTCCTGATCCTTGAAAACATTTTCATACTCATGTAGATCTACATATGAGTTATTCCATTAGATTACATGAAGATTGGTGCAATTGTACACATAGTCAGAAACACAAGTTCAGTTCTTGTGAATGAAGGTTAATCCGAGATGAAAACCCAAATATAGCTACATCGCCTGGTTTTAGTATCCTGTCTTTGTTTTATTTGAGATCTTGTCTAAGTGTAAAGCATAAGGGTAAAACACAACATCTCTGAACACAGTCATACTAAGAAGTGAAATTCCTACAGTTAGTTTTTACTGTCCAAACTGCACGATAGCTGCTGTTTACAGCTAAATCACAATTTTGATAGTAGAATGGATAATTTGTATGTTGAACTCCCTTTTGAGCCTTCTATTTTCTTTTACAAGTTATTGTTGCTAATACTTTCATGCCCTCCTGCTGGCCAAAAGTAACTGAATGGGAAATTTTTGTTCAAGGTTTTAGAAAAAGAGGTGGAGGGACGTACAGAAAAGTAAAGGCTCATAGTTGGAATCACAGGAATTCACAGCCCTTGTCCTGAGAAGAGATATATGTGCTAGTTTTATCTTGAAGTTCCACAGTGTCACGTGGGTCTCTTTTTGGCTAATGCTTCTTCCTTCTCTCTTGGACCTCCCTTCTAAAACTTTGTTCCAGATCACAAATCATTTCATAGCTGAGAGAGCAGCAGCCCAGAGTATCAAAGACTGGTATTTGACTGATGGATTGAGCAGGAGTGCAATTTTGACAGAGGTGGTCTTTATCAGATGTAGCAAGACTCTAGGGCATTACGTTATATACTTCTGCATTCTCAATCACATTCTGCTATTCAGGCAGAAATTAGAAGGTAAGCAAGCAGAGTTGCCAGCTAATAGTGGTATAACCATATGACATGCTTTGATTTCTATTATATGAAGTCATCAGAAAAGTCCTTTTCAGGTATTGAAATGGACAGTACTAATATGTCAGTGTAGTACATTTTCTCTGGGAACTTGCTGAAGACTGTTTCAGAGTTTGCAGCTGAGAACTTCTTTCAGGTTACAGTAGGGGAAAAGTGATATCTGTTACATTCCTTGTCTGGCAGAAGAAAGAAAAGGTTCAATATCACTTTTCCCCTACTGTAACCTGAAAGAAGTTCTGTGCCTTTCTTCTTGTCTTATTTTCCTCTCTCTTTTACAAGATCTTCTTTTTGTCTTTGTCTGTTACTTCTGAGATGTCTCACTGCAAACCTCATGGTAGGTACTGCAGGTCCAGTGTTAGGTTACCTACACCTTCTCTTATAAGCAAAATAAGTTAGGCTTCTTTAGTCTTGACATACAGGGAATCTTTTACTTACTCATTCTTCTAACTCCTTTTCAGAACCTTCTAATGTGTCAATATACTTTTTAAACTTTGGAGTTTAGAGCTAAATGGTCGAGTTCTGGAATATCAATTCTATCTCTCCTGGTAATAACACTTTCATGTTTCTTGATATCTGACTATATGTCTGAGAGTTTACTGCTGTAGTGTTTGCATTACTTTTGCTAGTGTAGTTTGCTCCGTATTTAATATGATACATTCTGGAATAAATGAACCGCATCTGAATGAGAAGGGACTTGACCATCTTGGCAGATTACCTGTTGAAAGTTCCATTTTTATAGTGATTACATGACAACATTAGGAGTTTGCTCCAAAATAGCTGCTTTTTTTATCAATTCTTGCCCTTTGTTGGGGAGGAAGCAAAAAATACAGGAAGAATGCATTATCTGTGTTGAAAGTATGTCTTTATATATGGAAAACAAGATTCAATTTCCTCTAAATTTCATTATTTCACTAGTTGCATTCCTTGAGTACTGGGAGTAAAGTTCAAAATGTTAATATGCTGGTATGATTAGGATGCTTTTGATGAATGTGGGTCTGTATGAGGCTGGGCTCACATTCAGAATCAATCAATCAGTGCCTGGTGAGTTTTGTAAGTAAATGTCACTAAAGTTTGCATTTGCTGAGCATGTATTTGCATTCTTTAAATAATCATCTATGCAATACACTTACATAGTGTCAAAAATTACAGAGAAAATAAATCTTATGAAACTCTTCTGTCTACAAATGCACAACAAGCAACATACATCTGAAGAGTCTTTTATTAATCCAGTGTTACCTCATAATGCTTATACAACGTTGAATAAAATAAACTTAAGTCTGATTAGGAACAAAATTCTTATAAATTACCTCAGCAATAAAATACACTGACGTGCTATCTGTTCAATGTAGGAAGAAATGTGTTTTTTGTGTTCATTCTTATAGCAATTGTCAAAATTTGTATGTCAAATTACAAAACTTTTATGCAGGTAGTTAAAATTAATTCACAGGGCTTACTTGTATTTAAAGTTACTCAGTTACATAGCGTTTTCAAGGTCTGGCCTAGACTATGTGCATCTATTAACACACTTAAAACAACTTGTCACTATGGTGTATTCTATATAAATTAGTAATCTGTGTATGTATCAGATACACAATCAAATTGTATTTCACATTTGAAATATATTTTAAATATTTTCTTTTGATATAAATTTCTTCAGTACAGCGTTTTTTCTGCTGAAATCTGAGATGATCTCTTTAATTGTATAGTGTTGTGTTTCAGTAACTCAAGTCACAGTGCAGGTGGTACATACAGTTTACTGATGTTAGAGATAATATTTAAACAACTCCATGCTCAGAAGTAGTATATCAAAAGTTTTTAAATTGAGGGTGACAGGAACTGGTGCTGCACTTTCATGTTATCCAACAATGTGGAAGAATTTTGACATACAGCTGAAATGATCAAATTGCACCAGTTTTACCATCTAACATAAGCTGAGATGAATTTCAAAGGTATTTAGAAGTTATTAAACTGTATGCTACATTTGGAGAGTTCATCTTCCTTAGGGAATGTTTTTATAAATTCTGATATGAACAAAATATTGCATAAAGCTGTTATATATATATATTTTTTTAAAATCTCGCTTTATGTTTAATTTGCAAGTCATGCAGAAGCTGCAGTTTTCAGGAGCTGTTACTATAAAAGTGAAGTATGCTGCTACTAACCTGCCCACATTATTTTACGAACATACTCCTTCCACTGATACAAGAAAAGACTTGCCTGAAAACACAAAAGATTATTTTGGATCGTCAGTATTTTGTGTACATGTAATAGGCAAAACTGGAAAAAAATGGTAACAACAGGAAGCCCTAGGTAGTCTGGTGGTGCAAGTTTGGTTCTAAGTCACATCATAAATCATAGAATTTATGCAAGCTTCCTAAGTGTTGTGGAATTTTTACTGTTTTGTTGCTTTTTGACAGAAAAGCCAAGAAAAAATTGTCTATATATTTTTGTTGTTTTGCTTAATACTGATGTATTAAGCTCAAAAAGCATAGCTATAAGCAAAACTATAGCTATAGGGCGAAACCTGTATGTAATTTAAAATTTTCTGTGAATACTTGTATTTCTTTTAAATTCTGACAGCTGTGACCCACAGGACTTAATTTACTTTTGTAGCTAGATGTATGTATGAGTCATATAAAAGAAATGAGAATCTCAAATTTTAACAAAATTAATTTAGTTACAAAAAAATGCTGTAGAAACCCATGATGGAAAGTTGGTTATAAAAAAAAATCTTTCCGAAAATGGCTTCGTGGGTTCTTAATTAAGTTTTTTATTTTTTCTTTAGTTAATACAAAACATTTCCCTACATTTTTATTTGCCATAAGATCTTTTATGTCAGTAAAGCCTTTTTCTGTTCGAGTATCAAGTGTTTACTACATAATGATTCACAAAGTGTACATCGATATAATAGCATTTCATAGTTATCTGGCAAAACAGTGGATGATCATTCAGTGTTTACTGTGCTTATCTGCAGCCATAACAAAAGATTAAATGCTTCCTCACTCCTGTGTTACAGTTCTCATACTTTCCCTGCTGGCTCACATGGGTGAGAGAGATATGTATTTATACCGAGCATAGAGACTCAGTAGAGACTGAGGAGGGAATTGGTTATTAAGAAATCGATATATGTCTTATATAAGCAAAACCAGTGTTCTGTGTGACAGTGATTTCTATTAAACAGAAGCCTATGGGGGGAAGGAGTATGGTGTGCAATGGAGACACCTGTTGAGAAAATAGGCAACTATTGACAAGTCTGATTCATGACTGAGTGACTGCTCTGCTAGTCTTCACATGATCCCCACCGAGAGCAAGCCTCGACCGCCTGCTAAACAAGGGCTGTTTGAAGTTTCTTTTTAACATTTCCAAGACGTTAATTCAGCAGGACATCTCCACTGGGGTTCTCCATGTCACCAAATCAGCAGCTGTTGAAATCCATTCACTTCAGCATGAAATGTTTGCATAAGTTTTTTTCTTTTTTTCTTTTATTTGTGACAACAGCAAAGTAAATAAAACCCTAAAATCCTGCACTACTCAACTCATATATCTGTGAGAACAGCTTCTGGTTGCAATTGTAGCTGCTAAGGCAAAATGTTTATTTGTAGGGAACAATGACAATTGGAATAGTTTATTATGGTATACAAAAAGTACTGATTTTAATAGACATTTCTGTGACAATTTTCCAGTGTAAACATTCAGTTAATTTTTGTGTCAGCTGTTGAACTTGCGTGAAAAGTGTTTTGAAATGGAATTGTCTTTGTTTTTCAATTCAAAAAAAATCTTAGAAGTCTAAAACCAATTTCCTATTTTTTCCAGTTAGTAAATGAAACACTGTTTCTTGGGTAGGAAAACATTTCTATCTGACTCACATTTCCCTGAGAAAACAGTTTGTATCATACAATTAGTTTAGTTTGAAGGGGAAACAGAACAAGGCAAGACATGTAAACATATTACAAGGCTTACTTTGATATTTAAATGCTCTTTTTTCTTTTCCTGGCCATCTGAAAAAAGGTGTGGTGAATGTAGTCAATTGTAAATAGAAACTCTGTGTTTTCAGTCAGCTTCATTGTTAAACCCAAGAACTGCTGACCAAGTATGAAGACTCCAGTTTGAGCTGTCCCTCCTCTGTTTATTAAATCTGTTAAGACTTAAGTGTATTTTTACAAGTTCATTAATGTATTCCATTCTCTCTGATGTATTTTTTCCCACTATTATCAGATTTCATTATATGGGAGAAATTATCAGATCAACCCATTATACAGCCAAGCAGCGTTAAGTCTGATTGGAATTTGGGCTTCCCTCCGTTTACAGGGGGAATATTGTGTAAATCAGACTCTCGGGTTTCAGTGGGAGGCACAGGGCTGCACAGCATCCATTTGTCAAGTTGATTGCACCTCAGTGAGGTTGCATTAGCTTGTCTTTGAACAGAAGTGAAATCCTATGCGAAGCTCCCCTTTCTGTCATTTACACTAACATCCATCCTCTTAAACCAAGGCCTCAGAGAAAAAACAAAGTGATGGCACAATATAATCAGTCACTCAGGTTGTCTGTCATCTGTTTTCTTAAGGAAATGACTTTTAAGTTAGTGGAGCAGAAAATTGAGGAAAATTAGCAAAAGGTTGTTGTAGAAGCAGGAGGAATTTTTAAAAATTACAGATGTATGTAGAGGAGTGTGTTTGGTACAGCTAGTTGACTTGCATTTGACTGGTTTTTAGTTTAGTGCTAATATAATGCCAGTCTACTCAATATGTAATAATTTAACTTCTAATGAAACTTTGTTCATAAACTTCAATTGGGCTGTAAACGCACAATAAAATGCTGGTATGCACATTTTCAGCTTTTATATCAGTAACTGTGTTTTATGATGCTGGATACTCAAGTAATTTGCACTCTTTTCCATGTGTCAGGAAAGCTGCCTACATATCTCAGAAATGTGAAGCAGGAAAGGCCATTTTAAACAGTTCTGTGAGGAGGCTTGTAGGTTTTTTGAAAATCAGAGAACTGAATTTTTATTCTGTTGCGAATGGCAGCAGTAAATGACATTGCTTGTGTTAAATTGATGTACAGTTAAACTCCTACAGTACCATTGCAACAGTTGGTACAGGGTTAATGGTGTAAATGAAGACAAGATAAAGATGTATACTTCACACACAGTAAAAAGCAGCATATTTTATTATACTTCCTTATCTCACATCTTTCTAAACTGTCTTTTTATTCACTCTGGAAATAAGTTTTTAATTTGAGAGACTTTGGTTTAACTTCAATCAGTAAGACAACCAGTTTTATTTGGGGTATTTTAAGGGAACGTTTTTCAGTGTGGTATTCTTTTAAAGGAGGATCATGCATGGCTATTTTAAGTCAGAGCAAAATAGCACATTCCTCATTTAAAATAAAAACTGTAAGCTCTAGCAACAAACTGGTGTGAATTTTGAATTTATTTAGTTATTTTGGAATAGATATGCCTTCTAAGAGCTTTCCAGATATGCAGTAAGTAATGTGACTAGCATCTGTCAAATGTCCTTCCTTCCTTCCTTCCTTCCTTCCTTCCTTCCTTCCTTCCTTCCTTCCTTCCTTCCTTCCTTCCTTCCTTCCTTCCTTCCTTCCTTCCTTCCTTCCTTCCTTCCTTCCTTCCTTCCTTCCTTCCTTCCTTCCTTCCTTCCTTCCTTCCTTCCTTCCTTCCTTCCTTCCTTCCTTCCTTCCTTCCTTCCTTCCTTCCTTCCTTCCTCCCTCCCTCCCTCCCTCCCTCCCTCCCTCCCTCCCTTCCTCCCTCCCTCCCTTCCTCCCTCCCTCCCTTCCTCCCTTCTTTGCTCTCTTCCTCTCTTCCTCCCTTCTTTGCTCTCTTCCTCTCTTCCTCCCTCCCTCTTTATTTGTTTTAATGATGCAGATACAGTAGTCTAAAGCGTATAGATTAGTAATAGAAATGCTACTTCTCCTGAGTGAAAAATCTGCTTTCTTGATTTCCTTTTAATTTGTATTTCTTTTCCTCCATTTTTTTTTCTGCTGGACATAGAGGCATAAAACAAGTGAGATTACTAAATTGATGCATCTGAATGTACCTTCAGATGGAATGTGATATTACAATAAAATATTCTGATATTATACCAGTGAACCAGCATAAGTATGTAGAAAAAAGGTTACCGTTTTAAATACTATGAAAAGCAGATTTTAATAATTTTAATGCACAACTTTAGCTTGCGGCTAGTTTAATTTTTCAGTCAGTATTAGATATTTCATGTCTCCCTTGAAGAAAACTTAAATTGACTTCACAATCTTGAAAGCACTTAAATTTTAGTAGCTTTACTTAATAGTTACGTGCACGAAAGTCAGTCAGATACATAAGTGTCTGCAGGATCAGAGTATAAAAAAATCCATATTTTTCCTCAAAAATTAATCTTAAAATGAATCTTAAAAGATTTGAGAAGAAAAGTATTTTTAAACTCAGCATAAAAACTTATAAAATGCTACAAATTATAGAACCATCAACTGCACTGCTCATGCAGCTCACGTTTCATGAAGATATATTACTCGAGGTTGTGATATGAAGATGATAATGACTACATTTTACACTTTTTCCCTTTTATAACCTAATGTTAACATTTAGGAATTCAGGAACTTGAGAGCCCTAGTATATCAATCTTGATTAGTTTATTTTTCTTTGTAAAGATTTTGATAGCCTGGTAAGGCTTTTGTTTGAAACAGTATTCTTTACTTCCTCTTGTGGGGGATGAAATATTGTTACATCCAGCTCTTCCTCTGAAACAGTGAAAAACAGTTTAGGTAACTGAATCTTTGATGAAGGGACCTTAGATTGAAAAGTCTGGCATTTAATTGCCCTTTTACTCATAATTCTTCTATGTTTAACCTCAAAGGTGATTTAAAAAGTTACATCTTAATTGCATAGCCTTATTCAATCATTAGTACTTTGCCTTGCAGCAATTTATTACAACTTTATTTCCCTGAACCATCAATGATGATGATGCTGAATTTTATATTAGCCAAATGTCCTGTTGAGATTAATGTGGTAATATAGATTTTATGCATGCTTTTTCTGCTTTAATATTTGTGTTCTAGATTGGGGTTATAGGTACAGCACAACTGCTTAAGTAGTTTAGAGAATGCTGTGTCTATTGCCACAAGAACTTACACTGGAGGTTTATTTGAAAATGTGCATCTGCAATTGGAAATAATAGTAGAGCTTTCTCTGATGTGCCTCTCTAGCTATTTTTACAGCTTATTCACATAGCCTTTTCCTCTTTGAAGATAATAGTTGGACTCCCATTGTGAGGAAAGCACAGTGATCGGTTGGGCTAGGAAGTGCCGTATGAGCACAAGGTTGCTATGCCACAAATGCCAACATTAACATTGGGCAAGTCACTCTTTAAACTGTAGTTCTCTTTCATAGTGGTCTTTTGGAGATTACTACATTCTTAATTTTTTTGAGGGTTCCAGATACCAAGGCTATGAAATTCCAAAAAACCCTTGTGTCAGTGGAGGATCAAGGTAGAATTCATTGTGAGCATGTTTCTTGTTATATTCTCTAATTCATTTGGACAGATATTTAAATATGTTGAGTAGAAAGAGACCCTTTATGCTACTCTACGTAACTGCCAGAATTTAAAAATTTACAGATTTTTCCATACCATTCCAAATCCTCAGGTTAGAGCTGGCGGCTACCAATGTCTATGATACAAGCATTTCTGCTTGCACAAAGCTCAAGGGGATTTCAGTGGATGAGGCTAGTTGGATGAATATTTCAATCCAGGTGTGCTGACACCAATGCCAAAAGCACCGTCTTACATTCCCCCCACTCTTGTCTTCTCATTCCTGACCCTCTACCACACTTTCCTTTGAGCCGTTGCAGCTGTTTTTCCTGCAAGCAGTGATGGAGACAAGGCTGGGGGAGGACAGGATGGCTCCCTTCACTCACACCGTTTGCACAGCCAGGAGAAGTGTCAGTTTGGCTGTAGACTCGTGAGCCAGCTGAGTAGGGTACGTAGACAAACCAGAACCATCTCCGCAGCACTCCAAAAATGCAAACTTATGGTGTGCTTCTTTAGGTGAAGTACCATGGAACTTGGTGAATGTTACATCTTTCCTTTGAAAAACAGGTACTCCTCATGCTAGCAGTTCAAACAAAAGCTGCCTCCACTCTAATCTAAGGCACATTTCACCTCCTGAAGCAAAAGCTTGTGTGGTGACATTCAGGCATCCCAACTAAGTGGAAGAAGGGTATGAGTGGATATTAAACTAAGCTCTATGGATATCGAGTGTATTTGGAAGAGAAGTACAAAAGGAGAAGAAAGAAAAACAAATAAAGCAGGAGAAAAGGCATAGCAAAAGACTCAAATGAGGAAAAGAAAGTGAAAAAAAAAAGTATTCAATAAGCATTATGACAGCCCCACAAAGTTGCGTGTACTGGCTGAAAAGGCTTCAAGAAGGGATGGCAGACATTTTTTTGTTGTGGCATATCTCCTGCATTCTAGGAAACAGGAGTGAAGCTGGGGGCAGGGGACTTTGGAGGTGTTTTTTTAATTAGATATGCCTAAAAGATGCTTGACTTCATAGTTTTTTTCCTCCTAATAGAAACAGCCCTCAGGGCCTCAAAGTTTGGCTAATCATTTAGGTCAAAAGGGTAATAATAACGTAGAAGACCATGAATTAGAAGGGTACTCTGGGGAAAGCTTGACCCAACACAGAAGTAGAAAATAACCATACAAAACTCTGTAATGGGATCCTCTGAAGCTGAATGGGAGAATCAGGGCTCATACAAATATGCTCACCATCTAATATGAAACATAACTCCAGAAGTATGTATTTTTATTCCCTGTTACAAGAGTGAAACCACAGTGGAGTTACTGTAACACTGAGGCTGAACTAATCCCATCACAGGATCAGATCTTGGTAATAAATAGTTCCAGGTGTGATCCAAGGACTGGGAATGTTTAAACTGAAAGGTGTGGAGTTCTTTTAGCTCTTTCCACTGACAACGGAGAGTTGTATGAAGTGTGTAACTCTTGTCTCTCAAAAGAAAGACCTACTTATTGCATAGCATGTTTTAAAGGTATTTCTATCTCAAATATTTTACTGAGAAAGTTGTTGTTATTCTGCTTATGTTACAGTTAGGGAAATGAGGGATGAGGATGCTTAGCATCGTGCTAAAGTCAGCCACCATACCAGTGGCAAACCTGGAAGTATAAATTCCAGAACAGGGCTCTACTTAGTTGGCTCTGCTCCTTTCCAGGGCGTAATTACAATCTGCCACTTCATCATGAAACTTAGGGTTTGTGATGGGACAAGTCTGAAGAAGAGCTACTCTTGAAAGTGCTTGTCTTGTCAATGGCATTAGACAGGAGTGGAATGAGCATGTATTTAAAGATTGTACAATACTGCGTTTACATAATGGACCATACTAATATTGTGTAGGAAGTCTCATAGCCAATGCATCCATGTTTTTCAGTCTTTGCTTTTACAGTTTTATGGACTATGTCTAATCAAGTCCTTTGTTGCTCTATGAAATAGGCTATATTTGTATATTTGGTTGCTAGCTGCAGTTCTCAGTTTCTTCCCACAGGCTGTGGCTGTCTTAGCAGCAGATAGATAGCATGGCATCAGGTGGAGTTAGTTATCACAGACACATAATTCAGGTAAGTTTATAGCTGAAAAAGGAGCTGCCCAGAGCTGGCTCCAAGGGCACAATAAGTATTTTTATGTATTTCTATACCATAGCCCCTGTTCAGAATTTATACACTGATGACAGACCAACAGGTAGGTGGTGACTTTTACTTACAACCGAGAGTTTTCCATGTGTGCATCACACATGGCAGGAACAAAAGGGTTTGTGTCCTGGAGTGTTTGCGTTTTCTGCCACATGCATATGTGTCTGGAGAGAGCAGAATGGCAAGAGAGAGCCTGGCAAAAGAGGGGGAGCACAGAGAAGACTGCTCCTCTGCACCTACACTAGCACTTAGAGGAAGAAAACATGCAGGTGCTGGAGATCTGTGTGAAGAAAATAACCACCAGTAGGCACCAACTATATGGCCTCAGACTGTGCTTTCCTTTAGTCTGTGCTGCTGAGCAGAGGCCCTGAGCCAGGGACAGAGTGTTCTGGGGCACGTCCTCTGTAATGCCTCTAGATTTCTTCAATAATTCACAAAAGCTTTTGGACCCCTTTTTCCCAAACACAAAGCCAGTTGTGCGTGGATGAGAGTTTGAGAAACTTGATAAGGAAAGCCACTTACTTCTTCAGCCTTTATATAGGCGTTTCAAAGCAGTTTTTATTATTCCCTATTTTCATGGGATGACAAAGCTGACCACTTAGTTTTTTCAGTGTTCATGCACTGTAGTGATTTACTTTTTTTCACTTTATTAGGGTTTTACTGTCTTACTTACATTGTAATAGCAGTTGTGGTATTTTGCATATAGTCACATTGCTGTTTATTGGGAACCATACCAAGAAAACCGAGTGCTTCATGATTTAATTATTTGTTTTCTTTGCAAGAATAAATAAAGGATCATTCTAAAATCTTATCAGAGCATGAAAGTTTAACATGTCAAGAGTGAAGCTATTTATGTGGCATACCAGTGACTTACTTGCTGACGAGATTTCCTTTTAGAAACTCTCTCTTCACTGTTTCGCTACTAGTAGGTAGAAGTGTAAAGACTGTGGTTATCAGAAAGTGTTAGTGGGAAGAGAGGATAAGTTTTCAAGTGACCTGTGATTGTAGATGCTTGGGTTTAAATAAAAAAGTTGTGAGAGAAACTGATTTTTCAGAACCAAGCAGATATCTTCTGAAAAATCAAGCCATAGGCAGGTTTTTGAAAGTCAAGCAGCACTGACACATCTACTCTTTCTAATGCTTTTCTAAATCTAGATCATGAAGTTTTTTAACTCTAGTTACTCATGTGGAACATCCCTTTAATTTGTAAGTATTAGATTATTTCTGAAGTATTGTAGCGGAATAGAAGAAAATGACAATTAAGAGGTTCTGTATAATTAACAATCTAAGGTGTTGTAAAATGCGTGTATCTTTTAGTCAGTAACATGCTTTATGAAATCTCTCCTTTGTTTCGTAGTAGATCTTCCTAAGCCACAAATGTCTTCCTGATTATTTTTTGATAATATTTTGCCCGTCTAATTAGTTAATACCTTCCCAAACAATGGATTTAACTGTTTCCAGTAAAACGTAGTTTTGCATGGCACGTATATCTTGACCTAGAAAGTTAATCCACAGATTTTCTTGAAGAATTTTTGAGTAGTTAGAAAAACCGGTCTTTTGCAGGAGGAACTTTAAAGTATTCACTGGTTGACGCTTGAAGGAACAATTATTTAATACAGCAGTATTCAGATCTGCAGGTCATGTTTAACATTTGAAATACAGCAGTAGCAGTAAGTCAGTTGGTTGTCTCAGCAACTAACTGGTCCCAGAAAGAATATCAGCGGTGTTCCACAAAGTGCTGATCTTCAACATTTTCAGTACTTTGCAGAATTGATTTCTCAGTCCCAGGGCAATTGTCCATATCATGCAAGTGCTGCATGCTATTATAGTTAGAAGCCTCTGTTTGAGAGTAATCCAAGAAAGAATACCAGGATTTTGTTTCCAAGTTCTTTTTGTGAAATATTTGGCTCCAATACACAGCTAATTTTCATAAGACTCTTTGAAAGTCTCCCTCCTATGTACATAGTTCATTTTTAAACCAAATCGAGCTAAAAAAATGCCACATAAGCTGTTTTTTCAATCAAGGGACAATAGCCATATTTTTGTCTTCCCACAGAAGGAATATGTTTATGTTTTTAAAATATATGTATTTGTGTAGTCATGTAAAATAAGCAACATAAGGACGCCATATTGAATTAATTAAGATCTCCCTGTCATATATAATCCCAAGTATCTAGATTCTTATAATTTTATTGGCGGAGGGAGCAAGTACATGGCTTGAACTATGAGCAGGACTATGAATATCTAAATATTAACACGCTTCCAAGGTCATGTTTTGGTTGGAGTTTCTGCCTTCAGTATTGGTTTAGAAGCCCCCACTGATGATTGCATATCCAGACCATATTTAGCAGACAGATTTTGCTTGTCCTGTTATCACCCCTCCAAAGCCGGGAGATGGAGTATCTTTTGGTCCCTGGTCCCCTTGGCTGCTCAATGCTCAGCTTTCTTGCTGCTCTTTGTTCACTAGAGCGTAACTGCAGGCAAAGTGAGACAGCGGATTTGCCAGGCTGTGGAGCTGCCGGGCCCTAGGGAGCTGTGATTCCCATGGCTATTGCTGTCCCGAGGAACAGAGGCCTCAAAGAAAACTAAAGGTAGAGGACGGGTCACTGATTCAGTCTTCTTCTTTGATATAAATAATTATTAGGAAGCAAAACTTAACTTTCACCTCATAAACAGAAATTAGTACCATTTTTGTTTGACATCATGACATCCTATGTTGTTAAAGAGAGCTCTTCATGACTACTGGGGATTAGTAGGGGAAAATATTTCACTTGCAGGTCACCAGCATGAGTCTGGCCCAGGGCATGGGTGATTGACGGCTGTTCAAATGTGTTGTCTGTAGGAGGCCCATGTGAAGGAAGTTGCAAGTTTTGGTCTGGGTAGGCAGGTGTTTGTGCTATGGACCCACACTGCTGTAATTAGTAATCTCTGCGAGCAGTGCCATGCCCACTGCCGAAGTGGGGGCTGTGTGGAAACCCAGCCTCAGGGTGGCAGATGAGGGTGTTGGTAGGATGGGGGGGCTTTCTGCTGCCTATGCTGAGCTTGCACTGAGAAGTGACGTGAAATCAGCACTCTGTGCAAACTCTCTCCTAGGATAAGGTCATGCAAGTGAAGCAGGAGTCTTTCCAAACTGCTTTGTACATACTGATCTCTTTAATCATGAGTGTTCCTGTGTACTGTAGCCCTGGAGAAAGTGGATGCCAAAGGGGAAGGTTTAATTCTCTTCACTATTTTTGTTCCAGATTCCTTCCTACAAATCTGCATTTTACTGGTCTTTTCTCTTACCACTTCAGCTCCTTGCTACAATTTCCCATGCATGCTTTTTTTTCCCTTGTAAATGATGTGAAGAAAATACCTAGTGTTATCTTCAGTGCTGACGCAAGAAAATTAGAGGAGGTATATTACAGTTCTGTTCGCTATTCTTTATTCTTCCAGAGAAGACTGCTGGTTAGGTAAGTTTACTTGGCACTGTACGCCGCTTTAATCTTAACTTGAGGCATGCTGTAGATATACAGCTTCTGGGTCTGATGTCTTCATGCATGGTTGCAAGCAAGCCAGTTAATTTCTGTTTGCTGAGAGGCAGGAATCAAGCAAATTTTTCTTTGCTGAATGAAAACATTGTGGGGCTGGTAACAGGTGAATAAGCAATATTGGATAAGAAAACAACCTAGAATTACCACCTAAATGTTGAAGGACATGATTCCACAACAAAGAAGTCATGGTTTCATTCCATTTATAATGGCAGTAGTTTAGCCTCAAATCTTTGATTAGAATAATTAAAAACTGGTTTGGCAGACTTTGCTTGGGAGGAAACATGCCATGAGTGAAGAAGCACTTAGCTTTGAGTCCACTTCCAGTGCTGCAAGCTGCTAACTGGAGTGGTCAGTGTTGCTAAACATACACACAAGCTACAAAAGCTAAACCAATTGTTCCCCCATCACACTGAGGTCTGTTCAGGCTCTTAATGACCTCTTAGCTTATATCGATCGAGTTTGTGGCTTTATGTCCACAGAGGTAGCACTGGCTATGCAGTGTTACACATGTATGTTCAGTCTCCCTGCCACATTCTGTGGAGTTTTCAGAGATTAGGACTTTCACTGGATCTTTTGACTTTAAAAAGGTCTTTAGAAATATAGACAGACGAAGAGTTAGCTACTTAAAAATAGTTGCTGGTAAGGCCTCCAATATTCTCTTTAGCTGTAAAATGAAAGGGCTATGGGTCTGTACCTCACCCTATAAATAATTAGGCTATCATATTAAAGGTAGCTTAATTCAAAATATACCTTAAAATTATGTAAAACTGTTCATATATTTAGAAAATAAAACTTTAAATAAAACAGACATCAAATCTTAAAGTAGAAAATGAAGCCCAGGTCTTTCTTCTGCCAGGTGACCACTAATTGCTCTAATTATTTTTGTTCTTGTTCCCATGTCTGAATTCATAGAATCATAGGATCATCACAGAACTATAGAATGGTTTGGGTTGGAAGCATCCTTAAATATCATCTAGTTCCAACCCCTCCGCCATGGGCAGGGACACCTTCCACTAGGTCTAGGTATTCATAGTGAAAGAGCATCCTTCCAAGCAGTATAATATTTTATTATAAGACCTTCTTCTGCACAGACTACCTTCTGTCATTTAATGCATAGGCACTTAGAAGTGGGAGATCTCAGGCTAAGAGGGATGATGAATCAGCACTTCTTACTCTCTCTGTAGCTGCCAGAGTCTCTGTATTGTCAAACCACTAACTGAGAGAAGTTGCATTTCAGAAACCTTTTACTGAAGAATCAATAAAAGGCTGTAAAAAATGACAACCTGCACAGGATAGAGACAGAATTAGTCCCACGTGTGTAATTTCCATAGAATGTATCTCCACTGTTAGTTAAAAAGACAGCTAAGATGTAGACTTCAGTCTGATGTTTCTTCTCAAGGCTGACTGCTTAAAGCACTTCTCTGCAAAGTTATGTGTTTACCTAAGCCCCAGATGAAAAGCCACCTTACCCTGCCTTACACCTAGTGGAGCTAATGAGCCATGCTTTTTACCCTCCCAAAACTTTTGGCTCAGCAGAAATTAATCCACTTTTTTTGCCTAGTTCTAACACACACCACCAGGTTAAGCCAGGAGAGTGAACCTTTCTATGCTCTTACATGCACTGGAGGACTGACTGACAGACAGGTAGCACTTTGTGTTTCATTAGTCATTATGTTGTTTCACACTAAAGCTAAACCAATTCAATTGCTAGCTGCTAGCTGAAAGAGGCAGACTCACCTCTCTCCTACCATCTCACTTCCAACTGCATGGTTGCTCTGGCACCTTTGTGCAGGTATCTGGCCCCAGAAAAACTTGGTTCAGGGGTCTAGACCTAGAAAAAATGAACCCAGTGAAAATATGGGAATAGATTTAGAACTCCACTTTGGGATTGATCAGGTGCCCATGGTGGTGGAAGATAAAGGGCAGGAGCGTGTTTCTGGGGTGGGAGGAAAGAAATTGGACAGCTAATTTTAGCAGTGACACAGTGTTAGATCCACTTAGTCTTGACAAACTAGCCCTAGTATTCTGTAAGGAATAGTATAATTGCACCATTCTGCACTAAACCTGTAGTTCTTATTGAGAGTCAGCTTGTATAACTGAATTAACTTTCCCAACGAATCATGTTTCTAATGTAGTTCATCAGGCGTGGTTGCACAGACTACCTGCTAGTTGTGACACTAACATGTTTGCCTGACGTGCCACCTCTTGTCTTGGTGCAACTCTTCAGGCCTGCAGGATGAATGAGGTGAGAAAACTGATTGATGTTAAACGTAACTTTTTTTTTCCTGGCAAATTAATTGTAGTCAGGTCAGTGATAAGTGCTGACAGACAGCTGTAGCAGCATAATTAACGGAGAAACACAAGGACTGGAGTGGTGATGGGGGAGGGAAAGCGAAAGGAGCAGAGAAGAACTGCTTAAGCAGATATTGACACCAAAAGAACTATCTGTATAATCATGGTTATATTATGGTTTTAGTGAAGGCTTTCCTTTATCTGAAGTGTAAGGGACATTTGCTTTCAGAGCAGAAGTTCTGAGTTTAACCGTATTGCCAGCATGCCACACTGTGAATTGTTGTGACAATCTCAAAGATTAACAGGGTAATGCAATTTGCTTCTTGTTGTCAGTTAAAGTGGGTGTTACTCTGAGCCCTGAATATAGGGTAAGATAAAGCAGCTATCTGACCAAAACTGGCAGTAAGTTAGTCCTAGAAGGAGTTTCTGGGATTAGATAGCATATCCGAGGCTGTTTTTTCATGGAAGATGAATGGGGGAGGAGGGAGCTGGGGACAAGAGGGGAATTTTGTGTATGTCACATCACCTGCTCAGGGGCATACTTACCTTGCAACTGCTAAGCTGGAGCAGACAGACTGGGTAAAGACAAATCTGAACCTGCAAATATTGTAATTATATATATACACACACCTTTGTTAGCGTCTGAAGGAGTTCAACTTACATCAGCATCTTCTAATTATAAATAAATAAATAAATGCCATCACTTGAAGTGCTATGGAGCCAATGCACTCTCAGATTCTCAGCAGGGGGTTACTGAAAAGGAAGGACAATGACAGTGGGATCGATCCTCCAGCATGAAAGTGATATTTTACAAAGAGCTTTGAAGAGTTAGTTTGGATGTATAAAAATTTATGGTTGCATGGAAAGTTCCTTGATGTCTTTCAGAGCAATTAAAAATCTTGCCATTTGCTCCATCCTCCTTTTGTGTGGCCATGATTCAGGATTACTGCTAGAACTATTGTGAGCATAGTGGATGTGTGGAAGAGTTGGGGCACAATTTGAAATGTGCTCAGCATCCCACACTGACTGCAGTCCATTGACCTGGAGTGCTCTCAACACATTGCTACAGCAGCCACAAGTGGGCTACACTATATTAGCTTCCTCAGAAGAATCAAGTGCTGCTTTCTTAAAATTCTTTCTGCCTTTCTTTCTGCCCAAATTTGTAGTGGTTGACAAACTTTCTCTCAAGTAATTCCTTAGCTTTACTGTGCTCCACATTGTGTGAAGGAGGAAATTTGTCATGCAGAGTTGTCTGTGAGTCAGACCTAGAGGGCTTGTCACTGGCACGTCAGGTTCTTAGGCGGAGGCTAAAAACAGTTGGTGTCAATGCTCCCCATTAGCCTCCCTAATTTTCAGATGGAAACTTGACTGTCACTTCAACTTAACTGCATCTTTTCCTCACATACATTGATGTGCCAGTTTTGTTTTCCTAACTGTACAGTATGTAAAGTCTTTATAGCAAGACCTGAAATATTGGTTTGTTTATCAATGAGAGCTGATATTTTACAATCATCCTTTTTCCTACAACCTTTCAAAACAGAGACAGAGCTACCTGTATAAAATTTTGTTGTTTTTCCAAGTAAAAAATCCCATTCATTTCATGCTAATTGTGGGTAACCTTTTCTTCAGAACAGGATCTTCTCAAGTATGTCTACAGAGTAGAGCTGCATACTGCATGACACGTTAAAAACTTTTAATATTTTACATGTGTAAATATGCTTTATTACTGAAAGTTTCCTTTATGTACTGTGAGCCCGGATCTTTATTTTAGGACTTTGTTTTACTTCTAGCTGTCTCTGTTGCTGAATTTGAGGTATACAGATCAAATTTGCAGCTCAGTCACCTTCTATCTAAAAAATGTTTCACTTCCCTTGAAAAATTCTGAATTTCTAATTATGAAAGGGAGCTGTTTGTCATTGTTTGAGGTGTCTGTTTGACAAGCAGTCATGCAGAAATACTGCAATGTGTAGGCTCCCAGTATAAATAGAAGCAATCATGATCCAAACTGTGGATAAGTAATTAGAATAATAAGTAAAAATAAAGAAGCTTTGTCAGTTTGCATTCCTTTTCCTGAAGCAGCTAAGGGCAAGTGGAGAAGCTGATCTTTATCTTTAGATTTTCCCCTAAAATATGGATAAAATTGGATTTAAGAATAAGAGCTTACCATATGAATTTAGGTTTATGAAGGATGTACTCTAGACTGTCAAAAATAGTATGCCTAGGGCAGATTTGCTTCTAAAGAGAAGAATGTGATAAAGCTTAGGGTTATACTGAAACTGAACTGGAATATATTATGAAATAGCTTGGTTCGGTAATTCCTGGATTGTTACGTTCAGATTTTCAGCAACTGTGGTTATCTGCTGATTAGAAAAAAATCCTCTGATAAATGCCAAGAACTAGTGAGGTCAAGGGTCTAACTTTTCTTTCTGTCTGAACCTTTCAAAGCAAGAAGAATATAATAATTTACACTTTTCCAAAACTGAATAGTGACCTGAAGCTATTAAATATATTTCAAAGAGATTGAGAATAATGACAATGAAACTACCCTCAGTGAAAAGAGGCCATCATGTCTATGTAACAGAACATATCTTACTAAGAAAGCTCTGAAAAGTTGGTCTCCTTCCAGACATTTTTTAGCCTCTGAACTAGGATCTAGAGGATATCATCAAAGAAATCTGCATATCATGTATGGTCTGTACAGTCTCTAGCATGTCTTAATCAGCCACAATGTTCTAAATTACAGCAGAACAAACTAGTCTTCTGATTCTTTGTTGCATAATCTACTGAACAAAACAGTTTTTTTGGATTATTCTTTGTTACAGGTTTGTAAATGTCCTGGAACTAAAAAATAAACAGATGAAGCCCATTTTTTTGGTACTGACAGTTCTTGTTTCTAGACTAGTTGTATAAATAACTCCAGGACATCTGACATCTTATTCATATAAAATGTGTTGGCAAAAATTGGCAGGAATTGATTCCATTTCATCAACTTTCTTTTTAGTTCTCTTCTTTAGCTTTGCCATGGAAGTATTTAGGTCTTTTTTTTTTTTAAAAATTGTTTTGGAATTTGGAAGTTTATTCATATCTTCTTAAGCGTATAATAGTTCAAGGAACACATAATCCCTTTTAGGCAGCAGCTTTTACAACATGTAGTGGGTGCCTCCGAATCAGCATCAAAAGTTGGCATCTTCACTTCCTCCTTCATCAGAAGTAGTGATGTTTCATCAGAATTAGTGTGAAAAAAATATTTTTAGAGAATATAAGGAAGCGATGCTTCTTTCCTCAAGAAAATAAAACAGATCTAATATTAAATGGAAAACCACAAAACTGCTTTTCCAAACTAACCTCTGCACTTCCTTTGAACTTAATAAGGAATTAGACAATTTTTATGTAGGATGGACTCTGTTGATAAGTAATAATAAGAATTGAAAATGACTTGTCATAAGACAGAGCTCCTTTGTCTGAGTATTTGTAAAGTGAGTTGGTATTTTTTCATGTGTGGAAATGTTGGATTCAGGACATGCGGTTTCTGGCAGGTCCATAAACATACAGAATAATGTAACTTCATAGAATCATAGTCATGGAATCACCAGGTTGGAAGAGACCCATTGGATCATCGAGTCCAACCATTCCTATCTAACACTAAACCATGACCCTCAGGACCTCGTCTACCTGTGCCTTAAACACCTCCAGGGAAGGTGAATCAACCACCTCCCTGGGCAGCCTCTTCCAGTGCCCAATGACCCTCTGTGTGAAAAACTTCCTCCTAATGTCCAGCCTAAATCTCCCCTGGTGGAGCTTGAGGCCATTCCCTCTTGTCCTGTCCCCTGTCACTTGGGAGAAGAGCCCAGCTCCCTCCTCTCTACAACCTCCTTTCAGGTAGTTGTAGAGAGCGATGAGGTCTCCTCTCAGCCTCCTCTTCTCCAGGCTAAACAACCCCAGCTCTCTCAGCTGTTCCTCATAAGGCCTGTTCTCCAGCCCCTTCACCAGCTTTGTTGCTCTTCTCTGGACTCGCTCCAGAGCCTTACATGCAGATTCCAGTCTGCAGGTTTAGATTAATAAGATGCCCTATCACCTACTTTCTCCAACTTTCTGATACATTTGATATAACTACTGGCAAAAATATTTGAACTATTCAAAAAATAACTTCTGAGCTTTTGAGCTCCTGAGGCTTGTAAACGCTGACTGTCTCCCAGACTCATACAGGGACAAGAAGCAGGTGCCCAGCAGACCTTCTTCCTGCCTCCTCTCCACCCTGCCTTTCGCCAGAGATAAGACAAGCACATGGTCTGGGGGAGGCATTGCAGCAAGGCTGGAGGAGCAGGCAGTGAGTACCTGCTGCTATGGTGTTCAGCATGTGCACCATGGCAACTGCTCTGATGAGGCCCTAGGAGTAGTCATGAAGGTGAGTGAAATATGGTATGTTTGGCCTTGAAGGCTGCTGAAAAGCTGTGGGCCATGGCCATTCTCCCACCTGGTGTTCATGTCTCAAATAATTCCAGTGTATGCAAATCTTCCTTCTCCAAACTTCAAATCGCATTGTTCAACACAGTGAACTCTACAGTTCAGGCAATGGAATGTAAAACTTAGAAAGGTCCAAAGGTTTCTGCTCATAATGGGATCCCAGCATCACTTAAGTTCACGGATTACCTGGTCCTTTTTATTTCTTAAATTGGATATTTATAAGATAGAAAACCCACAATGTTTCAGCTTTCAGGAGCTTAGTGGGAAATGCCTATTATACTATAGGTAAGTATAACCCTCATCTCTCCTGCTAGCTTCCCTGGTTTGAATAACAGCCTGAGAACAGGTCACTTTATATAAAGTAATAACTCCAGGGGATTCATGGTTTTGCTCTTCCCAGATTATGAGCCCAGACATAAAAGTCTGACCAAAGCAAAGGAGTCTTTAGAAAATGTTTCCAGAGGAAGGGCTGGATGTTTAAGCTGTTTTCCTATCCCAACTCAGTGAATGATTTTTCTGGGATCATATATCAACAAATAAACTTTTAGCTAAGCTATGGGAACAAAACCAAGTGGTTTTGGCCAGTAATAATATCACAGTTGAGTGAGAGTGATACAGAAACCTCACTTTTCAGAACTTAATTTTGTCTTGTATTTCTAATACTTTATTTGAAAATAATAGATTACTTTCTATCTTATTTTTATTTCAACTTTATTTCACAATTAATTTTTTCATCAAAGCCACAACATTTTTCAATGTTGAAATCAATATTCTTTGATAACTTAATTCCATTTCTGGATGCAACAGACCTAGATTCCTTTCTACACTAAATGGAAACAGAGTGCAGGGTATTTAATATCCTGTCATTGAGACAGTGCAGACTACTACTATACAGTGAGTAGTATATAAGTATGTGAACTCTGAGAATTAAAATAGACTCGTAAGCTAATAAAAGAGTCAGATATGAGTATGGTGATTGTTTTTATATCTAAATAAGACCACCTTAAATAATTTAAAGCAGTTTAAATGTTTTGAACCATCTTTTTTTAGGATAATCAGTGCAACTAGCTCTTCATAACAATACTTCGAAATAATTGATTTTCAGATGCTAAAGCAAGCAGAGCATGAAGTTTAAGAATGTAAGGCAATAAAGACAAATCAGTTCTATGTTAAAACCTATTTTTTAAAAATGCAGTGCACCTTCAGTGAAGCACAACTCATCTTTTAAGAAAGACTTTGTCTAGTGTGGAAGAAGTCCTGTCATTTACTATACAGATATATTGTATTTTCTTGAAAAAAACCACAGAATTAGTTAGAGGAAGTGGGCAGTCATAGCTTTGTCAGTTATAACAATCTGCAGGCTCAGGCTGTTGAATTCAGAATATACAGATGTTTACAACTTTATATACCCTATAGTCAAATACTCAGGCTAGAGCAGAGCTGTTAGCAGTCTGACCACTTGCTTTCAGAATCTGAATTCAGTAGCTATTATCTCTCTATTGTTGCCCAGTGGTATACTGGGTTTGACTGGGATAGAGTCAATTATTTTCACAGCAACCTGTGTGATACTACTGCTGAGATCTGTTACAAAACCACTGTTGTAACACACCACTGTTTTAGGTGTTGCTGAATAGTGCTTGCACAGGTTCAAGGCCTTGTCTGCTTCTCACTCTGCCCCTGTGCAAGCAGGCTGAGGAAGGCAAGGAGGTTGGGCAGGTAAACAGTTGGAACAGCTGACCCTAACTGGCCAAGGAGATACCCCATGCTTTATAACATCATGTACAGCAGTAAAGCAGGGAGGGAGCTTTCCCAAGGGTAGCCATCATTTGGAGAGTGGCTGAACATCAGTCTGCTGGTGGGAGGTGGTGAGTGATTGCCTTTGCATCACTTGGTTTTATGTCCTTTTCTTCACTTATTAAACTGTCTTTATCAACCCATGAGTTTTTTTCACTTTTGCTCTTCCAATTCTCTCCTCCATCCTGCTGAGGGGAGGATTGAGTGAGTGGCTGGGTAGGAGCTTAGCTTCCAGCTAGAGTCAACCCACCACAAGTAGGCAAGATCTCTCTGAAGACTTTCAAATATTTCATGGCAGCAGAATACAGCATTCTGTGTTAATGAGATGTTTACTACTGAAAGAACCTAGCTTCAAGTTTAATAGTTTACATTACTGGAAATATTCAACTTTATTCTCACTTTATAATAGAGTTGTGGGCTAGATATCCCTCCCTTTTTTTCTTTTCCTTTTCTTGCTTGTTAGCCCTGTTAAGAATACAGCAGACTAATATACGGAATACTAGACTTTGAGCTCATATGTATTCCTTAACCCTAATCTGCCAAAGAAGTATGAGAAGATGCCATGCACAAGACTAAAAAAATTGAGTCCTCATACTTAATTTGCACCAATTTGCTTGACCTGCAGTGTCTTCTTGATACATATATATATCTCCATTTCTGTCCTGTCATCAATTTAGACAAAGCTGGAACTGGGGCAGAAAATGTGATTTGACTTCTTATTTTTATTATATATACAGCATTTCATGAGTTATCCTGATAAATGTGTTCCAGTACATGATAGAGTCTATTGCTCTTTCTCTACACTACACAGAAATAAACATTTCAAAAGTCGGTTTTTATTTTCAGTTGGGTTATATGCAGTATGTTCATCAATGGTCTGGAAATAAGCATGAAAACACCTCTCAGTTATTTTGCTGAATGCACAAAGACCAGCAGAGTGTTAAATGGTGGTAAGTTGTAGAATACAATGTGGTATGCCTTGCTGATTCAACAAAGTCTGTCCTGACACAGCTAAATGCATGATTATTCATCAAGGAACAAGGGATCAAAGCCATGCTGACAGAACAGAGAATTTTAGCTTGGAAGTAAGTAACTGATCAGCGGTCATATAAAACGGGCAACTGAATAAGATTTCCCATTACAGCACTTGACCACAAATGTCACAGATGATAGTAAATATGAGTTACAAGTTATATCCTTGCATGTGGCATTGGTCATTGGTAAAGCTGATGCTAGAAGAATTCATCTGGTCCTGATGCCAGCATTTTTAAAGGGATATGGAAACACTGAGGTAAGTTTAGAAAACAGCCACAAAATAAGTATTTGCTGGAGGAAGTGGTGGCAAATGCCTTCTGGTGAGAGACTTGTTTGGTGTACTACTGAACTTAAAATAATGGGAGCTGACTTGACTCTATCAAAGTACTTAAGAAGAATAGTATTTTGGTTCCTAAGGTACTCTTTGACCTAACTGAGACAAATGTAGTAAGAACCAATGGAAAAAAATCTGAAGGTATGCAAGTTCAGATGACAAAGACTGAGTTCAGAGCAGAAAAATTGCTTACCCATGGAAAGAAGATACTAAATATCTCTAACTTTCTGTGGAGCAGGATGGGATTTCTCTGGTCAACAGACAAGGCCAGTATTGTCACAGTAGGACATACAGGAGGGTAGACTAGCCTGGCTCAGATTCCCTTTGGGTTTTATGAATTGATGCATATATATGGTTTATAATTATAGAGCAGAAACCTTACTAACCTGTAACTTTCGTCACTAGTCCAAGTAACACAGACCAAGAAAATCAATACACATTTTCAGAGAAAGAGAGAAGCTAAATTGGGGGAAGTGTTCTGGAGTGTGATGCCAACTTGCTTTTATAACGAGGTCTGAGATGAAATCTGAAGAATGAATTCTGCTACCTGAGAGTGGTTGTTTTTGAAACTGATGATTTGGTGAGGTCCCTTTTTCACTTCTCTTTGGTGTATTGAGTAGTCAATTCAATGTGTTTCCTTGTGGTTTAGGCCTGTCTTTTCATCTTCTGTAGAAGCAGTTTCTAGCTAAGATGAATATCTCAAAATAGGAAAAGAAGTCTGCTATCCAGTCTTTGGTTAATAAAAGCACAACTCGGAACTGTAGTTTTGCAAATGTTTTGAATCAGGCTCATGATTTGAAGGGGTTGGTTTTTAAATTCTTGTATGTTGCTTAGTCTCAACTCTTACCTTTCTTGTTCGATGCTGGGATTGAAGAATGGATCTCCAAGTGCCAAATGCTGTGGGTGACTCTTAGTTCTTTATCCATCTAACAAGTTGATTTTAGCACTGCTAGTACATTTTTCAGCATTGGGTATTTGTGAGCATAAAGATTCCAGTATTGCGTGTATGCTGGGGCAAATGGCCGATGCCTTGGCATGCACACAATACTGGAATCTTTATGTCCACAGGTATTTTTTCCTCTTTTTCAGTTAAAAAAATGATTAATATTTTCCTGTGGATACTGTGCCTTACCACAGTATATGTTTCCTTCCACAATATTTTTCTGTTTGTAGAGTGAGCCTGTTTTTGTCCACGCCTTGTAACTGCATGGAAGACTGAAAACTACAGAGAAGAAGTTGAATAAAATCTCTCAAAAACATTTAATGAACTGAAGTTGGGCTCTGAAGTTGTGGGTTCAAAACCAATCTTGGATCTTGAACTTGCAGACAGTAACAGTCACTTTGAATACTGATAGTCGCTTTGAGCAGTTACTTTTTTTGAGGGAAATGACTCTGCCCCTCTATTCCTGTCTTGTGAGAGCTCATTTAGAGTATTGTATCCAGTTCTGGAATCCTCAATGTAAGAAGGATATGGAGCTGTTGGAACAGGTCCAGAGGAGGGCTGCAAGGATGGTCCGAGGGCACCTTCCATATGAAGACAGGCTGAGAGAGTTAGGGTTGTTCAGCCTGGAGAAGAGAAGGCTCAGAGGAGATCTTATAGTGACCTTCCAGTATCTGAAGGGGCTATGAGAAAGCTGGAGAGGAACTGTTCATAAAGGCTTGTGGTGATAAGACAAGGGGGAATGGGTATAAACTGAAGAGGAGCAGGTTTAGATTAGACATTAGGAAGAATTTCTTCACCATGAGAGTAGTGAGACACTGGAATAAGTTACCAAAGGAAGTTGTGGATGCTCCATCCCTGGATGTTTTTAAGGCCAGGTTGGATGGCGCCTTGGGTAACCTGGGCAGGTGTCCCTGACCATGGCAAGGGGGTTGGAACTAGGTGATCTGTAAGGTCCCTTCCAACCCGAAGTATTCTATAATTCTATGACTCTGATTCTATGAATATTCCCTGTCAGATGCATCTTTCAAATGAAAACAGCCAAGGTCTGTGTTTTTATGTACTAAATGATTGCTCTCTGTTTCTAAAGATCTCCTTGTTCTCTATGAAAAGATAAATTATTTTCTACTGCAATTCTAAAGAGATGGATTTAAGGTAGGGGTTTTTCCTGCATCCTAGGGAAATTTATTCTTAAGCCACAGCATAGTGCAGTGTTTTTCAGTGGCCCCAGGCTGTTCTTTTCCTCCCCATTTAATAATCAGATCCCATTATAATGGCTTAGCACATGCAGAACAGTCTTGCTCAAGTTGTTATCTCTGTCTAGTTCCGTTAGTATAATACAGGGTTCCGCAGTGTACAGAGGACACCTCACTCTCCTCTAGCATGGTCCAGTCCCTATCCCAGATTCTGTTTTTTTTATTCCATATAGACTAAAGAACCCCACAAGCTGATTTAAAGACATTTCAGACCACTCTGCAGAAACGAGCAGGAATTTTTATACCAGGTAATATAGTTCCATGATTTATAGCTGCCGTGATTTATAACTACTATGCTGGATTTCTAATACCCAAAGCTTTTTCATAAACTACATAGTCACTAAAGCATCTTGCATACCTTCCCGACACCTAGAGTGATTCTAGGTTTGGGCTAGTTTTTTAGGCTTCTCTATAGTGAAAGTACAAAGAGAAGTATTTCCAGAGGTTGATTCTTCCCACCTATCTATCTAGGAGGGAAAAAATCACGCACCTGAGATCTCTTTCCTGCTCATAATACACAATGAACTTTGACTATGTCTTTAGCAAGGTCAAGGTTAAGTGCAAATGGATTAATCTCTGAATTACTAGTCTGCTGTTTCTTCTCCAATGAACAACGTATTGTGGATATTATTAAAATATAATAAACTACTGGTTATGAAACATTTAGCTTTATAAATATGGATATTTCAAAGTTTTGCAAGAGTATCACTCTGTCATTTCCTGACATTTTGCAAAAAAACATTTAGAGGAGAAAACACCTTTACAAATCAGATATTTCTAGACCTGGGTAAGTGGTACATGGTATTTGGATCTTGCAGGATCAATTTAGTTCTTGTTGCAAGCAATGCAATTCCCATTGTTATTCCTCTCCAAAGAAAAACAGAGTTTTGTAAGCTTGAGGCTGAGCACAGAAATCTAGCTGTATTTATCTCTAAGGGCATATGTATTTCACTGGTAGAAGAGACAGTTA
Organism: Coccyzus lansbergi; assembly: GCA_033558105.1. Classification (NCBI taxonomy): domain Eukaryota; kingdom Metazoa; phylum Chordata; class Aves; order Cuculiformes; family Coccyzidae; genus Coccyzus; species Coccyzus lansbergi. The sequence goes on from JAUMJK010000470.1 coordinate 183,352, forward strand.
TGGGAGCATGGCTGTAAACCAGAGAAAAAACATTTTGAAGTGGAGGGACAATTTGAAGTTTTTAACGTTCGTTTGTATTATCTACTTCTTGGCTTCTACTGTATGAAAGCTTCTTGGCATGTGCCCTGCCTGGGGTCGAATAGGACGTGGGAGAGATTGTACTTGGATGTCTGGAGTACTACCACTTGTGGGGGAAAATGTGTAGCATTCCAACAGATATAATTAATGACAAGTGTTGTTGTCTTTCTCCTGTGCCATCCACCCACTGGCTGCCTGGTGTTGACCCCTTGCTGTCCTGCTGACCTCTCCAAAGTTTATTTTAAAAAGGCATCCTTACTTTCCCAAACTTTTCAACTAGGCTTCCCTTGGGCTTCTTGTTCAGTGCATGCCCAAGTCTATGCCTGTGTCCGCTGCTCAGTGATCAGAAGCAAGTGTTTCCATTAGAGGAATGATTAATGGAACTTTCCTTGGGAATGGGAAAGGGAGAAGTGGGTAATACAAGTGAAGAAACATGTTAAAACTGAACAAAGGAACTTTTCAAGTTGTGCTGCAAACTGCCCTTACTGACGTAGGTCCTGCCCACATAAGTAAAATGCTACAGTTGTTTCTGCAGAGATGGGCTTGAGAGAAGTTCCTGCTTTCAAATCACTTTGCAGTGAGTGACTACGTCACATAAATCACCAGCTGAATTGGCTTCTGTGTTGGCACATTAAGTAGATATAGTTTAGTGCTGTGTAGGGCAGGTGCATGGAGTTTTCTACATCTAAATGCAAAGTAATGGAACAATTTACAGAATTAAAGAGTAAAGAGGAATCCAAACTGGCTATTATGAGAGCACAGCTGTCAAGTTACTCCTTCTTAGAGCATTCTCCAAAGAGAAAGCTGCATGACTAAGTCCTGCGTTTGCATGAAGATCACAGGACAGTTTCTGCCTGATCTCAAGCCTTATCTCCCCCTCTGCTTATACTTTTCTTGTTAAAGGGTGTTAAAGGCAAGCCCCTATTTCTTCCATTTCCATTGAACCCTGTGCTTAGCGCTTTGGATGCTCAGGGATAGCATCCACCTTGTCACCCAGTGCAACCTGCAGATCGAAACAGCACAACAGTGACATCGGCATGATAACTCATTTTTGACTGTGGAGGGGAACTGGTGAAAAATGTGAATGAGGGACAGAGTAATAATCTTGGGAGTGGGCTAGGAGCTCTGTGCTGCCACTTCACTGGGAAAGTAGAGGTCTGGACTTTCTAGCACTACTAGGAATGACCTTCCATAATGCTTTACAAGGAAGAAGTGTTGCTATTTTCCAGGAGGTATTAGTGTGTTTGTTGCTTGCTTTTTTCAGTCTAGTGTATTAAGAGCTGTGTAGAGGCAACAACAGAACATGTTGTCTTTCCACAAGCCAAACAGCTTGGGCAGTACCTCTGCCTGCCAAACTTTTCTATTCATCAGAAACAATCAACTCTGCTTGGTAAGATGTAACTCAGCATGTGTACATTATATACTTCATGACACTGAATTTTCAGGGCTAGAGCTTTATCCTATTGCTCAATCAGAAAAACTGGGCAGTTGCACTGTGGTGCAATGGAAAGACAGAGAAATGGGGTTGGAGTTGCTGTTTTAGCTCAGCAAACCAATTCTGAAACTCCTTTGCTATCTGTACAGAAATAAATAAATTCATTCCATGTTTTTCACTGAACCAGTTCTGCACATGATCCTGCCCTCTCCCATGGGCAAACCCTATCAGGCATGATATTCTTGTAAAAGGCTGGTGCTGGCTGAGACCTCCATGTCCCTGTACAAAAGGAAAGCCTGCCCCTCCCCTGCATAGCAAAGACATTCTGCTTTTATGGCATCTGGGCTGCTGCAGCTGTCATAAGGAGGGGTTTTCTCTTTTTAGAAATTATTAGCGAAGTAAGCATGTTGTTTATTAAAATATGTAGTGTACATTATGAACTTGTAACAGTGACAAAATAGTATCAGGGTACTATTCTGACATTTTGTTGAAAACTTTGTTCTACTCCAAGTCAGTGGAGGGTAGGGATTACATTTTGGTTGAACATACAACTTAAAAAATACTTTCTTATTTTTTATTTCCTTGTTTTGCCTTTAGAATTTGTAATAATCTATATTCAGTTATAAACATTCTAAGCGAAAATTATTTGATTTTCGATTCCATGTGTGACAAGCTTTGATGAAATAACTGCAGTAGTTAAAACACAGGAGAGCTGATGATCACAAAGAGTAGCTAGGAACATTTTTTTCTTATGTTTCCCAAAAAGCATTGTTCCTGTACCAGTGTGTTGTTAACTCAATGTGCAACTTCTGGTAACACCGATGCCATTAGCACAGCTTCTAGCCAGGCACAATATTGTAAATTAGGCCTAGAAAAAGTTGAATGTTCACAATACAGCAATATAAGAAGCATATATGACTATATGAGCGATCAAACTTTGTGTGAATACCACCAAAAATATTTTTGTAAAAATTTAATTTTTGTACAATTCTGCCATTTTCTTAATAAAGTGTTCTTTCACAGTGTGGTAAGTGTAGCAATGATTAGATTTTTTTTTTTTCTCCAAGATTGTTGAGTTTTTGTCAGTTTTGTCAGTTTTCTTATTTTTAATTTCTTTTATTTATATAGAGAGATTTTTTTACTGCATTTGAATGATTGATATTCATTCACTATATTGTTAATTGTCGCACTTTTACTGGGGAAGACTAACAAGCTTTGTCAGTTCATTAATGTTTCTTTTGTTTTCTTTTGTATGATTAATACCCATTGTTGATACCAATTTACAGAATTAAGAATGAGATTAATGTTAGGGAAATATAAATATAAATTGTTAACCAATTTGCAGGGGTGGTTGATTTTAATGAAATGAGTTTCTTTACTAAATACATGTTTGACTGATCAAATTTCTCTATGGCATAGCTAGAAAGAAAGAAATGCCTCTGCTTTACGCTACATTTGCAAATATGCTTGTAGCATCATTAACTCCTTATATGAGTAAAACATTTTTTACAGGATCTTAAATTGGATAGAAACAGACCAAAACATAGAGAGATCATAGACCCCACCTTCAGGGCAATTGGGTTAGTCCACTGCTTTAGCATCTTTAATAGTGTATGTCTTGCATCTCATGAAGACTCATCTAAAGTACACAGAGGTTTACAATTTCAAGGTGATATCTTAGACAGGAAACTGACCGTATTCTTTCATGTCTCTTCTGAAAAAGCACATTTCTTTCCAGATGTAGAAAAATTTGCTTCTTAAGGAGAAAAACTACAGTGCTGTTGTAAGAATACGACCTACAGAAACACTGTATTTTTCTGAAAGAACTGAAAGTTTTTCAGCATTTGATCTTCTCTTTTTGTGTGTAATCCATAGAAGAAAGAGATACACTGTTTGGTGTATGTATTTCCAAACCCAAGGGTGAATATTCCCATGTAACAAATACTGAGGACAAAAGGGATTTCATAGAGGAGCAGGTTGAAATGGAACGGGCACTGAAGTCTGTTAGGAAGCCTTTTTTTACTGTTGGTCACAGGCTCATTTTTGTTTAGCTGGGTGTGTATTGTGGTTTAGTAAAGACACACAAGAGAGCTATTATCCTCAGTATAGGGATTAAGTTGTCTTCCTTCTCTAAGTTTAAAAAAAAAAAATTCCTCATTTATGGGGAAAATGGTTAGATAAACATGAATGTATTCTTTTACTCATAGCTGTTCCAGGGTCTTGCTTTATTTTTTGTTAGAACTATTGTACTACTATCATTTGCTGACTGACATTGGTTTACATCGCAGTTTGGATGATCTTCTCCAGTTGTATAATCACAGACCAGCATGCAGAGTCTGTGGGTGGCTTTAAGAGATTTTCTAGGATTCTTTGTTTCAGGAGTTTAGTGTCCAAACATTATATGATTTGTTTAGACTGATTTCATTGTGAAGGAAAGAATAAGACTGATCTCTTCTTTTCATTGTAACTTGATAGCATGACATCTGAAGCATGGTTTCAGTTAGGTATTACTTGTGCTTGAAGAATATTACTTTATAATGTGCAGGGTTATGAGTGTATTTTTTTCACTTTCTGGTAGCAACCTTAAAAAGCCAGTGTTTCTTTCATGCTATGATTGTATTGTTTATGTGACAGCTAAGAGTATTAAATCCTTAGAGCTAACTGAGGCTGGGCTTAATGTTCTAGTCTCTACTGTCATTGAAGTTACATTAGTATTTCTGCTTTTATTGTGAGTGTGTTGATTTTAAGTAACTTAATTTTACTCTATCATGGCAGAGGAAAACTGCTTGCAGCCTCATCCTGGAAACCCTCTCCTAGGTTCTGCATATGTGAGTAGGCTTATTGGAATCACCGAGTAATGAAGGATTATAATTATTTATCTCAATAAAATCTTCCGTTAAGATAAAGCTATGTATGAGTTAACGTGATTCATTTGGAAAAATATTGGATAAAACAGCATCCTGAAGGCTTTTCTTCTTAGCTGTGGTTAAGAGCAGTTGCTAGTGCTTTCTGTGTTTTACACAGTAGAATCATAGAAACATAGGATGGTTTGGGTTGGAAATGACCTTAAAGATCATGTAGTTCCAACCCATCTCTCAAGGCACCACGCAAACTGCACTTGAACACTTCCAGGGAGGGGGCACTCACAACTTCCCTGTGCAACCTGTTCTAATATCGCACCACTCTCATTGTGAAGGAGTTCTTCCTAAAGTCTAGCGTAAATCTTCCCCTCTCCAATTTGTAGCCATTCCACCTCATCCTGTCACTACATGCCCTTGTAAAAAGTCCCTCCCCAACTTTCTTGTAGACCTCCTTCTGGTACTGGAGAACCACAATAAGGTATCCCTGGAGCCTTCTCTTCTCCAGGCTGAACAACCCCAACTCTCTCATCCTGTCCTTATAGGAGAGGTGCTTCAGCCCTCTGATCATCTTCATGGCCCTCCTCTGGACTTGTTCCAACAGTTTTATAACATCTTTTTATGCTGAGGTTTCAAGAACTGGACACAGTACTCCAGGTGGGGTCTCATGAGAGGAGAGTAGAGAGGTAGAATCACCGCCTTTGACTTGCTGGCCATGCTTCTTTTGGTGCAGCCCAGGATACAATTGGCCTTCTGGGCTATGTGTGCACATTGCTGGCCATGTCGAGTTTCTCATCAATGAGCACTCCCAAGTCCTTCACTGCAGGCCTGCTCTCAGTCACATCGTCCCACATCCTGTATTGGAACTGTGGATTGTCCCGACCCAAGTCTAGGATCTTGCACTTGGCCTTGTTGAGTTTCATGAGGCTTCACATCAGTTGATATGGGAAAAATGGATGTAATCTATCTGGACTTCTATAAAAGCCCCCACAACGTCCTTCTCTCTAAATGATAAAGATGTATGAATTTGATGGTTGGACTGTTCAGTGGATAAGGACTAGGTTGGATGGTCACACTGAGAGAGTAGTAGTCAACAGCTCAATGACTGGATGGAGATCTGTGACAAGTGGTGTCCCTCAGGGATCTGTAATGGCACCAGTGCTGTTTAATATTTCCATTGATGATATAGACAGCAATATTGAGTGCACTTTGAGTAAGTCTGCATTAAATTAAATGTATTCAGAATATGTGAACTTGGACTCTTTCTGCCACAACCTTAAATTATTCATAATGACACATCACAGGACACTGTCTAAAGGCAAAGTACAGCTCTTCCACCTTCCAAGATAACCAAAGTCACCATATAACAAAAGCTTAAAATACTCAGGATTGCACAGAGAAAACGTGAGAAGGAATATTATTGCATCATATTGGTTAAAGAAGTCACTGAGAAGTGGAAGTACTGTATTACAGTCCCTGCTTTCATCAGTTCAGATCTCAGTGTTAAAGTATCAATTAGATAAAGAACAGAAATTATCTAGGTAGCACAGGGTGATCCTCTGGATAGCTCAGTAACTGCTGTGATCATTAGCCTATGGAGTCAGGCTCTTACTTGCACTTCCTTTTATCTTACCTTTGACCTACGAATATTATTTTTCCTGCAACAGCTGAGTCTTCCTTATCACTGATCCTGGAGGTTAGTCACCTCTAGGTGGGATATTGTGGTTTGTTAACCAAGGGCTAAGAAATCTAAAATCTATTTCTTTTGTACAAGTTTTCTCACAACAATGTTGATGACACCTCTGCCCAATTCTCTAGTAGTCATCTTCTCAGTGGAAACAGTGAGCTCGGGTCAGACCTTTTGAAAAGGTGGAAGGAACCAGCTATCATGAGGAGAAGATTGTGTGTCTGTGCACTAGCTGACCAAGATGCCAGGTCCTCTGCATGTGGTCCTAGCTTTACAACTGCACTCCAGAGAGGAGCAGATCACCTCTGGGCTTGATGTACCTCATAGTCTGCAGGTAACTCCATGCTTAGCACTGCATAAAGAAACTGAGCACTTAACTTTGGACCTTTGGTTTTATTCCAGGGATGTGCTATTAAAAACTCTGCTCTTATAATGCCTAATTTGTAAGCACCTGAATTCTATGTTGAGTCTAACCCTAAGAGGTTATTTTGTAACTAGAAAGATTTTGTATGAGCTCTTTTTGGCAGCTGTGGTTAATGGATTTTAATAATAGATGCAAGGATGAAATGATAAAATAGCTGTTAGCAGATCTTCCAGACTAAAAGCCAGCTGTGCAGTAAAGTTACTGTACATATATCTGTATTTTTGACTGTAACTGTAAATGGAGGAAAAGCAGGTCCATATTTGCAGAGCTCAGTTAATCAGAGTCAAGGACTGTCTAATCTGCATTGCTGACCTGCCAGCTGGAAAGGTTATTGAATTTAAGAAGTCAGAATTCTTGAGAAAACCTGTTTCCTTGTTGTTAATGTCTCTCTTGAAGCACTTTTTGAGCTACATAGTACCCAATGCATACCATTCTTACCAGAGAAGCACATAGGACGGCATTCATGAAGATGACTGAAAGCGTCTGACCTGTTCCACACCTCTTTGTCTTTCTACCTGTGTTGCAGTAGCAACCAGAAGTAAAAGTTAATGACTATGGAGCAAATCCAGGTACACACAGTCAGTTCCTACTTAAATCAACATACAAAGAGAAGTCAAAGGTAACTCTGGGGGTAAATTTGGCCTTTCCATTAAAAAAAGGAGCTGTAAACAGTAGAGGATAAAATCAAATGAAAAGTACATCTACCACTTCACAAAATGAATGAAAAGGTAGCTGGTACTGATTTCAAGTGAAGACTAATCATTTACCTCAAGATGCATTTCACAGAATCATAGAATCACCAGTCTGGGAAAGATCTCTTGGATCATCTAGTCAAACCATTCCTATCAAACATTAAACCATGTTCCTGAATACCTCGTCTACCTGTCTTTTAAATACCTTCAGGGATGGTGACTCAACCACCTCCCTGGGCAGCCTCTGCCAGTGCCAAATGACCCTTTCTGTGAAAAATTTGCCTAAGAAAAATAGTGAGAAGTTTGCCTAAGAAATGGTTGAGTTTGTGTGTAAAACAGGAGTACTGGACTTAGTGGGGGAAACTATGTATTATGAGAGTTTCCTGCAATGCTGTCAATTAAATTGATCACGGGAGTGATGAGTCACTGGAGACAGATTAGCTTTTTATTTCACCTTTAGGAAACACCCATATACCCTCATAGGATTCTGAGGTGAAAGGAGAAGCAATGAAGTTGTGATACTGCTCCTGTATTGTAAAATGGCAGGTTAAATATTTTACTTTAAAAATACATATTTTAAAAATATGAATATAAGCTTGAAAAAGGATAGGGTAGGATGGAAATAGTATAGATTTGATTTAGAAATAGTATAGATTTGATTTAGAAAACTGAGGGGGTGGGGAGGAATGGATATTTTCTTCTTGCTGTATAATAGAAGGCAACCTTTAGGGCACTTGAAAGGTATTCTCATACCTGAGACAGAAAGCTGAGTACAAGCACAGGGCTCAACCTCTCCTTTCCTATACTAGACAAAGTACAGTTCACATTTTATTCATCAGATTCAGCCACATCTTCCAGGTTTCCCTGATACTATCGGAATCCTCAGATGCAAATTTGAATTGCAATTTATACAACTCATCTAAAATTTTACAAAATCCACAGAAACCTTTTCAGCTGCAGTCTTCTGTCAGAATATGTGGCATTTACCATACACCACTCTTTCAAAAAAGTGGTTTTATTGTGCAGTTCACCTCTAATTCCAGACACTTGGAGCTGGTATTGCTGGATGCTAGTAAGGAATGTGTAGGAGCTTAACAGCAGAAGCCACAATCACAGGTTAAAAATTCAGTGACCAGGAACAAATGTGCCTTTTATTTCATCTCCCAGCTAAAATCCTAGATACAGTTTATTGGCTTTAAACTTCTCTCATTTAGTAGAAAAGTCTAAGTTTAGTGTTTCTTCTTAATCACAGCCACTTTAAATGGGACATATGTGGCTCTATAAATTAAGATAGCACAGAAGAATTCTTTGTTTTAAAAGACCTGGAAATTGTTTGACAGTTAACTATTAAAAGGTACCTAAAATACCTGGAATTTCCAATGGGGAAGTGTATGCCTCCACAAAATCAAATTTCTGTCACAAGTGAGGGAAATGTACTACTTGGTGATTTGAAAGTCTGGAACTAAGTTATGTGTCTGAAAAATACTAAGCTAAAGTGATTCTCCAAGGTCATGCACCAGGTTAGTGGCAAAGTCACTGTCTTTTGCATGAAACAGATTGTTTATCCCACAAAACACATCATGAGTTCAAATATTTTCATTCACAGAATAACCAACAAGTGTATGAATGTGCCACACCAAACATGGTCATTATCCTAATGGTCACGTATGGCACTTATCTGTGCTGTTTTTGACTAGAGAGTCTGTCCTGGATCCAAAAAATCTTTTCTCAAAACTGGTGCTTTCTCATAAAATGATTTGTTTATCGATCTACTGTTTTTCTGAGAAAGAATTTTGACCAGCTGTCCTCCTGACTCCTAGTTCAGTGTCCTATCCAACTAGTTACATGTTCCCCCAGCAAATACATATGAGTCTTCTCTTTGAGGAGGAGCAAGATCTGCAGCATCTTTGTAATACTTCTGATGTACTTTTCTTCTCAAATTCTGGGTCTTGACATAAAAAGGCTGGAATGAAGGATATGGTGTTGCGCATACCCAAGTGAAGGCAGGGAGCCAACAAAATACTATTGTAATTACAAGTGAACATTCTTGTATCATAAAACTGCAAAGAAAAAGCTATAAATCAGTACTGGCCTGGTGGTCCCTGGCAGCAAATCGCAGGAGATTTGAGCTCATTCCCTGAGCTAGCCAAGAGTGGGATCCTTGTGGAGGCAGTGGCTCATTCCAAGGGAAGGGCATTCCTTGTGTCTCCTGAGTGATGGTCACGAAGTACTGATTTTGGTGGGAGTTAGATCTAGCTTTCAGCCCTGCAGGAGTGATAGTCCGAAAAGTGCTGGAAAATGAAGGAAGTTGTGAACCAGAGGAATTCTATTGTCAGGAGCTCTTGTGCCCGTCTTCAAGAACCTACCATTTTCAGTGCTAGGTCTGTGCTATTGACCAGGTCCCATGTTTGATCACTTATTTTGCTTGAGTGTGTGAGATTATCCTTTAATTCAGGTACCTAGTTTCCATACATTCATTCGTGACACCAAACTGTACTAAAACTTTATATGGGCATTAGAAAAATGCAAGTAAATTCATACTGTCCAGAATTTCTCTACTGGTGTTCCTGTCACTAATGAACTTGGACTTGATCTTCAGTTAGAATTTTTTTTCCTTTGGTTCTGTATATTTTTTCCTTTTTTTTTTTTGTCCCGTTTCTGATGCCTTATGGCAATGTAGCTCTTTAAATACCAGTAATCTGTCTGGGTGGTTTATAAGTTTCAAAAATAAGTAAGTAAGTAAATAGTAGAAGAAAGGCAAACGTTAAAGTTGTTAGCATTGGGCAGTTTTCTAGAGACTTTCTTTAATACAAGTTGTGTGTTGGCTGTTTCCTGTCCCTCTGAAAGATGTGGCTTTTGCTGAGTTCACATTTACAGTTTGGGAGGGGCAAAATAAGATGATCTGCTGTTGTCAAAATAAAAAAATCTTGAGAGTGTACAAGTGATTACAGCAAAACAAACCCCAAACTGACAGCTGCACAAACAGCACTTGCCCAGCAGTGGTAGTCAGCTACAAGGAATGCCCAGTTTCCCATCAGACTGGTAAGAATTTATAATTAATAGCACATTTAGGGACTCTTCTGTAATGAAACTACAATTTAATATGCTAACCTGATTATGGAAGAGGTAAAGGAGAGAGGACAGAAATTCAGATTCCTGCTTTGTCAAATGCCTTATCTCTGTGTTGATAGCAGTATGAGAACAAGACAGACAGCATTTTCCAGAATCTACCCCTCTGCTGGTTTAAGAGCTGTGATCCTGAAAGGTGAAGGGCTCTTTCCTGAACAGATGTGACCCCCCTTCAACTCTGATAAACTTCCCAAAAAGATGAGGGAAATCTGTACCACACAGGATGTGCTCAGCACATTGAGGAACTGAGTTAGTAATGTCCCTGATAATAGTGGATACCTCATTGTAGGAGTCAGTTTTTATTTAAAATTTTTAATAGAATATACACATCTGTCTTTATACCCAGCAGCTTTTCTGGCCCACAAGAAGTCCTCTGTGAGTTTCCCCAACTGAGCTCAGTGGGATCTCTGTCAGCTGCAAGATTTATGTCATCTTTTTCAGTCCTGAGAACTGTTCCTTAAGCTTTTCACATCTGGATTTAATTGGGAAGACATTAAAAGACATTAAGTGTGCTGGAAAAGCATATTTTAGAGAAGGTCTTTATAGACACTTCCATTAAAGGAGCTGATAGTTGTAGGTTAAAATGGGATGAGGACAAGCCATCAACAGTTAGCAAGGACAAAATTACATTACAAACTACTTCAGATGAGAAGTCCGGCCTGTAGCTCTTGGGCCTGAATCTGATCTCACTTAAATCAACTTCAATTAGGAGAAAAATGCCAGTTAATGCAGTGTAAAAATACTCTGAGATCAGAATAAAAAACTTTTGCCTTTTGGAAACACTCATATTTCTAATTACATGCCATATATGCTAAATATAAAGCTTTTAGCTGTCAATCTAGATTTGGTATTTTGTTGGATGTACATGCATGCTTGTAAAATGAGACTCAGAGAATGAACAGGGGGGGATTGGTTGTTAGGGCTCTGAGGGTGTAAGTATCCTTCTTTGAATACCAATTTGCTGGCCACAGGAGTAGAGTTACACAGAAGCAGAGATACTATACAGTTTAGTATGTGGGCTTGTTATAGATGTTGTAATGCAAGAATCTACAGCCCTAAACTCTCTCATTGTTCCAGCTATTATGTGCTGCTTGAAGAAGCTAATGGGTGTTCCTTTGCATTAAGTGTAATCTAGTGCTTTTGTCTTCAAACCAAAGTTTCTAGTCATGTTTAGACTGACTTAAAATTAAAATCTAAGGTAATGGTTTGGGCCTGAGAGAAAAAAAAACATTCTTTCATTTAAAAATTATTAGACCTGAAGAATCTGATATTTAGGATGTTCTTCCCATCTCTAAAGCAAAGGGTGCAGTCTTTAGAAAGAGGAGCATGTCAAGCTTTAAAGAAAAAAATATTTTTGTAAAACATTAGAGAATAAAAGTTACTTTTTAGAATATTTCAGCAAGACAAATTTGTTAGAGGCTTTTACCTGTTCTCTTCTCTTAAAAGGGAGTCTTTTTCTGTGCTATGTCATGGAAAGTAGTTAACATGAATCCGATAATTATAGCATGTTGGGTGATAGTGATGAGAATGAGGTGTTTGAATTAAAATTTTGGCTGCAGTGAAGACTGTTCTTTTATTTCCTATGATTAAATACCTTATTTTCACAATCTCCTCTGCCTATCTTGAGCTATGATAAAATGGATGGAAACTAGAAAAACTGATTCTTACTTTTATTGCCTCTGGGCCAGCCCTTTATGTGCTCTTGCACTCTCTCTTCACTTCAGTTTCCTTCTCTTTTTAAAACGGGAGTAATAAAACTACCTCTGGTCCTTAATGCCATTTTGTTTCATTAAGAAACATTTGCAAGTAGAGGTGAAAAGTGTTTAAACACCACTGAGTGTGTTTTACAGGTTCAGTTTATGGATTTGTTAAAACAGATCTGGATGCATCTGCACTACTCATAATATGGGTCAGGGCCCATCCCTTGGTGCGGAATGTCATGGTCTTCGTCTCATTTATGTACTGCTAGCTGTGTAGTGAAGCCTGTGGTAGTGATGTTAAAACCAGGACGCAACTGTGGAGGTCAGATAGATGAAAAGAATTGTCCACAACAGCATATTTTAGAATTCACTATGAACTCTAATGCAGCTGAGAACCTCAATCCACTTATTTAATATCAACAGGTCAAAATCTTCTGCAATACAGATAAGGCTAATGGCAGTAGACCTGCAAATCCATGGCAGTAATGTGTAGAAAGGCCTGTAAGAAAATAATTAAGTAAACCAAACTGTTCTGAGAACACAGCTGACAAGGATATTTTCCAGCCATCAGTGATGAAAGAGACAGTGATTCATGGCCTTTCTTCCCTGCTGGTGTAGGGTTTTGCCTGAGGATATATATTTGGCTGTTTTCAGTTTTAGGTTTAAAGCCACATTTCTTAAACTCACCTATAATTTTTGTTCGTAGCTTCTTGACCAAGCTTGAGTGTTGTCTCAGTTGCAGAATTTAAACCTCTATCTACCCATACAATAACTGACCATCTAAATGCTCTCACTTGGAAGACCTTAATTATTGCAAGCACCTATGTTACTTAGATGTCTACCTCCTTCTGAAAGTTAGTGTTAAGTACCTTTTGTCTGAGTGTACAAAATTAGAAGTGAGATTAATTTGAAGATTAATTGCTGTGTAGTGAAATTCTGTTGTATCTGTTTAGTGCAAATGCTTGGAAATATTTTTCTCCATGTTGATAAGTAAGCTGTGATCATGCATGATCTTTTCTGTCCTTGTTCTTTAAATTGTAACGATTGAAGAAAGAACACAAAGTTTTTAATTTGGAAATAAATTTACTGTAAAAGAACTTACAAGTTTCTAGTAAAAACTGAAGAGCATGCACTGAAAAGGTATTGAAAATATCTGACAAAAGAGACTTGATTAGGACTTATTTTAACGTCTGATACAGAGACCTAACATTCATAGCTCACGTCAACGCTAGAGAACATAGAGACTCCTCAGTAGATACTGGCATTGAACCTGAAGGTTCTTTCAACTTGTTTATGAAGAAGTACCAGTTTACTGGTTTCCAGCACAGGTGAAAGCATTTTGATAGCACTTGAAAATGTTGCTCGTTGCAGCTGAGAATGTGTGAAGAGAGAGAAGTTTGAGAAGATACAGAGTTAAGAATATTTCTTCTCTGAGTCCAATAGAGATCTTTCAGCAATCCTTTCCTCTCTTACTCATACCCACAAGTAAGAACGCAACCTGAACTTGGCAGCGAGACTAACCTCACCACACTGGATTAATCTCTTACATTAGTGTTGTTTGTTGAGTTTGACATTCATTGTTATTTATCAAATACTCTTCATATTAAAGCATGCCTTTTAATAATTTTAAAATGTTGGTGCTTTTCAGTATGATTTTCTGTCTTTGTGGCTAGAAACTCTTGAAGCGCCATTAAAGTAGAGACAGAACTGTCTCTCTTCAGATGCTCAGGCAGCTTTTCTTGGGCTTTGAGATAATGTTTTGCCATTGATTATCTTGGGATTTATTGTGTAGTCTCAAGAATGGCAGTCAGATATCTGGTGTGGTGGTTCAAATACTGAAATAACCCATACCTAATTGACTCTCTCTACTGTTAACTCACGCAGTCTTTCGAAGTAGATTTTTGATGATGAAAATGTACCAAAATAAAATTCCATATTGAATGGTCTCTTTCATTCCATCCACTTGTTGGACTACTGAAAGTCATGGAGGAATGAGTACGTGTCCAATAAAGCTAGGTGTACGAAGGTGGCATGCTCACTGTTGTTGATAGAAGCTCTGCTTGACATGTCAGAAAAATTGTTCAGGAACAGTTAATCCCTACATCAGGATTACCTCCAGAAAGCTGGCAAGGTCAGGCTGCATGTGGATTTTGTCTCATTTAAATGCTGGCTGCATGATTTGCCCAGGGTTAGCATTTAGTACTACGTGGCACTTATTCTAAGCTACATCTGTGATTCATCGTTCTTTTTTTGAAGATACCGTACCCTTTCTATCCTCCAAGCTCCTTCTCTTGGCAGGTGCAATCAGTAGCCTTAATTGTAGTGCCTTTGTACAGAGATTAATCAGTTTGGAAAATGCTCTTTCTGTGTAAACTACATGAATTAATCAGATTATAACTGTGTTTTTCATGCATATCATAAACTTTGTGAGGAAAGGGCTTAAAGTCACTTAATTAAGGTTTGCATTGTGCAGTGTGAAAAGCCTTTCTGAATTTAATTTTTAAACAGATGTTAACATAGGTTAACATAAAATCCAATCAACTGGGAAGAATGGCACATTGTGAGGAAAGTGTCAGAAAGTACTAGCAGAAGTTATTGCTTGTGGTATAGTAAATTCAGAAGCTGTGGGGGTAAAGAGATTTGTTTGCAATACTCATCACCTAGTTTTTGTCCACCTTCACAGAATCAGAGAATCACTAGGTTGGAAAAGACCCACAGGAGCATCTAGTCCAACCATTCCTATCAATCGCTAAACCATGCCCCTCAGCACTTCATCCACCCTTCTTTTAAAGACTCCCAGGGATGGTGACTCAACCACCTCCCTGAGCAGGAATTATAACCCTATAAGTGGCTGACGTGGTAAATCCAAGAGAAATAAACTGGTATGCTAAGTAGTCAAATATTAGTTGCTTTGTGTGTATGTAAGTCGACATAAGCAAATGTATCTTCTCTTTGTGCATTTCTGTGTGCATGAAGTTTTGAGATGTGGGCAAATTAAAGCCAGGTGGAAGCTTGATCAAAAAATTCTTCATCAAGAAAAAACCAAAAACTATCACCAAGAAGAATGATTTTAAATACATTCAAATTGTTGCTTAGCTTTGGGAGACTAAGTCCTCAAACTCACCTCTACAGCTGTGATATTGTTGGGTTTTTTTCAAGAGCCTTTAAATGTGAAATTTAAGTCCACATATTAAAAAGTCATGAAGTTCATCTCATTACTGATGCAGACAGCTTTGCTGCAGTGCTGTTGCATAGACGATATTGCCTTTTGAGGCCTCAGCTGTTAGGGAGAGGGGAAGAACCTCTCTGCTTTGAGGGGCATTTTTTCTCTCATCTTAGGAAACAGCTGAACATTGATTGTTTGTAAATACATTGTTACCAGTTTTGTTCATGCATTAACCCTGCCGTTGTCTAGACTTCTCGCTTGCAAATGAAATCAAGGACTAGAGTTAGATTTGTCTTTTGTTTTAACTTGGCATGCAAACATTTTCTCAAACCTAAACTCAGGCACAACTTGAGCCTTGTCCATGGATATGGCATGTGGCTACTAGTGGCCTGGCTGCAGTGAGTTATTTGACTCTGCAGACTCAACCTTGAATTAAGATCCAGGCACTAAAGACAGTAAAATCTTGTCCTTCGTGACCTGCTCTGGACCTTGACTTACTTCAGCTTTTCAGAGTAACTATTTCTACCTATAATTTTATGTCTTCAGAAAACACTGACTAAGGCCAACCTGAATGTTTTTTTATTTGCTTGAAAAACTGATGTTAGGAGACATATCACCAGTAAACTAACAGCTTCAAGCAGCGTGTTTATTAGGATTGTCTCAGACCTCCTTGGTAAAGTCAACTGGAAGGGCCACAGAGAACAACAAACTTCACAATTTTTGGATTCATGGAATAATATGAAATGCTGTATATATTTAAGAGGAAAAACACAAACCACAAACTGTGCTAAAGCAAATGTGAAAATATTATCATGAGGATGTGGTTCTTAAATGCATGAGTGCTGGTTTAGTGCCTGCCTGCTTTCTTTCTAAAAGAATGATCTAATGTTACTAGATTGCCATTATACGACACTTAGTCCCCAGAGTGAGAAACAGGAAGAATTTTCACAAGTTTCGGTGCTATTTACTAATTGCCAAATGACTTGAGGAAAGCTTAAAAAAATGACTGGAAACTTCCGTCCCCATCCTGATACACACACATACTAATAATGGAACTGGCAGCCAAGACAAACAGCTAGCAGTGCGGTGCATCCTGTTGGCATTGTGTTTTTGGCACTGTTGTAGCTACACAGAAAACAAGTGATACAAGAAATGTGTAAGGACATCTGTTCTGTAACCTATGTGGCTTCACTCACAAAACAGTTGTAAAATCTTCTGGGGGAGAGAGAAATTTTTCTATATCTGTGCAGATGCTCTATTGTAAGAAATATATCAATGGAAGGAAGTGTTGAGCCTTTAAAAGAGGAAATTGTTCACTGGATTCACTGTCAAATGTTCCATTCTTTTCTTTCCTTTTCATTTAACCTAAGTTATCTGCCATTCACAAGTTATATTTCAGCCAAATGCTGTAAATCTGTTGGGACTAATAGAACTGAATCATGGATTAAATTAGCCCAATGTCTGCTAGTAACTCTTCTTCACTGCAGATAACTTGTGTTCTGTGTCACTCTGCTGACCGTTCAGGTCACAGCCTCTCAGCTACCAACTTCCTTCCTGAATACAGCATCTTCTTGTCTATCTAAGGGCACAAGGAGGAGAGGAGAAACATTAAGGACATCAATTAAGATCCAAAGTATTGTTACTTGCCATCTCTGCTGATCCTTCTAAATGTAAACAGGCTATGGGAGAAAGAAAACGGGGAGTTTTAAAGACACCAAAGAGCTCTCTTAACTGTTCACCTACTGCCCTTCAGTGACACCCCATGAATGGACATTTTGAAAAATAAAGAAACTTTCCCAAAATTCAGATGTTATTGCAAAAGAAGGGATATGAGTAATTAGGCTTTCCCCACGGGTGTCTTGTGGAGAGAGAGATGTGTTTCCATGAAAAAGAAACCAGATCTCATATAAACCTGGAACTTGTTAGGAAACTGGAAGATAAAGGACTGTGAAGTTTAGGAAGTTGGGAGGCCTTGAGGAAGGGTAGTTTAGCTCTGTGAGCTGGGAACCGCTGGGGTCCTGAGTGGGAGAACTATTAAAGCATGATGAAGTAGGGGCCTGGGTAGGCGAGACTTGTGAAGAAGCAGAGGTTATCTCCTCTGCTGTAAAAGAAGTCAGAGCTCTGGGGTGAATAGTTGGTAGAGGAAGACCAGAGCTACTAGAATGACTCAGAAAAGACGTGGGACTGAGGAAGAAGTTGTAGGGAGTGGAGTCTCAGTAGTGATAAGCAGATCAAGGATACAGGTACAGGGCTGCTTTCCTGCTGCTTGCCCTGTCTGATATTTGGGTCCAGAAATACAATAGATGAGAGATCTTATCTTTTATATCACATTTCAATTTGGGAACGACATGGCTTGAAGAAGGGTGAGATGGAGAAATGAGACTGCATTAGGATTTGGGTGTTCTGTTGGTATTAAACATGCTTATCATTAAACATCTTGAATCATACCTTTATTTTACAGGGTTTCTCTGATTGTGCCATGTTGACTTCCTTGACACCCATACAGTAGTTACCCGTAATAACAGGCAAAAAGTTCATTATTTAATATTGTAGTACTTCCTTTGCTATTAAAAGAGAAGACATGCCCTCGTGATCTATTTCTGTTGAGATAGTAGTTAATATTGCTCCATAAAGTTACAAATCAAATTTTCTGGAAAGAAACCATGAAAGCTGCTCTGCCACATAATTTATGTGGCATACCTTGCAATAGCCAGTTCTGTGACTAAGACACTAATAAGATGTCTTATATCCAGAGCAGTTCTAGAAATGAATTAAGAAGCTTGGGGTGGTCTAATTAATGTCTTGATGATTTGGGAATTTCAGTGACCACTGATCAAGATCAGACCGTTCTGCATATCATATGATCAACTGGTGATCTAATCTTGAATGAAACACTACTTGGCTCTGCTTCTAACCAAGCATGATCAGGGATTTTTCATCTAAGCCACTTTACAAACAAATTACCTGAATAAATAGCTCTTCTACAACAGGTTTACAATTCACACATCAGACCCGGAAGCCAAGAGTAGATATAAAAAAGTAAACAAGGTGATTTCAAAAACTGAGGTAGCAGTTAAAGTGTGCAGGAGGAGCAGATGTCTTAGCTTCCTCCTCTCCTTGCAGTGGTATCTGGTAATGATTTTTGGATTGCCACACACAAGAAAGGAACTCTTGGATATGAAAAGGCAGTTACTTGCAAGTCCCTACCCATCAAATTGTTTGGTTCTCACAGATGCTAACCTGTGACCAACAATACAGAAGCAGTCCTGTGCAAGGCACAGGAGTCCAAATTGCTCCCCTTCCTCACATGATGAATAGTACTTGCATTGTGATGGAAAGGACACCAGGGAGAGGAAGAGAAGAGAGAAACTGGGATGAAGAAATGTATGGGGTTTATTGGAACAAAGAGAGAAGTTGCCACTGGGAGAAATGATTTGAGTAGAAGAAACAGTGATTTTGCTGTGCAGTAAAGATCAAGGATAGAATGGCAGATGGCAATTAGACCTTTTAAGAGTTGACAACGTGTGCCTAAAACTGCAAGGGGCACTATGATGTGGTACAGAAAAAAGCTGTCATATAAAAAAATGCAAATACATGAAAATGTCAAGAAAACTAGAAGAAATGAGGGAAGGGAGAATTCATTTACTAGGGAACTCAAAGGGTGATAAAAGTGAAAGTTCCTGTAACGGGAGAAGTTGTTACTGAGGTGAAGCTGAGGCTCTGTTCTTAGCTCTGGTGTGGAAAAAGGATAAAAAGGAAGATGTAGGCAGCAGAGATTTTAAGGTGAAGAGGAAAGTTATGTCAATGGATAGGAAGAAGGTGCAAGTAGAGAGAAGTTTAACTGTCAGATACAGGGGGCCCAGAAAACATGGTAAAGATAGATCAGATGGGTAAGAAACAGGTTTACCAAGACACTTTATAAAATATTTAGCTTTTTAGTTGTTTACCAGGGCAAAACCCATAAAGCTTTACAGACTAGAATGATTCCATCTTTATGCATTATGGGTGGGAGTACCTTGTACAACCTTGTGAAGCTTTAGCGATTGGTCTTGACTATAGACAATTCTGGGATACATGCCCTCTTACTTTAGGGTAGCCTTGCAATTTTTGTGCTGTTATGTTATTCTTCTCACCAAAATACACATTGTCTAATAATATTTAAGCTGTATAAACATACCTTTCAAGGGAAGGAGCTGTTGAAAAAATCCAGGCAAGGAATTAGCATGAGAGCAAACCTAGTACTTCATTACAATCCTAACTCCTGTTCTGGACAGTCTCTGCTCTCCGAGATAAATGGGAAATAAAGATAGACACATGGATTCTTTCTGTCCCAACAATTAAGAAGAGAGTAACTTCCGACTTTCTAAACAGCAGTTGTTCCCTTTCTGTGAAGAACAGTGCTGTCTAGCCTGCAGTCAGCTCCTATGTTTGAGATTTTAATTTGGTGGTGGTGTCTGTGAACAGTTAATAGTCTGTGTGGTTAATTGTGAATGTATCTTAGATGGGAGTGATTAAAGAGAAAAATCCATTTTTCAGTTCTGCTTTATATTTCACCTTCAAGACAGAACTGACTTCAAATGTTTTATTGTACTGCTTTTATTTTCAAAGTCAGCCACGTGGTGCCTGGGAGTTTCATAATCAACCTTTGCTAAATAAATTACAAAAAAACATTTTTCTTTTACTAAAGCAGTTAGTGGGGAGAGAAGTCCTAAAGCAGGACTCATGAAGATCTGAGAGAAACTATTCAATGCACTTGCACGGGAAAATGTTCAGCTGAAAATCTATCATTCTTCTATTGTTGGTGCTTTATAATCATCCCATATGGGCTCACCCTGTTTAGCACACCTCATTACCTAGGTGTAAGACACTTGTCTGCTGTGTTGTTTGAGATCCAGCCTTGGAGTGTCATCATCTTCCCACTGACCCTCTTCCTGTTGCTCACACCTTCTGCAATCATCTACAAGACAAGAGTTTGTCCATAGAAGCTCAGAAAAGCATGGACTCTGGGAAAGAACATGGGGGAGCTGGAAAGGCTTAACAGGCCAGAGACAAGAATCCTAAAGGTGTACCAGTTTCTTCAAGTAGATAATGAAGCTTGCATTGAAACAAATGGAAGTCATGTACCCAGCAAGAAGATGACATTCTCAAACCTGTACATAAATGGAGTTGCTACATACCCTCTCTTTTAGCTCTGTAGCCTAAATGGCTTTAATATACAGGAAATTATTTAAATCTAGAATATCAAAATACACACTTTCCTTCATTTAGTGTTAAGACAGTAGTGTCGGGGGGGTGTTTGACAACTCATTTTTTCTTTAGGCAGCATTAAGTGCCTTGAAACAGTTTTCAGAACAAGGACTGGATCAAGTGGATGGGGCTATGAAAGTTGAAAATGGATCACATGAAAAGTAAGTACCATTTAAATCCTCTACATTTTAATGCCTGTGTGGCATGGTAGATAAGAAATGTTAATTAAGAGCTTAGTTGCCCTTTCAAACCTGTGCAAAACTTCTTTCCTCTGGAATTAATGTACAGTTTGTGATGATTAGAGAGGATAAATAAGATTTCAGGTTTAGCATTGCTGATAATGTTTACTAATGAGCTATGAGACAGATAGTCCTCTCATGGAAATCCTAAAGAAAAGGATTTTCTTTTCATTGTATGGATTCTGTGTAAGTAGTATAACATGATTTTTGTCAAATGTGTTGTAGCGCATGATATTGCCTGTAAAGAAGGACAGCTATCTACCAATAAGTCCTTATGTCTGCAAGATGAATTTTACCCTAGAGAATTTCAAAGTTAAATCTATTTCAGGTCTTAAAAAAACTCTTGCATGGAATATTAGCTTTAAGAATATATGCTAGAACCAAGTTTCACACTGGTTTTACAATTATTTGAGAAAAGGGAATTGTCTGTTGAGCATATACTTTTTTTTCCAGCTGCTAGTCTGTTTATGTAAGAAGGTAGTCTTGTGTTAAATAAATTAGGAAGTGGTAGAATAAAAGAAGCTAAAAGTGGCATTTGGAATTTTCAATAGATATATTGTGGCTATTTATAAACTTATTTAATCAGAAACATTTTTCCATATGATCTCATAAGCATAGGATTTGAACATAAATATTGTTGTTTCACTTTAAAATGTTACCTTCCACAGTGACCTTTGAATCTCATGTGCCATCTGCTAATAAACATGTCTTAAAGATGTGCAACCCTGGACCTTACCACTCTTGTTAATGTATTAATCTTTCAGACAAGTCAAGCATCTGGGAGAGAAAGCAGACAATAAACAGACTAACTCAGGCACCATTGCTCAGGACTGCAAGGATTCAAAGGCTGTCGTCTAGGAGCTTCCCAGCACCCACGGCTGCCACTGCATCCTTATAAACCTGTCAACACGCAATAGGGTGTATGTGTACAAGGAAATGAATGACTAATACCACTATTTGAGTCTTATGTGAAGACAACACTATTCTAACATGAGATAGTAGACATGGTACTGTTTATTCAACTGCGAAAAAAAATAAAATTGAACATTTCCCTTAAAACTGCAGATCAGAGCATAACTCAATTGCCCAGAGGCAGAAGGAGTCTGATCATGTTACTGGAGGTTAAAATAACAACTTATTAACAAAAAAATAAGTTAGAAAAAGAAAGGGAAACTTTAAAATCAATTAATATTGAGGAAAACAAGTCAGCATTTTTTTCTGTTATACATTCTTTTTCATAGTGTAGTTTTAAGTTCAGCTTACTGTTTTTTAAATAATGCTTGAATATTTTGAAATTAATGAATGACAGTGCTGTGAGAGTTGTAGTTGTTGTCTTCATATATAGTCATACAGCTTATCTTTTTATGCAGACATTATGCATTCTTCATTCTATATGAATATGTATGACTTTAAGATGCACTACTCAGAGTTGTATGCAAACAGAAATTTAAATCATGACAAGTATTTGCTTAACATGAACAGATGTTAGTTATGATCAGTCTCGATATACTCCAGCAAAAAAGCAGATATGGTATTTGATTTTCCTTGCCATAATCAATTAAAGAGGCGTCTTGCCTCCAAGCAACATTTTCCCCTTCAATTCTGCTCTCTGTTGTGTAAAGCACATCTACACCCCATTCTGTGTGTTGTATCAACCCACCGTTTGCATCAACTGAGTGTTTTTAATCCCTGCATTCAGACCAAGAGCAAAAGGTAGGATTGCAACGTTATCAAGCTGAGAATGGAAAACTCTTGATGTAAAGATTGTTCCTTTGTGAAAGAAGTGGCAGCAGAGATAAGAATTGTGGCTGCTCTGTACCAACATATTTCTTTTAAGTTTGTGGTCAAATGCAGTAAAACCACATCAGTTCATGTGTACAGTGACAGTGTCGTCTCTTCCTTTATTATTCAAAAGTAGACAATTAAGAGAGTGAAGTGAAAAAGTGAATTACAAACTAACAAATGACTGGCTACTATACCTAAGTCAGGGTTCAACCTACCTTTTCCCATGCCACCACCTTCTACAAACTTGCTGTGTTAGACCAGTAATCCTGTTTTTTAAGTCATATATTTATCAAAACCACAAATATTCCATAAACCTAATAAAACAAACACATAAAGCTTCTACCAATTGTATAGCAGTCACAACAACATTGCACAAGTTTTCAGAAGCATGCAAACAAGGGATGACAACACAAGTGACTCACACAAGAAAGCAGACAAACAGCAATGTGAAGAAGTGGATCAAAATACAGTGGCATTGATTCATCTCTGGGACAGGCTTTCAGGGTGGCATGCATCATGCCCTTAAAAGTTTGGTGCTCATTAAAAATTTGGAGTCCTTTTTTCTACTTGATGGGTATGATTCTCTCCCCCCCCCAGCAGATAAGGAAACTTTGTTCTAAAAATTTGCACTTTTCTAGGGTCTGACTCCATAGGAGAGTAGGGAACAATCTGAGTCTTTCAGTTCCCACAGAACTGGGAGATTTCCAGAGGCATTTGACACCTGGCAGACTCAAGTCATTCAGACAGCAGCATACAAAAATACTTAGCTTTTGCATGCCATCTTTCTCAGGGTATCGTACCTGCATAACTGGCAACCGGAGCAGAAATTCTACTAGTCCATCACCTCACCAGCTAGCTCAGTGCAGAAACAGGCTCAGTTTATGCTTTAGCAGTACCTGCCAGTGTGTAAAATATAAATGGTATTACTGTCCTCTCCCATGAAGAACAAGAGCAAAAGGAGTAAATGAACTATTTAGTTTACAACTGTGCCCTAAGGGCAAGAGGCTGAGCTTGCTGGGGAGAATGTGACAAGGGGGAGGGCAGTACAAGCTTCTTGGCATTAACAGCACCTTTGTGGTCTATTTCCTATCCCATTACCCTAGAGAAACCCTTTGTATTGGTTTGCTCAGAAGTTCGAGGCACAGCTTAGTATTTGGTGCCATTCCCTAGGCACAGCCACAAACATGCACCCAGTAAACTTCAGATTAGTTGCTGTGTTGCAGATGACCTCATCATTGAGTGACAGACTTGCTCCAGGGCATGTAGAGGACAGCAAAGTGATGCTCTCCTCACTCTACATAAGCAAATTGCAACCAAATGCTTGCAAACAGCTCTTTAGGCCCAAGATGGCTCATTCAGCCCCTCTAATCATTATCATCAGGTTATCTTGCTGGTGAGAGGCATGCTGGATTCTCACTCTGACAGAAAACAAGGTAAGTAACTTTGCTGGGGGGGTTGTTGTTTTTCTCAAAACTGTAGAAAGATTGAGTAGATTTGGAACATGGGGTCATAGAGTAGCAGGATTTGTAACTATTTTCCAAATGCAGGGTTGACTAATACCTGTTGTCAGAAAGTCAGAAAGTTTAGTGCAGTCTGAGTTAATGTGCACACAGATGGCAGATTTAAAGCACCTCCCAAAACGCAGGTTAAAAGCCTCACTGAAGATGCTCCAGTGAGGGGTGAGACAGAGTTTTTCCTGGTATAAATCTCAAGAAGGAGTTTCTGCTCCCTACAGGTATGGATAACAGAGCAGGAATCTCACTATGGAGCTCATCAGGATACCACGCCTGAATATCTTTAAGTGTTACTTTTGCATTTCAAGGCTTCTGTCTCAATGCAGAGGTTTCAGTCTGTCCATCTGCATATCACACATGAGAACCTTCTCGAAGGAACACCTGCTGTATTCACACACATATACAGAAATGCATTTTAAATGTATTTAGACATTATCACTAGCATCCTCCCAAAAGCCCAAGGAAAATTCTTCTACCAGAGATGTTGCAGCAGCCAGTGGACTTCTTGGCTCACAGTTCTTCCTTCTAGTTTCTGAGCTAGCAGCATCTGAAAGCTGCCGGGGAGGGCCTAAGTTCAGTGATCTAAAGCGTGCTTTATTTTCCTTCAGTAACCTTTTTTTTTGTGATATTCCTTCCTAAACTTAGATAAGAATAATAACTAGCTATTTATAGACACTGAAAGGGTACCAATAATTTTTGAATGTTATTATTAGTTCAAAAAGGTTTAGTTGGCTTTTATGACAGCAGTTGGGTTTTTAGTTAGTTAGTTGGTTTTAGATTATACCCTCTTTGAGGTACTTTGTCAAACTTCAGTTTGTAAAGCACTGAGAATAGTTTAGTTTATTGTTTAGCACACATCTACACCTCTCATCCTGGATCTCAGAGCACTTTCAAAGTTGAGGTAATGCCACGTTTTATGTACATGCATCTGAGGTGCAAACTGATGTTTGGGAATAAGGCAGGAATAAGGTACAAGGTTTAGGATAAGTAGTCTACCTGTCTTGCAGAGTACTGAGGGCACTGTACTGAAGACTATGTCCAACTATTTAAGGATTCAGAACCCAATTGGTCAACAGTTCTGAACTGACAACACTCATTAATAAGGAGGACATAGGCTAAAGAGAAAACAGGACCTTCTGATACTGCTCAGAAAATCTTCTCAATACCTTCTGTGTGTCAGTGAATGAAGAACTTGCACAAGAAAAGTCTCATCATTGAGTGAATGAGGGTAACTGATACAATTCAAAGGATGAGAATTCGCACAGTTAGCATCTAAGTTGTCATCTTCAATTGCACACTGACCTTTCAACAAATCCATGCACTCTGTAAGTTTCTGGTTTTGCATCGACACATATAGCACTGATTTCCAAAGGGACAGAGATGCTCCATCCAACAAATCCACAGCAGCATCTGAGCTATAAAGCTGGAAAAGAGGGTGCAGATTTCTCTCCCCAGCTGTCCCAGCAATCCACAGTTTACAGGGAAACCCTCAGCTATAGTCCCACTGAATTCAAAAGATCATCATACTCGTGTATAAGTTCACCTGATCAATTTTATGCTCACAGGATTTAAAAGACTTAGTGGTCATCAGTAGCATTTTTAACGGGTCTTTGGGTAATGAGTAGAGAGGAACTTCAGGAGCTCTCATTTCCTCTGCTGTGTCTCCCCTTTTAGTGTAAGGAAAGGGTTGAGACACATGTTTTCAGATCCAGGAGGGGAGTAGTTGGGATAAATGACTGCAAGAATACAGAATCTCCTCCTTCACCTGAAATTAAAATGAAATCAAATCCTTCCTGAAGTGTATGCAAAGCCCTTGATGTCTGACAGCATTTTACTACATACATTTTACCAGTGTTTGGCTGCTTCTTGTTGTTGCTCCAGTTCCCCACAAAATAGCAGAGTTGCCTGCAGTAAGAGTTGAGCAAAAATTTTGAGCTGGATTTGTTTACCAGTTTACCAGGCAGAGGGTTGGTTTTTTTGTTTATTTGTTTCAAAACACTATGCCAAAATAAGTATGCATGGTAAAAATCTCTTTATCCTCTCCCAGGAACATCTAGTGTTTCCTCACACTCAACTGGGCCCCATAAGCAGGTAAGATTTTCCCTGCTCCAATAAGAATGGCCTTTGTAACACCAAAGAGAAAGTAGCAGAGACTGGAAGGTTATTTTTAATGCTAGTGAGGACAGGGACTATGTCAAAGCCCTGAATACAACATTACATGATGATTTTGTGTGCTTTAAGGGGACATAGCCCTGTGCCCAGTGGGAACGGATCGTGACTGTCCTTCACCAGCCTTCCTGCTCAAAGAGAGCAAGTTATTTGCACTGAGCAATAGTGTTCAGTATTTCGTGTAGCTCCCCAAAAACATCTCCAGAAGAACTGGAAGGAGAGAAGCATGTGCTGAGTAATATCTAGCTTTGCCCTTTCCCTCCCTGCACTTGATGAACCTCGAGCTGAAGAGGCAAGTTACCATCAGGATGAGGCACAGGGAAACATGGCTTCCCCTCTGGGTATTTACCTCTTGTGCAGGTCCCTTTCTGTTTGTAACAGCATTCCTGAGCCGTGATATGAGCTGAGCAAGTGTATACATTGGTAGATGAGGAGTGTATGAAGTGTTTTGGTGGTATGATTTCTATTATTCCACATGAATGGCACTGGCTTTCGTTTCTGATCGTACAGCTTGTTACTTCGTTTATGCAGTTAGTCATGGTTGGCTGTGCACTTTTGTGCTTGGTGTTTTAACTCTGTAGCACTTCAGTACAAAGGAAATTTTAAAAAAGCAATGGAAATGTTTCTAATCTGTTCTGAATTAAATAGACCTGAGTAATTGATATATGAGAGGAGGGAAAGCAAAACAGAGTGATTGCTAACCTGAAAATACAATTTATTTAAGGGCCAAACTTTCATTTATTTATGGTAATCAGGATCTAGGGGAGCCTGAATGCTCATGAAGTTTTATCTGACAGCACACAATAAAAGAGAGGAAAATTAACCTGGATAAAAAAAAAAATTATGTGCCTTACTACAATATATTAAAAATATCTTTGTGTATTAAAACAGGTCACCTAAGCCTGCTTACTTACTTTTGTTTGTGATTATAAGTGCAGCATAGTTTTTCTTTTTTATAAGCCACTTGTACCTGTTAAAAATATTCAAGAGCAATAATAATGAAGTCAATGTAGTTTAATTCCTTGTTTTAAAATGTCTCATTTCCACCCTCCTGCCCCACGACAAATTGACTGTAGTTGAACTGGGCTGGAGATAGATTTGGGTTGTTTAAAAATTTATTTAGATTTAAAGATAGGACGAATTTTCATGTGGTTCAAAGAAAGGAGTTCTATTTAAATATGTAGGGAAAAAGAAATCAAAATGTGACATCCATCTGTGGTGCAAAAACTGAATTACCTATTGCTGAAAATATACGTGATTTTTTGAAACTGAAAGATTGTGCTCCATCCAGACACTGCTAAAGTCAGTTCATCTTTATCTGTTGACTTCAACAGAACTTGAGTTTAATCCAGGACCTTAGCCCCAATGCATGTAGCTAGATCAAGTGTAAGTGTGATAGTCCAAGGACTTAAACTGAACTTTCTTGCTTTGTATTATCATAAAATTATGACTTATTACAAACCAAACTTGACTTCCTCCTGTACAGAAATACAATGCAAAGTAAAAGAGATGCAGAATTTTTTCTTGTTAAGGGAGATGTCTTCCTTAACAGAAATGGCCTGCCCCGGGAGGTCGTTGACTCGCCTTCCCTGGAGGTGTTTAAGGTGTGGGTAGATGAGGTAGTTAGGGGCATGGGTTAGAGATTGGTGGGAATGGTTGGACTCGATGATCCAGTGGGTCTCTTCCAACCTGGTGATTCTATGATTCTACGTACCAGCCTGGAGTACAGCACAGAAACTATACTCTGATCAGCTTTTACACACAGTGTTATTAGCCAAGTCTCCACTTGTTATATTATGAGGGTTATTAGTGATTTAAAGTTCAAACCCAGTGATAACTTGTACAGTTAGGAATGGTTTACAGGTGCACTAGAAGTAGTGTAGGTAGATATCAGTTAAGCAGAGACTACAGTTCCTGTGTACATGTTTCCATTGTACAGTTTCTGTGTTCATGGTAGGGGTAAAAAATTAAATGATCACAGAAAAGTAATAATTCCTTACAAAAGGAAAGTCACCAGGCCTCAGGCTATGCAACCAATTTATGCAGCTCGCTTCAACAGAGCTACTCTTACTATTGTGAAATATGGGATGCACATGTTCAACACAGCACAGAGAAAGATGTTACTACTATTTCAACGTTTCTTCTAACTCATAGACAAAATAACCCTGGGCCAGAATGTTAATAGCACTGACTTAGGTAAAATATAGCAGAAAGGATGAGATTTTCTGACAACTTCTGAAAATCTGATCCCAAAAGTGCACAGCTACCTTGAATATTACATTTGGAGTAATTTTGAAACTGCTTTTGAAATACCAGCAAATCTATCGGCCTGCTATGAAGACCTACTAAAGGTTTATTGATGAGGACACTGTCAAAGCCCTGACGCCATTATTTACAAAATTTTGCAGCAGATTTTGCAGGCATCTGAAAGTTAAGCTCAGACTTCTGTCCCTTCCTTCTGCATCAGTCGTACGCCCAACTGCTGAGTTTGCACAAGAGCTGATACAAAAGATTGCACATAGATTTCAAAAAGACTATGAAAATATTTTCATGAAACAAAAGTTTGTGAGAAATGAGAGTCTTAATGACTTACATGATTTTTTTTTTCCATTTTCTTTCAAATTTTAGTTTGCCAAAAAGACCTAACAGATGCATCCCAAATAATTCATGGTTTGCTTTCTTTCTACAAACAAAAGTCTGATTGAAGAATAAACATAAAATAACAGTTTGGCAAAATCTGGAAAAGGGCACTGTACTGGCTTTTTTGAATGGACCTAAACATTTTATATACATCTAGTATATTCTATATACTGTTGTGTGCATACTATACTTAAACATTATATACACTCATGTGTTTCTCTGTGTGTGAATCGATTCAGACTACATATATTGGATGTGTGTTTCTGTGTGTCTTTAAATATATGTATAGAAGTGGCCTATTTGCCGATTTGAAAACAAAATTCTATTCTAAGAAGAACCAACATGCTAGATACACAAATGTTTAAGTGCCTTATTTGGGGGCAAACTAGGTATGGAAGCAATCTCTGTGCAAGCCAAATCTAGCACATGTCCTGAAGTCCAGAGCCATCCTGCTCAAAGCAGAAGATTGCCCATGTAAATCTCCATTTCTGGTCACATTCAGAGGCATTTTGATCTTAGATGCATGGATTATTTCCTATTCCAGACACTGCTGAAGAAGGAACTCCTGCTGACAAAATTCTGCTTTTTTACTCACTATCTACTCAGTTTAACTTATTCCTCTGCACCTTGCTTCAGAGAATGCCGGAGCCACAAGGGCTTATTTTTTCTTTTCTGTCTTTGCTGAAGCTGCTTTCCAGCTGGCTGGTTCTCTTCACTTTAGAGAGTTCTACTCAGCAGTTGCTAAATCAACGGAGAGGTTTAGACTACTTTGCAGAGTAAGATAGCAGGAGACTGGTGTTCCAAGTTTTTTCCTTAAAATTGTGAAATATCAGTATCAGCTAATCAAGAGGCAGTTATTCATGTCCACCTTTGTACTCTCTGAACCACTGAATATTAAATTAGCCTGTAAAAAACAGAATGTTTTCCATGGAGATGGAAAGTAGCCCAATGATTTCAATGTTTAGGTGGCTAAAGCATTCTTTGACAGTGAAAAGATAAGTTCTACCTGCTTGTCAAAGAAATGCAACAAAATTTCATAATAGTCTTACCCTGTGTATCTTAAAATTCAGTCTGGTCTGCAAAAGCACATGGAAAATACAGTAACTGAACATGCTGTATATATGCCACCCTCCCCATAAGGAAACAGAACCTACCTTATTGAGAAGGAAACTACCGTCCTTCATGACTGCTGCACTCAAGTGATGAACTTCCCTCTGAGCAACAGGTGATGTAAGACTGAGAAATGTATGATCATGACATACTCAGTGTTGTTACAGAAAATCTCATTCTCATGGATTCTTGGAATCAGTAACCACCTATTACATCTGAAGTCAAGAGGGAGCTATGCTTTAATAGTTACCCTAAGTTTATTTTCCTTCTAGATCTTATTAAAAAGGGAACTTTTTGCTTTTCTCTTCAATCCAGCAGTTATATTATAACATCACATATTGCTCCAGGCTTCTGTGGACTCTCAGCTCTGTTTTTGCTTGCATATTTGTGTTCCCTAGTTTATCTTATATTTTTGTTTGATAACTTGGATCCATTCAGAGTCGTTCTGTCATATTTTGGAGAAAAAGAGAGTACAATCAAATTTGAGAACAAGAAGTGAGTGCATGGAAATTAAGTTAGCAGGTTAATTTTATTGCTTAAGGTCTTCACCAAGGAATAATTCATCCAACATTGCTGAAAACAGAAAAAATCTTAATACAAAAAAATCATTAGACTGATAAACCCCAGACCTCCTGTGTTATGCAATTAAATGATAGACAGGGTGATAAGAGCTGTAATATACCTTGAGAGCTATTAATCAGATTTTGGATTAATTTAAAATATACTTCCTGTGCTTTTCTTGCCAGGTGAAGGTCCTTCGATGTTTCCACTGGTGCAGAGGAAGAGAAAACACTTTCCTGAAGTGGGGTGAACTCCACAAACCCAGACAGGCTACCAGGGGGCTTTCTCCAAACTCCTTAATTCTGGGATTTTTTTTCTAACAGCCAGGAAAACCAGTGGTATGAATTCCCCTATGAGCTAGTTTGGTGTGAGTTCTGTTATTATTAATTACTTATACGGCACCATGCGTGTGCATGATTCTTTATAGGCAAAAGATAATATTCCCCAAGAGCTTGCAAACAAAATGCCCAGTGGTACAAACACTTCTTTAGCTTTCCTAGGACATACTACCTGGAATAATCCACCAATGTCAGTAGGCTATTTATGTGCTGGTAAGTGCTCTGCTGGGTAGGAAGTGTTTGCAGGATTAGGCTGTAGTTAAACCATGACATGATCATGGGTGATAAGGGAAGGGAGGGCAAGTGTTGAAGCAATAAGATCATGCTGTTGCTTTGCTTATAACAAAGGTGTCAAGGGGGTAGGGCATTTTTAATGTTTTTTGTTACTTGTGACCCTGTTACCAAGAAGAAAAAGCTCAGCTTTATAGGCCACATGGAAGCAGTGAGCTGCCAAGGAGGAAGACTTGCTTCAAGCAGGGGGAGAGGTACAGCCTCTTACGCGAGGAAGAGGACTCCAGAGGTAAGTAGGAACGCACAAGAAGAGACACTGACCATATGCTTGGAGACTCTCCATCCTCTGCTGCAGCTAGCACGTGTCCACTACATCCTTGAGAGATTTTTTTGGTTTGGTTCGATTTGTTTTGATTTTTTAATTGAGGGCATTTTCAGAAGTTTCCCAGTGCATTTTCAGCTCTTGGCAAGACACAGACACATCTGTGACATTTAGCTGATAGCCTCCTTAGTGAAGGGAAGATTGCCAATGAATCCTTGAGCAACTGTTTATGCTACAAACCAAACTACTGAACTGCCAGTTTCACTCTTACAACACAGAGTGCATTTTTCCTCCTTAACTGAAAGTGTGGAACATAACAGAGTCTTTAAATACTGAGAAAACCACCACATGAAACAAGTAGTAAGAGAGACATTAAGGATGTAGGCTCTCTGCTCAGTGAGACATGCAGCCAGGGCATGCTCCGTTTTTAAAAGCACCCTACGGACTTCAGGAAGACCGCAGGATCTGGGGACAAGAGGGGAGGTTTTTCCAGGATTGCAAGGCCCTTCAGAGAAATACATCCATGGCAAAGGGCCACTGCCTTCAGGGTAAAGGCATACACTAGCTATGGGGCTGGGATGAGGCTTGACAGAAAGCCAGCAGTAACAGGTAGTGTGGAGTTGACAGCTTTGTCTCAGCGGAAATCTGTCCTGGGAGGCTTTTACAGGTGAATACTTTAGCACGGAAGTGTGAGGCTGGCTGTGTGCATAAACCTGCAGCAGAAATGGAGCAATCAGCAGAAATGGAGCATCAGAACCTCCATCCCACCAAGGGATATACAATTAGACCAAGTGGCTGGAGAAAAATCCTAGCTTTCTAAGGGTTTTATAGGAACCCATAAATGTATTGCAGTTTTGCTTTACTGACAGCTCCAGGAGTTAAAAAATGAGAGGAAAGAATCTAAATTAGGGAAGTAACAAAATGATGGAAATCACCAGGGAAACTCAAAGAGGCTCCCAGCTGCTTTCTGCAGGATGAATATTTTGAATTTTCAGCATTTTGTGGGAATTAAATGGATGCCACAATTGTTAAATGAACTTTGACACCCCACCCCTACATTTGAAGGGTGAGGATGGCACTTGCACAGAAAAAGATATTATCAACCCTCACTTTTCTGAATCTCCCCCCCACCTTAATCCTTCTATAATTTGTGGGACTTTTCTCTTTCTTGATCTAGTCTGTGATACATGACTAAATTAGTTTCCAAACATTTTTTTGAAGTTTTTAAATAATTCTGACAAATCACAAAGAACACTTGAAGCAAACAGATACACGTAGGCAGATCCATAGATTATAGAACCTGGATACTCCAAATTTTCTCTTCTCTTTTTGCTGCTTAACCTGTTCCAGACAGTATTGCTGCTTTGTCTTAAATGTCTCACATTTTTAACCTGATTTTTTATACTTTATCAATACTTTTCCTTGAATACTGCATAGAAAGGACTGGTGATGTAAACAGCCAGATCTCTCTGTCTGACAAATCTTTCACATATGACTAATATAAAACTAACCATGAGATAGTCTTGTTTTCTTTACCTTATAGACAGCTTTTGATGTAAGAACCTTGTATATATTTGCTCAGTGCATCTGACACTTGAGATTAGGCTTTTATTGGTAGAAGGTACTCCAAACTGCCAGTCAGAGCGAAATGAGCCATTGTCTTCAGAGATAATTCAAATGCCTCTCCCCTCATAGAGACATATTTTCAAAGTTGCTTCTGACCTTCAGCATGAACGGCGTCACACATACTTTTGCTGTAACTCATGCAAATAACATTAGAGACGCCACCAAGAAGCATTCACACTCTCTCCTGCTTGCAGTCAAAGATAGAGCTGGTGCTTCACAGGTATAACTGCTGGTTCCTAATTCTCATTGACCCTCAACAGGCAGCTCTCTGTAGTACCTAGGTACTTTACAAGCTTGAATCAATGCTGACCTGTTATAGCATTGAATCAGTTGTGACCAGGTCCTTTGTAGTGGAGTGGAGGGTCCAGACAGATTAAAAGAGACGCACTAGCTCTGAGTGAGGAAGGGTTTGGCCCCTTCAACTCAGCAGATGGCTACTGTGCTCCTGCCAACAGCCCTGGGAGCATTATAGCCCCATGACACAGCCCGCAGACAAGGGGAAAATTTACAGAGAAAAACTGTCCTCACTCTATTCCTTCAGACCCTTGGGAATAAATGTGGTATGGGACATCACCTTAGACCAGGCAAATGCAGCTTCTGAGTGCATTTCAGCTTCTCTTGACATCATTGCCAGACTACAGTTACAGATTTTTATATTAGCTTTTTTTTTATTCAATTACCAACAGACATCCCATGAGATTAAGGCTCAAAAGCATACTTAAAGAGGGAATATAGTCTGGATGTAATTTAGCTGCTGTAGCCCAGCAATTCTATAGGTCCCTTTGACTTGTGATATTAAATATATGGAGCAAGCATATGAACGGATTAACATACACAGTCCTATAATTAGCTATGTTATTAAATTTGTGAATTTGTTGAGGAGAAAAGGGTTTCTTGACATCTGTTTAAAAAGTATCTCTCTTTCCCCTGAAATCTAGATATAAAAACCCCCAGACATGTGGGCATGACTGCCTTACATACATTACTGGGATTATTTCCCTTGAGTTAACCAAAGACAAGCATGATTCATACATCAGTAGAACTTTGTGAAAAAATGTGTATAGCTTTTTTTCACAAAATGTTCCTTTTCCTTCCCATTGTAAATTATGAATCATGTGAACATCATGAATTACAGAGTTTTGTTGGTCTATGTTTTTTATTTTTTCATCGTGACCCAACAAACTATGCAGTGGAAGAATAATTATACCAGATAGTACGGTAAATTTTTCCATGAAAATTAATTTTTAATCCTACTCTTGTTGCTGTGTTACCACAAAGTCGTTTGCTTCAATTCCCATAGAAATCTTCTGGTAATTGAACTATGATTTCAAAGTCAAGGTACACATGCACACACACACATGCATATACACATTCCCACTGACTTTAAACAGAAAGTTTGTAGAAGAGGAGGGGAAAATTGGCAATTACTAGAATAGTGTTCCATATTAAATATTTAATCACCAGCCTCAGTTACTGTGGAAATTGTTTTCAAAAATGTAAAAAAAAGAGATGTATTCTGAAAAGTTTAGAATAAGACCCTGACTCACAAACTCTTCAGCAGAGCTCTGTCACTCACTCTGGAGTCCCTTGAAAGGTTGTGCTGTGAGAGCACAAGAAAAAGAGCATATGAGAGAAAAAACACCCCAAACTGAGAGACTCCAGATCATGGGAAGCCTTTCAATATGGTGACTGGGCAGTACCGTAAGCTGATATTCCTATGTAGGGTCTTACTTCTAATGCCGCATTTCTTTAGAATGATAAGCAGGCATTTGTGTTTTCCAATCAACCACTTAGCAACAGTTCCTGCAACACACAGACCAAGTATTTTAATAGCTTTCAAAAAAAAGAACTAATGGTAGCAATATAAAAACATAGTTAAAAACAAGGGAATCTGGATCTGAGTGGTTTTTCCATTTGCCTCCGGCTGTTTGAGAGGATATTCTGTTAAGTCAGAGGCAGAAACACCCACTCAAATATCATGAATTTGAGGTCGATTCTCACATCCAGAAGGGTTGATTTAAAAGTTGCACTAAAGCAATGGAGAAAGCACAGCATGAACCAGTGGGAAAACTTAAAGGCAAGGGAACCGTTAGGTACATTGACACATACAGTCTAACTTCAGGCTTCCCATACAGTCATCAGAGAGGGTTAAGCTTTCAGTGTGGGTGCTCTGAGTCACTGCCCAAAGGATCTCAAGGGGTGATTATTTATACAGCACATTAACCACACAGGAGTATGTAGGAGGTCTAAAGTTCAGGAGCTGAATATGAATACTCCCCAGAAGGTGTGGAGTTTGAATTTCTATTTGCCACTAACATCCTGAGCTCTTCCTCCTCATATTATAGAAGACTAAGGCACTTTCTGCTTTACACCAGCCACAAACAGCTCCTATCAGTGATCCAGAGTGAAGTTTCTCTAGCTCTGGCCTTCTCTCTGGCAGTAGTAAAAAAACAAGTTATATGTTGGCTGTTTGTCCCTGCACAGAGTAAAGTGGCCAAGATAAACTAGTTGGGTTTTTTTTGTGAAAAAAAAAAAGAAGGGAAAGAAAATTAAAACTAAAAAAGAAACTCCCTACTAAGGACCCTCATCCATCTGTTTTTCTTTAGGGATGCTTTAACATTAGCTTAATATCACTTATTTACACCTGAAGAAGTTAAATGATCTTGTTCCCATGAACTCTCTTACAAATGCTGTCCTAGCCTGTGATTTATATAAAAGTAGCTGTTCCCTTAATTTTATTCACAATAGCTTCATTCTTACCGTATGAACCTGCTTTGTCAGTATTCTCTTTGATTTATGGAAGATTTCAAACTACCAAAATAACTATCCCTTTTCTTTTCATTAAAGCTAATCCCCACAAAGACACTTTCATCTACTGATTAGTCATGCTTCAGTGATCTTTGCTAACCAGAGGGTAAGTTATTGATGTGTTAAAGATGTAATCTCAGAGATTCAAGACCACTGAAGAAAATTCAACGTGTTGCTTGACAATGTCAGAATTTAAAAGTATCTTGCTATATTGAACCAGCCTGGGTAGCACACGCTCAGCAGCACTGTCAAATCACTTCAGTTAGGGTATAGGCAAGAAAGGTCTTGTTAGAAAGTGTTTCAAGTTTACAGACACGCTATATTACAGATCATGAAAAGAAGGGATAGGCATTTCCAAAATACTTCAGGAAAGTAGGACCCCCACCTCCTTTGACAGGAGCAAACTAAACTCACATTTCTCTAAATTGCACCCAGATTTCTGAGCCAAATGAGCAACACATTTTCCATTATAACTGTTCGTGTAATTCTGAAAAATTCAGCATGGCTTATATTTCCTAGGTCTTATATCATTGGAACATTTATTTAGAAACCATCTAAACAAACTCCTCTTGCACTGCTTCAAGCTTAGACAATTCTAGCCACTGTGAAACAAAACTGGCCATTGCAGTCATAGAATCATAGAATCATAGAATCACCAGGTTGGAAGAGACCCACTGGATCATCAAGTCCAACCATTCCTATCAAACACTAAACCATGTACCTCAGGACTTCGTGCCTTAAACACCTCCAGGGAAGGTGACTCAACCACCTCCCTCAGCAGCCTGTTCCAATGCCCAATGACCCTTTCTGTGAAAAACTTCCTCCTAATCTCCAGCCTAAATCTACCCTGGCGGATCTTGAGGCCATTCCCTCTTGTCCTGTCCCCTGTCACTTGGGAGAAGAGGCCAGCTCCCTCCTCTCCACAACCCCCTCTCAGATAGTTGTAGAGAGTAATGAGGTCTCCTCTCAGCCTCCTCTTCTCCAGGCTAAACAACTCCAGCTCTCTCAGCCGCTCCTCATAGGTTCTGTTCTCCAGCCCCTTCACCAGCTTCGTTGCTCTTCTCTGGTCTTGCTCCAGAGCCTCAACATCCTTCTTGTGCGGAGGGGCCCAGAACTGGACACAGTATTCAAGGAGCGGCCTCACCAGTGCTGAGTACAGAGGGAGAATCACCTCCCTGGACCTACTGGTCACACCGTTTCTGATACAAGCCAATGATGTCATTGGCCTTCTTGGCCACCTGAGCACACTGCTGGCTCATGTTCAGTCGGCTGTCGACCAACACCCCCAGGTCCCTCTCCTCCTGGCAGCTTTCTAGACAGACTTCCCCAGTCTGTAGCTCTGCATAGGGTTGTTGTGCCCCAAGTGCAGGACCCGGCATTTGGCCGTGTTAAACCTCATGCCGTTGGACACTGCCCAGCAGTCCAGCCTGTTTAGGCCCCTTTGCAAAGCCTCCCTACCCTCCAGCAGATCGACACTTGCACACAGCTTTGTGTCATCTGCAAACTTGCTAAGGGTACCCTCAATGCCCTCATCCAGGTCATTGATGAAGACATTGAACAGGACTGGACCTAGCACTGAGCCCTGGGGAACACCACTTGCCACTGGCCTCCAGCTGGACTTAACACCATTTACCACCACTCTCTGGGCCCGGCCATCCAAACAGTTTTCTACCCAGGAGTCTCTAAGTCATTTTCTGTTTAGACAATGACTATCTATGATGATAAGCTCATATACCAGCAACAGCTTCCCATGAATTCACAAAGACAATCATCCTGAATATTTAACTTAATAGCTGTGCCAAGGAGACTAAGGACTCATGGAACTCTATACCCTGGCTTAGAGATCATGGAAGTTTCAAGACCAATCCACCACCCAGCAAGGTAGCTTGTATTATGATTCTGAAAAGGGCATATGACAAGCCTGAACCTCCACTTCCAGCAGAACTGTGACTAGCAGCTACATGACGTGTTTAAGTTCATCAGAATACATCTTTGTTGCAGGTACATCACAATTTCCTCAGTTATATGCCTATTCATGGCTAATGTTTCACTATCTGGACACTAATAGTATTGTACTGTTTTGAAAATTATACATGAGTATATATATATACATGAGTTGACACTGTTTTATCAGGACAGGAGCTGAGCTGGCACTGTGTGCCCGTAGAGCATCTCTGTAGAAGGCCTTCTGAACCCACCTTGTGCTGTTCTTTCTCTCACAGTCCTGTTACACAAATAGTCCAACACTGACTGCACTAACTTAAATGCCTGCTTTGTCCCAGTTTCAAAACTTCTGCGCAAATGAACACACGCTCAGTCATCACTCTTTCTCTTAGATTAGCTACAGGCTGCTCCAGGTTCAGAACTTCTGTTCCACAATTTTAACACTGCTTGTGTTTGAACTGGATCAGTATAGCCACATGCCTTTCTTGTCTTCTGTCATTCGATCTCAAGTGCTGTTCACTAATAGACTTGATTCTCATTTCCTAGTTTTACCCCTTCCTTTCATGTCCTGTGCTACAATATGGTCCTTCAGCCCTGTCCAGCCCTGTACTCATAGCACTCCTTTATGCTACTGATTTTTTCCCCACACAATTGAAATTTTACCAATATTATGTCAGTATCCCTTATTTTGCAGTATGAACTCATCATCTGTCCTTGCTGTTTAGTAAATCCATGAGCCAGATCAGAATTCCCCTTTCCTTATGGATATTAGACATGGAATAGCATGTACAGGATTCATGGAGGCCAGCTTTCTGCCTTCTTTCTAGGAGTTGTTTCTTCATCTAGTGTATTTCTGAATGGACGGCATGCAGTTCCAGGGCAAATACTGCTCCTCTAGGAATGCACTCAGAATCCTCCAGCCCAAATCAGGACTGGTGAGAATACACCTCGAATACTGTGTTCAGTTCTGGGCCCCTCACTGCAAGAAGGATGTTGAGGCTCTGGAGCAAGTCCAGAGAAGAGTGATGAAGCTGGTGGAAGGGCTGCAGAACAAGTCTTATGAGGAACATCTGAGAGAGCTGGGGTTGTTTAGCCTAGAGACGAGGAAGCTGAGGGGGGACCTTATTGCTCTCTACAACTACCTGAAAGGAAGTTGTAGAGAAGAGGAGGGAGCTGGCCTCTTCTCCCAAATGACAGGGGACGGGACAAGAGGGAATTCCTTCAGCTCCACCAGGGTAGGTTCAGGATTGACATCAGGAAAAAGTATTTCACAGAAAGTGTCACTGGCCACTGGCAGAGGCTGCCCAGGGAGGTGGTTGAGTCACCTTCTCTGGAGGTGTTTAAAAGATGAGTGGATGAGGTGCTGAGTGGCATGGTTTAGTGACTGATAGGAATGGCTGGACTTGATGATCCAGTGGGTCCTTCCCAACCTAGTGATTCTATGATTCTACGAAATCCACTAAGCACATATATATTCATCCTATACTGGCAAGATCCACTGAATATAGGAATATGACAGGAACTCAAATCTTTGAAACCCTTTTTTCAACCAAGATGGCTTCTACTTACACACTCATTTCCCCTTTGGCTTTGTACTGTCCAGAAAAGACTGATGATGGCTCCATGCATCATATCAGACTTGCTCCATGTAGGCACATATCATGCTTGGGAGGGGAGTTGAACTCTGTACCACAATGGAAGCTGGTCTTGGAGATTGCCTGATGGATGATGCCCTCTGAGTCCCATGTCAGCCATTGGTCTGACATTGCTATAGCAAAATAAAGCCAAATGAACCTATCA
This sequence comes from Coccyzus lansbergi, assembly GCA_033558105.1. NCBI lineage: Eukaryota > Metazoa > Chordata > Aves > Cuculiformes > Coccyzidae > Coccyzus > Coccyzus lansbergi. The sequence goes on from JAUMJK010000470.1 coordinate 222,855, forward strand.
AAGTTTTTCCCTTTTTATGTAGTAGGGGTTTGTATTATCTGCAGGTGGACAGTCTGATCTTAGGCTGCAGGACAAATGGAAATAAAATTCTTTCAATACTCAGAATAGATTGTGTCTGAATTATGTCAGGTCTAGCACTCATATTTGTTCTGTGTTTCAACATCTAAGGCAAGGGTTTGGTTCCTATATTTTGTGCAGCCTAAACAGAAGACAAGAATTAGATTTCCATTTGGAAATATCTTTATTTCTTCACTTATGGAAAACTATAAATTACTGTGAGCAACTGATCAGATTAAAATGTACAAAATCACTCATAAGCCATATATGTCAAATTCCAGCACAATTAGGCTATTATTAGTGAAGAAAGACAGCACAGAGGAAAAAACATGTTTCTGCTTTGACCTAGCAGTTCACTGACTCAGAGACCATCTATCTGTAGCACATCTGTGAAGTAATCCAGAATAGTTCAAGCAGCTGGGATGGATAATGCTGACACATGCAGGACAGAGCCAATAATTGTATCTCAGAGAGGCAATAACAACACTCATTGTGGCTAACAGGTATGGTGTTGTTCCAGGGGTTTTGAATTATCCCATCCTAGTTTTATTCTAATGAAAATGAGTTTATTTTGCATATTGACTTTCCATAGACATGTCATTGTGAGTAGCTAGGTACTGATTACACTCTTCATTCCTGTTGCAGTGCCTGGACAATAATATGGAAAGGAGTGTGCCCTATTTGTTTAGCCCAGGCAGCGCTGTTCATTCTATTACTGATGTGACTGCCCAGTTCCATCACTGCTACTTTGCAGATCTCCTTGAGAATGAACTGCTGCTTCTTTGTCAAAGGACATCCCATCAATCAGTTTGTGAATGCTGATGTGTATCCCTTTGCCGATGACTTATCAACCCTTTCTCTTTTTGCTACCCAAAACAATTTTATGACTGTCCTGTTAAGATCCTGTTTCTTGATGACAGCATGATCAGAAAGGAACCCATTAGGTGGTACCTCTCTCATGTAGCTACTCTTTATGGAGTTTCCTTAGAGCAGAAATATCCCTATCCCATAGCACAGGTGTCACTAGCAATAGTCAAACCTTTTCAAAGCGGTATGCAAATACAGCCTAAAGAGATGAATGCTTCTGCATCCATGTGGCCTGACACACAGCTAGCAGCTTCTCTGTAGTTGCATCTGAGAAGGGATATCTACAGATCCTGAAGCTCAGAACAACCTTTGTCCTTCTAGCAGGATTCTTTCTCTGCTGAGTGCTTGGGGATGCTTTTTGCCCCTCTTCCTTGTTTGCTTTTTTTTGGTTCTGTTTTTTTTTTTCCTCCCCAGAATATGTGGAATTTGTCTCTAGTAATTTTCTGATACGTCTCCTCTAAGTCTTCTGAAACATACTGCTAGTATGACTAAAGAGGTGGGAATAGAATTAACAAAAAAAATTTTCACTTTTTTTGTCCCCAGTAGCTATATCTATAGTAGTAGCTCAAACTCTGCCAACTTGATGACCCAGAAGCATGTTTTAGGTACATCCACATTCGTGAACTTTCTTGCCCAACAAAGCATGGGTATAGGCACATTGATTCTACCTAATGGATCTGGCCCACGGCCTTTGTCATCTCCTGACACACTCTGGGAAGATTTAAAAGAATGCTACCTGGCATTAGCCAGGACTATACCAGGAACCCTGAAAACTGTTTCATGAGGTAAACACATTTTTCAGTACCTGTGAATGGCCTTTGGTACTATTTAATTTACAAACACAGGAATGGTCAGAATAATCTTATTTTATTCTTTCCAGTATATTACTCAAAGAAACTTGAACACTTTTAATCCCCCTTCCCAGACTAAGAGCTCCTGTATTCAAGATGTAATTGCTCAAGAGAAGTAATTCCTGGCTGGTAAAAACATACTTCTGGACAGCACTTCTGAGGGCATTTGTATTAATAAGACTAGGTCTCATGCCTAAGCACAGAAAATGACTATATGTGAGAAGGTATTCGCAGAGAATTCGAGTGACAGCACAGAGATTTTTGTTTGTTTTTCAGGGCACATTCAGCACTTAGTGATACAATTGAAAGTTGTGACATTCTGCTCGTGTTTGGAAGCCTATGGGACAGGAATTCTTGGTCCCACCTCTTGTTCATAATCTTTGGCTATTCGCAGCACAGAAATTGTGACTGGTTGTTAGCAGAGTTAAAGATAAGGTGTTGTGAATCACACTTGTAGTGTGAATGTATCTTTCATTCCAGGACATTCTTTCATCAGCAAAGTTCACAGCAACGGGTTGGATCTGGGGAACCTGAATCTGATGTCATGTCACCTATAGAATTTCTGCTGTAACCTAGGAGTTCACTGGTGAATTTCTCTCTTTCACATGCCTTGAAAAAGAAAGCCAGTGATTTCAAGTGGGCATGTTGAGGCCTTGCTGTTGTAAGGGCTGCGGGATAGTATAAGCTATGCCATTTTTTGGCAATGGCAGAAGATCCTTAATGGTACTACAAATCCATGAATAGTATTAGAGGTTTTTCCTGGTGCCTCTTTATTAAAGTTAGTAGAATAGCTACAAGCTATGGTGTTTCTACCTCCTCCACTCTGATTGCTGCTTAGAATCAAGTTCCAGAGTAATTAGTTCATTGCTGAAGAACTTCACATGGTCTTTCTTAGCAGATTTCCCTTATCCCATACAAGGCAGCAATTCACAACTCTGAGTCCAAGTACAAGAGGGCATTCCAGCTGGGACTGGGAAAGCAAAATGCATTAACATTAGATTACTTCAAAACAGATCATATAGGGCATTTCCTCCTCTAGCACTTCACCACTCACTGTCCCAGCTTGCTTTGGATTCATTTGATGAACACCCAATTGAACACACAGAACACGCAACACTCACAATGTACCTGAATGTGATAAAATTCAGTTCTTATCGCAATGTTAAAGGACCCTAGGTGGTGGATCATGAATGTAAATAAGTGCAGCTGAGTGGTTTTCATTTTCACTTTTGTTTTTATCATGGGGTTTGAAGTGTCACATTCTGTAATATAACTTCCCTTTTCTGGTCACAAACAAATGACATCTGGCCACTTTCAATAATAAACTTGAAGAGAGGGGATGTTTCCTTTTAGCTTGTTGGGCCCCTTCTCAACCTTCGAATTCCTACTAGAGCTAGGGTGAAGGAAAGCTTAAAAAAATAATCCCTTAATGATTAAACTCACTGATAAAAAAAAGAACTTTCCTTCAAGCCTCTGAATATCATTTGTTTCACACAATCTCAAACATCCCAACACAAGTTAATGGGTGAGGAGCTGTTTGCTGCTCCCACTCTCATTCTTACATCATACAGGAAACCCTTGCAGGAAATGAATGTTCAGTCAGCTGCCTTCTCCCTCAACACCTTGGGCTTATAAGGCTAAGACAGAAAGCACACAAGGAAGAATTAAGGTGGGGTAAGAGCACCGAAGAGGCACGCCAGGCACCAATAAATCATACACCTTGATTTTCCTGCCTGGCACAAAATTCAGTTTTATTTCTGGAGATATTTCTCAAATAATCTGAGTTTTACTTAGCAGGAAGGTTTCACTACCTATCCCACACAAGGGGACGTTGTTCAGAATTGTGTAAGCTTGATCTGTTTTGTGTCTGTGTCAACTCAGCAGGCATTTTCAAAGGAATACAAAAAATTAAATAAGTCTTCCATTTCACATGAAGGAATGGGCTCCTGACCCTTGATGTATCCACAGCCTTAATATTCTTGTAATCATAATGGTGTGGGGCAGCATTTTGTCTGGGTGAAAAGAGCATGGTTTTGACCAGGCTCACCCAACACTTTTTCACCCAGGAGCAGGAAATGCTGAGGTTATCAATATGAATAAAAACTAGGGAAGGCATTGTTAACAGTGGTAATGAAGAACTCTTTCCTTCCTTGGTTCTTAGTCACAAGAAATACCAGACATCTCTTTTTAAAGATTAAATCATTCAAGCCAAACCACTGCCAACAGTGTAATGCATAGTAAGTCCAGAAAGAGCAATTCAGTGGCTGCATAAGGAACTGTGTGTCTTCCTCCTGATGGTCTGCAAGAACTTCTTTCAAAGCTGATTCAAGACAAGTGAAATATTTCCTGTGGTTCATATGGCCCAGAGAATGGCACCATCCCTGCTAGCACAGTTAGCTAAAGGTTTTCTAGACAAATGTGTTTTTTTTCTTTCTGCTGAAAATACGAATATACTGAAACTGATTTCTGTTAAAAATATTGAAATGCTAAATGGAAATTCTCATGCAGTTTCTGCCTGCACATCCAGTCAGCTGCCTGTTCAACTCCCTTCTAGCTGCCTTGGCAGGTGCATGACTTCTGTCTTGGAAAATGCTTGGAAAAGTACCTTTCAGTTTCAAAACACTAGGAAGTGGCACAGCAAGAGTTAATCACAGAATGGCAGGGGTTAAAAGGAACCTCTGGAGATCATCTGGTCCATCTCCCCTGCTAAAGTAGGTTTACCTGCAGTGGGTTGCACAGAAACACATCCAGGTGGGGTTTAAATATCTTTAAAGAAGGGGATTTTGCAACTTCTCTTGGCAGCCTTTTGCAGTGCTCTGTCCCTCCTGCAGGAAAGAAGTTGTCTGTTTTTGTCAAAGCAAATGAGCAGCTATTGCCAAAGGAAATCTAGTGGGAACTGCAGGAGGAAGAAAGAGGTTCGAGATTCTGAACTGTCACCATCACAATCTGAAACAAGAAAATTTCTTGATAAAAGGTATTATCCTTTCCCATGAACCCGCAGAAGAGCCAGAAGGCTCTTAAAGTTTCTGTGGAATGAGGCCAGCTTATGACCTGCTAAAGAACACTGGCAGTTCATGCCAGCAAGAATGAGTTCACTAACAGGTGTTTGCTTCCTCCTCAGGCTGTAACAGGCACCGCAAGTTTGCTGTGCCAATGTGGGGAGCAGCATCTTCCAGATCTCTTTAAGTGCAACCCTTGCCTTTTGAGGTAAGTCACCTTCAACAGGAAAATGTTGTGAATGATGAAAACGAACAATTCATTTATGTGGCAAATAAATGAAATTCTCTGCATTGATCCTGTCATGCCCAAGATAGATAGCAAGCTTTTACTTGCCGCCAGCATGTGGACCCTGAGGCAGTACTGGGCTTGAAAGCTGTTACAGGCTCTCTTGTGTTTAGCGGTGTGGCAATGCTGGTTTGAGAAGTCCTTAAATAATCTGAAACACCTGCTGTATAAGGTGGTGAGCTGGCAAGTCTGCTGATACTAACATCACCGGGTCACATTTCAGCCCTCTTCCACACCCATCCTTATCTTGCAACTGTATATTAGGAAGGGAAATGAACCCTTGGGGGGAAGCAACAAAACCAAATAGCAAGAGTAACAGAGTCATGTGCTGTAGCAGCCGGAGTATTTAAGGAACACAATAGCTATCACATGAATCACAGCAGCGTTGTGGGCATCTTAACACCAGGGACAGGTTTACACAAGGTTTTTGAATATTAATTAGTAACAGGTGAGAGGGAAAAGTATAATTTGTGGGTTTTTGCTCCCTGGCTGCCCTTGCTTACAAGGTCTGTCTCTTGGCATGTAACCAGCCACCCAAGACTGCCAAAGAGTGACCAGGCTGCCTGAGCACCAGCCTCACAAATGTCATCACCATATTGTGGGGGCATGCACATGGCATTCAGAGATGAGAAAATAAGCTGTTTATAAATATCCACATCCATCTATAGGAAAGTTCACCATGGAAACAAGCAACAGGGCTGGTGGGCCTACTGCCGTGAGGCTCACAAAATCACACATTAAACCTGCCCTGAGATTTGAACTGCTATTATAACAGACTGTTCACTTCCTCTGTTGCCTTCTGAGGTTGTGATCTTCCAATGCTTGTGCTTCTCACAGATTGTCTTTGCTGCAAGGTCTTCTAGGAAAATTATCACAGGAAATCCCAGGACAAGTCACTGCAAGTGGCCACATTGAGTTCTTTGCTGAGACAGAGGAAAACATAGCAATGCAGGTTAGAGACAGTTAACTCTACCCCCCTGCCCCTGCTTAGAGACACAGGAGTTCAGGCCATGTCACTGAACACGGGTCTCTAACTTCAGAGCCTGTGGTTGCATGCTGTTCCCATCTCCAGTTCAAAGGGGATGCTCTGGGAGTCAGCTTTATCTTTCTAGTCCATGAGAAGTTCACCAGTAGTTTACATTTTCCAATATTTTCTTGGTGACTAACAGTGTTATTGAACTCCAAGGAGGACAATATTTCTGTCCCTGGGTGACCAGCTTGTTTTACAGGTCCCAGCCTTGTGTCTGGCTCTCCCTGTTCGCAGCCTTCTGTCCAAACACTTCCTTTGTCTCTGAAACTCTATGGTCCAGTGCTCTACAGCCTGTCCCGTATCTCCTTAACCTGCTACAAAATCTCTCTCAAAAACCTATCATTCCTCATTTTGTTCCTGATGACAGTAATTGATCAAAGCAAAAATATGGCTTATTGTACTTGCCAGAATTGGAGAACCCCACAGCATATCTGATGTGAGCAGTCATCTTTACAGCATCTGAGCTAACGGAAATCATGATTAGCTGCACACTGCCTCAAAAAAAAAAGGGCTTGGTTTGGGCTAGCAAGTAAGCTGGCGTCCCTGTGGGGGAAAATGCTGACCTTATGTAGAGAACTGACAAATGCAGTACTGACCTCAGCACTTCCAAAGCCTCTAAGAAGTGCCCAGAGCAGAGAGAGAGCCCATGGACAAACACACTGTGCTCCCTCTGGTCCACTTTACCGGAAGCTAGGCAGCAGAAATGTTGTCTGGCTTGGAAAGTCGTGGTGCTGGTTCATTGCCTGACTGGCACAGAAAAGTTTCTGTGTTTATGCTAAAATGACCAAAAACAAGGCCTGAGAGGATTCTTTTATAATCAAGATCATTTTCTATCCTTCAAGCAGGAAAGCAGAAGGGCATTGCAAGAGAGAGAGATTTTGTTAAGCGGATTAACATATTAACTAAAAATAAATATTGGACATATTTGGAATTCTAGGATAATCTTGCTGTTCTTATAACAATAGAAACCACTCATGTTTCTCTCCTCTGCTTTCTGTAGCACTGAAATTTGTATTAGCCAATTTTACTTAAAGTTTTATCTATGTTGTGCATAAAAAAGATGTGTCTGTGCCTAAGGCACATGCTGTCACTTGGGTCCAGGTGATTTAGTGTTTTGGCATGTTTTGATTCAGCAACTACAAGCTGAATAGTTTACCAGAAATCTATTTTTAAACAAAAAAATAGTTTTTTATTTTTACTTAATTACTTCATATTTTTTGTCCAGACAGCATCTCCCTTTCATTTTGTCCATCTAAACTCACGAACCTGGTCAGGGAGAAGATTTTAAAAACCTCTTATGGTCTTCATATCCCTGCCCTCCCAACAGTAGTCCTTGTGTTGCCTAAGCCAGGTCAGAGCCTGAAGGAGAGTAGTCCCTTGGGGATGACAGTGTCCACCCTGAGAGATGCCACCTCCAGGTGTCTGGAGGATCACAGCAGTACCTTGGCCCAAAGGTCTGTCTATTGCATTCTCTCAGGAGAGCACCCAGAAAGCCACAGTTTCACAGGGGTGCAGGGATTCTGCTGCCTGCACTATCACGAAGTTGTGTTAATGAAGGTAATGGATTTATTTCCCGTCCGTCAGCCCTGAGGGAAGCCTCTTGCTGCACATACTCAACACACAAAACTTGGTGACCAGTTTTACCACTGCAGTTCAAGTTATGAGGGTTGCAGATCTCCCTCCCCCAATCCATTAGAAAGCAAAAGGATCCCCATGGGGAGTTATTTTCGCTGCCCAGCAGCAGCAGCAGAGCCATGGGTGCTGTGTGTCTGCTAGCCAGCAAGTGACCATCTACCATCATGTTGAGGTAGATCTATTCCACAACTCCTATCTACCTTACTCTCTTGCAACTTAAAATGATTCCCTCTTTCTGAGCTAAAAAAACCCAGATGAAAACTCTCAAGAATTAATGAAAAATAAATGCCACAGCATTTTCCTGTAGGAACTTCCCAATGGATTTATATGCATATTTATGTGTGTTTATGTATGTATACATGAACACACAGATTGCACCGTTTCAGCGGGGGACTTTCTGGTTTACATTCTGCTTGGGCTAACACTTGCACTTTAATACCAGATATCACTGTAAGACATAATGAGAGTCATTAAATGTATTTATTAGCTTATTAAACTGAACTGCCTTCACTGTTGCAGCTGGCCTGAGTTTTATAGAAACCCCAGCAAATCCCCAAAGTCACACAACAGGAGCCAAACACACTTTAGCTGATGACAGTGTAAATATCAAATTTACTAGGGCTAGCAAGTGGCAAACACAGCTCTGGTATGTTACTTAAAAACCTGCCATGAGGCATAGTACGTAATTCTCAACTCATAAGGCCAGAGTTGCTTCGGAAGGAAATGTGAGAAGAATTTGATAGGATTTAGTGATATTTTCAGGGATACAATTTAATTACCAGCAGTCAGGAATGACTTGGATACTAGCTGCGGGTCTGACCATTGAAGTGAGAGGAAATACTTAAGCCTGGGTTGCTCTAACATTGGTTTTAAACACAATAAGCATGCACATTTTTATCAAAATCTATGTGGAAAATAATTCTATTTTTTACTTAAGTTCAGGCAGGAAGAAGGAGATCCCAGTGGGTGCTGATTGTGTTAATGGGGTCTATCTACGTGTGAGCAGGCAAAAGCATTTGTGGATTTTCAGTGGGCAAAAAGCCTTTCTTACAGGCTGCAATTTGACTTTTTTCTCTGATTTTTGAGATGTTAATGTTTCTTCTTTCACACCTCGGTTCCTCCTCCCTTGGTTCAAAGATCTGTGGGACCCTGAGAACCATGTCTTCTCAGTGCTCTAAGCAGGGGTGCAGGCAAGCATGGTGCTAACAGAGGATGCCTCTCATTACTGCTCCCAGGGGTTGGCTGAGGGGTAATGCCAGCAAGTATCTCAGGTGCAGCAAAGTACCCTGACTGTGGGGACAGATCAGCTGAGCAGGGAGCTCTGCACCCAGCAAAACCCAAGGGGTCTCAGTCTCCTAGCCCTTGGATGTCACAAAGGTTGAGATCCTGGAATTGTGCCAGGGTCATGCTGTCCTTAACCCTCACTTTCCAGTAGTCCCACATATGTGAGGACGATGGGAAAGGCTCCAACCCTTTCAGACATTTCTTGAGCTGATCCTCCAGGGCAAAGATGAATGGGCAGGTCCCTGGAGCAATTGGCAGATGCAGTATCAGCCACACTTTCGGCCAGAGATGACTCTGCATCACCAAAAAGATATCAGAAAGGGATTAGTCACAAGGAAGTACATTTTGTTTTTAAAAGCTGCTCTCATCCAAACAACCTTCTCAAACTTGTTTGGGAGAATAGACTCCCAGGGCACTGTACAAGTAATGCAGCCAGGTGAAGACAGAAAAGCTGCTAGTTTGCCATGAGATAGCTGTGACTAAGAATGACGATATCACGCAGTCACCATCTGCCTTAATAATAATAATAAAAAAGTCCTGAGCCCCTTTTCACTCCCATTACAAGGAACTCACTAATGATTTTGCATCATTTTCCATAAAGTAGAAGGAAAACCCCTGCTGAGGTATTTCTACTCTCACTCTGTCTCACTGTCCCGCTCTAACACCCACAGTTCTCCTGAAGATACAGTCACTGCTTATTCAAAGTTCAAGCGTAGGGGAACCTTGAGATGTTCTGCCAAAAACTTCCCCCTTCCCCCACTGCCCGTGTCTGAATCACTGGCAGCAAGCATAATGGCAAAGGGTGTCACATTCTTCTTACTGTAATTCTGTAAAGCAGGCTGGGATATTTTCTGAGATTTCTTGTAAAGCTGGATGCAAGTGACTGTGTATGTGTGTAAACCCAGTTGCCAGTAAATCATCTTAAACTCACATGTTTGGAAAATCAATGACTGTTTTGTCTGTTTTCTTATAATTAAGAGGATTTATTCAAATTATAATTGAAGATTTACTTCAGGCTTTGTTCTTCCAAGCTTTTTGTTAAACTTGTAACAAAAATAACACAAAAGTGTATCCCAGATAGATGGAGAACATTAACCATAACTACCCACACCCCTATACACACATTTTTATAATGGCTTAGACTGACATTAGCCAGGACACTCAGAGCTCAGATTCACATGGCCTTAATTCATATCTTTTAACACATAAACTCTTCACTTTATAGGGCAACATTTTAAAAATAGGCAGTGGGACCTAACCCCAAAATTTTGTGTAGCTCTGACTATATTGGCTCTTCCTTATTCAGCTTTATCTTTTACAGCCATTCTTGTTCTCTTTTTTTTCAAAAGATAACAGCTACAAAGAGTGATTGAGAAAGGATCAATTAGTTTTCTGTAAGATCAATTTTATTTTGGAAGAAATGGTGGGTTTTTTTCATTTTAATATATGTTAATCATGTACATTTCATATATTCTTACAAACACAGTGAAAATCATTGTAATTAGTTGATCTAGGAACTCAACAGTTAAGAAATGCCAAAGTTAATTGCTCACACAAGCCCATTTATTTCTCTTGTGCTCATGTACTGGGAGATGGCTTCCACTTAGGGTTAAACCTTGTTCACTTTGGTGCTTGTCCTTATCAGCTCCCTCTGCCCTCCCTGCCCTTCCAGCTCCCTGTCACATAGACCAGCCATGCCTAGTCCTCCAAAGTGTCTATCAGATCATGGCCTCTCACCCCTCTTACCCTCTTTTTCCACCCTGCTCCTAATCTCCTGGACCACAAGAGGCAGAGCTGTCCCCCACCTCTCCTATCAAAACACAGTTCTCAATGAAAACACAGGCACACCACAGTTATGGGAAATTGCCTGCAGATCATGCAATTATTTTTCACGTACAGAAGTATGCTTTCTATCAACTGGTCTCCCACATGCTTCTGCTGTCTGCCCCAGTCAACAAATAGCCCCAGTTTACAGATGGAGGCAAAGGAAGGACATGGGAGGCTAAAGGCAAGCTATGGGACAGTTTAAACCCAACCTGGCAATATAGGACATCTGCTTCAGCGGAGCAGTCTCGTCACGCAGGACACCTTATTCATGCACAGACTTAACTACTTGGGTTCAGCAAGTGGGGCTGATGTGCTGCAACCATTTTCCAGAGAGCTGTTTCCCTAAGCTTGCTCAGCATCTGGAAATTTGAACATTTCTGGCTGCAAGGAGGAAAAGGCTTACAGGTCTGGAAGGCCTGACAGGTAAAAAGCAAGAAATTGAAACTGGATACTGTTCTCCCCAGCCACTTTATCCCTAGGACATCAAAATGCACTTATCCCCTCCCAGCTTGCTTTGAGTGTTAATTTGAATCACAATCAAGAAAAGAAAGAAGAAAACTGGTTCCAAAACCTGAAACATTTTGACTGAAGAAGGAAGCAGTAACCCAAGCTATGCCACCTCTGCATAGGTCCTTTCTTAGCACACCACTTCCCAGAGCCTTCCCTGGTTGAAGCTGGGCCAGAAGCAGGCAAGACTCTCAGGCCAGCAAGGTAGCACAGAGAGGACCATGGCTCTGCAGCTGAACGTTGTTGGACTTTTCTGGTGGAAATTCTGGTCCTTTCTTCTGCATTTTTATGTTTTAACTCAGTGAGCAGCCAGTTTAAGTAATACATTACCAAGTCTCCCCAAAACAGGCTGCAGTGTTATGCCCTCTCCTGTGCTGCCTGGGCAATTCTTGCATTGCTAAATTTATCCAGAAATGTGATTCTGAGAAAAGCCTGGGGAGAGGCTGTATCCCGAGCAGAGCTCTGGCTGACAGAGATGTGAAACAGGGAGTAAAATGACTGTCACCTGCAGCTCCAGATCTCCAGGGAAAGTATAGTTTCTGATTTTTTTTTTGTAAGTAAATAGGATTGCCTCAGAGAGACAGCTGACTCCATCTTCCGTTTCCCATGCAACACCTGCAGCTCCACAAATTTGGATCAAGTTTGGGTCAAAAAAAGGGTAACATTAATATAATCAAAAGTAATGTAATGAGTTTAACTGAATGAATAGTTTCTAAACAGCCCAGGATCTTTTGTGCTGTGGACTGCCTGGATTCTGGACCTGAAATCTTGTAAGTCTTTTCCAGAAATGCCAGTGGACTTTAGAAAGGATATTGAGTCTAGCCTCACTGACAGACCAATTGACCGTGTTCCCAGGCTTCCACCTACATAGAGACATTTCTAATGTCCTCAAAACTGCTTGAGGGCTTTATCTCTGGTTCCCCATTTGCCCCCAGGGAGCATGGGAGCAGTGCTGAAGATAGAGTCCTGGCATTGCCCTCTGTACAGCCAAGCATAAGGAAGCTGCAGGATTTGCACATCTTTGAAGCAAATCCTAAGTATTCCCTTAACTCTGTATCATCTTAATTACTCCGTCAAGTTCATTAAGACATGCTTACATTCCCAGCTTTGCTTATAGCATCTTCCAGAATTATGCAGGTTCCTCTCCATTGATCTGTTTCTTAGTTTACATCTCTCAGTATAGATATTCTCCTTTACTGAAGTTCACACATTTTCATGGATCTTTAAAGGAACCCTGATAAAAAAGAGAGCAGCTTGTTGATCATTCTTGTTGCATTGGAAAGTAAATCAACCTAGAGAGCTTTATGCCCTTGTTTCAATGGAGGCACAGCCACCTGTCCACCGCTGGCAGCATTCTCCAAGAATACTGAATAACAAAACAAGTACATCTAAAAAGCCTAGGAAAGGAGACACTCTGTAAATTCAGGTAAAAGATTTCTTTACAGCAGTTGCTTTGTGCGATCAGAAATACTGGTAGGGTAGAGAAGCTGTGGAAGAAATTTTCTTGGCTTTCGGCAGAGGCAGCATCAATGGCCGCATTTAATATAGTAGCTCTTATGAAAAATACATGCAAAATTGCTGGGAGCAGTAGAAAACTGCTTGCCTCGTAGACAGAATAAGCCATGTGGTTTGGATGCAGATTCAGGGTACTGCATGAGAGGAAGCAGGGCTGAGAGTTTCGTGAAATCTATATGAATGTCCACACCCAGTGCCTCTCTATATGAACCCCACACTATGAGCTGCATCATCTCAAACTGAATAAATTGAAGAAAATATTGTCAGAAGCAACTTGTATGTGCAGAAAATAACAGATTTTGAACATAAAATCTGTTTTTAGTTCTTTACTTCTAGTCCACTCAAGTTTCAGTTGTTTGAAAAGACTTTTCTTGGACAAAAAAAGAAGATGGAAAAAGAGACTGAGCAGCAATTTGAGCTTATGCTTTGTGTAGAAGTCTCAGGCTTGAGCTCATGAAAGTATTTTGCTGTGATTTGAGACACAAGATACTCAGTTCACTAATCTAGGTAAGAGCCTACAAATTATTACATGGTTTGCTCCTGTAACCCAGGGACTTAGCAGAAGGATACATCCCACTGAGCTATTTTTATTATCCTGTTTTTTTGTTTATCTCCCAGTAGAGGAGCTTTTTCAAACTCGCTGATGCACTTTTTGGGTACTGGGATGTTTGAGTGCACAGGTGCTCTGAAATATGTGTGGTGTTAGATTACAGAATAACTCTGATGTGATCTTTTGACTTTTGGGCCTGATTGTTAGAAAGAAAAATAGAAGAAAAAGCAGTAATTGACTACAATTCAATAGAGCTTTCCATTCAGCAAACAGCCCAGAAGAATTTCTTAATCCTACATGTTTCACTTTGGGACCTTATGTGTAATATCACACAGATAAATTAACCGCATCAGTCCCCGATTCAGCATATGCAGATCATTGCCATTGAAGTTTCCCAGTTCATCCTCTTCTCCCTAGTCATAAATAAAGTCAGGAGTGGGAGATCCCCTTTAAAAAAATTTATCTCTTTGACAGTCAAACAGGTGGCGATGTTAATGCTAAGTCTCAAGAGAACTTGGTTGGTAAGAATGGCCCTGCAATAACTAACCACAATGATTTACAAGGGACTAAATTGCCAGATTAGGCCTTGATAATTTTTCAACTCTTGACTTCATTATTACCTTGTGGATCTGGATCTTACATCACCTCTAGGAATGCCTGGGATCAAATTAAAGTGGAAACACCTGGTTGAAAGTCAGTTCAAAATACAGATTTAAAAACTAGGGGACTATTTTTTGTGTACTGGATCTGCTTTTCATGAATGGTAGACAGTTATAAAATTCCATTTCTCCATGTTTGGGCTTTGCTTTCAAATGCCAGTCTGCCTGGCATGTACACTTGCTGATAACCACTGTTCTTTGCCAGTATGGTCACTACTTAGGCATCTACAAATCTAACCTGTGAAGCAGATTTAGTAGTTAAATGAAGTGTCCAAGTGAGGCAAACTGCAAACTCAAAGACTTGGGCAGAATGAAATTATGTGATTTGATCTAATATAGTGTGACTGCCTAAAGAAGAAAGCAGAGGTGCTCATGCAGCAATGATGTGCAAAGAGGCAAGATAATTCAGCAGTTAGGATGACATGCAAACCACTTTTTCTTTTTTTAGCAATGTGTAAGATCCATATAACAATTTTTACCAAGAATTAGTAGCTTGAATAATCCAGTGAAACATTCCGAGACACAGCAGGCAGTGATTTAATGACTGGAGTTACAGTACCATTACACAGTACTGTTTGAGGAGAGTTTCCTGAAAGCCTTTATTCCTCCCTCCCCTTTGCATCTCAGTTGTCCTTTTCCAGCTCTTCTGCTTGGCTGGGGAGCTGCAGCTGCAGCCTGAGCTTATGGCTGTGTTTCTTGGAGCCAGGGACTTCAGCACTGGCACAGGACAGGTGAAGCTGTATAAATGAATGGCAGTAGTACAGTTTCATGGGACTCCAGGTAGAAAATAAAAAATTTGTTTGGTCCAGACTCCTGCCAGGCCATCTAATGAGAAGGTGGCTAAATTTTATAGGGTAAAAGAGAAATTCTTTAGTTATTTTTCTGCTGCTGCTGGCCTATAAGCAGTGACCGTTACAATGGAAAAAGGCTCCACCTCCCAATGAGTCCCAGTGATTTTAATGGGAGCCTGTCTGGACGGCTTTGAGTGACAGTTCTGGCCTAACAACCTTGGTCCTGGAGAAATAAGGAATTCAACCACAGTTGCCATGCAGAATGCCTCAACTTGATCCGGAGACACTACTCAATGGTACTGCTACATGTGGCTGACAGCATCAGCGGGTGTGATGTGCCTCTCAGAGAGCAGGGTACAGGTGAGGCTGGGAAGGGCTCATCTCCATAATACAGTAACTGATACATTGCTTCATCTTTCTTAAGGAGTGAAGTCTGATACTTCTGTTTCTCTTTGTGAGAATGACGTGACAGATAGTGAGCTCTTGCATTGGAAATATGGTTCAGTTCCTGGCCCCCATCCCAAGGGTTAGACCCGTCACCCCCAGCAGGGAGAGGAGGCAAGGATGCAGCACCTTGGCAAGTGAGAATCCTTGCAGTGCTGACCACATCACTGGAATTGTCTTCAGGGAGTGGGACTCAAGGAAAAACTCCAGACGGTGACAGAACAGGAAGTTACAGCAGCTGTAGGAGCTGTGGTTAATGAATTTCCCAGTGGGGCTTTAGCTTTTTCTCTGCCTTGCTCCCTCTGGCCCAGAGCACTGTATTAGTTTCTCCACTTCCCAGCCATCCCAGTCCCACAAGCTGTTTTGTGTAAGAATTTTCAAGGCAGCAGATTGTGTTATGAGTCCTTGGTGAGAGAATAATTTTAGGTCTGATTCCAAATATCTAGTAACAAAGGCTCAGTTTCCCAAGGTATTCACCAAGAATACTGACAGCATCTCCACATCTGATCATCCAAGCATCAGGAGAAAGGCAAAAAAAAAAGTGTTTTTTTTTTTTTTTTGAAAACAAGAATCTTGGGTCTCACAAGCTCAAAAGTCATGGAATTTCATGTGCAATTTTGCCCCTTCAATAAAAAGGGGCTGCTTTGGCTGACCTGACTGCTCTTCTTAGATGCTATAGGTCTTCAGAGTAGAACCTTCACATGCGACTACAAAACCATGGAAAGTTAAAAGCTGCTTATTGGAGACTCTGGGAGTACTTTTTTCCAAGTGCAGTGTAGTTCATAATTTCAGCTAGAATCTTACACCTTTTCCAAGAATGGAGAACTTGGGCATAATTTTTGACTAGAAGATCCGATGGGTCCCTTCCAACCTGGTTGTTCTATGATTCTATGGACAGTGGCTTGGTGAAAGTTATGACTGTTTTCCTTCAGTAATGGAGAAATTGATTATTTCCTTGAGAAAACACCATCACATCAACAGCTGTGGCTCAGAAGTGCTCTGCTTATAAATAAGAATTCCATCTTAAAACATAGTTTGAATAATTTTAAAAATTTTAAAAACTATCCAGTAAGGACAGTTACACATCTTCAAATTGCTCTATTTGTTCTAGTTTGCTAAACAAACTAAGATGTGAAAGAATGCTAGATCAGACTGAACTATTGCTTGAACAATATGCATTTTCAGAATCACGCTATTATTTCTCAGAAATTCCCATCTTAGCCCTGGGACTAACAAAGTAGTTAGTCCATATTTTACACATGGTAACAGATGATCTATTATGTGAGCCACACAGTATTTTTAAATGTCAGAGTTGTTAGTTAAACAATCAGAGAAGTGGTCACTCCTGTAAGTTCAGAAATACAATATAGAAAGCAACTGTTTAAATGATTTTTTTTTATTTTGAGTCACTACAGGCAGAGAAAAGCTGGCATTTCTTATCAGGTTGTTTGGATTGTGAATGCAGTTGAAAAATGAGAAAATCCATGTATGAATAATTTTTGCTGGAGTGTTTTGGTATACAATCCCTCCACTAGATGCTTTGGTCTCACCTGCCTCACACTTATTTCCCACCACTGTCACAAGAAGCTTGCAAACCTCATCATTTCAAGCATGGCAGTTCACTGGCAAGCCCTGGGGAAACAGAGATCTTGAGGAAACACTGGTCCCTTGGAGCCACATCTGCATTTAGACTCCCACTGTTGCTACCAGAAATGAGACTGAGCAACTAGAAGTAACTAGACAAGAATACAGTGATGAAATTTCTGTGCAGACACCCACAAAAAGAACACCCATGCTAGCTTGATTCTGGGATGCTTGTGTGATATCTCCTCTGATCTTGCTGTTGACATGAAACTCCTCACCTTGCATTCAACTACCCAGGAGCTCCTTTCTAAAACAGCTGGAAAGTTCAATACTAACAGATTTCAGAGCTGCAGGAAAACCTAACATCCTAATCACCCTGGCATGCTTCCATCTGTCCACTAAATACTGGCACAGGTGAAAACCTAACTTGAATTGAGTAAAGTTTCTTCTAAATAGTGATTCAAAATGTTTTTGCTTGTAAGAAAGTAGCATGAGTTCAAGTTAACTTTGCTTATCCATAGCTTAAGTAGACATATCTAAATGAAGTTTGTAATTATCTTCTAAGGGCTTGTTTAGATATAACAGTTGACTTAGATGTGAGTATGACAGGCATTCAAAACTCACAGACTAGTCCTGAATAAGTTCCATACAACAGAACTTCTCACTCCAGAGCACTGTTCTTGTTTAAATTAGGTAGGAACAATTTATGCTTATTGCAGAACACACAGGCACAAACACAGGCATAGACTTAAGCATAGTTATTCCAGAATAACTTCTGATCAGGGATGTGTGTAGACGAGCCCTAGTATAAAAGCTCAGGGCTATGGCTGCCTGCAGCTGCCATGAGAAGAGGGATGGGTGTCAGCACACAAGCAGGATGTTGTGCATGCACACAATCTGCAAAAGAAGCGGCTAGAGTGAGGTATGGAGGAAAGATCCCTAGCATACTATTCTTCCTCTCCTACTAAAACCTGCCTCTACTAGCTTTCCTAGTGGTTCAGCTCTAGTTATTCCCTACATCTCACAGCCACACCAACCTTTAGCAATAATTAGATTAGGAAAAGAAAGAATCCAGTTTTCAGATTGCCACAGACACAGGCACATTTTTTTCTGAAATGTTTCCAACTAGAACAGGCTAATATTTTGAAGGCAGTTTGGTCAGCCTTTACAGGCAGAGAAGTGTTCAGAGGTTTCGTTTACTACAAAATAGTTTTTGTCTCCCCAGCTAAGCACTACAATTGCCCTGACAAACATCTTGCCAATTTAACTTAGACATAAACACACACACACTCAAACACTTGATTCTGTTTCTGCACATTCATCATTTAGCTTGAAAGCTCTTTCTTGTGGAAGAAATGAATTGTTTGTGTATTTTCAGCATTTAGCAGATAGATAAGTATGTAAGCAATGAATATCATTTATAAACTTATTTTAAATATTTGGCTTGTCCACTTAAACCATGTTTAAATAAAGTTAGTATGAATTTCTTAATTTCTTTGATGGTATGATAAAGTCATACTTTCTGTCATTACACATATCAGCATTAGGTGGTCAATTGGACTCAATGACCTTAAAGGTCCATTCCAACCTAAGTGATTCTATAATTCTATGATTTAATAGCCAGGCTAAAACATGACAGGCTAATTAGGGTACCAAGTTTTTTTCTTAACTACATTTCTAACCTTTTCAGGGACCTTCCCTGGACTCCCCAGCTTTTTTTTCAAGGGAGGGGAGAAACTCTGTGACTAAACACCTGGAATTTAAGGTTAGGAGCTCATGAAAAAGTCAACCTTAAATCAAGTGCCCTCATCAACCAATGCTGCCTAACCCTATTTCAGGGACTGTTACAAGACCTTATCTCCATGACGGCTTTATTTCCCATTTGTGGGATATGAACTCATCAGCAACCGAAAACTGAACAGGGTCCCAAAGTTTCCGTACCGGCAAAACTTGTGTTTAAAGCTTTAAAGGACATAAACAGATTCTGAGACTAAGTACTTACCAGATTATCATTTGCATTATGATAATCTGTTTTTGTTAAACAGATGCCTGGGACTTTTCTAGTCAGAGACAAGGAGAAATATTAGGAATGAAATTCAGAGATTAAGTTAATGCTTTTATACGCATTAAACTCTTATGCAGATGCACACTTTTAGAACCATAGTGATCCACAATTTAATCCTTTAATTTATGTGCGCTCCCTACATAATTTTGATTCCTCAGAATTTTCCCAATTTTCCTGAAGACAAGGCTTGCCAGTGTTTGTCTACACACATAAGTTACAACAGAGTGTAAATAATAACACATGCTCTTGAAGCAAAAGTGTATCATTCGGGATTAGTTTACCTCACTTAAGAGATCCACTGCATAGGTCATTATGAATTAAGTTAAAGGACTTATCTATTGTGTGTTAACAACTGTACACACACACCACCTGAACAGGCCTAACAGGATGTGAGGGAAAGAACAATTTATACTACTCTAAGCATCTAACTTGGGTGCTCCAAGCTGCAGCTACATTAATACATAAAAGAACAAATTACTAAACAGGTACACCCAGTTAAACCTGGTAACCACAGATTCCTTTTAAAGACTAGGAAATGGAAAAGAAGGAAGATTCACTTTGAGAAGAGCTTAGATTTTAGAGACATAAGTTTGTTCCCCTAGACACCTCTGGTTTTTGGGACAGAGGGAAAGTCTAGGTTTACAGACTCCTATCCAACTCTACAGTTAATGAGAATAATCCACTCTCTACTATCCATTGGGACTGTCCATAAAGGAGGCTGGTATAGGAAATGTGAATTCAGATTGCTCTAAATTTCCTTCCAACACAGTCAGACTTTTAAGAGACATTAATTCTCTTTCATAGCATGCCTACTAGCGGTAAACTAGGTTCTTTTTCTTAGGGAATCACATAATTAGAATGATTGAGCTGGGAAGGGACCCCACTACTCAAGCAGGACCACCTAGAGCCAGTTGCACAGGATAATCCAGACTGCTTTTGAATATTTCTGAGGAGAAACCCCCCACAACCTCTCTAGGCAACCTGTACCTGTGCTTTGTTACCCTCACAGTATTTCCTGATATTTAGATGGTTCCTCCTGTGTTTCAGTCTGTGACCATTGCCCCTGGCCAGGTCACTGGGCACCACTGGGAGAAGCCTGGCTCTAAAAAACTATTTGTGTACATATTTACTTAGTAACTACACAGACAGACTCTCAAAGCATAATGTCAGGAGCAAGCTACTACACATAAGTCTGGTTGTGAACACATTATTGGTATGGAACCACAGAATCATCAGGTGGGAAAAGACCTCTTGGGTCATTGAATCAAACCATTCCTATCTGCCACTAAGCTATGTCCCTGAGCACCTCACCTCATCTACCTGTCTTTTAAATGCCTCCAGGGATGGTGACTCAACCACCTCCCTAGGCAGCCTCTGCCAGTGCCCAATGACCGCTTCTGTGAAAATTTTTTTTCTGATATCCAGTCTGAACCTCCCCTGGTGGATCTTGAGGCCATTCCCCCTTTTCCCAAGTGACAGGTGGTAGGACAAGAGGCCAGCTCCCTCCTCTCTACAACCTCCTTTCAGGTACTTGTAGAGAGCAATATGGTCTCTCCTAAACAACCTCTGGGCTAAACAACTCCACTTTCCTTAGCCGCTCCTCATAAGTCTTGTTCTCCAGCCCCTTCACTAGTTTTGTTGCTCTTCTCTGGACTCACTCCAACCTCAACATCCTTCTTGTGGTGAGGGGCCCAAAACTTAACACAGTATTCAAGGAGTGGTCTCACTAGCGCTGAGTACGAGTGAGTATCTGAGTACTGAGTGAGTATCTACTAGAACATGGCTATCTAGATTACCATAGGATCTGATAACTCCTCCTCTGTTTCCAGTCTCTAAACCAGTGCCAAGTACAGGGACAGAATAACTTCCCTGGACCTGCTGGTCACACCGTTTCTGATACAAGCCAAGATACCATTGGCCTTCTTGGCAACCTGGGCAGACTGCTGGCTCACGTTCAATCGGCTGTCACTCATCACCCCCAGGTCCTTCTCCTCCAGGCAAAAATATACCAGTTACATTGCAGCAACTGTTGATGCATATATATGTATCACACAGCAAATGTGAGGAATTTTATGTCTCTGAGAAAAAAATTCTCACATTCTCTTAGCTTTGGTTTAAGCAGAACAAATATAAACTGTTCAGGTACCCTTCCTCTGATCAAGCAGACATCTTGTGTAGCAAGGAAGCAGTCAGCTACCCATCTTGTGCAAATATCTAATTATCTGATAGGAACACAACTAAGATAGGCCAAACCACCCAGTCCATAAATTGGGCAGTGCCTGTTTCTCCCCACTGTTAACCCTATAGCACCACTGTAGATGCATCATGGGTGTGATTTATCCTGCTTACTCGGAAAGATGGTACTATATAATAATCTTCAAACACATTTATATGACTGTAGGCTTAGCATCATTAAGATAGGAACTTTCTAAGATAACTTCCACCTGCTGCCTATTCCATCTGGTTACAGCAGCAACATACCAAGACATGCACCCAACAGCAAACGTTTGTGACATGATCCTGCAGAATGAAGGAAAACGTTTCTACAACAAGTTACTAGTTTAAAGTACTCATTTAAAGCTTTTACCTGAGCTACTTAAACTACACTGGCTTTGTACTGACATAATGGAGAATTCAGTTAGCAACAACCCCGAAGAGAGACAAATTCTCATAGTTTGTGATCACTTGCACTAAAGGAAACTCTCAGCATCACGTGGTACTTGCAGCAATTTAGAATAATCTAAGTGGGTGAAACCCAAGTTCCCATTTCACCCTCAGTCATAAGACTTGTTTTCCTGCTTCATAGGAATCACTCACACAGCTGGGATATCATAAAATCAAAAATCAAAACAACTTTTGCTCAGGTGACTAACATCTTTATGTGTCCTTTTTTTTAAAAAAAAAAAAAGTGTAACTAGAATTGACAGATTGTTTCTAAAAAAACTGATCTGTATCAGGAAAAACTAATGCTTTAATACATTTCTCTGAAGCCTTGAACTCACTTTAAGCTCAGTTTCCCATTCTGCAAGACAAGTGCTGCTAATTTTAAGTTTGGAGTCATGATTGTATACAGGAATTTCACATGCTTTGGTACTACTTAAACAAGAGGAACATAAAATTAACCTCAAATATATCCCCCAAAAGCCCTTAAGCACTTCTCAACAGATCTATGGGGTATTGGTATCCCCTTTCTCTACATGTACTTAATTGACTTTCAAATAGGAAATCAAAAGTTAAGTGTCTAAACAAGTTTTAGAACTCACAGAGCACACCAGTCACAAGCCACCACTCAGCTACACAGTTCAAGAACTAAGATGGCTGTGATATTTCCAGAAATCTATCCACACGCTGAAATCTACAAGCCCTGAAATTTGCTTTTGAAGGAAGTCTATAACCACTGTGAATTGGAATGATGCTTTATAGAAACTTGATATTACTGTCACAGCCTCCTATTTTTCCTTTTCTGTCAGGCTAATAAGTGTTTTGAGTATCAAATTTTAAAAGTCACTTTTTAGTCCCAGACAAGAATATAGGTTGAGACATCTTAGAAAAACAAACCTGCATTAAAGTTATGCCATGTAACAGAATGAAATTTGTTGTACTTGCTCTTAGTGACTTTGCTGTAAGAACATGGGAGTTAATTTGGCCCTGGGGAAGTCATTAAGAGGCTTTTTTCAGAAGAGCATGGAATGTGGAGTAAGGGTTAATGTAAACAATTTCTTCTACTTTAGATTAATTTCTAAACAGGTTTAGTTAACAACACTATTCTCCACATAGATACTTTTTTTTATATTATATGTATGCTTTATATATAAGTAGTAATAAGTGCAGCTGCATTGAAACTACATTTAAATTCACCAAAACTCTACCTACACCAGGTCATTTCTATGCAGATCTAAACAAAGCTCCATAGAAAACCAAAATTAATATTCTGAAGAAGTTCTTTGACCAGTTAAAACATAGATATGAGAGAAAACTGTCAGCTCCTAAAGCCTAATTTCACAGTACTTACTGATAGACTTAAGAGATTACACTGTAAACCATGTAGCTGACAAAGTGGCTACAGGAATTGAGCAACAAATATTTGAACTGTGTTGATAGTGAAGAGTTATGGAACAAACAAGAAGTTTGCATTAGTTCAGCCTTTCAAGCAAGCACTGCAGTCACTGTTTTAAGGAAAAGGTGGCTCACTTTAATAACCACAGACATTGGTCACTATTTAACACAACATTCTAAAAAAGTAATCACAATTTGTTGAATAGTAGTTTACAAGTGTAAATGGTATACATTAAGATACAGAGGTAGAAGTTCACTTTTACTTCACTAATACAGATTACCAAATTATTCAAGGCACAAAATTGTTCACTTTACAAAAAGAAATACTGTAAAAATGTCATTTGCTGTTCTACAATGTGAGTAGAACTCAAAAAATCTTTACACCCTTCCATATTCCACATGTAGAGTTACATCGGGCATTATTCTATTTTTCCTTTGCTAATAATTGGCATATGACCAGCACTTACATAAGCAATATGTCAGCTGAGTTGCTTTGTCTTTTAGGCACAAGTCCAGTTAGAGAAATTTAATACAACAGTTTCCTCAGGGGGTAGGAGAACGCTGTTGGAAGTAAGAATGAGGAGGAAGAAATGAAACATAGTCCATAATTGTAGATTGGATCCTGACATATAGAGGGAAACAAAACAGCATATTTCAAATCAAGTGAGTTGCAAAATGTCAGTTTAAATCACTGACTGCATTCCTAGAAAACCAGATGCCCAGTACTACTTTGCTCCATGAGTATTTGACACATTCACCTGCCTTTGAATCAGCATATATTTCTTTTCATCTTTGTTTAAATAGAACACACACAATTGCTACAAAAGAGAATTACACCACAATTTGGCCATGTATCCTTTAGAGCGCATAGGCAAACAAGTGAAGAGATGCATTTAGAAACTGTCACTGAATTTGATAAAAGGTCACAAGCAGTAGCTTATAATCTTCAGGTTTCCCTCTCAAAAAAACACAGAGAAAGAATTTCTGAAACATTGCATCTTCTAGTTGGAGACAGCTCTTAAAAATCTTGGCAGGCTAAGGAAGAGATATCACACAGTGCATCCCTACAAGAAGTAGTAAGACTACTTTACTGTACATACAGTGATATTCTAAAGGACAATGGTGGCAGCTACCCTGCAAATTCACTTTGCTTACCTATCACATTTTCCATTACTCTAGTCAGTTTTATTTACAGTATATAAAAAACATTGATTTTTAGAGTTCAATACACAGGTTTAGGACCCAAGAGAATGCCACAGTAAGATGTTGACACTTGCATCTGCTAGATGCAAGCGCACTTCACAATTCAGTCATGTAATATTATCATATTCATCTACAAGTGTTAGTCCATCAAACCAGTGTTAAATTCCATTTTTTGCTTCATTGTTGTTTGTAGCCTGTTTTCTTTGAGCGATGAAAGGGTACATACACTTGTCTGCTCCCAAAAACCGGTACATACATACAACTGCTTCAAAGGGCAGAATACTGTGAAAAAGAGGTTATAAAATAGTTAGAGGACAGCATAAAACAAACTCTCTGCTTACCCTATGTACTTTGTCTTCTTGAAAGCAAGTTAATAACTATTGGAGAGGCTTCCTAAGAGATTTAATGAATTTTTATTTTGGAAAGATACTTACAAGGAAAACTGAAATTCTAGAATACCAACCACAGAGGCAAGTAAAGGAGGAGAAAGCTATTCATTCACATGCCTCCAGTTTAGATCAGATTTCCTGATGCTTCTTCACAGACAGTGTAATAGCTTGTTTTAAAGGCAGGGGTGGCAAGGTACCACAGAAAGCCTACTAAACAAAGTGTCTGCTCAAAGCCATATCAGCAGAGGTCATCAGACATTTAAGATATTCTGTAATACGGGATTAGTGCTAGTTAATGCCATTCTTTGATCACCAAGTGTCTAACAACCTTGACTTATATCCTAAGCTCAATTCAACCTCAAAAAAGAGAGGTCTGAAGTGAAGACAGCAATTTCCTCCCTGCCCCACCCAGGTAAAATTCCAAGAGGCAACTATGTCACCTGGCTACATACCCTCCTTTCCCACATCCAAAAAAATATTACTTTTGTTTCAAGTACAGTACTCAGGCTCTAGTGAAAGACTAAGCTGGGATTTCCTCAGCCCCTGAAAACAGCAGTAGATATTCAGTGGAAAGCAATGCACAGAATCTAGCCATTAGGAGTAATGACCACTGAAGCACTGAAGTAGATGTCACTGATACAGGTGTCCTTGCTGCCAGTAGTACCGCTTGTGCAGTAGCCAGTGGAGGGTCTTTGATCTGAGTGCTGCTGCCTGGGGCATGGATTATGCAGAAGCTTTGATCTCCCTGTTGGAAGCTAAAGTGTTGAATGAAAGACAACCCAAAGGGCCTTTGATGTGATTATTGCTGTATAGGGCACTGCTTATGCAGAGAGCAATGAAGCACCTTCTAAGCTTCTGGTTGAAGAAGCTGATTCTTAAAGATGCTGAAAGTGGCCCTGATTTGTTGGCAGAAGAGCCACACACATACTCTCTTCCAGGAAAAAGACGAGTGGTGAAGGCTCTTCTAGTTTTTTTGTGAGCCTGTCAATCAGGAGAGATTTGAGGGAGAGGAACCACTCCTTGGAAATGGAAAAGCAAGGCATCATTACATTTTAAAGGACCCTCTTACACACTACAGACATTTAAAAAAAAAAAAAAAAAAAACAAACACAAACCAAAACACCACCTCAGACAGCTGTGAAGCTGTTCTCTATAAAGTGGAATGCAAGCGATATTGCATCTTTGAGTCAACTCCTGTATTGGCCTGCATCACTGAAATGTCAGCCTGCTTACAGATTAAACAGCATCCCCACCCAAAACCTGTAGTGCATTAGACAGAACAAGGCAGGTAATTTCTTTAAATACCCCTCCTCTAAACTCAGACTCTGAAAATTTGTTCTCAAGTGCAGATTTTATTTTTATCTACCATTATCTCTGTAAATCCTAGAGAATCTGCAGGCAGGGTCTAGCACATTAGTTCTAGAGACAAACAACTAGAGGTTCCTTTTCTGGAAGCTTCCTCATGCTCTATTTCTAAAAAGGTACACAAAAGAAATGTCTGCTGATAAGAAAATAAGACTAGGAATAGAAGGAGAATGGGACATACAGCAGTAAAACAAGGATACAGTGGATGTCAGTTTTATGGAGCTTCCCAAGCAAGAAATCCATACTCCTGAAAGCCACAGAAGAACTATGAATTCT
This sequence comes from Coccyzus lansbergi, assembly GCA_033558105.1. Lineage (NCBI taxonomy): Eukaryota > Metazoa > Chordata > Aves > Cuculiformes > Coccyzidae > Coccyzus > Coccyzus lansbergi. Next base: position 249,095 of record JAUMJK010000470.1, read on the forward strand.
AACAAAACTGCAGCTATGGTCTGTGTGGCTGGGAAAGTGTTTATATCCAAAAGGTGGACTTGCTCATGTACTCTGCTGGTATTCTGTAGATTGTACTGCCAACAAACTGGCATTTTAGCTCTTACCTTTTCATGAAGGTGACCATATACATGAGGCGAGGCGTGCAGATCATTGGCTGGTCTGTAAGGATTGCTCTCATCGCCTGTTTCACACAGTATTCTGGTTTCAAGGGCGGAAGGAAAGTCTCGATTTCTTTTCTGAAATATTTGATTAAGACAGATTAATAAGATACCTAGAGGACAGCATACCTCAATGAAGAGTTCATCAACTCACTTTCTTTAGAATGGCTCAGCCAGGGGGGGAAAAACCAAACCCAAACAACAACAAAACAAAAAGATTTCAGCTTCTTTTTTTTTAAATATATTCACTATTTGGTTACAAAGATTGCAGCTCAAAACTTGTCTTGTCCAAATACAAAAAGGTAGAAGATATTCACTGAATAAGACTGGAAAGTCTGAGTCAGGATTACAGATCACACTAGGATGTAATAAAGCACACAATACTTTAATATTTTATGGTTGCAGTTTATGTACCTTCAAGTCCTTTAATGACACCAAAAGCAGGGCATAAAAAGAATTTTATTCACCTGATCCTGCATCCTCTGAACATTCCTGTATCCACAAGATAAGGGCAGACTAAAGTTGTTTTGATTCCATCCTTTTCAGCTGCCTTCAATTCATGGCTTAAAGACTCATGGAAACCTACAGCTCCAAATTTGCTGGCACAATAATCCTGTGTTGGCAATGAACAAGAAAAAGGCAATTTAAAATAGTACAGATATGATCCATGTTCAAAGCCAAAGCATCTGAAGTGATTCTGTACAGATTTTCAAAGCAACAACAAAAGACACCCGCTTAATAGAGCATCACCATCAACTCATTTATCACTTTACTTTTGAGACAATTAGCACAGAATCATGAAAGCATGAAATCTTAATGTAGGAGGATATTACCTTGGATTTGATTCTTTGAATCAGGCAGGCTCACAGGGCAAGTTACTCCAGTTAAAAGTTTGATTAATATTGAATGTTACAACAGAGAACCGAGATACCCAATAGTGACCAGATTTGGGTCAGATCTGAAAATCCTTGGAGAGCTGGCAGTGCACAAGTGAAAAAACTTAAATGCTTTATTTTTAATGTTAGTTTCAACAGAAACTATAATGGAGATTTGCATTTATTATTTTCAGAAGAGGATATAGTTTGTGTATCTAAAAATACCAAGTTCAGCAACATTAAAAATGATTTTGTAGGTAGCAGTAGTATTTCGAGTTTTCTGTTGTATTTGCCCACCTCTGCTGGTGATCACACCCACAACCTAAGAAATTCTTTTTAATTTTCTCAAGACAGTAAATCTCTGAAAAGCCATAAGTTACAACACCTTCATTCATTTCTATCATGAAATATTCCAATTTAATGTCCTGGATTGAACCTTACCTGTATGCAAATAACCCTGTGTTTATGGGGTAATATGACCATTATTCCATTAGATGTTAATTTTCACTTAGTGAATGCTTTTTGTTCACACTTGCATTTGTGCTAATGACCCAAAAAGCAAGATACTAGGCTCTAATCCTGACCTAGTTTTATGTACTGAACAAGTTTCACAAACTGGTGCTCTCTAACAGCTACTAGCAAGTAGACAACCTAGTGCTTCCAACTGTGAGCCTAGGAAAGCAGGCAAGACATTCAGGAAAGAGGAAGACTTGCAGCTATTTCCTTACAGAAACAGAACGCATAACTTCCAAAAATCCCTGCCTTTGGTTTCAAGCTCAGCTCTGAAGATCCTGCCAGGGGAAGGTAAGTGAGCAACTTTCGGGTTCCTAAATTTATCGGGTAATTGAAAGATCATTTAGTATTCTGAAATCCTTAGCTTTCACTCCAAGTGGAAAGTCCTCCTACAAAGTAGGCAAATACTGTAGCTGCCAGTGTCCTGCAGATCCCACTCACAGGGAGCTATGTGTTGATATGGTACTTGGCACCACAGCTTCCAAGTGTCTTTGAATATCTGAATTTATTTTCTTGGGCTAAGAACACAAAGCAAGCTTATTCTAAGCAAGAAGTGCCAAATTTATTGTTAATTTTAGTCTAACAAACCTCCACTCCAGCAGTACTGAACAATCCCAAGGAACTTGCAACTGTCACAATGTGTCCATGATTCATTTCCAGCATCTTGGGAAGGAATGCTTTAGTGGTCTACAAAGCAGAAAAAACAAACAAACAAAACACTACATCATCATGACCATACTACATTAGCAGTGAGTGTTCAAAACCTCCACCTCAGTTTATTATCAAGACTTCAGAAGCAAGAACACTGTACAGGTTTTGAACTTCTGAATTTGTCAAAAATGCCAACAGAAAATCCACAGCTTGTTTGTGAATTCAGACAGCAAGGCAGCAAGGATCATATCTCCAGAAATCCTAAGGCTGAAGGATCAATTGAGCTCAGACATGTTTATTTTTCTGCAAGAGACTAGTTATCAGAAGGAGATAACTTGACCCCAAAATGGAAGTCACTTTTTTTTAAAGACAGAAAAAGGAATGCAAAGTGTTTAATTACACCATACAGCACATCTGCATTAAGACCAATGCAGATTATCAGTTCTAATTATTGACAGCACGTTTTGGAAGTTAGATATTGTTGGTTTTATCTAATTAACTTGTCTTGGACATATAACATTAAAAGAAATAGCAGAAGCAGAACTTTATGTGTAAAAAGTAACATCAGTAAAAGTACACTAGTATCTATTAGTATAACTCACCTTCCATCTTTATTAGTACTCATAAGCACTGCTTTAACTAAAAAAATATACATTTCTGTTATCAATTCCTCACTAAAAGTTTCAAAATAAAACAAAATAAAGCAAAAACAAGTCTCAAGATGAAACTGATTTAAGCCTCCAATTTTTATGCTTTGATTGTAACAAAGTTTGCTTCTGTTTAAAAATGCTAGTCAGAGTTAGCATGTCTAAAAAAATTACGTTTTAAGTGACATATCGAAGGCAATTGGAGGCCACCTACCATTGCTAAAAGATCACCTCTGCTAGGATACTTACCTTTGCCATATCTGTTTTCTGAAACTGATTCAACATTTTCTTCGTTTAAATAAGCATTAAACAGAGCACTATATAGGCTAAAAACATCAATGAAGTTATAAAATGTGATGTGTAGTTATTATTTACTTCAGCTTCTAGGTTGTCAGTGAGTACAAGAGAAGTTTTGCATTACCAAAGAACTTCAGATAATGTTTTTTAATCACAAATATGCCTAGCAAATATATAAATCTATTCATGACAGATCTATTACTCTATTCTAATTCACTGTGTACCACAAATGCTAAGTCCTCCTAGAAACCTGGTTTTCCCATGTAATTTGGATCCAAATTCACCACATGCAAATGCCTCTTAAGTATTTGCTACAGCTGAATCCATCTAATTCCATTCTTATGCTGTCTGCATTTTCCAATCACAGACGTCAGGACAGTTTTGCTCTAATGATTTTCACATGTTCTTGTACAACATTTTTGCCTGCAGGTGTTAAATGACTAATCCAGACCTCCTAACACCACACAAAAGAGTTTTCACTGGACAGCTGGCAGATGATAGAAGATTAACAGACCTCCTGACTCCTTGCCTTTTCTACCGTTGATTAGTACAACTCCTGGATTCTGTCATAACTGCATAACGAACCTAATTACAAAAATAATCTAAGAGCAAGCTGCCTTGCATTTGTTTCTTTCCTCATAGCAGGGATCTCTAAACCTCTTATATAGAGCCTCAAACAATAATTTAGTTCTCTGTTAAACTGATCTGTGCCAGGCACGTGAAGTTTCAGCCTCTCTTCTTATGTTCCATGGCAACAAAGCCCAGTCATCACAGGGCAGCGCCTTCTGAAAAGGTGAGAGGCTTCACCGGGATAGCACTGAAGTTTCACAGTGTGTTATTTATCTGCAGCGTGCCTTACACATCCCAACACCCACTGTGGGTACACAATCCCTGATCTTCCATGCCACCCCTGTAAGAGATGCATGTTCCCAACTCAGAATGCTAACAATTTACTCCTCTCCAGAGCATTAGTCAGCTCCATCAGCAGTTTCCACTTATGTCTCAGTTATCTGTCCACATCACAACAGAATGACTGATTGCCACCTCCCATTGCCAGAAAGCTTGATAATGCAGACTGAAGCTCTGGCTGACAACTACAGCAGCTACAGAAATGAAGGGGCACTCACCTTGGAGTTTATTTTAGGGGAGAGAAAGAAGGAAAAGAAGTAGTAACAGATTTCCCCTCCCCCCCTTCAAAGCATGAATCAATATTTGCTTCTAAGAGATAAACAGGTAAGTGCAACAAGATTTATTGGACTGTTTTTTCTATTGTCTTCACTATGGCACCACTTTCTTTTTTTGAAAGATGATGAACTATAACTGGGTGTCCATAAATGTCTATATTTACCTGTGGTTCATGAAGAAGAGAATTTCCACAGGGACATATACAGAAATGAGAAAAAACACAGAACAATTGCAGAGCAGTAAAGTTCAGAAAGCCCACCGAACCATGCTGCACTCCTCCAAAGCATAAAGATTACAAAGACTGAGCTTTCAGAGCTTATAGCTCAAGCAACCCTTTTTCAACCAAGAAGAAGTTGGTAAGTGATAGAAACCCTGTTAAGGACACTCTGGGTGATGTCTTCAGCAATTCAAGTGCAGACTAAAGAACTACCAGCAAAAGAACTACAGTCACTTCACATAAGTTGACTATTAAAAAGTAATTTACAGCCACATAGGAAAAAGCGCTGCTATTTTGCTCTGAAGACAATTAGCAATTCATAGAAAACTTCACATAAGATCTTAGTGTTCTGAAACAGCCTGCTCAGAACAGGCCCCTATACTTTGTCAGGGAACATTATCCCACAAATCCATTTAAATACTTAAGTTGATGCAGTCTATAAAGATAACACAACTATCATACATACAAAATCTAACAGTTAACTACCAACATCTCAGCAAAATGGAAGACACTCATCTTCATTGCTGCCACCCTCCAGCCATCTGCTACAGCTGGGAGTCAGTACTTGAAAACAAGCACTGTCAGAGGCAGACACACCCTATAGGGGGACGCATTTCCAGACTCCAAGTAAAGGCTTGCCCACTGCTCCTCCCAGCCTTCTCTTGCTGGGAAAAACAATCCCAAAGTGAAGTTATTCTCTTTCGTGGTATAAGCAATCCCCAAATAAAATCAGTGTTCTTACTGAGCTTCTGGCACAGCCCAATTCTTTGATCCAAGTAGCTTCTTCCATACTCTGGTCTCCAGTTTTTCTGCCTGTTACATAAACCAGATCAACCTAGTTTCTTGTTTCTAGTTTCTTTCAGCTTCAGCTACATCTGCCTACCAGACCTGAAGTCTCCTATGTGCTTGTCATGCTGCTGAGAAACTAGTTAGGAGTTTGACTGGTTCAGGGCAAAATGCCTCCTGGGTGGCCTTCACATCTGGACTTTGCCTGAACAGGTAGCACAGTCCACATTAGTCTTCCAACGTGACATATGGACATGATAATCCTCCATTAAAAAAAAAAGTATTAGAAGATACTAAGCAAGCAATGTGTTTTGTCCATGGCATTAGAGGTCATGAACCAGGCCCCCAAAATAATTCAAGTCAACTCAAGTGATTTAATCAAACTATTTGCCTTCTGGTTTGATCCTTAAGGTCTCAGTTTTACCTCTCACAGCTGCAAAGGAAGACATTTAATCAAAACATTTAAGTACTTAAGGTCTGAGCTATCAGTCAGTAGAATACACCAGATGAAAGAAATTGTGTTGTGATACATCAGGGTGAGGAATCAGGCAAGTTGTGCAGTGTTCAACTTCAACGAGTTGAAGTTTAAGCTTCCTCTTCACTTAGAATTTTAGAAAAAAAACCCAACCAAACAAACAAACCCAAGAGCAGAGTGCAAACATACACTTTCTAACCTGCAGTGCAGTTTAGATACAGCAACTAGGTGGACAGATCAAACGTATGAAGCTATTCTGAATAAAGTTTGTTTTTCAAACTAGTTTAACCCTTAAGTTTTTAGGCCTAAAGATCAATTCCTTTTTTCCTTTATTATCCTGAATATACCAGTATGAGCAAACTATTCCCAGTAGCTGTAACCAAACATCTATTTCATGTGCACACAGCTTTAATGACTTATTTTTCACAAGTGTGAAACTGAACAAGCATTTACATGTCACTTCATAGCTTTCATAATCTGTTCTCAACATTTTGCTTTACGGCAAATTAACTTCTAACAGTCTAGCACTTCTTCCCTCCCCTTCCCCAAATTCTTTAGTTTCATTCTTAATGAAACAAAACTCAAAAGATTGTGCAACACAATGAACAGCACAGCTGCAATGTCAAGACAAATTAGTCTAAATACAGCAAATGAGAATATGAAGAAATACTTTGTTTGGGAAAGCGATTTTTTAAATTACATTTTGGATTAATTATTCTTAAAGTAGAAACCAAGCATCCACAGAAAACAATGTTAGTTGTATGCAGCTCAAGATAATGGAAACTGAACACAGAATTCAGAACAAAGTAGAAAATTACATGCCACCTTGTGTTTAGAAAGTATTCTTTATATCAAAGAAAGAAATAAAGCAGGTGCCAATACATAAGTTCCTATTTTTCAATATAGCCATCTTTTTCATACTTTCTTCCTTCCATCAATAACCCTTCTAAGCTATTCTGATGGCTTTACTGTAAGGCAGAAATCCCTTTATGCCAAAGAAACAGCTCATTTTCCATATAGTCCCTCCAGATAAGAGGGATCAAGCATGGTTATTTTTCCAGGGCTGATCAAAACAGGCAAGTGTTTACACTGTAGTTACCTACCAACAGTAGCATAATGTTTAGAGAGATGAGAGATTTCCTCCTAAGCCACAGCTACTCCTGACTGCCAGGACAGACCCATAACAGTGCTAACAAGTGCAGCATTTGGGTAAAATGTATTGGTTTGTCTTCGTGTTAAACATTATTTGACCACACTCCAAGAGAAAAATTGGTGTGATTAGTCAAGGACTCATCTAGACTATTCTGGGAACTAAGGTATCAGAGTTCATAAAGACTGCTGCTGTGCTTGTTTGCTTGTTCTCCTACTCCCATGCAGGGTAGGATATAGCCACTCACTCCAACACAGAACAAAATCTAGCGATGTCCACATGCCCCAGTTTTCCTTTCTATTCCAGTAACTGAGAAGGAATGCACAAAGTGTCTGACAAAATAGCACCTCTAACTCTTCTGCAGACAGGCTAGGGTAGCCTTGCCTTAAAGTATCCTTGTCCAAACCAGATAGCACAGCACTAATGCACTACTGTATGTTAAAGAGGAGAGGGGGTGCCTGAAAGGCAGAACCAATCCACATTAAGCTTATCAGTAAATAGCCTGAAGTTATTTTCAGTTACAGCCATACAATTCGGCTTATTTCAGAAGATAACCACTTTAAACACATTTTATAAACACAAGAATACTCTTACAGGATAACAGTGAAAGACATCACCAAATAGTTTCAGAAAAGTCCTTGAAAGTATAATCTAGATCTGTGTAACTCTCAAAAGAGAGTATTCAAGTTAGAGGTTATAATATCCAAAATGCCTTCTCATGCACCAAAGCACACAGTCACAAGCCTGGATTTAACCTTTTGTTTTCCTTAGAACTTTTATATTTGGTTCCAATGAGAACAGTAATGTTATAGCTTGCACAATCTCAATCATTTTCCCCATATTATCTCCACATCTGTATTAAATTCAATTATAAAAGCACCTCTATATTAGATATGGGTAGGATTAGTAACTGTGCTAGGACTACATGAAAATATCAAGTCTGAGTTGAACACTAGGGAGATAACAGCACAAAGGACATGGGTCTGCCAGTAACAGGCTGAACATGGAAGGCAGACAAAAGTCTACAACTACTGTTGACCTTGCTAAGATAGGGGACCAAAGCTCTGATTTAAAGGAGCTCAGATGTCTCTGCTGCCTGTTTGTAAGAAGTGCTGGGCCTCTTCTGGATAATTAGCCAGTGTCTAAGCAAACTGCTGAATAGCTGTGGAAATTAGTGCTATTTATCTTCAGTTTCTACTATAAAGATATGATAAAGTATGTCGGAATTACCCTCTATTTCTAAAGTAAGAACACGGAAAAAGCCACAGATTTCTGTGGACTGTTGATGGGTCTACACAAATTCTTTCAGAGCAAAAAGGGTCAGGAGATACAAGACATCCTCAAGCCAAGCTTCCATAGACAGCTGTATTAAAAGCATGAAATGAAACTCTTCAAGGATTGCCCTCAAGTGTCCCTTGAACAGGCCCTGCTTTGAAAATAAAAAAAAAGTTAGACCATCCAATATTTCATCTCCAAGAGTCCTTTAGCTGTTTAGCTCCTGACAGGCAACATAACCTTCAATTTCTCTCTAAAGCTTTGTCCTTCATATAAAACCTGTTTTGGGGTGATGGGGATTCCTTTAATATTGAACTGCAACAGTTAATGCTTAACATACATGCACAGCAATAATGTTACAGTTGCCTTGCAACCAGAAGTTCATGGAAGTACAAGATAGACTGAAACAGAAGTCTATAATGAAATGGAGTAACAAGAAAGCAAAGCCACAGTCACCCCCCACCCCCCAATATTTTGGATAACCTACATTTGTAGGTAGATCTTATCTGTAGTCTTGCTCTACCTAATTTAAGAGGAAAGGGTAACAAAAAGTAACACCCTGAAGAAATCTCACAATAAAATGCAGCATCAGTTAATTTCAAACTGATTTGATTTATAGAGAAATAAGCATCTTTTTTTGCCCTCTAACTCTGCATGAAATACTGCTTTGAAGTATATGAAGCCTTAGCTTAGAAAAATATAAGCTATTACTTGAATTACTAGTTTGGCTTTTAGTTCATTATTAATTCGTGTTAGTAATTAATGTTCCCATTTTCTACATGTTTAATCAGCTGGAAGCACCAAAGTTATACAAAACTAAGTGAAATCATATTTACTGAAGTTCATAGGTTTGTGTCTTAATAGCAAGAAACATCTGTCTTGCCATTTGCCAAAGAACAAGTATTTACATTACCACCTTGTTTAGCATGTGTAGTATTTAGGGTCCAGTTACAAGACTTAAGGCTTCCCAATCCAATATTTACCACCATTTCATGTGAATGGTTCACTTTTTGCAGTGGTTCCTCTTACATGAAGTCAACCCATGCTGAGTCTATCAGAAGAGAGTGGTAACTGAATTAAGCAGCTTCCTTAGTCAGAACTTAGTGCCACAAAGCTGTTTACAATGGGTAGACGGTAAAGATTAGTAATGCTATTTAAAAAAAAAAAAAAAAAAAAAGAGAGAAAGAAAAGAAAATCACAAGAAATTAATACCAGTAGTTACCTCTCAAACATTAATCACTGATTTCTACTCTTTATTACTAGAATTAATTATGCCGTGCTTCAGACAAATTTTCTTTTAAGGGCTTCATTTCCTGTGGTCTTACCCCAAAGTGAGTAACTAAAACTGAAGCAGAACACAGTTTTTTGTTTTCCCTCTTATCTGAAGAGAACTTTAAATACTCAAGAAAGCTACAACTCCTTCTTGAGAGTCCAGGTGGAAAAGGTATCAATACCTACTGTTTGAAGTGGTCTGCTGCTAATCAAATTTCCAGCTCTCTGACATAAAGCTTTTCTGCACCATTGCATCACTCTAGATTTTGACCACACCTTTACCTAGGGCAAGGGTTTAGGTACATATAACACAGCCAAAGGTGACCCTGATTTCTCATTAACAACATTGCACTTGCTTAGAGAGGCCACTACTTTGTATGCTTTCTGGACATGAAGAAGTTCAGGTATTCAAGCCGAACTGCCCTTGTTATTTCTACCCCAGCAAGTAGAAATTACAGCCTTTATGCTAGTAGTATGCAGTTTCCACTTTTCTACTCTCAAGAACTTTTATGATTTTTTCCTCCTAAGAGAAAGCAGATTTTAGATTTACATGCTTTTTAAGTGATTTCCACCCTCACATGTCAGGCCTGTTCTGTAAAGTGTCTTTCCAAGGACTATATGCCACCAACCATTTCTGTGGAAGCAACTAACTGCCTTTTAATGAATATACTTATATGCATGCTACCATTAAAGTACACCAACTTCATATATTTACAGCTATATAATAATAAATAAAATATATATATGGTGTAATATTTAATATATACTGTAAATATATATATATTAACAGCAATAATATATTATTATATATAACTTAAAATCACTAACTGTATATTTATACTTCTTCCCTCCACTTTTCACAAATCATTTTTCATAACTGTATGAAATAATTCTCACAGCTTGCCCAGAAAGGCTATGAAAAAATCTCTATCCTTGCAAATATTCAAAAGCCATTTGGACACGGTCCTGGGTCACTGGCTCTAACTGGTCCTGCCTGCATAGTGAGGTTAGACCTTATGATTTCCAGAGGTCCCTTCCCACCTCAACTGTTCTGTGACTTTCCATTTCAGCAGGGAGTTGGTAAACACTCACAGAGGAAGAAGTTCATAAGGAGTAGAGACCTTGCACTCTTTTGTCCCTATGTTAACTGCAAGTTTATCAACACAATCTTTAACTGGAAGAGATGCCGACTCCTCTGCCATACCCTTCTGGTATTTCTCCTCCAGGAGATCTTGCCTGTAATCAATTATCCTGCTCTGTCTGAAACAGTGTCTGCTCTACTTCCATTTCAGTTTCTCTTTTGGTCTCAAGTCCTTTCAGCTGGACAGAGGGTTCAATGAAGCAGTGCAGAGCACGTAAATGAATTTCTTGTGGAATTAACATATTTGCAGTTGAGTCCAGAACATACACATACCACACTGTTTTCAAAAACTAATGATGTCCCCCCCCCCAGCTATTAGATATCCTCCAGTAACAGCTTCTTTAGCAGCTTTTTAAGGCTATTCTGAGGCCTCACAGTCAATTCTACTTGGTTTGAATTTTAGTGGCTTTTAAAGCTTTCACAGACCACTTGTACTGCATTATCAACAGCTACTAGTGGACTGAGCAAAAGACAGTATTGCTGACTGAGAAATGTAGAAGTACAGAACCAATGTTCATGTTACCAATAATATTTGGTTTGGATTTCAAATGCCAAAACAATCCTAAAGACGAGAAAAGTATTAGCAGTGGGTAACATGGTAAGAGGTCCAGCTATGTGGACACTGCAAAATGAGATACAAGTCTAGACTGAAGTGGAACTTGGGAACAAATGTAGACATGCAGACTTTTCCAGCCAGCACAAATTTAAGGCATAACCAAGTATGAGAAGTGAAGCTTTCAAAGTATTCATGCTCAAAAGCTGACTTCTTCCCTTCCACCCAAAGGCATCTCATTAGACAAGTTAATATTTATTCTCCATAAATATTAATCTCATTATACTCTCAGACTATCATAGCTACCAAACCACAATTACTATTAAATTTAAAGCAAGTATTACATGATTGGGAGCAACCACTGAAAAATAACATGCAGTTTAAAGAAAATGAATCCTTCTGCTCAGACCTACTGTGGCAGCATTTCAACTTTCTATGTACCTAAGACTAAAGCTCCAATGTGGCTGTTACAGCCCAGTTACACTCCTGTAAATTCACAAACTGAACTTACAACCTCAGTAAGCAGCACCACCAACCTAGTATTCTTCTGCAAGCTGATTTGTCAGTAAAGATTGTGTTTATTCAAATGTAAAATCTGAAATTACTTGAAGGGTTTTCTGGTCAAGTGATATAAGAAGTTAACACTTGGCCACTGCTTTCCACTAAAGCTGGTTTAAACCCTGTTGGAGTCAAGTAACTAGAAATTATACTTTGTTTATATGATGACAAATGGCCAAGTCAAAGGATTTGTAGTATTTCAGAGCTATGTTGACATTAGCGTAACAAACACATTGGTCCCTCACCTTCATTAGCACAAGTTCGCAGCAAATGTCCAACCATTTGGAGAGCAGTAATTTATTGCCAGCTATTTGATAATCTTGACAAAAATGAAAACATGCCCAGATAAATCAGTAAAAATTCCACATTAATTCATTTTACAACAACTATTAGGTAAGAGCTCAGAATATTTTGTTCAGTGAACAAGAATACAAGCCAACTTTTAAATACGCATTTTTCTCCAGCTTGCCATAAGCTTAGTCATCCTCTGAATTATTTAGTAAAACTTGGTATTTTAGTCTGCCCGTTTCCAAAAAATTACTAGAGAACAGTACTGTCAGAGCTACTTACGGAAAATATGAAGTCACCATTCATGTTTTACAGTTTATGTAATACACTTTTCAAGAAGTGGCTATACAGAAAAAGACCGTCTCACATTCTATAGATAACTTAAGACCAGTGCATCCATAGAACTACAATTCCTATTGTACTTGCACGCAGATGAAAGCTGAGTCACTTTACCTACTCAGTCTAAGTCATTGTTTTGAATCAATTACTTTATAAAGGAAAGTGATTACACCATAACTGGGTATCTCACTAGAGGAGTAAGATTAGAAGTAAAGCTTCCCTTTTCATGAAACAGCTTTACTTAGTAGAAACAAAAAAATAAAGCAGTACTAAAGTTGAATAGAAATTTAGCTTCAAAGTTTGTTGAGGAAACAATAGTAATATCCTAGAGGGCTTCAACTTACTATGTAGTAGCTCACTGAATGAGAAGCAAGATTTTTAAAATGCATGTAAATTAGAAGTTTTTGAAAAATAGGTGTTTTTATTTCATACTTCTTCCCACCCTCCCAGAGAAGGGTCTTAGCAGGTAAATTTTTGTTTCATAAGACAAATGGTAAAATGACAAGAAAGCCTCCAGGCAATACAGTGACCAAACCAGAAGCTAATACATTTTTCAAAGCTTCTACTTGCATAGGCACTTCAACCAAAAGTACTCACTTCCCTGAAGGTGAGTTTTCAAAGACAGACACTTTCATCCTTTGCCTGCCTGTGGAAATTATGTTCATTTCCCACAAGCTGAAATGTGGCTCTGACCTGTTTTGCCTCACATTCAAACAGTATTAGTAGAACTAATTTCCAGACAAGTCAAATAGCGCAGCAGGCAGAGATCATTGCTCTCAATGCTACACAACAGCAGTTGTAGTATTCGTGCAAGGCAAATAAGCTCAAGTTGTTAACACAACATCATTCAATGTTTTCAGAAAACTAACTTAACTTTTAGGGGTTTTAATAGTGTGTAATTAAAATAGTGCAATCTCTTTAGAAGTAGAGTTGTCACATTCAGACTGCTACACCAGTGGTGAATTTGCTATAGCTTAGAACTATTAATTACTATTTAACTATTTGGAACCTGTAAATCCTACTCTGGCAAATCTCTCCAAGAATAAGGTTTCATTAGACAGTTGCAGACATCCTGTTCACAGATACATGGGTTTATCACACTCCCCACACACTGACTAATGCAGGTCTGAAATGTTGATGAGGTGATTCTAATCAACTTGGCCAAGAAAATTAATAGATTTCCTTCCCACCCTTCAGACAGTTTAGTGAGCTGAACATCTAAGGATCAGATGAATACCAAACAGTAGCAAAAGGAAAGATGCAGATTCAAGGGGTGGTCCCACATGACAGCCTGCCACCACTAAGTTGCTTTGTAGTTTCATCCTAAATCAACAAAATTTTTGGACAAGTTACTCAAGTATATGCTCAAGCACTTTTCCAAACCCACACTGAAAGAAGAGCGTTCAAAAAGCTGTCACACAAGTTCAAACAGATGGCAGAAGCAACCAGCACCAGGACACATTTAGGTGGAGAATTCAACAGCCAAACAAACTTGAATTTCAAAAGGCTCACACCAAGGCAGCCACCTCAGCTTCACAGCTGTTCCGGCATTCCTTGGCCTACCATGGCCTCCCAGCCCAGTTGTGATAACTCACCCGTGTCAAGTGTTAATTTGAATGGCATATAAATCATTATACTAATACAATTATTTACAAGAACAAAGTATTCACTCAGAAGTGTAAGCACAGATGTAACTCTTTCCCAGTTTGTAACATATATTATTTTCAAACTAAAACCTCAGCAACTGAGATTCTACCAGTCTCAAAGTCCATGCCTACTTACCTATATTATAACAGCATTTTAAAAAAAAAATGGTCTTTTTTTTTAAATGTACTAAGAAGTCTAAAACCACAGGTAAAAAAAATATTGGATCACATGTAAATCAGCTTCAGTTTACCTTTGCAGGAAGGCCTCTAGTATATTTCACAAAAGACAGACAGGTATCAATATCTCAGTTTTACTATCAGTGTGAATAGCCAGAAAACCTCAAAAGGCAGGGAGCAAGGTTTATCAAGAGAGTGAAGCTCTGGCTTTTACATACAGAGAACTGTGGAAAAGTTTAGTACTAGAGATACACAACAAAACCCTTCCCTTCCCCTAAGAAAAAACCCAGAAGTGAAATCAAAGCATGAGAACCACTAGGAAAGAAAAATACTTCACAACTGATAAAGATAAAAGTAGAAAAGATTTTAAAAGTGCAGTGCTAAAATGGCAGGTATGGTGCTAGAAAACACAACATTTATCTTTCCTCAACCTGTCTAGTCAGAGTAATTGATGATACTGAGAGCTACAGAAAAGAATTGCTCACCCACACATGTCAGTTAAGACAGGTCTTAAGGAGTGATGCAAATGCTGGGTTAGCAGGACACTTAGCCACATCATAATTAGCACTCCTTTTCTCCATAGCTGAGCACATGAACATGCACGTCTTGTAGAAGTATGTTATAGTTGCTTGGTTATTACAAAAAGGCAATAACACAATAAGACCTAATTAGTTAGCTGCTTTCCATAATGTAAAAGTGGGTGTTACTCAGTAGATACAAAAAAATGTAGAACTTCAGACTCCAATGTTCTTCTAACCTACAGAAGAGAAGAGGCATACACATAACATTTCAGACCAAGTATTTTACTGAAACAGTGAAGAGCCACTCTCTCTGCTTCTAGTCAGATTAGACACTGCTCCAAAGACTATCATTCCATTCAAGGTTTTCCTTTCTCCCCAAATAGTTCACAAGTAGCACTACAATATCAGACCAAAGCCAGTGCAGAAGAGTTTGCTTATTTGGCTGATCTACCTCATTCCATAAGAGGTAGGAATTTAATCATCACACTGATCACTCATCCAGGCCTGCTTCTTCACAGTAAATTAATGATTCTGAAAACATTCCTAGGGTATGTTGACAAGACTCTGACCCTCAGAAAAAGTCAGAGATTATCCCAAGTGCTTTACCTCTGCAAGCTATATTGCAACTCCAGCTTTACATTAGAAGGCTGTAAAACTGCAAGCTACTTAAAATGTTTAATGCTTGCTGACCCTCTGGATAATACAATGCCTGAAAAGTGATTTTTAATCCTGCTTGTGTCTAACTCAAACCTAAACCATTTAGTTAGTACCCTAGATGCCTAAGTCATTTAGTTTGGTTCCCCACCCCTCCTTCCAGAAAGGATCAGAAAAAAAAATGGAAAGCCTTCAGTAAAAGACCTACTTATTTGAAAGTTATCACTACAACCAAAATGTAACTATGAAGTTAGATTACAAATACAGACACATAGCAAGATACAGGTTACAAAATTAGAAGATTGCATGCTGTTGACAACTGTGCCGGACACAATGCTAGACAAGCTGCTGGTAGACTATAAAATGGATCTGTGAGGAAGGCTCTGAGCCAGCAGTCTTGCACCCACTCAAGCTCCAGAAATACAACCACCCATTTATTTTCTAAAGCTTGTGTTAAGCACATCCCTTTATGAAATGGAAAACTACAGTTTCCCTAGAGGATGCAGCTGGAAGATAGTATTTCCTCAATTGATAGATTCCCTCTTTTTTTTTTTCTTGAGAAATAAGCCAAAGAATGCAAGAACCACAGAACCTTACCAAAGCACTTAAAATTTTTAAGTACAACTAATATCTCTATTTCCATAGCTATGAGTCCTGACTGCATTTTGCTTGGTATTCACCACCCAACATGGTCCCACAGTATACAAACCACATGTGCTGTCCAGGGTAATTTACTGGTGGCATGTAGTTGGAATAATTTTGCAGGGGAAGAATTAGCTTTGATTACACTTTTTGGATCACATGCACATGTTTTTCTTGAACTTGCTCCACCTCATTTTTCAAAGCAAAACCAAGAACTTGTAGATTAAACTTTGTAAGTAAACTTACACATCTTGGGTTATCATTAATTAAAAATAAAAAAATCCATTGAAGCAGCTAATTCCACTCATCCAAAATACTAAATATAGCTAGCTAACTGGTCAGTGGAGTACTGTCTCTATATGTGACCACAGACAGTAGAAACCTAGAAATGAAGATAAAAATCAAACTGTTATGCCAACAGGCCACAGAAGACTCAGCCTAATGTAACTTCAAACACAACCTAAGCTTTTGCTGTTGAAGATTCAGTGGGTATACTAAGTACAACATTTCCATATTTATATTTAAAAAACTATAGGTGTAAGTCAGCTTTATTTAACACCAGCGAGCTTGAAGAGGCTAGAATAACAATACTAAAGTATTGATACCTTACAGGTAACTAAGCCAACTATTTTCCAAAGCTTTAGCAGTCCTGCCAGTCTAATTAGACCAATAACTACAGCAGCTGCATAAACAGGTATTCGATTTGGAAATCCTGCATTAACTTTCTTTCTCCAAGGTATTTATGAATGCCGTAATTACTTGAGTAACATTTCCCTCTTTACTCGGTATTTATCTCCTCTTGTATCAATGTCAGGACACCTAAAAGATTTGTTCAGTTCCTACAAAGACAAACACACCCACATAACCAAAACAACTTGATTATTTTAAGTGAATAAACAATTACTCCAGTTAAGACAGGCTTATACAAGTCCTCAGTCTCTGGGCCCTGGTCTCTTTGTGGATTTTTTTTAAATATATTAATGACAGAGCTGGAGCTGAATGCTTTTGCTTCCCCCTTTTGGCAAGTTGAAGGGAACTCCTCTAGGAGGAGAGTTTTAAACTGAAAGGTTTGGAATATCCACATGGCAGGGAAACGCGTATCACTGTTCTCTCAGAAGTGAATACTGAAGATCTACTGTGCAGAAGGACCTTCATGTTACAGAATTTTACAGACCCTAATCATCACCTTGCCCCTGCCCCTTGATGAGTCCCATCCAAAAATCAAATATAGAGGGATTTCCCAAGTACTGTGCTGAAGTACAATATTAATACCTACCTATCCAGCATCATTATTATTTTTCGGAGTTGGGGGGGGGGGGGGGTGTTCAAAATACAAGATTCTCAAATTGTCCTGAAACAAGAGTTTTAAATACAGTTTCACAATCCAATCTCCAGTATTTTGATACTTCACTTAAGCTCTGTTGTATTACTACAAGAAAGTTATTCCTATATTTGTTTAAAACTGCTTAAGCAACAGCTTCACCTTAAACAGTGATGTAACGTTTTTCAAAGCTGAATCCTGAGATATCACGGGAAGAAAATTTCCTAGTCTGCTGAAGTTCAGTTCCAGTATTTGGCAACTGCAGCCAAGTAAGTTATTCTTCCAACAGACTAGCAGGAAAGGTAGTGTTACAATCCTGCTACAGTTCTATACATCTGCAAACTACAGTAAGCCAGAGCTGGTTTGTTTCAAACTGGGAATGAATTTTGTCCCTGTGTTTTCAATATCAGAAGTATTCCAGTTATCACAGCATGAAATAACAGGTTTTTAATACTGCAGTTGATTTTATGCTGTGGAAATTGCTACATGATGCAGTGGTGACATGTTTATATAGAACATTCATAGGAAGGCTTACACAAATCATGAATGTCAGCAAAATGGAAAGCATCTGTTTGGGCTGTGGCATGCTGCTAAGGCTCTCTTGACTGCCAGTTTGTGATACACAGCTCAGAGTCATAACAGCAAACTAGTGACAGCCCTTCATGACACTGCCTACTGCAGAAGTTGTGCAGCATTCAGATCACAGCTGCTAACAGGGAGCATGCTCAGATCACCTACATTCTGCACTGCAAGCAGGCAATAAATCATATTTCAGATGTTTCAAGGGGACAGCATGAGAGTCTTATTTTGGGTTTCTACATAGAAGCACACAAGTAGGCTTGATTAATGATCAAGGGGCAAGGAAGAATTTCCCCTGTCACAAAACACAGCCACAACAAAAACCCAGAAAGTACAGACACTTAACTACTGAAGTAATATTACACAGAAGATGCATGTCTTCATAAAATCCATTTACAGCTTTTTGGACAAAACACCCTCCAAGAATAGTTAAAAGCCTACATAATGCCCCAGAGTATTAGCTCTGCTTTTGGACCACCAGTTTAGCTGACATGGAAAAGACTAGCTGTATAAGACTTCACACATCTAGACACATTGTTCTATTTAAGTCAGCATTGACTTCCATCAAAAAAAGTTGGCTTTGAATCAGCTAATTCAGATGATACCTTATGAATTAAGTTGTATTACTTTTAAGAGAAGTCCACCTAGTGTTGGTCAAGCCAACCTTTTCTGGGACCATTAAGTGGATGACAAGGAAAAAAGCTTTGCCAACAGCAAAAAAATAAAAAGGAAAGCAAAGCAAGACTCACAGGAAGTATATATAAGAATAGACCCTCAATTAAATGTAGAGTGTTGATTGCTCCTTAGAAGCTTAAGGCAAGATATCAAGTTCCACAGTACAGATCTAACTATGCCTTCATGGAGTAATTTTTTGGGGTGTTTTTTTAATTTAATTTCAAAGTCACTTCACACCGTAGCATTTAGAGACGAATGAAACTGTTATGGAAACCAAATAACAGCGATAATAGGCTCTAGGTCTAGTTTCTTATTAGTGCAGGAGACTGGGAACACACAGAGGGTGCTTTTTAAGAGTCTGAAACAATATTATAAGTAAGCATATGACTTAGGCCTGAAGGAAGAACAGCTGGAGAATTTAGGATCCTCCCATATTTTAATTCATGGTGATGTCATAATTTAGAGTTCTTGGAAACTTGGTCAATTCAGCCTTTAAACCACATCAATAGCAGTCATTAAATCTGGTGCACATCTCTGCTTGCTTAGGCATCAATTTAACTTTTGTAAAAGGGGAACATGCAGAGCTCTTAGTTGTAAGAGGTCATTTGAGCTTTCTCAAAACTTTAAGACTCCTAAAAATATACTTTCAGAGTTCAAAAGAGTTTATAAACACACTATCTCATATGCACCGAGGTTTAAGCACTCTCTCTGCAAGCTTTACAATACATTGGAAAAAGACTGCTCTGCCATTAAGTGTTTCACAGTGCAGATTTGAAGGGGCCTCCTTTAGGGTTATGAAACAGCATTTCACTTCCATGTTAAAAAAGTTAGGTTTGGGTGGGTCTTCTAAGTTTTGAAGATGAGGCATTTTCACAAAATTTTGTAACGAAAAGGTAAGACCAGCCAAAGGAGACTTAAGTTGAAGAATATTTCAGATTGCTTAATCCTTTGATTGTTATGCAAGTGTATTTCATAACCTTATTTGAAGGACCAAAGAACAGTTTTAATACTAACAATGGGCTCAGTCTGACAGCTAATGCTAACCCAAGTGTGCATCATGCCCTTCTTCAACACTCCAATTTATGTAACTCCACGCTACTCTGCGTTTAAAAATAAATCACACAGGAAAACAAGGTTTAGGCAGACAAGACAAGTAAGATCACACTGCTTGTTCTTTGATTAGCATCTGCTAGTTACAGAGGCAATACGACCCCAGAAACTGCATCAAAGATTTTTTTTTACTTCTGCTGGCAGCCTTCAGAGAAAACTATGAAGACAAATATGCAAAATTCCTGAAAAAGTGTTCTTGGCTTGATTTCTTGAGAAATCTTTTTCGCTTTCCCCCCCCAGCCTTCAAAAAGAACAATTTGCCTCCAAGGCAATTCAAATAACATTTCCAGTAGGGGTTTTAAGTATTTTTTCTAGACATGTGCAAGTTTGCTACTGTAACCATCATTAAAACAGCATCTTAAAGGTACTAACATGCTGGCAAAAACTACAGGAAGAAGGCTGAGAAGTCATTCATTAACATTAACAACCCTTCAGCAGATTCCGAGGTTATGCTTGCAAAGGATTTCATATCCGGGGATAGAGAAATGGGCGCAAGACTTACAAACCTGAATTCTAGGAGGATACAGTTGATTTAAAACTATTTGTTAACACTTAAGTAGACGCCGTTCCTGTTAAACAGAAAAGTTAAAAATTAGAAACTCAAAGCAGTGAGCTTGCAAACGAAAAGGAGCGAGCGCAAAACTCAAGGAGACGGGAGTTAAGCAACAGCAGTTAGCTTTCCAAAATTAACCGACAAGGAGAGCGGCAGAAAAGATTTTTTTCTAATTACCCAGAAGTGCGCGTGACAGTTGACCATCATGGTCCTCTCGATAAGCTCATCGGGACACTCCAGAAGATGGTGCCCCGAGACCACACCGGCGTTGTTGACCAGGACAGACACCTCGCCCACCTCCTTGCGGACCTTCTCAGCCGTCGAGTAGACGTGTTCTCTTTTGCTCACATCACAGGTGTAGGTGTAAACCTGCAAGCCGCGATGGGGCAGCGCATCTTTCTCTCCATCTCCAGCTACTAGAGGAAAACAGACGAGAGAACAGGGAGGGAAGAATAAAGTTCTTACTCGGATTTTGACATTCAAGCCGGCACAGCGGAGGGGAAACGGCGAACGAGTTTCTACTACAGTAAAACTCCCACAGACTTCGGCGTCGCCACAGCGGGCGAGGACTCGCCCGGCTGCTCTCGCTGCCGCTTTGAGAGCCGCTGTCGGGGCGTCCCCCGGCCGCAGAGCCCGGTCCCGGCCGGCAGGAGCGGCTGCGGGCGAGCCCCGCGCTTACCTCGCGGGGCGGCTTCGTCCATCTCTCGGTAAATGCCGCGCACCATGCCCGCCGTCTCCTCGTTGCTCCGCGTGTTGATGTCCCAGAGCACCAGCAGCGCCCGGCGCCGGGCGAACTCGAGGGCGAAGAGGCGGCCGAGGCCGCTGCCCGCGCCGGTGATCAGGCACACCTGCCCCGCCACGCTCTTCTCCTTGGGCCGCACCAGCCACTTGGCAGCGGCCAGCACGAAAGCCCAGAGCACTCGGAAAGTCACCACGAAAAGCTCCAGTAGGATGTTCATGCTGCCGGACCCCCCCCCCCGCGCCCCGACTCCTCCGCCTCCCCAGGCGGGCGGGCGGGCTCCGCGCTTCAGTCACCGCCGCCGGGTCGCAGCGCTGCCGGCCGCCCGCCCGCGGCCCCGCTCCTGGCAGTGTGCATCTTGCTCGCTCGGCCCCCTATATAGGGCGGGCCGGACCCCGCCCCGCCCCGCCCGCCGCGGGGGAGGGTCCCGGGGCCGCCGCTGGGCTCGCCCGGTGGCGGCGGCCGCGTCCCGGCCCCGGGGCGCCTCTCGCCCAGCGCCGCCTTAAGGCAGCGGGGCCGGGCGGCTCGGGGTGAGCAGCCCGGCGGCGATAAAGCTCCGGGCTCGCGGGGGAGCCGCGCGTTCCACCTTCGCGTGTCTCCGCCGAGCAAAAACCCCTGATGGTCTTTTCTTCTTTGGGTCTGTCAGCCGAGCGCAGAGGCGGCTGAGCTCCCTCCAGCCGATCTGGCTGATCACAGAATCACCAGGGTGGAAGAAACCCACCGGATCATCGAGTTCAACTATTCCTATCAAACACTAAACCATGTCCCTCAGCACCTCGTCCACCCGTGCCTGAAACACCTCCAGGGAAGGTGAATCAACCACCTCCATGGGCAGCCTGTTCCAGTGCCCAGTGACACTTTCTGTGAAAATTTTTTTCCTAATGTTCAACCTAAACCTGCCCTGGTGGAGCTTGAGACCATTCCCTCTCGTCCCGTTCCTGTCACTTGCGAGAAGAGGCCGGCACCCTCCTCTCCACAACTCCCTTCTAGGTAGTTGTAGAGAGCAAAGAGGTCTCCCCTCAGCCTTCTCAGTTTGAGAAAGTTGGGGTTGTTCAGCCTGGAGAAGAGAGGGCTCCGGGGAGACCTTATGGCAGCCTTCAGGTGCCTTAACGGGGGCTCTGTTTCGGGAAGTGTAGTAATAGAAAAGTTGAAAGAGGTTAATTTTAGACAGATATTGGGAAGAAATTTTTTTCTGGAAGGGTCTTGAGGCATGGGCACGGGTAGCCCTGAGAAGTGGTGACTGCCCCATTCCCAGAGGCAATGGAGACCAGGCTGGATGAGGCTATGAGTAACCTGGTCTAGTGGAAGATGTCTTGCTTACAGCAGGAGCAGTGGCATTAGGTGATCTTTAAGGTCCCTTCCAACCCAAACTCTTCTATGATTCCACAACAGCAGCTGCTCCCTGCAGATGGGCAGCAGCCACCAACACCCAGTGCAGCACACCCCATGCATTGGCTTCAGCCAGCTCCGGTGGCCCCGGCACAGAGCCAATCCATGACAATTCCCACAGGTGAGCAGGCCGGCCTCACCCTGCTCCCAACACCTGCCTGCAGCCACGTGCCGGGGCACACAACACTGCCTCACCAGCCCCTGTGCAGTCACCAGTTTTCAGAAAAGCGGTTGAAGCTTTGTATTTGTGAACACCACCTCTTGGATTCAGCAGGAATCCCAGTTCAGAAGTTTTGGGTGAAAATTCAGCCAACCTCCTGCTTCAGCAGACACCGTAACCATCCACCTTTGGCAGATACTTCCCCAGCTCTCCTCCATCCACGCAGTTACTGCTTTTGTATGACGAGGCTCTGTGAGAAACATTCATTCACTGGTAAAACACTGAAAAGGACAAAGCCTTCGCAGCAAAGGCACTAATATTTTTATTTTACAATTTACTGCCAAATCGGATGTCCTTCTAAAAAAGGCATAACATTGAACAAAACAAGTGGGTATATATACTAACTTTAGGGAAAGAACCATGTAAATCCTCAAAGAGTGTTGATTCTTTTTTTAGATTATCTAACCCTGTCTGAAGATTCCCTTAAGGTTATCTCCTGACCTTCAACAGCTGCATCTTACCAGATAACTGAGCATATTAATAAATTCTCGCAGCCCTAAGACGGGTCATCTCTCGACTTAAAACAGCTCCATCTTACGAGACAGAGGTATATGACGAGATAATTAGGCACACAAACCAGCGGCAGCAAAACTCATTAATTCTCACGCCCCAAAGCGCCCAACAAAGCCGCAGCCCGACGGACAACCGTGTCCCCACCTCCCTATGCGTCCCAGTGCCCGGTCCCACAGGAGCGGGGGCACTCCCTCAGCTCCGGGGGGCTGCAAGGGCACCGGGGGAGCCCAGGCTCTGCGGCGGGGGCGGCTGCTCGCCCGGCACCTCACGTTTCTAGCCTCCTGCGTGAAGCATGAATCGCCCCCTCTCCGCTCAGGCGCTCTCCGGCCTCCCCCGGGTCCGCGGGACGGTCAGGCACTGACGCGGCCGCCCCAGCGCGAGGTCCTCCCTGCGCGCAGGGCCTTGCGTGCGCGGGCAGAGGGTGAAGTGGGCCTCGCGCATGCGCCTCCCTCTCTCTTCCGGCGCTGATCATGGCGGAGAAGGAGTAAGTGCTGGTCCTGCCTCGGGATAATCCGCCGCCATCGGCGGCTGTGGCGGTGCCCGCTCCCTGCTGCCAGCACCGGGATGCTGCCTGCCATTCCCTGGTCGCTAGGTCTCCCTGAGTGGCGTGGGAACGGGGCCGGGAGTGACGGCAGCACGGGGCCTAGCGCGGCGGGGTGCGGCCGCCGCCGGTTCTGTCCCTTCCGCAGGCGGCGGTGGCTGCCTTGCTGGGCCTCAGTGCGGTGGGGACGGAGAGCGCGCCTAAAGCGCCGCTCCTGGGGGAGGGAGCTGTGTGGCACGGTCTCTGCTGACCGGCCAGGCGATGCCGGGCCCCGGTGCACGGAGCGGTGTGCGAGCAGGGAAGCGCAGTGGGATGCGCCTCGGGTAGGAGCTCGCCCGGGTAATTACGGTTTTACAACTGCTGGTCTTGCAACTTTTCTTGTATCTGGGAGTTGGAAGTCTGAGCTTAAAACGCTGTGAAATAAATTTCAGAGTACTGCCGAACTAGTTTTTCTCTTGAAGTATTTGAAATACTAGTTTGGAAGCGGTATACTTGAAACAGACTTTTTTTTGTTACGAACTGGAATGTAGCAAAGCAGGATAAAGCTTTTTGTTATTTAAGCGGTCTCAGTCTTCATGGTTGTGTACGTAGCCTGGGTGCAGCTCAGTTCACCTGTCAGATTGCCTTATCAATTATGAAAGGTAATGATTTGGGCTGCATTGAGGCCTGGTGGCAGTGGGAACAACGTATAACTCAAAAATCTCTCGTGGCAGCGAGGCCTGTGTGCGTGTTGTGGTAACAGTTTCATTGATGTTTGTTGTGTTACTTTAAAGCCCATTTTTTTTTATAAGCTAATTTTTCTTTTTCATTTAGAGCAAAGAAGTTGCCTTCTGTACCGGAACGCCTGCTGAAAAAACGCAAGGCTTATGCAGCTATAAGAGCCAAACGTCAGAAGAAGATACTGGCTATAAAAAAGGTGAATACTTCACAATTCCTTAACTTGGAGTTGCTTATCTGTTGCAATGTCATCTACCACTGTTGATGTAATGTTGCACAGAAGCTTGCAGTATTTAGATCTAGCCCATGGATAGTTTCTTGATGTTTTGGATTAAAATCTGCTGCTTTTTTTTTTCATTATTAATAACATATCAGTTCTGGGCAGAGTAAGGGCAAAGCGTACTATAGTCTGTAAGACAAAAGTTAGTCTTCTGCAGGGCAAGAGGTTATAGCCTTGTGAGAATAAGCTTGATGAATGATAATGTTCAAGGTAAAGCAGCACTGCTGTGTAACGGTCTTCCAGATTTTCTAGAATATCACTGGGAGCGATTTCAAATTCCGTAATGCAGTCAGATACTCCTTTAATCTGTATTATTTTGGGGAATTTCTAGAACGTGCTACGTTATTTGAAGGTGATTTTCATGTGTTAAAAGGCATTAAATGATCTCAAGTAATTTTCAATTGATTTCAGTTCCGTAAGGCTCAAAGAAAACTCATCTATGAAAGAGCCCAAGCTTACCACAAGGAGTACAGGCACATGTATAGGCAGGAGATCCGTATGGCCAGGATGGCCCGAAAAGCTGGTAATTACTACGTTCCAGCGGAACCAAAACTGGCATTTGTGATCAGAATAAGAGGGTAAGATTGAAGAGAAGTATAAACAATTTATGTTCTAAAGTACTGAAATTGGCTTTGCTGTTATCTGTGTTTCGAGAACTTAAATATTTAATAAAATCAGGTGTTCCACTGCTAGCTTCGAAAGCTGTTGGCAGTAATGTTGGATGTGCTCTGGAGGCTTATTTAATTAAGAACAAAGTCATTACGCTGTCTGTGTCTGTCTTCCAGAATCCCCAACTTTTAACAAGGTGCTAAGACTAAAAATACATGCAGATACTTCTGTTTCATCTTAATATTGAGAAAATCACATGCCTATTCCCTGATGTTCTTCTAAGCCTTGTTTGAAGTCGGAAAGGGTCATTGGGCATTGGAATAGGCTGCCCAGGGAGGTGGTTGATTCACCTTCCCTGGAGGTGTTTAAGGCATGGGTTGTCGAGGTCCTGAGGGACATGGTTTAGTGTTTGATAGGAATGGTTGGACTCGATCCAATGGGTCTCTTCCAACCTGGTGGTTTTATGATGTTTAACTCTCCTTTGGTAAAATGTTGCAGAAAACTAACAGAGGGAGTGTGATTGGAAGAAGTGGTAAGGAAAGCACCAGTGTATTTCTAAATTGTTTCAGTGTAGTGCTTATTTCTGTTCTTTTCATGGAAGTTGATCTGTTTCAACTGAAATTTATAGATACTTACGTTTGTTTTGTGTAATTGGTAAAATAGTGATGTTTCAAATGGGAAGAATACTATTGTGGGTATTTTTAACCTGATACTTAATGTTTTCTGGGGTGTAGATAATTGATTTTTTTTTTCCTGTGTTTTCTAGTACCAATGGTGTCAGCCCTAAGGTCCGCAAAGTGTTGCAGCTTCTTCGCCTGCGCCAGATTTTTAATGGCACGTTTGTAAAACTCAACAAAGCTTCCATCAATATGTTGCGGATTGTTGAACCCTATATTGCATGGGGGTGAGTGAAATGGCTGGTTTTCTCACACTTGGGTGCATGTATTTTAGTGACTTGCATTTTCCTACACTGGACTTGGAGGTTTCCCTCGTGTTCAAAATGCTTTTATCTCCTGTGTGCTTTACCTTTTCGAATTGACATTGTGATTAAAGCAGTGCTATAAAAGGCAATGCTTGCAAGATACGATTACGCTCTCATACTAGTGGCGTTGGGAACTCAGCATGAGTAAGGTTTGCTTCTCTTTTGGTTTATTTAAAATTGGGACATGCTGAAGTGATCATAAATTATTTGTTATGGACATTTCATTCAGGGATGTGAGCTTGTGGCTTGCAAAAACTAATAATTTTTTTTTTTTACTTGATTCTTTCAGTTATCCCAATCTGAAGTCTGTGCATGAGTTGATCTACAAGCGTGGTTATGGCAAGATCAACAAGCAGCGCATTCCTCTTACTGATAACTCCCTCATCCGGAAGCGCCTTGGTAAATACTGCCTCGCTTTAAAAAACAGAACAAGCAACCAGCTTGTTGCATTTATATGATTAATGCGAATCTGGATGTATGTCCTTATTTGTCTCTGGAGAAGAGCGGTGATTGGTTTATCTCTATTTTTGTCTAAGTAGCTTACTACAAGGTTGGCTAGAAGTAACTTTTGTTTATAAAGTACTGAAAACCAGTGCAAAGAATCAAATTTTACCATTCTTAATTTTAAATGTAAACTTCTTGACCATTAATACGTCAGTAATCTTTCAGCAATGATGAGGTGCTGCACCAGGAAAGAAGCTTTGACATAGCTTTGAAGTTTCAGTTTTAATATTAGACATTGCATATGTCTTAGACCTTCATTATCTAGTAAAAAAGGCTTTTTAAACTTCCTATCAGAAGAACTAGCTAGTAAATGCTGTTAGCATATTAAGTTAAAGCAAAGCGTGGTGGTCGGTTGTCAGGAAATAGACTGCTCTAGGAGGCTTCTCATTTTCCGTTCCTGCCAGGAATGAAAGCAAACACTGTTGTCTCCCATTTTTGGCACTTGATTTGTGTATTATTTCAAATTGGACTGTTGTATTGTTTCCAGTGCAGTAGATAAGCAGATTTTAAGGTATAAATATTATGTTATCGTTACTTTGCTTTGTGGCATTATATTTTATGAGCAGTTCACTTGTAATCAAGCACTGAGGAGTGAGACGTTAAGGAAACAAGCTATTACATATTTCAACAGCACAAAGTATTTCAGGGAGTTTCACTGAACTACACATAAGTAGGATTTAAGTGTATTTAGTCTAGCTTTTCTTCAAACAACACAGTCTGTCTTCCTAAGATTCACTAAGTGGCGTTTTTTGTTGTTAATCGATAGCTACAAATACGCAGCAATTGAAACTGATACCTCTTGACAAATATAACAACTAAATAAGATTGACTTAGCTGCAGCTAATCTGTTTCAATTGGAAGAGTCAGTCATTAGGTGTCTTCAGACAGTAGGTGCTTTCTGGCTTCCTGAAGTTTATCAAAATAAGTAGGTATAGCAGTAATAACTTGATAAATTTTAGCTTGTCATTGACCAGTGGCTCTGTATCCCTTCTGAAAATAGTGTTTCTGAATTACAGGAAAACTTGGCATCATCTGTATGGAAGATGTGATCCATGAAATTTACACCGTGGGCAAGAACTTCAAAGTTGTGAACAACTTCCTTTGGCCCTTCAAGTTATCCTCTCCTCGGGGTGGAATGAAGAAGAAAACGATCCACTTTGTGGAAGGTGGGGATGCTGGTAACAGAGAAGATCAGATCAACAGACTCATAAGGAGAATGAACTAATGCAAGGTATTACCAGAGGTTAATCCTATCTACTGTTCCCCTTCTGCATTTTAGGCTGCTGCCATTATGGGCAGCATCATGCTTAATATATGTATTCACCTGTGCTTGGGTAGTGCCTACAGCATGAAGCTACTTGGACAAAACAGTGTTCTGATTTTATTTTTGAAGTTTTACTAAAGATTAAATATTTGTGAAGAAATTAAATCATCTTTGTAGCTGATATTTTTAGGAGATTACCAATAACTTAATTTTCTTTTAACAATAACTTGTTTTAAAGCCTTATTTAAGTTTTTTGATGGGAAGCCCTGAAATCTAGGCCAAAATTTTTAGTTCTCATTTATGAATTCTTCATACGGTCAAAGTCTTGTGATTGCAAGTCCGTTCTTTTTTCATATTGTCTGACGTTTGCTGTAAAAGCTTCTGTAGGACTGGAGGTAATTCAGTTATCAATTTAGACTTTTTTAGAATGATTCGATTTAGGCTTCTGTGTTAACATGACCAAGATGTTTATCTTGAAAGACTAATTTGCCCATTTGAATAGAATGTCCTGTAGAAATGAGAGGGTTTAACACTTCCAGGCATTTGGCAGTAGCAGCTGGGTCCTGAAGTCAGTGTCTGTTTCAGCCAATCTGTCCTGTCATCTATTGTTGTCATTCTGCTGTTCAAAGCCTTGCTGTGCAAAGCCAAAACTTTTTTTTTTCTGAATTCTTGTACTTCTTATTGTTTTTTACACATTAAACTCGCTTTGGTGTTGTCTGTACCTTATTGTCAAGGACGAATAAATGCCTCCTTTGTGTGACAGTTCTGCTGTAACTACAGGAGAACTTTTTTGTGTTAGGATCATTGGAAAGACAGGCAAAGACCTAGAGCAATTGATCCAGAGTGAAAAATGGTTTTTTGTTTGTTGCTCTTTAGAGGTTATTTTTCTTTTGTTGGTTTGATTTTTTTTTTAATTCCAAAACAAGTTATGCAGTTACTTAAGAATTCTTAACTTCTTGAGGGTTGGTTAATTAATTTTTTTTTATTAAAAAAAGTAGTAGTGGTTAGTGGTGTGACTTTGCAACTTAAAACAAATGCAGCTTGGATGACTTCTCAAAAAAATTTTTCTGAAGGGAGAGGTTTTGGGTTTGTGCTTTTTTTTTGAAGCCTTTTAAAAAGTATTTTTATAGCCAACAAGGGATAAAAAGTTCATCTTATTGGCAGATGTTATCTTTAAGTTACTGTGTGAGGCTTCACAACCAGGATTGATTAAACCTAGTTTCACTTTATGCTCTTGCCTAGGTTCTTAATGTAAGGTGGAAACTGCTGTTTTTAACTGAAACCTTTTCTGTCAGCATAGATCCTTCCTCCTCCATCTCCATTGACAAATGTGAGAAGTACACTGGTGGTCTTGAGTTTTCCAGAGCTTTCCTGCAGTAGGGAAGATTATAGTTCACTATAGCAGTGGCTGTAGATACTTGTGAGGAGTAGTATGCTGGCAGAGAAACTAGGAATAGTCAGCAGTTTGCTTGTGTTTTTCATTGAACTCAGCATCCCACATAAGCTGCAGATTGGAGTATCAAGGCTTTACTCCGTATTCCAATTCAGCCGGTGACTTTGCAGTTTCTTACTTTATGCTTATAAGCAGTTATTACTCTTTGGATTGCAAGCAAACATAGCTCCGGTGTAAAGCTAAGGTAACTGATTCTCTTCTCTGATGCTTTCTATTCCTGCTCTTCTCTTGCTGTTGTGAATAAAGTGCATGTTGGAAATAGAAGTAAGCTCTGTAGAAAAAGAATGTTGTAGTTTCTTCTGCGATAACGGGCAACTTGCGCAGTGGGTTCAGATGGGATACTCACAGTACAAAAAAGTGCTGTCATTCTGAAGGTCCATATATCTGAAGATGAGTATTTATTCCTTTTCTGTGTAGGTAGATGGTTTCTTGCTATTTGGCTAAGTGAGTGGCAATCTTAAATTAAAAAAATCCCAAACAAACAAGAATTTCAGTCCCAGTGCCTACATATAGATTGGGGGAAAAGAGCATAGTACTTGATACCGAATTTTGACAATTTACTGTTGTCAGGATGCTGAATTTCATTAGATCTCAAGCAAACTTTAGAGGAACTAGTCTGAAGACTGCTTTTTCCTTTCATTTTTGTATGTAAACAGTTCCCGAAGTGTGCTGGAAGTAGAGCTACTGCAGCAAAAGTTAGATGGTGCACAATACCTCAGTATATCTTTAAATGTAAAGTTTCCCCCTGCCATATATTTAGACAAATAGGAATTGGGTACCAGTAGTTGAAGCTGGAAGTGTTTTATCCTGTTAGTTCTGGCATTTGAAATCTTTGTTTTGATTGAAGAGATGTTATTCTAGAACGTAGTTACTGTGCACAAGAGTACTGAAGTCTTAAGTCCAGTGAAATAAAATGGTGTTTTCCACCCAGTTTATAACCTAAAAATGCCTTAATTCTTCAGGTGGCCAAAGTAGTTTCAGATCTACACATATCTAATGATTATGTTTTGTGTTTTTTTTTTTCCTTTCAGATTCAGATGTGCAGCTGCAGTCTTCTAAATTGTGGTCTGTTAATAAAACCATCTTGCACAAAACTGTTATCTCGATTGGTCTCTTTTTGTGATCCTCTTCAGTTGTGGTGGTTGCTGAGTTAACTTGGGAGTAACCTATTTCAGAGTTCCATGTATAGTTTGCATCAGCACTTATGTAGATAATGCTTCACCTTCATTTGGAGGAAGAAAAATTGGAATTATTCATACGAGTAACAATTTTTGGGAGTAGCAACAATTATTTATTGTGATTAAAAGTACAGTAAATCCCAAACTGAGCTGTATAGCGTTGAGTGGATAGCATTCCTAGTTCAGGGTAGTGCATAGAAGTGAAGGCCACAGGATTCATAAGGGTATGTAGAGATCAGAAACCCACAGACTGGTAAAATGCGTAACTTGGCTTGCATTCAAACTGGCTTTTTGTCCTGCCAGTGCTTCACTGAAGGAGTCTTAGCCTGACGAGATATTTGGCAACACAGATTGACAAGTCACATTTATTCTGACTGAAATGCTTTTCTCAATTACAGGCAAGCTGTATGTTTTTACATCACCAATGAATGACATCCATTCAGAAATCATTGGCATAGATTGGGCTTTATTCCAGTTTGTGTAAAAGCTTAGTTCTGGACTTTTGTTTAAGCTAAACCTTTTAACAGCAATGATAGTTTATTAAAACTTGTTAAACGTAGTTTTGTTTTTAAATGACTTTGGAAATCATCATGGTGGGTTAACTGAAAAGAGTGATGTGCTTTTGCTTGTCAGTGTTTGGACGCTGGCAAAAGAGCTGAGTGTCAGGTGGCTTAGTATTCCCAGATACTTGAACAACTGAGTTCTATAACGTAAAGTGACAATTCCCCTATTGTGAATTGATCTCCAGAGTCTAGTAATGCACTACTAAAATACCAACACTGTTTTCCATTTAAGCTAATAACTGCACTCAATCAGTGTGAGTACTTGGGGTGAAAACCATAGAACTACTTCCATTTGTTAGGTATCTTACTAAAGGAAGAAGCAGTGTGATTTACAAGGAAAAATATTTTCATTAGGTTGCTGGATGAGAAGGCAAAAAGTATAATAATTACTTAATAAATGGGAAACCCCAGTTCTTGTCTTGATCTTGTATGAGTACAGTCTGACTCCTTTCAACTTAACATTGCACCAAAGGGCAATGAAATTCAGATTTGGGGTGGATGAACTGGGATATGTACATAAATGTTGACTTCAGTATCATTTTTTCAGCTATTAAAGGAGTTCTGTTACTTTGCTAAAAGGTTTGCAGTTATTTCCCTTTGGCTCATACACGTTTACAGTGTATACAGAAAAGCATTTTGTGGACAAAATGATTCCATACAAGAGGATAGCAGACTTTGTATGATTGATACAGAGCATTAAGGATTAACTCATGGAGTTAATCTGTACTGTAGGACCTTCTTTGCCTCTTAATGCCATGTAAGTCTCCAGTTTTGTTTAAAGGAATACATGCAATAAATAATTAGTGATGAGAAAGTTTGGTTTTCATGATAATTGAGCGGCTGATTTTTCTTACCTGGCATCTGAAATGCACTTTCAGATAATGGTTGCAAAATGCTAATTCCGAATGTGGAACTAATTAAAGTCTTGCTGTCTTTATGCTGGTAATGCTATGTAGTTGGTCACCTCTTTACTAGCATAGCTTTCAGGATTTCTTGTATTGCTCTTCAGGCATGTCCCATAGAAGACAATTACAGAAACAGCTCGTGATCTGTTAGTTAGGGTCAGAATTTGCACTGGAAATGAGACAATTCACTTATTCAATGCATTTTGAAGCATTTGAGGTAATTTCAGTTAAAAATAAAGCTGACAAAGACAAAAATTTGGTCCCTAAACAATAAATAATGCAGATCCCTTGTCAACATTCTGTGATAAAGTTCAGGTTCTTGCAAACGTGCTGTTACTTTCTTACTGTCCATAACTGCTAGCTGCTGACACATTCTGGAATAAAATTTCTATGAACTCTTGCCCTTTTTCAGAAAGACCAATATCTTCCTTTTTTGTCTCAGAACTGAAGCCAGAAACTTTACCTAATAGCTATTGGAGAAGCAACAGGAGAGTGTTTGAAGCACTTAACAACTCACATATTTTTCAGGCATGCTAAGGCTTATAGGCTTTGCAGTTAACGGGTGTTCCTTTCTTTGCTAGTGTCCACCTCATACAACCCAATTTGCTATCACCACGTGTAAAGTCATACATCTGGAAAGGGAATGGGAGCCTATCCCGATCCCAAGAATTGGTGTTTAAAGAGAAAGTTAAGAGACGTGATGGATAGTCAGCTGAATATAAGCTCCCACTTGGTGAAATGCAATTCTTGGACACATTAAAAAGGGAATATCAAATGGTATGGGGGAGGTGATATTACTTTTGTTCCAGTAGTGCTTACGCTAGTACCAAATGTATCCAGTTCTTGTGCCAAAAATCAAGCACATGTCTTCTGATACTTGGAGAATGCAATTAATGCAGTTTAAAGGCAGATATGGTTATGAAATGAGTATCTACTTTTAGTTGCCTCCATGGAGAAAAGTAGTTTGATAATAATTCTTTGATCTCACAAAGCTATAATAGGATGAAATGTCTTGAAATTTAAGCCAGATAAACTTTGAGTTTAAACAAACAATTTTAATGGGAGATAATTAGGCACTGGGATGGTTAACCAGTGCTGTGCCAAATTCTTTGTCAGTGGTCATTTCTAAATTGAGGTCTGGGTTTGCTTTTTTTCTCTAAATCATATGCTTCTAAGAGATTTGTTGAGGGGCAGTCTCATTACTCAGCAGAAGTTACTAAATAAAGTCTTTCCAAGTACTCAAGGCATACAAATTAGAGCCTTGTTTTAAAATGTCTGGCCACCCAGAGTGAAATGTAGAACAGCAATGGTGTTTCACAAGGGAACTTTGACTAAAGCAGCACACAAAGTGGCAAGTCACCTAAGCCTTCGCATAAATAGTACTCAGCAGAGAGATGGTAGGATTTCACATGCCCTGTATGGGCTTTGCTGCTTCTGCTTGTTTGGAATCTTCTGAGGACTCTGCCTAATGTGGTTTTTAGAGAATGAAGTATGGCTCACTGTGAGCAGTGTGGTGTCCCTGCTTCATGCAACCATTACTTTGCTCACACTTTGGAATCTAGGTGCTTGTTTTGTACAAACCGTTCTGTTGATCTCCTAGTTTCCAGAAGACCATCCTTTCTACAGAATTCTTGGTGAGAAAATTTCTGTACATTGCTTCTTACTAAAGCTGTGTCAACCCAAGGCAGGGAGAAGTTTATGGTTTTAGCTTAGATTAGGAAACTGCAGAGCAGACAGCGCTAGAAATTTGAAAAAATTTAGCTTAGAAAGGAACAAAATTTTAAGTCTCCCAAATCCTGGGTAAAATGTTCTCAGCTGGTTCAGTCAGGTTTAAGTTGTAGTGGGAATTTCTTTGTCTTCAGGGACCTTCAATGTGATTGTTGCTTATTTTACGTACTTGTCTTTCCATGCTTGTCATTCTTGTACTGTACCAGAGTATTCCAACCCTCAAATACCTTTGCCCTCCCTAAGTATGGGTTTAGATATAAGTAGGCTTTTACATGGTGCAAATTTCATGACTGGAGAGCCTGAAAAATCAAGTACTGAGCTCACAAATTATGAGTGCTAAGAAAGAACAAGGATATTTGGAAACAGTTTTCTACACAAAGCTACTGTTTTTCAGTACGACTGTAGGTGATTACACCAGCCATTTCTAGCTTTATCCATAAACACAAGAAGTACTTGTGGCTTCGGTCATGTTGCAAATAAGAGCAAAGTTTTAAAACTCAGAGCAGTAAGTAATTTTCCCTGAATTATTTTTGTAAAGATAAAAAACTTCACCAAAGCAGTTTTTTATCTGCTATGTGTTTCTTCATATAAGCTCATTGCACCAAGCATCTTCCATTATGAAATAAGTAGGTACTTGGTTGGAGAACAATGAAAATTAAGGGAGTATATATTCATAGGGCCATGGAGTGTATATGGGGAAGAAGCCAGATGTGAAGTAAAATCTAGGGTAGCAGAGGAAAAGGGAGCTGAGGGAGGTGGAAGCAATAGTACTACTCGTCTTGCTTAGCATTCTTTTGGCAGTGCAGAGAGGCTGTAAATCCAGTTTAACTAGCCAGCATGCTACATGCTTTACATGCTTCCTGTCCCACGTTGCTATGGCAGTCAGAGGTGTTCTGTTCAACTAGTCTTTGGAGTCTGCCTGGAGCACTGGCTGTCTACTGGTTAATGTGTTCTATGCCCTGCAGCAGTGTGATGAAGCTCTACCCGTGGCACATTTCCACTCCTACTGAACTTTGTTAGGAGCTGTGCAAGGATTACCACACTCTGCCATATCTCATGACATCTGTTATGCTCTTATTTTATTGCACAATAAAATCCAATTGAAGTTTTCAAGTCCTCGTCTCTCTGAACATCCCCTTTATAGAATACCACAGTACTACCTAATGATTTCAGCACAATGCATATTTAATGTTTTGATGCTAATACTGTGTATCGCACGTTATGACATGGCTTCTGAGACAGAAAGATATGAGATGTAGTAGCCAAGACAAGCAGGAAAATGGGATGCAATGGAGACTGGAAGTATCTAATTTTAGTTTGAAAAACAGGTAGATTTATTGGTTTTCCCTTTAACTCCTTTTCCCAGGTTTTATTTGACACAACCGAACTGTAAGACAAGTTTACCTAGCAGGTTGTAATAGTGGCGTTTCCCCCTGCCTTAATTTTATAATCTTAGCTTCTATTTTTTAACTTGACTTTTTTTTCCTATTCCTTCCTACTACTGAAATGCATTTTTGTGAAAGGAGAAAGTAAGGGTAAGTCTTTTGAGGATGTGAAACTTGGTAGACAAGAGTCGCAGGAAAAAGCCCACAATATTCCTTTAATCCTTTTATTTGCTTTGTTTTACTTGCTGTGTAAACCTAAAAATTAGCTGGCTCAATGTAGAACGAGGTGAATGACTCTAGGGAATATGTATTTTGAGTACTGCTTCCAGGGTAGCTTGTTTCCTATATTTGATCAAGAAGAGCTAAGTGAACTGCCTTCTAGCTTCTTTGTCCTAACATCTGGCTTTCTTTTCTCTCAGTGTGCTTGTCTCTGTTGGATTGCAATCTCTGGCTTTCCCAAATGTAAGCATTTCTAACTACTGTTCTACAGCTTCCATTTCTAAAGCCTTTGTGTGACAGCATTCTTCTTCACAGAATCACTAGGTTGGAAAAGACCCACAGGATCATTGAGTCCATCCA
This sequence comes from Coccyzus lansbergi, assembly GCA_033558105.1. Taxonomy (NCBI): domain Eukaryota; kingdom Metazoa; phylum Chordata; class Aves; order Cuculiformes; family Coccyzidae; genus Coccyzus; species Coccyzus lansbergi. The sequence continues at coordinate 284,923 of JAUMJK010000470.1, forward strand.
TTCCTATCAATCACTAAACCATGCCCCTCAGCACCTCGTCCACCCATCTCTTAAATACCTCCAGGGATGGTGACTCAACCACCTCCCTGGGCAGCCTATTCAAGTGCCCAGTGACCCTTTCCATGAAATTTTTTTCCTGATGTCAAGCCTGAACCTCCCCTGGTGGAGCTTGTGGCCATTCCCCTTTGTCCTATCCCCTGACGCTTGGGAGAAGAGGCCAGCACCCTCCTCTCCACAACCTCCTTTCAGGTAATTGTAGAGAGCAATAAGGTCTCCCCTCAGCCTTCTCTAGGCTAAACAATCCCAGTTCCCTCAGCCGCTCCTCATAAGTCTTGTTCACCAGCTTTGTTGCTCTTTTCTGGACTCGCTGAAGAACCTCAACATCCTTCTTGTGGTGAGAGGCCCAGAACTGAACACAGTATTCAAGGAGGGGTCTCACCAGTGCCGAGTACAGAGGGAGAACAACCTCTCTGGGCCTGCTGGTCACGCTGTTTCTGATACAAGCCAAGATGCCATTGGCCTTCTTGGCCACCTGGGCAAGTTCTTAGCAGACTTTGAAGTACTTCACCACTGATATTGGTCATAGCTCTTCTTTCTGCTGCGAGAACAGATCTACACAAACAACATGACTTACCAAGATCTACCTGGCAGGCTGGAAATCTGCAGGAACAGAATCCATAGCCTCATAGGAAGCCTCTAAGTGGTGCCAAGGAGCTGGTGGTTGTGGTGTCGAATGGAATTTGTCGAATGGAATGCCAATACATTGTGACCAGGAAGGGCTCTGAAGACAGGTTACTATGATCATAAGTGTGGGTAGATGTACCTGAGAAACTACAATTATAAAACTGCGATTGCTTTCTCACTTCGGGCAACTCCCCAGCTGAACCATCCTTGCAGGCAGGGTTGCTTCCGTCCAAAATCCTGTCCTGGATTTAGTCTTCTTGAACATGAATCTTTTCTTAACAATGACTGTTTTCTTTTGAACTGAGTGTTCCATATGGTCTGAGTTATCCTGCTGGCTAAAGTATCTTTTGCATCTACTGTGAATGTTAAATAAATTTAGACTTGGTACAAACACAGAAATCCTTTGCCCTGCCAAAATATTCATTACTCTGGACAGTCACAGTAGGAGAATTTAAGGGATAATTTTTACTCCCATGCTGCTACAGAACTAAACTTTCAGGCAGGCTTTAAACACCAGTTCAGGTACTTATCTGTGAGGAGAACTGGATCTAGAGCCAGGTTTGAGCCAGCAGAGTTTGCAGCTGGAGTGAGGGTGGGTCTGGACCAGCAGAGTGGCAATATCCTTGGACTACTCCCTCCTAGGTCTGCTCTTTTCACGTAGTCAAATAAGCAAGGCCCTCTTCTGAAACTCAATACTTGCTTCTCTTTATCTAAACTGGCTTGTTTTCTTACAGTTTTTACCCCTGGTTTCTGTGGAAACTTAAGCTGCGAAAAAAAACCCCAACAGTGAACAGGAATGCAATAACTTTAATTTTTATGCCTTCCCTTTAACACGCTTCTTTTCACCAAGGCCATTGATCCGCTGCTGTGCAAGTAATCTAGATTACTAATCAGTTATGTTGGAGTAACAAGCCAAGACTGAGATAAATTTTTTCTGGATGCTGAACTAGCACTTTCTGGAAGACTGTTGTACTGAGGAAACTATAAACTAAAATTAGTGGAGCTTGTAAATTGAGTGATGGCACATATATATGATCTATAAAATATAATCTCAGTGAACCAAGTTACATTAAAAGCATTGATTTTAGATTTAAATGTACTTCTTGTTAAGTGCCTGGATTATTATTGGTGTCATTCCTTCCCTGGTCTCTTTCTTTTTTAGAATTTAGATACCACAAAACATGTGTCCTTGAGGTGAAGGGGCTATTCCTGCCTGAATTATGCTTTTCAGAATGCAAATCTTGGTTGTAATATTTAGTTTCTTACCATGGTTTAAACCTGAGTGTTCCCGATTCGAGTTATTGCAACAGCAGTAAACTTGTCTCAACTTTTGCTCGGAAGCTGAGCTTTTCAAGTGATTATAGGTTTTTGGTTTTTTTCAATGACAAGCTGTCACTTCTGAAAAGATAATGAAGGCTTTTTTTTTCTTCTTTTTTTATATGACGTGTTATAACAATACAGATAATTATTTGTGGGTAACAGTTGGTCCCCTTGGTAAATCCAAGGAAGTCTGTAGGAAAAGTCAGAGAATCACAGAATCACTAGATTGGAAAAGACCTCCAGGATCATCTAGTCCAACCATTCCTATCTGCCACTAAACCATGCCCCTCAGCACCTCATCCACTCGTCTTTTAAATACCTCCAGGGATGGTGAATCAGCCACCTCCCTGGGAAGCCTGTGCCAATGTCCAATGACCATTTCTGTGAAAAACTTTTTTCTGATTCCAGTCTGAACTTCCCCTGGTGGAGCTTGAGGCCATTCCCCCTTGTCCTGTCCTCTGATACTGAGGAAAAGCAAGACTTTTCTCCATCTGTGAATCAGGATGATGAAAATACTCCCTCCATAGATTATTTTTCCCAAGGGTTCCCATTACTTAACAATCTGTACCATCTCCTCTTGAAGTGCTGAACTTAAACCTGTGTATTTGTTGTACAGAAGTACTATGAGTAGCTTTAAGATGTTCAGGATCCTATTGAGGTACTGAAGTTAATGGTGCTGACAGCTCTGTTGGAGAGAAAGGCTCCTTCTGCACTTACATGCTGTGGAAATGTTCCTCCTGGTTACATCCTTTTACAAAGCTACATGCAACTGAAGGCTATGAAGAAGCAATTACTCTAGTGTCTTGAAACTGTTTTATTTCAAGCAATTGTGCTTAGACTGAGATCCAGCAATTCTGCTATTAGGTTACACAAATTTTCATTAAAATTTCATCTAGAGCAGGTTTTGGTTGGGAAGAGAAAATAGTCCCCACTCCAAAAGCCATCCGTTATGCAGCTGGAGCCTTCACAAATGAAGTACTGTTTCTGTAATGAATTTGTGGCTTTGGATGCTGTTGAATACCTATGAAATAGGACATAATGGAGCACATGTCAAGTTATAACCTCTACAGAAAGTTTTGGTCACTTTCTGAAAGTTCAGTTAGATAGAAAGCGTCCCTTTTAAGCACATGCATGTTTCATGGTGTCCACGTTCTAGGAATGGCTGGGAGAAACAGGTTTAGAACCAGTAGTAACCTAGGCATTAAAAATAGTTATAGGTATTCAACGTTACATACCTTTTGGTCTCTTACACACAGCCTGTAGGGACAAGGCAGACAACTGTACTACAGTCAATTTGTAAATGAATCTCTAGATGGAGCCAAAACAAATCTAATGAATGAGTTTTCCAGACAGACGATCTTAGGGTTTTCCACTAAAGGCCTACAGCTATGAGAAAGCATCTAATTTGACAACAGATCTTTATATCCACCTGAAAACTACTGATATTCCTTACTAAATTCTTAGGGTTGAGAACCTAAATAATTGTGGTGCTCATAGTTCAAACGACTGCCTACCAGGGCATTTTATTACACATTAGTGGCTAATGGAATGCTAAAATCCCTTATCTCAGAATAAATCTGCACTTGTACATACATTACATATACAAAATCACTGTGATAGTCTCATGGTGCATCCTCTAATATCTGTGCATTAATGATTTTCTGAATTACCGGCATTGACAAGTGCCAGTCACACATGCTCCCTTTTGGTACTGTATTTATGGTGTAACATCTGTTATATCAGTCATTTACTTGCCTAGTATTTCAGAAAAACACTTACTAGCAATATTATATGTACAGACCCCGACATAGCCAACACTGTTGTTTCCTGACGTGCTTGTTGATAGTTTAGGATAGACCAATGCTTGAAATTCTTCTTTTCCTTGAAAAAATTGATTGCAGAGTGCAAAAGTCACACTGACTAAAAATAACCCTCAATTAGTTTTATATGTCATGCTTAATTATTTCCATAATGTTGACCATATTGCAATAAAGGTGTGAAGTAACTTTTGCTTTCATTTTGCCCTCATACAACCTTACAGAAATGTCTCATTTCAAAGACTCGCAACAGTAACTGCCTTATCTGGAAAAGATGGAATGCATCTATGTTAAAATCGAGTAGATTAAACCCAACTTTATGAGCTGTCAAGGTCCTTTTTGGAACTGAACCTCCTCTGTTCTGCTGTCTCACCTGAACTAAGGTAGCTGCACTGTGGAACAGCACCTTTCTGGTTAATCCTGTAACAAAATGTAGTGAGATTGTCTCATATACTGTCAAGACTAAGAGAAAACTACAGATTTAAAAAAAACCACCAACAACAGCTTTCTGCACTGTCCCTGAACAACTGCTTAGACCACATTGTCTCTGGTGTATGCTCCCAGCCTCGCAATGGCTTTTTACCTAGGCAAAAAAATAAGATCCCAGCAGTGGCTATGGTCACAGATACTACAGAATACCCAGTGAAGCAAGTTGGGAACCACAAACATTGCCTTGTGTGGAACCAAGCTGGCACTACTTCACGGTAACTGCCCTTGTGATGTTGTAACTGATCCTTAGCAAAGGCTCTAGCAGAGACTGGAAAAAAAGCCTTAGTTGCTTGATAAAAGTCCCATACAACCTCATTTTATTTCTGACTTCAGTACATGAGAGAACTCCACTTTACAGCCAGCAATATTCCCATGCTAAGTGACCCAGAAACTTTTTGCTGTGGGTAATAGATGATCCTTATTTGTAACGTGATTGATGGAAGAACTGCAAATGTGTCCTTCTTTCTGCAGACCCACATGCAGGGCAGGAACTACCTTTGCACAGTCTGTTGCTGATGAAAGATGTGCATTAGGCAAAAAATGTGAAAGCAATTATGGGAACTTTGTCAAGGTAATAAAACCATGCTCAGTTTCAGCGATTTATTCCTAGCATAGTGACATGCAAAGAGAGAATGAAGTAGACCTGGTTATTGTATTCAGAAAGTGTCTTTGCCATTATCTGCTGTTGAATGTGGATAACTGCACTGGGTGATATGGGAGCTCTAATTCTACCACAGAATTTGTCTATGATCCCTGGCAGAGCATCAAGAGCTGATAAAACATTCTTAGTGAAATGCCACATAGTACAACTTTATCTCTAACCTCAGAGCAACAATGAAATGTGATTTATGTGCACAGAAAGCTGTGCTCTGTAGTGACAAGGAGCTAATTTTAAAGTAAATGAGAATTTGGATAACTAATAGAGATGAGTCATGGAAAATATAGATTGGAAGGAAGGTCTTGAAGTCAATCACCTGCTTAAAGTACAGTAACTTCAAAGTTAGGTCTGGCTGCTCAGAACCTTGTCCCTTGAGTTTTGAAACTCTCCAGGGTTGGAGACACTGCAGCCTTTCTCCATGATACCAAATTACTCTCATGTAACTAGTTTTGCTTCTTGCAGCTTATGGCAGTTTTCTCTTGTTCCTTTTTCTATTTGCCTCCATGATGATGGAGTCTGGTTCCCTCTTCTCTCTAACCTCCATTTAAATACTTCAAGATTGCAATTATAGTCCCATATCTCTTCTCATTTAGCTTTCTTTTCTCTGTGTTAAAAAACCTATTTCTTTCAGTCTCCCATCATATATGTACCCACCCTAACTCCCCGCCCCCTGCTCCCCCCCACCCTGTGCCTTGAATTCCTTAGTAGGCCACTAGATTTTTTCAGTTTTCATAATATACCTCTTGGGAGGCCCCAAACTGGACACAGTACTCCAGATGCAGTTTTATCAGTGCTAGGTAGAGTGAAATAATCCCTTTCTTCAGTCTACTTGCCATGCCTTAGCTAACATAGTCAGCTAGCCTTCATCACTTCAAGAACACATTGGTGGGCTTATGTCCACCAGCGTCCTCACATCCTTTTCTGAACAAATGCTTCTTAAATCTAATTTAAAGCTCATTCCGCTAGGTTAGCAGGTCTTTTGGCAAATATGCCCTTGCTCCACTCTTTCGGAAGGATCGTGTTTCTCCTTGGCATTTCTCATTTTTCAGATTCCTGTGACCATAGAAGCCAAAACCCCTCTGATGACAGTGACCAAGCAGACAGATACTGAACTGCATTTCCACTCATGCCTGAACGATTGCCCTTTATCAGCAACACTGAGAGAAGTACCATCTGGAGCTCCATAATCTTCACCCTTGTCCCTAGGGGACTGTAGTAGTTTCCTCAAGTTCTGCATTATAAGTGCCCATATGTAAGAGAAGAAAAGCATAATTGCTCACAAATTTACCCATGGTGTCCCAAACCCAGGCCCTGGGCAAGCAGCAACCCTTTTGAGACAGCAACTACGTGCAAGAAATCATAGAATCATTGAATAGTTAGAGTTGGAAGGGACCTTAAAGATCATATAGTTCTAACTTCCCTGCTACAGGCAGGGACAATGGGTGCTTCTGTCTCCCACAGACAGCAGTCTCCAAGCACTATCATCTACTGATACCATTTTTAGCCTGGTCCCCATCTGTCAGCCAGGCATCGCTTGCCCAGACATCTCTTCTGTCAGGGCTTACTCCTTCTCTTGTCAGGACCCTGTCATTACTTTCCAGCTGCAGTGGGGAAAAAGAGCTTTGCTTTGCTCTGAAAGTCACCAGTATCCATCCTGTCTTCCACCAGAAACACAGCTTATGCCTTTTCCTCCCTTTGTACACTGAAGGGCTTGGGCTCATCTCTCTTTGCAAAGATCCTATCCTCTGTTCATCCTTTCCGATGTTACTCTATGGTCAACTCCTCCTTTGTTTCTTTAACTAGTTATTCACCTGGTGAATTGACCAGGACCCACTTCAAGAAGGTCATGCTGCTGTTGCTCCAGCTGTGGTCTCATGTAGAATCACAGAATCACAGAACAACCAGATTGGAAGAGACCCACCGGATCATTGAGTTCAACCATTCCTATCAAACACTAACCCATGTTCCTCAGCACCTTGTCTACCCGTGCCTTAAACACCTCCAGGAATGGTGACCCAACCACCTCCCTGGGCAGCCTGTTCCAGTGCACAATGACCCTTTCTGTGAAGAATTTTTTTCCTAATGTCCAGCCTGAACCTCCCCTGGTGGAGCTTGAGGCCATACCCTCTTGTCCTGTCCCCTGTCCCTTGAGAGAAGAGGCCAGCTCCCTCCTCTCCACAACCTCCTTTCAGGGAGTTGCAGAAAGCAATGAGGTCTCCCCTCAGCCTACTCTTCTCCAGGATAAACACTCCCAGCTCTCTCAGCTGTTCCTCATAAGACCTGTTCACCAGCCCCTTCACCATCTTTGTTGCTCTTTTCTGGACTCGCTCCAGAGCCTCAGCATCCTAATTCTTCCAAGCACTCATCCTCTCTGGACCAACTTGATGCAAGAGTTTACAGACGGGGAACCGGGTCTCCAGTGTAGGAACACTAAGTACTCTTTGCAGCCTGAGATGACTGCATCCTCCCTGCAGCTTCTGTCTGGAGGTGGACCTCTCACAAATGCTTTAACTTGTGACTTTAACTTCCCGTCCTACGGAGACCGATCATGTTATGCACAGTCACCTCACAGAAAATAAGCTGATCTCAATGTCCTTTGAATTGTCAGTCATCTTACATAACTATGTGCAGCAGCTTGCCATCTTGTGTCCAAGGGACCTCAGATTTATGCTGTGTGGCATCTTGCCCCTTTTCCCTGTGACTTCTCATCCCTCTAGCCTGTTCATAGGCCTTGCCTCTAGGAATGAACAGAGTTTGTATAGGTAAGGACACTTCTGTATCCAGTGTATGTGTTTTACTGCTGAAGTTTACTGACAATGAGTAAGATATGGGGATGCTGTGAGACAAAACAGGTTTCAGTTCATGCTACCATGAAGAACTTAATTCCACTGTGTTTAAATGGTTGCAACTGTATATTTCCTAATTTTCTATATTTCTGACCAGAGATCTCAGGCTATTACTTGCAAAAGTTTAGAGAACTCACAGTAAGAGCAATGGGATTTGCATTTTCACATATGTGGGGCAATTCATGGCGAGTACTTTGAACAAACCAAATCCAGAATGACTCAGATTAGGCAATCAAAATCAGCAGGTATTTTGAAATGTACTTGCTGTGTGGAGAAACCCCTCTTCTGTAACTACAGTAAATAACTTGCTTATTGACACATGTGTGCGCTGTAGTGAGGAAAACTCCTAAGAGGATTCATAGCTCCATCTTCAGAACAATACGTAATAAATCAATTTGAGGACCACACACTGAATAACAAAGGGAAAACAATATTGACTTGTTCATTAAGTAAGCATTGCTCATCTGATGCACCAAAGGAGGCCAGAGTGCCTCTGAATAAAAATGTAATGATGCTACTGCTTATTCTAAGGGTTAGTGGAGGAAGAATGTGACTTCCATGGTATAAACTCTTGTGTTAGTACATTATGGAGAGCTTAAATAGGCACAAACTTCCCACCAAAGTTATTATCAGGGAAGGTTTTGATTTTTTGCTGAATGCAGACCAACCCCAGAATGTCTCATACCATTTCAGAGAATTGTAGAATCATATGATCATTTAGGTTGGAAAGGATCTTTAAAGTCATCAAGTCCACCACTAAACCATTTACCTAAGTGCCAAATCTACATCTCTTTTGTATTCTTCCAGGGATGGTAACTGAACCACTTCCCTGGGCAGACTGTTCCAACACTTGACAATCATTTTGATGAACTAATTTTTCCTAATATCCAAGCTAAACCTCCCTGGCACAACTTGAAGCCATTTCCTCCTTTTTCTTGGGAGAAGAGACTGACACCCACTCACTACAACCTCCTTTGAGGTAGTTGTGGAGAGCAATGTCTTCCCAAGCCTTCCGTTCTCCAGACTAAATAACCCAAGTTCTCTCATCTCCTTCTCATAAGCCTTGTGCTCCAGACCCTTCACCAGCTTTGTTGCCCTTCTTTGGACACACCCCAGCACCTCCATATCTTTCTTGTAGTGAGGGGCCCAGAACTGAACTCAGTTTTTGAGGCAGGGTCTCACCAGCACTGAATATAGGGGGATGATCTCTTCCTTCTTCTGCTGACTACACCATTTCTGATATAAGCCAGGATGCTGCTGGCCTCCTTGTCCAGCTGGGCACACTGCTGGCTTATATTAGGCCAGCTGCTGACCAACACCCCGAGATTCTTCCCTACCAGGTAGCTTTCCAGCCAGTTTTCCTCAAGCCTGTATCATTGTGTGGGGTTACGATCCAAGTGCAGGACTTGCCCTTTAGCCTTGTTAAATCTCATACAATTTGCCTTGGCCCATTGATCCAGCCTGTCCAGATCTCTGTAGAACCTTCCAGCCTTCAAGCAGATCAGCATTATCATCCAGTTTGGTGTCATCTGCAAAATTCCTGAGGGTGCTCTTGAGCCCCTTGTCCAGGTCATTGATAAAGAGATTAAGCAGCACTGGCCCCAATACTGAGACCCAGGGAACACCATTTGTAACTGGCCATCGCTAGATTTAACTCAGTTCACCACAACTACTCAGGCCCAGCCATCCAATGAGACTTTTACTCAGTGAAGTATATGCCCATCCAAGCCACGAGCAGCCATTTTCACCGGGAGAATGCTGTGGGAAATGCTATCAAACACTTTATTTAAGTCTAGGTAGACAACATACAAGACTTTCCCTCACCCGTGAAGCAAACCACCTTGTCATAGGAGGAGATCAGATTAGTCAATCAAGACCTGCCTTTTATTAACCCACATTGACTGGGTGTGATCACCTGGCTGTCCTGCATGTATTGTGTGATGGCACTAAAGATGATGCTCCATAACCTTCCCCAGAACCAAGGGCAGACTGACAGACTTGTAGTTTCCCGGACCCTCCTTCTGACCCTTCTTGTAGATAGGCATCACATTTTCTAACCTCCAGTCAACTCTGACCTCCCTGTTTAGACATATTTGCTTGTAAATAATGGAAAATGGCTTTATGAGAATTTCTACCTGCTCCATCAATAGCCTTCGGCAGATCCCACCAGCCCCATAGACTTGCGCATGTCAGCACACACTGTGCCGTAGCAGCTTACTAACCATTTCCCTTTGGACTAAGGCAGGGGGGCATTCTGTTCCCTGTTCCTATCTTCCAGCTCAGGGGACTGGGTACTTTGAGAACAACTGTTCTTACCCTTAAAGTCTGAGGCAAAGAAGACATTAAGTACCTCAGCCTTTTCCTCATCTTTTGGCACTATGTTACAGTGTGCATCCAATAAAGGCTGGAGACTCTCCTTAGCACTTTTTTTGTTGCTAATATATTTATATAAATATTTTTCATTATCTTTTATGGCAGTAGCCACATTAAGTTCTAGTTGGGCTTTGACCTTTATAATTTTTGCCCTTCATAACCTCACAACATCCTTGTAGTCCTCTTGAGTTGCCTGCCCATTCTTCCAGAGTTTATGAACGATCTTTTTATTTCCCTGAGTTCCAACCAAAGCTCCCTGTTCAGCCAGGCTGGTTTTCTTCCCCACTGGCTCATCTTTCAGCACTTTGGAACAGCCTGCTCATTTTAAGATTTCCTTCTTGAAGAATGTGCAGCCTTCCTGGATTCCTTTCCCCTTCATAAATGCCTCCCTAGGGAATCTCTCAACCAGCATCCTGAACAGGCCAGAGTTTACCCTCTGGAAGTCCAGTGTGGAAGTTCTGCTAACCCTCCTCCTCACTCTGTCCAGGAACTGAAAATTCCATAATTTCATGGTCACTGTGCCCAAGAGAGCCTCCAACTGTCACATCATCCACAAGTCCTTCTCTGTTTGCAAACAACAGGTCCAGCCTTCCCTATTTGGCTCCCTTACCGTCTGAGTCAGGAAGTTATCTTACACACACTTCGGCAATCTCCTGGACTGTTTCCTCCCCACAGTATTGTATTTCCAGCAGACATCTGGTAAGTTGAAGTCCTCCACAAGAACAAGGGCTAGTAATTATAAGACTTCTCCCGTCTGCTTATAACATTTTTTCATCTGCCTCTTCATCCTGGTAGGATGCTCTATAACAGACTCCCACCGTGATATCTGCCTTGCTGGCTTTCCCTCTGATTCTTACCCATAAACACTCAACCTTACCATCACCATCATCAATCTCGAGTTGTCATTGTCTCTCTCAATGTATACCACAGCGACACCTTGCACTGTTGCTTTTTTAGCTGTCCTTTCAGAGTTGTATCACTAATTGTCTAACAGCCTTCCCTGCTCGCCATCATTTCCAAATTCATTTTTCCAGCATTTAATGTCCTCAATTCGTCTAAGGAAGATGATGACAGTGATGAAAGCATAACTATTCAAAAGGAGGTAGTGAGATCATCAGGTTTGTCAGCTGGAGGAGATGCTGGCTTTCTGGGGGCTAGTGGTTGTGCCTTTGAGTATTTCAAACTTAGCCACTCTTATAAGGTTGGAAACCTGACCTTAATATTTTCTACCTTCTTGCTGCCTGTTTCTAAATGGTTACATTTTTGTCATTGTTACTGTCTCTCTTGAATTGAGTGAATTTGAGTTATCTATTAAGGATGAAAGATGGAAAAAGGAGGTAATCATACAGAAACATCTCAGCTACCAAAAAGCCAGCATCTCCTCCAGCTGATGATCCTGATTCTGACTTTATCTTCCACACCATGTACATTTTGCCTATTAATGTAAACTGTATTGAAGTCCTTGTATGCAACTCCCTTTTATTACATTCATTTTTAGGGGAAAAAAACCCTCCACTATCTGCTGACTTGCTAATCACTGCAATTTTTCAGAATACAGACTGCATGAATGGAGAGATAAGGTTGTATCAAAGTACCTAGAAAGATAAATTTGTGACATTGGGGTAGATGAAAATAGTGTCACACCACTATTTTTCACCATCCTCCTAAGGCTGCTGATACAGAGAAGTAAGTAATTCTTTATAATTTCAGGAAAAGTGGACCAGTTCAGTTTAATCCATCAGTGAAGGTAGTTTCAGCTAACCTACTTGACTTTGCCAGTGGAGTAGGGAGCGCTCTTACACATGCTTTTGGAGGAATCTGTAGAGGTAGTAACCTGCTGATGGCAAACAGTGATAACCAACAAAGGGCAGTACCACTAGAGCTGAAAGTGAACAATTTCCTAAGGATTAATAGCAATGATTGGCTATTTTCTATGTGTAGGATACAGAATAAATTATAGATGGAGTAGAAACCCAGTTTGTCATGTGTTTTTTCTTAAAGGATTTATAACTTTCCAGAGACAGGAACAGGACACATATACCTGCTAATGTTGCATATCCAGTTGCTATAATGATTGTTACAAAATGAATTCAGATTTCCTTTAGCACTCAAGATCACAATGCTGTGGGGTCTCTGATGGCTCCCTGTCCTCTGGGATAAAGGAATAATATACATTGTAAATGTCTCTTTCCCAAAACAGAGGAATACTTTATTTTGGGACACTCAAGTACAAGTACGAGAAGCCACTTCCCATCATCTTCACTCTACATGTTCCTGGAGAACTCAGTATTTGTAAACATTTTTTCTCTTACCCATATTTACACAGGAGAAAGGTAATTAGAGGTCAGGATATAGAAGTGCCTAAGCAAGCAAATTGTTAGAGCTAGATTTAGTAATTCTTGCTCTATTTCTTGTTCCAAGAAATAAGCAATGAACTCTTTATTTAGGTTGCACCACAGGAAGAGTGCAAGAGAAGTAACAGAGATCTTGGGCTGATGCCAGTGTTTTCCATGATAATAGTTTGCTTGAGATGAGACACTTTCTAGCAGTCAGGTCTCATTGCAAGATTTCGTCTGTTACTGGTGAGAAGGAAAAGAGAACACCCACAAATACTCTCTTCTGGGAAGTGGGCAAAATGATGGTCTGGTTTTCATCCAGCAAAGAAACTAACAGCAGCTAGATTTCAGTCTGCTGTAGAGATTTCTCACAGGCAGATTCTCCCTCAGTGGAATCAGGTTAACTCCTTTTGCTGGTTCAGTGTTTTATTTTAAAAACTGCATTAACTTACACAGGAACTGTTGATATTTACAAAATACTCCTCAAAAATGTCAAAATTGATACATGCAATGACCTCTGAGTATCTATAGTAATAAGGACGCCATTAATTCAACTCATGAAGAGAAAAACGTTGAAATTGTGTTATCCAAGAGAGAGGTTATAGATAGCATGTTGTAGATGTCTCTGAGTCTACATGGATGTAGTTCAAGCTGAGCTGATGTTTTTAGTGTTAGCTCTTGCTTAACATTACTCCTTGGAAGTAGCTGCTGCACAGAAACCCTTCTGGTCCTTCTTCATTAGTACTCTGGAAGGTTTCACAGAATCACAAGGTTGGAAAAGACCCGCTGGATCATCGAGTCCAACCATTCCTATCAATCACTAAGCCATGCCCCTCAGCACCTCATCCACCCATCTTTTAAAAACCTCCAGGGAAGGTGACCCAACCACCATCCTGGGCAGCCTGTTCCAGTGCACAATGACCCTTTCCTTGAAATATTTTTTCTTGATGTCCAGCTTGAACCTCCCCTGGTGGAGCTTGAGGCCATTCCCTCTTGTCCTGTCAAAAAAAGATTAAGTTCCATACAACATGCATTGCATAATCATATCCTCATGCACACTTTTGATAGAATTGAATATTGATTAAGCATCTTTGATCTGTCTCATACAGTAGCAAAATCACAGAGACTATGCTATTTCTCAGCAGCCTAAGAAGCAGTAAACTCTAACGGGCATTTTCAATTCTTTGTTATTGATCCTTTTCTTGCCCTTTAATACTTTATGCAGAATCCCAGACTAAGGCTGGCTTAAAAAGCCAGACAATAGAGGTCTTGAGTAAATAAGCTTGTTGGGAACCTAAAGACCGAGGAAGATGAGCACAAAGGTCTCTCGAAAAATGACTTTTGTCTAAAAGTCCAACAAGGTTGGTGCTGAGACGGACCTGTTAGTGCTAAATGCAATCAAATTGGACTCACATAGAACCCTTCTGCCCTGATAAAGCCTGCCTCTGCAGTGTCCTTCTCTGTCTGTGTGTGGAACCAGCTTGAGCAAAAACTAGGCTAACCACAATGGTGCTGAATGCCAAACAACTATATTAGTTCATGTGAGTGCTACACTGGTAAGCATAGCCAGAACCAGACTGGCTCTTAATGATACTAGTTGTGCGTTTGGGACATAGTTAAAATCAAACAACCTCAATAACTGAAGACGGAGTTCAGTGATGAGTATTGCATATTTTTGTGATGAGCTCTAATATAGTAGTGATGTTTCACCAAAGTTCACGCATGTAAAAGTTACAAAGCTCAATAAACTCAAGAGCTGCATGTTCTACTAGAGACCAGCATGTATCATCTGCAAAAGCAATACACAGTGAGGTCAGCTTTATGCACATATGGTAACAAAGAATGAACATATATTTCAAGTCACCTCTCAATTATCTTTGATCAGTGCCTCTGCACTGTAGAATAACTATACTGGAGATAAGCGCCACACTGGTTGAAACTACCAGTATTTATTTACTATGGGCAGAATTGTACTAACATGGCTACACTCTTGCTATGTAAGGCAGGTTTTCAACAGGTTAATCCTTTGAGTTCCAGAGGCCCGCAAGCAGCATCCTGCTATTGCCTCATATTATCCTTTGCAAAAAGTTTCTTTTAACAGGAGCTTATAAAGACAGAGTTTATCTAGCTATTGCATATGAACAATATATATCAGTTGACGGAGAGGAAAAAGATGACCCTGACAAGGAAAGGGAAGACAGGCAATGAAGGATAACTAGGTAGAGGTGTGTTATTTTACTTATTTTTTAAAAATGTGAGGGAAGAAACTGTGAAGCAATGAGAAAGAAACTGCAGATCTACAGAATGCAAGAATATTTCAAGTAATGTTTGATTCAAATGGAAAGCTCACAGTTCTTTAAAAGAATACAAATGAAGACTTGGGTTTTTTTCCCACAAATGAAATAATTTTCATTTAAAGTGAACTGAACTACTCTAATTGAACAGAAAATCCTTATTAGGGGCACACAATCTGGTGTCCTTCCCCACACCCATGTAAACCAAACCAAAGGAGATCAGGATGATTTGTCATGAGATTGTCATGTAAATATACTTCTCTAAAGATCTTCCATCTCAGTTATTGCCTCCCTCACATTCTAAACTTGGGAGTGAAAAATTCCAAGTTTCATTTTCTGGCATTTTTTCCTGTCTTTCATCCTTTCACACACACACACTACTCTCTAGTGAGATAAGACATAAGTTTGATATAGAACTTTGAAGAGTGATACATTAGGGTCTTTCTAAAGCACTTTCACTGTCCTGCTTATCCAACTTGATCTAAATGCTGCTGCCAGGTATTTATTTGGGAATAACTCAAAATAGAATTATTCGGCTCATGTAGCTGGCACAGATTCAGGAAAACTGATAGGCTCAACTTGATCAGATTTTTATCATTTAAAATGTATTAAACTGTTAAAGACATATTAAAAAGTGTGCCTAATATAGTTCAATCAAAAACCAATGTAATAACAAGGAAAAGTTATTTCTGGATATTAATGTATTGTCTATCAATTTTACATTGTCCTTGTTTAGCAAAAACCAGAAGGGCTATGCCACAGCTGTTAGGCATGAAGCTAGAGATAGTCCTCTAAACAAAAGAATCGGCATGAGAGCTCTGAGCATAGTCTTAAACTAAAATAATTAAAAGTGCTGTTGGAGTCTTACATATTTATTTTAAGTCTGAATCTAATTCTAGCTTTCAGAGACTCAAGACTGTTTACCAAATAAGGCATAAGACTGCTTTTGTTTCTTTGAAATATGCGATTTATTTCAATATTATTTAATAGTAATTCAATCAACCAAAACTTGACATTTTCAGAACCAGCTGGATAGAATTATACTCCACAATAATCTGGATTCCAGCAAGTAAGGTAGAAACAACATTATCATTTCTCCCCCTATATTGTCTATAGTCATTACAGAATAGCCACTATTTAAACTAAAAATAAATAGATTTCAATTATGCTGAGACATCCAACCAGCATCATTAAAAAATCCTTTTCATGAATCATATTCAATCTATAAATCACAACATCCTGAAGAGAATACAGAAATGAAGGAGAACGGACATTAAGAGGAAATGATTTTTGCATCTCTGTTTGATAAAGATGGCCATGCCAAGAAAGCCCTTCAGGAAGAAGACTGTCCTCAATATCTATAAGATGATCTTACCGTTCTTCCAGTTCCTGAGAAAAGTGTTGAACAGCACGACAAAGGTGAGGATGACGAGATAAATAAGTGAAATTTGGAAAAGCCAGAGCAAAATAATAAATAATTCAACCACAGGGAAAAGAACAACATTAATTACGACAAGGTGTAACGGCACTTGGTGGAACACCAATTCTTTTGTGATTTAAGATCTTAGTGATCTAAAATACCTTAGCTGGTTTTTCCTTTTAAATGCAGCCACACTGTCAGCTCCTCAAATCACTTGCGGATTTTCTTTGTTCTGGATTCAGGACAACTCAGACCTTAACTATTTGTTACTTACAATAAACCATGTGCAATCTGGACAAGATTCATCTCATTTTTGCAACAAAACAAATGCAATTCTGCACAAATATCTCATTCCACTGAAGGAAGGAACAAACAATGTTAACAAAAGGAAATCGATAGTTTAGCTTGTTCACTACTTGAAAACAAGGACAGTTTTACAGCAGAGACAAAAGACAGACTTGAAGACTTAAGAGGTCCCTAGGGAATTAAGGAAGTACCATCAGAGGTGAACAGGAGAGACAAAAAATGTGAGGACATTTAACTACTTAACTAGGATTTCTTGGAACTCACACACATACCAACATTAACTTATTCACTTCAAAACACACAAGAACCACACATTCACTTCAAAGCAACTTACAGTACCACAGTTTCAATTTCTGTGATTAATGTCACCCCACAAGGGGAAAATTTAAAATGTACCCTTTATCTGAGGATTGCCGTCTGTTCCCACAGGGGTCCAGCTGAGGAAGGGGAGTCCCTCCGAAAAATTTTTTGGGGGTACCCAAGGGAGTCCCATAGATCAGTGGGCCTCGCAGCCAAACAGAGGGTTTCATGTGGGTTACAAAGAACTCACACTTAACATTTTAATTTAGCTATTAAGGCAGGTACACTCTATTCAAAGCTGGAGAAAATTCAGGATTAGTCTTCAGAGTGTTTCTGACAATCAGTGATTTCAAAACTTTATATGCACAAAATGATTTTCATACTCATATTCTCTCTGAAGTTACAAGCAGATTTTTTCCCCGCAGATAAATTTAACTACTTCAAGTCCCCAAACTGTCCCTTTAACACTTCACCCATAAGTTACAAAGCAGCCTTTACAACCCCTCCAGGGCCTCGATCCTTATTAAGCAACCTCTTTTTTTTTTTTTTTTTTTTTTTTTCCCTTAACTTTCCTGCAAGCCGAAAAGGAAAGATTTTGCAAAAGAAACCAGCTTGAGCTTTTTTCCCCCATTTCTGGAGGGCAGAACAGGCTCTGATTCTGCATCAAATACTCTCTAGGATCAGATAAATTTAGGTAAGGGTAACCGTATGTTAAGAATACAGTTCTTACAAGACAGATCAAATCCTGGGGATTCTCAGAAAATGGTTTGTGTGCTGCAGTTTATTCTGTGACATTCCTGGTAGAATTACATGACACAGGTTCGGGTACAATTTCGGGGGGAGAGGCAGTTCAGGTATTTTCTCGTGTTTTAGGTGGACTAAAAAGTCCTTCATTTGTATTTTCAGATTCCAGTTGATCTTTTTGTGTCGGGTAAGGGGAGGTAAAACCGGATTCAAATCTCTCCAGTCCCTATCCAAAATTTTCGGAGCTTGCCGTAGCGGCAAGGTTGCAGTCTTATTTTTGGATGGGACCCACAGTTTGAGCCTGGAAGTTGGCTCTTCTACGAAATAACGCGATCCCAAAATATATGGGGTCTGATTTGGGTGATTGTCCATTACAACAGATTGAACCGAATAGATTGCCTGAAGGGCAAATGTTCCTTGGGGTGGCCAGCCCACTTGGAACGTTGGCCATTTTAGCTGGAAAAGCATTTTTAATTTTCCCACATGTACTGTGTCTCCCGTGAAGGCAGCTCTATTTTGGTAATTTTTAAATGCCGAATTATCAATTCAAGCAGACTGGCATCAGATCTACTTTGACTCTGCCCCATTTTGTATCTCAGAACACCCTAAAAGCGACGATAAACACAACCATAATTACAGTACCATAAATCTGACGTGCCAAACGCGAATGCCAAAAATAAGCATCAAGTTTCGATACCCAGAGAAACCAAGACAGAACCAGAATGAGAGGGGCCTCTGCCTCCCCTCCCAGAGAGCAGCCAAGCGTCCCCAGCGTTGCTTCGACCCTGAGAACAGCCACTGCGTCCGGTGGATCCAGATTTACGTTCTCTTTCTTTGGGTCTTCAGTACAGATTGGGCCCCCAGAAAATCAGAATCAGACCAGGTTGTACTCACCTTCCTCAGAGGGAAGCTGGTTTCAGAATCAGAATTTACTTTTTTCCATTTCAGAATAAGAAATCAGATCTCCTGTCCTGCCGTGTTAGCAAAATCTATCCCGGATGAGTCCCCAAACTGTTAGGGTCCAAAAATTTTGCTAAAAGGAAGAGGCAGAGTTGCTAGCAACAAAAATGTTTATTACCAATTTTAAAGATAAATGCGCATAAAATTTCATAACCGATTGATCAGCGGTCACCCCATGACCAATTTGGAGCAAACCCCGAAATGAGGATTCGCGGGCTTCTTATAGAGGTCAGGCTTTCAGTTAAACAAAGACTTCAAAGACATGCAATTAATACAGGAATTTTACAAGTCAGTTAGTAACATTGTGGTGTTAGCTCATATCTTCGAAGAAGGATTTATGGTCATCCTGAGGGGAGATGTCTTCCAAAACTCCCCTTCATTCTTCTTCCCTCCCAGAGTCTGGGGCAGACAGACCTTACCTCCAATCCATACCAGGCCAGCAGCCCACTCTTGAAAATAAACAAGAAATAAAAATGCTCTGAAAGGGGAATCCTGTCCTTCCTTGAAGATAAGCAAGAAATAAAAAATGTCCTGATAGAAAAAGGTCATATCAATGGGAGGGGCGGAGCAGAGAACTGCGGGGCGGTGGGAGCAGGCAGGACGAGAAGGCAAGGGACAGAGAGGGACTAGAGACGAGCCAAAAGACGCTGGAGACCATGGTGGCCACACGGCAGAAGATTAAAGCTGCTCCGGGTGCTGCAGCAAGCAGGATGGATGCTGCCACCCCGACAGAGCCACGGTGGGTGCAGCAGCCACCCAGACCCTGGGCTGCAGGCAGTGCCCCCTCCCGCACTAGCTCATGCCTCTGTTACTGGCTCCACTTGTGGAAGCTGAGCTTGTGTGGGGGAACCCCTTCACACAGTGGAGGAGCTAAGGGAGGAGGGTAAAGAGGCTGAGGACTGTCAGGGAATGTGAGAGGGGGATCGACCAGTGGAGGAGTGCCCTCTCACTATCTCGGCAGGCTGCTGGAGCTGGTGTGTCTGAACACTACACACCTGCAAAGTGCATGACTGGGGCAACAAGGGATGGGGAATGGCAGCAAGTTCCTGCCAGATGAAGAAAACCTGCTCCCCTTGTTAGCATCGGCGTGACAAAGACATAACACTCCAGGAAGGGTTGTATGGGGTTGTTTAGCCTGGAGAAGAGGAGGCTGAGAGGAGACCTCATTACTCTCTACAACTACCTGAAGGGAGGTTGTAGAGAGGAGGGAGCTGGCCTCTTCTCCCAAGTGACAGGGGACAGGACAAGAGGGAATGGCCTCAAGCTCCGCCAGGGGAGATTTAGGCTGGAGATTAGGAGGAAGTGTTTCACACAGAGGGTCATTGGGCATTGGAATAGGCTGCCCAGGGAGGTGGTTGATTCACCTTCCCTGGAGGTGTTTAAGGCACGGGTGGATGAGGTCTTGAGGGACTTGGTTTAGCGTTTGATAGGAATGGTTGGACTAGAAGATCCGACGGGCCCCTTCCAACCTGGTTGTTCTATGATTCTGTGATTCTATGGGGTGCTTTATTGCCAAGCCCCAAGGGGAGCCAGGGGAACCGTGCCCAGATCTGGCTCAACGATCTTTACCACACGACCACAATTTATCCTTGCGAGGTTTTGCAACGTGATGTATATTCAACAGGTTACATCATTGCCTGATGCATATGTGTGTTTCGATTATATCATAGATGAATTATGTCATCAGTGCCTTCTGCGCTTGCGCACCTCCTTCTGGTGATTGTAAAAGAGGGAGGCTTCTCCTTTCTTGGAGCCCCTTTCCGTACTGGAAGCTGCTCTAGGGTCTCTTTCTCCAGGCTCTGGATTTACCAGATGCTTGTTGCAGCGCCCAAAGCAAAGCACGCTTCTCCTCTGGATTCTGAAATTCAGCCCGGCTTCTTGAGCAAACTGCAAGGACCCTCCTTCACCCCACCCTCCCTCCCTCTGCATCTTTCCAGGACTTGGGGGGAATCAGAACTGGGGGCTGTGGTTGATCAAGGTGATGCACCCAGTCCCTGTCACTGCTGTGCATGGCCCTTCCCCGGGAAGAGGGGATCTGGCTTTTAGTCTTCAAATCAATCTTGCTTATAAAAAACCAAACAAACAAACAAAAAAGGAAATAATAAAATAATAACACGAGGTTGAAGTTTTTTTATTGATCCTAAACAACTAAAACCAGAAAGTTGCTTTTCTACCCACATCTGTCCCTGCCTGTGGGAGACTGAACCCATGCACATACCCCGGACAAGATCACAGACAATCAATATGATTGGAAATCAAGTCATTTGTTAGCAAGCAAGCAAGCCTTTAATACTTTTCTGCCATTTTGTCTAATGTTTATGTAGAGATTGTCTAAAGCCCAAAGTTTCCCCCCCGTAGTTTTTTCTAAGTATACTTGCACGTAGACTGCCTTCTTGTACTCACGCTGTAGCTGCTTCTCGACGTTGATGTACTCCAAACTTCTCCCTAGCAACCTGATAAGGTCACATGGTTAGACCAGCATATATTCCCGCACCTGCCCGTGCTGCCTAGCTGCCCAGCTGTCGGGTGCTGGGTTACAGCTGGAGGTCCTTTGGTGGCTGGGAGGGGTGTCTTTTGGAAGACGCTGGCCTGTCTTCCCTTGAGGCAGCAGAGCCTGGAGACAAGGGGCAGCCCCAGGGCAGTTCTGCCGGCCCAGGACGGGGCCTCCGGCCAGCAGGAGACACCCAGACATGGGGTGCTGCCCCTGCCCCAAAGCAGGGGTGCTGGTGTCCAGAACACCCCTGCCCTGCTGTCTTCTTCCCACCCACAGGGTCCCTGGGGAAGCCTACACTGTATGTACCTTCCTTACCCGCAATTGCAGTCTACTGGCTCTTCTGCTGGCCTCGGTAGATGCGGCCATTCTTGCCCAGCAAAAGTGTCATCCCATCCTGGAAAGGAGAGAGCTCAGAGTGATGGGCTGAATCCAGCAACTTGCCCACCGCCAGCTCTCCCTGGGGAAACTGAGGTGCGGACGCCTCTGCAGGTTCAGCATCCCCTCCCAGCCTCCCTCGTCCCTGCCGTGTCCCTACCTTCACCATCCCTACCTGGCTTGGTTGCGGAGTCGTCGGTGGCTTGGGCTGGATGAGGGGAGGAAGCTGCGGCAAGGAGGTGATTGTGTGCAGGCCCCCGCTGGCCCGTGCCACGGTGGGGAACGTGAGCTCAGCCGTTGGCTCCCTGTGGGATGGGGCACGGGGGTGCTCAGCGCTTGGCACGCCCTGTGCCCCCTGTGCCACGGGGAGGGCGTAGGGGTGCTCCCTGCTGGGATACAGCCCTCACCCCCCGGCTCCCCCAATCCCACGGGGGTCAGGCTGAGACCAGACACAACTCATCACATATAGTTCAAGCGCCCTTCAGACAGAGCCCTGGGCTGGACAGAGCAGCTTGGGTGGAGCTGTAAAACCCCACAGAGCTGCGGCAAGCACAGCCCATCCCGTGGGATGCCTCCCACCCCAACCCTGCCACACTTCCACGGGGAATGGCTCTGCCTTGCCGGGGCTCGGGCTGGGCCAGCTCGCACACACGAGGCTGTGTTTGGGTCCCCGTCTCCCCTACCTGTTGCTGTGCTGCTGCATCTCCTGGGGTCTGGAATCGGTGGTGCGGCCCACGGTGGGACGGGTGGGTAACGGCGGCAGCAGCGGGAGCGACTCCTTTTTCCTGGGTAGGGCAGAGGCTGCAAGTTGGTGACTGGGTGCAAATGACCCACCCCAGCTCAAGGTAGCACCCCAAAGCCCTTGGCTTGTACCCAATGGCAGCTCCCTGTCCCGGGCAGGGGTCACTGTCCCTCTGTTGCTGGACAGGGCTGTGCAGGATGCTTGGCAGGGTCAGAGCCCCAAGCCCCCATGCCCCACACAGCAGGGCAGCGCCAGCACTCATCTCCCCTATCCCACCCATGGTAATGGATGCTTGCTACTCACGGGCCGGGTGCCATCACGGTCAGGTATTGGTCGCAGGACAGGCAGTGGCAATGGGCCTGTGGGTACCTGTGGAGGGAAGAGAAAGGCTGGCTGAGCTCTGGGGGACACATGGCTCGCAGGCAGCAGTGAGGAGCCAGGCACTGCCCTGTAGGGAGTTACTGTGTTTGCGGGGTGAACCAAAGGGAGTTGACCCAGGTTTGTGCCCCACCAGCCTAACACTGTCTGTCTCTGACCTCCTAGTAGGCAATGGCCAGAGGGCAGGAACAGAGCAAGTGCTATCCCAAAAGCCACCCTGTGCCCATCGCACTCACTTAATCCCACCCTGTGCCCATCGCACTCACTTAATCCCAGCTGCTTCATTGGCTGCCTCTGTCTGTAGCACGTTTTCTTTCAGCTGCTTCAGGGAGTTCTTACAGCACTCCAGTTGCTTCTGAATGGGCCCGAGCTCCAGGCGGTCCATCTGTGGACAGGTGAAACCCCTCAGCCTGCTGCCCCAGGGTGGGATGTGGCAGTCCCCGAGGGGAGAGCCCTCGGACGGAAGCTGCCTTAGTCTGCCCAGCCCAGAAGGTGCCAGCACTGGGCAGTGGGGACGAATCAGCCCTCACCTTGGAGTCCATCATTTCCTTGAGCTGCTGCTGGATCTGCTGCAAGCCCTGCTCCTGGGCCAGCCCCTGGCTCTCCATCATCTCCATCAGCCGCTCTATATTTGCCTCAAACTGGCTGCGGCTGACTTTGCTGCCCAGGGCAGATTTAATTGCTTTCTGGCAACAGGGAAAAGCAGGAGAGAGGTAAGGAAGGTTTGATGGGAGATGACCAGGGCCCACCAGAGTTGGGAGGAGAGGGAGAAGCGGCGATACAGCCCCACTTGCCCCATCAGCCCTGTGGGCTCGGTCCCTGCAGGGAGACACTGGAGCCTGGCGAGGGTCCCACAGTTGGTCTGGAAATCCTCCCTCCCTCTGTCTGGTTCTGCCATGGAGCACCCAAGGGACAAGGGTCATTTGTCACCATGCCTGGAATCCCTTTGACTGACATTGTGGCCCCTCGAGGACGTACCAAATTGCCTTCCAGATCCTCCTGCTCTCCCGTCTCCTTCTGCAGCCTCTCCAGGGACTGGAAGCGAGCCTTCAAAGCAGAAAGCACCCCATGATGCCTCAGCAGGGTTGAAGCTGCCTCCCAGCCAGCCAAGCACACCCCCACATGCCCCAAACCTCCAGGAAAGGCATTTGGGGGCTCTGCAGGGCTGCAGTCAGCTTGGCAGGAGGACAAATCCTGTCAGGTTCCCAGCCTAGGGGTGGCCTGGAGGATGCTCCGACCCCTTGGGGTTTTCAGTCACCCACCTCTATATAATTTTGCTTCTCCTCAGAGCTGTCCAGGAGCTTTCCCACCGTGGTGCCCAGTCTCTTGTATTCTCCTTGAAGCTGCTCAATGCTGGTCTGCATATGCTTCAGGAGTCTCTCGTCCTGCTGCAGGAGGAAGATGACAAGGTGGTGCTGTGCGAGGGGAACAGGCTGCCCCGTGGGGGCAAACTCAGCTTGCTTGGCCAGCAGCCACGGTCAGTTGGTGCTGGCAGGACATTTCGCCCAAGGCTTTCATTTCCTTCCATGCTGCTGACTTGGACAAGCCAAGCTGGGGGGCAGTGAGGGGCACCCCCATGTCACAACAAAGCATGGCCAGTCGGGGTGGGGTCCCAGCAGCCCCTCACAACATCCCCATGCCACCAATTCCCTACCTGGCTCTTCTCGTGTGGCTGCCTTGCCACTTTGACTGCTGCCTGCTGGCACACGACAGCTTCCACCTGCTCCTGCAGCTTCTCACAGCGTTGCAAGAGCTGTTCCACTTGCACAATGTTGTCCTTTCTGCAGACGGGGCGCGCTGCCTGCACCTCTGCCTGCCTCAGGCTCTCCACCACTGCCCTCAGCTCATCCAGCTGCAGGAAGGGGAGAACGAATGGGTTCTGAGGTTGGATGGATGCATCCAGCGAGCCCAAGTGCCACGGAGGCTCCTTGGCCCCATCCAGCTCAGCAACATGACTGGGAACCCCAATTGCTTTACCCCACAGAGCCAGCGGGTGGGGGAACCGCTGCATGTGGACCTCACCTGTGCCTGCAGCTGGTCAGCATTCTTGGCCACCACCTGCTCAAGTGTGGCCTGGGTCTTCTGCTGCTGCTCTCCCAGGTCCTGCTTTAATTCCTGCAGCAGTAGCAACCTGACCAGAGAGACAGAGGCATGGGCAGGCTTAGCCTCCAATGGGGCTGCTGCAGTGTACCCCAAACCACCATGGTTCCAGCATCTCAGGATCACTTGCAGGCCCATGGTGTAGGAAACCCTCTCCCCTCCTTTTACTCCGATTGCAGGAGGGTCTTGTACCTGTCGTGCGCGTTCCTTTCAGCTTCGGGCCCCTTCAGATTTTCAATGAGTTCCTCCAGCTGACTGATCTGGAAATGGTGGTGGGGCAGCGTCAGGGCACAGCCCCCATGCCGTCCCAGGACAGGGACCCTTTGACTGACCCCTCCCTTCCCAGCTCCCCCCTGGCATCCCCATAAATCCCATAAATCCCCTCGGGGCCAGGTGTCGGCTCACCTTGCCTGCCTTTCCCAGCAGGTTTCTGGTTTGGTTCTGCAGGTCAGACACGTTGCTCTGCAGGTCAGACACGTTGCTCTGCAGTTCGGACAGGGCCCTGGTGATGTTCTTCTGATCTAGAGAGTCGTGGTGCAAGGGGACAAGCAGTTGGTGAGAAGGTCTCGCCCTTGGGGCTAGGCTATGTGCTTGGCGATTGCCTCACCCAGGGCATCATCACCCTAAAAATACTCTGCCAGCCTGGCCAGGGCTCTCACCTCCCTCTGGGAAGAGCTGGTGAAGCTTTTCCAGCTCGGAGTGCTCTGCCTTTGTGGCTGACAGCTGGGCCACCTGCTCCTTCAGGGTGGCATAGAGGTCGCTGAGCTGCCTCATCTCACTGAGGACCTGTGTCATCTCCACGCCAGGAATTGGGTGAGTGCCTGCTTCTTCTTCACGGGCCCCTGCAACATCAGATTTAAAGACATTAGGTCCTGCCTGGGTCTGCAGAGTTGGGGCCTGGGTGCTAGCGGACCCGGGCTGTGTCCCCTGAGTGGGGGCCTGGGTGCCGGGGGACCCTGTCTGTGTTTGCTGAGTGAGGGCCTGGATGCCAGAGGACCCTGGCTGTGCTATCTGAGTTGGGGTATGGGTGCCGGGGGACCCTGGATGTGTCCCACGGGTGGGGGTGGGGGTGGGGGTGACAGGGAGTGCTGGCTGTGTCTCTGGAGTCGGGGCCTGGGTGTCAGGGGACCCTGGCTGGATCCCCAGGCGGCCAGTCTGGCTGCCAGGGGTCACTTGAGTCCCACGCCGGGCGTTGTCTTTGGCCTTGGGTTTCTTGACACGGGCGGAGCGGCTGCCACTGCGCTGCTGGGAAGAGGAGGCAAAGGGCAGCAGGTTTATAAGCATCCGTGTAGAAGTGAGCACAGAGCTCAGGTCATCCTCCCACCGTTTCCCCAGTCCCCGTCTGCTGGGCATAGCGTCTGCCTGTCCTCCAGCCTCTTCTAGGGAAGGAAGGGACGCAGGGCTCAACCCAGCCACAGAGGTTGGGGCTGGTGTGGCAGGTGGACAGCCAGAGCAGCAGGGAGCAGAGCCATGGCTCAGCTCCATCATGGCTGCATCAAGCTCACCAAGCCAAGTGCCTCCTGGAGCTCCTGAATTTCAGCTGCCATGCAGTCTTGCGCTGTCTTCACCGCCTTGATCTCGAGGAAAGCCTGGGAGATAGAGGTGACAGGGTTGAGCCCCAGGGAGGGACCCTGGGGACCAGGACCTCCAGCCCTGCTGTTGCCATCACAGAGCTTACGGGCAGTACAGGGCCCAGCCCCACCAGTGTAGCCACCGTTGGCTGTGTCAGACCCACCAGGACTCGCTGGTGGCAACATGGGGAAGACCCAGAGCAAGCAGAGCAGCATTTCAGCCCCAGCTCTTCCTCCCCCAGAACTCCATCCCTTTGCTGCATTGCAGCTGCACGCACCACTGCGAACTGAGTGTAAAAACAGACCTTGGTCTGAGGGCAACACAGAGACAGCGCAGACCCTGGAGGAGCAGGTGTCTTGCAGAGGAACACTCATGGCACCGAACAGAGCCTCACCTTGGAGATGCTACTCTCGCTCGCTTCCTTCTCCAGCTGCCCTACAGACGTGACCTGGGGGCTGCTCACAGCGCCTGGCTGCACGTCCTTCAAGGGGACAAGTGGCTCAAGCCCTGTGCTGGTTTCTCCTCCTTGTTCCCCTTCTTTGCTAGGAAACACCAGGCTCCGGGTGCTCCCAGGGAGTGGCATCGGGCTCTGCCCCACTGCCTGGAAAGGCAGGTCCTGCAGCCCCAGGTGCTGGAGCACGGCCTGCAGGAGACTGTACAGGTCCCCATAGTTGACAAGACGGGGGGAGCCGAGGGCTGAATCCAGCATCTGGGACAAGGTGAGTGTGGTCATGGCTGCTGCCCTGCCTGGAACCACGGTGCTGTCCCCACGGCGGGAAAGGAACCTTTTGCCTGGACACCCACAGACAGTGGGGGACCTGCAGGCACTGAGGAACCACAAGCACTATGTGGCCCACCGAGAGCGAGTGACCTCGCACACCAAGTGCCTCACGGACACTGAGTGACCTGTAGGCGATGGGTGACCCACAGAGAGCAGGTGACCCACACACACTAAGTGCCACACGGACACGGAGTAACCCACGGGCTGAGGGTACTCCCACACTGTGACTGCCCACAGGTAGTGTCACAATGAGGGGGGCACAGGACTCTTTGTGACATTACCCGTTGCCAGGTGATGCCCCACCCCCAAATCATGGACACTGTCACCGAGTCCTTCTGGGGCCTGGAATCAAGTTCTTCCAGGCTGGCAGATGCCCAGATTCCCTACTACCTTCTCCAGGCCCTCCCAGGCTGCTCCCTGGCAGCTTGAACCATGCAGCCAGCATGGGAGCTGCCACCACTGCTGAAAAATACCCCAAGCCTCCCAAGTCTGGGTGTGCAATGGGGGGAAAACAGAACCAAAACAATTTCTGAGGGGAATATCCCAATTTTGCCTTCTCCTGTGTGCTCCGTCCAGCTCTCCTTAGAATCTGTGGCAAGTCTTCTTCTGCCTCTGCTCCCACTGCCCGTTACGCAGAGCCTTTGAACTGACTGGTGGGCAAAGCGATGCCCTGTGCAGCTGTATTTTGGGCGAGTTTGGGGAGGTCTGTGAGGAGATCTGGGGGGCAGTGGCATTCTCTGTAGAGTTTTGAAAGGTGATTTGAGGCAAAAATCACCCTTTTTCAAAGTGCGTGAGGGGATTTGGGGTAAAAAGATAACATTTGGTGGGTGTTTTGGGGGAAAAAATCAGATTTGTTGTGAAAGTCACATATTTGGGGAAGTTGTGAGTGGATTTGGGGTAAAATAATCATATTCTGGGGCACATGGAAGGGAAGTTTAAGAGGATTTGAGGAGAAATAGATGGTTTGTGGGAATCTGGTGAAGGGATTTGGCATTCAAGTATTTTTTGGGGGCTTTTGTTGGGAGGTATGTGGGGAATTTAGTGAGGGGTCTTGGGATAAAACAATCACTTTTTGGGGGTGTATGAGAGGAAATTTGAGACTATTTGAGCTGAATGTCACGGGTTTGCAGGTGTTTGGGGAAGAGATTTGTGGTGAAAGTTGTGAAAGTTTTTGGCGGAAACGTGATGGAGATTTGTGGTACAAGTTGTGTTTTGGTGGATTTAGTGAGGCGGTTTGGGGTAAGACAACCATATTTGAGGGAAGTTGGAAGAGAAAAGCACCTCGAATACAGTGTTCAGTATTCCTTTGGAGGCTTATGTGAGGAGATTTGTGGTCAAAGCTGTGTTTTGGGGGATTTAGTGAGGGGATTTAGGGTAAAATATTTGGAGGAGTTTGAGGGGAAATTTAGGAGGATTTGAGGTGAAAGACATGGTTTGCAGGAATTTGGGAAAGGGATTTGGCCTTAAAGTGGTTTTGGGGGGCATTTGTGAGGAGGTATACGGTAGAAGTTGCATTTGGAGGGATTTAGTGAGGGGATTTGGGGTAAAACAATCACATTTTGGGGGTGTTTGAGAGGAAATTTGAGAATATTTGAGGTGAATGTCAGAGTACTGCAGGTGTTCAGGGAAGAGGTTTGTGGTGAAAGTCACCTGGGTTTAGTGATTGGTAGGAATGGTTGGACTCGATGATCCAGTGGGTGCTTTCCAACGTATTGATTCTATGATTCCATGAAGTTTGAAGGGAAATGCACCTCGAATACTGTGTCATCAGGCCCTGGAAAAGGCTGCCCAGAGAGGTAGTTGAGTTTCCATCCCTAGAGGTGTTTAAAAGATGGGTGGACGAGATGCTCAGGGTCATGGTTCAGTGACAAATAGGAATTGTTGGACTAAATGACCAAGAAGTCTTTTCCAACCGGGTGATTCTATGGTTCTATGAAACTGGAGACAACTGGAGGTGAAAGATGCAGTATGGAGGAATTTGGGGAAGGGGTTTGGGGTGAAAGTACTCCTCTGGCGCTTTTGTGGAGAGATTTCTGCTAAAAGTTGCATTTGAGGGGATTTTTTTTTTTTTTTTGAGGGGACGTGGGGTAAAACCAATCATATTTTGGGGCAGTTGGAAGGGAGGTTTGAGGAGATGTGTGGTAGAAGTTATGTGTGTGGGGAGGTGCTGAGGGACTTGGGGTAAACCAATCCTATTTTGATGGGGTTTGAGTGGAAATGTGAGGCATGAGTTAGGGGAGTTTGGGGATGACAGCTGGGGTGGAAATGATCTCTTGGGGGCATTTGTGAGGAGATTTGAGGTGAAAGTTGCGTTCTAGGGGATTTCAAAGCGGGTGCTTGTAGGTTCACTTGTGGTCTCAGGCAGGAATGCGAGGGTGTTGGCAGGTGAAGCTGACTGGGAAAGTTCCACTTGAGTGGAGTCTGACTGATGTTATACCCAGCTTCAAAAAGGGTCAGAAGGCAGAGGAGGTGCTGAAGGACGTCTCTTAGGAGCAGATTGGACTCGATGATCCTGGAGGTCTTTTCTAACCCATCCCTGGAGGTGTTCAAGGCCAGGCTGGACGGGGCCTTGGGCAGCCTGGTCTAGAGGGACGTCCCTGCCCATGGCACGAGGGTTGGAAGTGGATGATCTTTAAGGTCCCTTCCAACCCAAATCCTTATAGGATTCTACAAATGCATCCTCGGCCTGCGCTTCCCACAGTGCCACCCGGAGGGAGAGCTCAGAGCCCACCCAGTTCTCCCCATGCCATGGCCAAAGACACCTCCCACAGGATTGGGGTGGGGACTCCAAGCCCCATCCAGCCTGGCCTCGAACCTCGGCAGGGACGGGGCAGCCACAGCTTCCCTGGGCAACCCGGGTCAGTCCAGGGCCTCCCCACCCTCATAGGAGAACATTTCTCCTTAAGAGCTCCTCCCTGTCTCCCCATTTCAGCTCAGAACTGTTCCCCCACCCTATCCTAAGCTGGCTGACTTTTTTTAAAGTCACATAAAAAGTTTGTGTGTTCACAGAATATTAAAAATACCAACCCTTAGACAAATACATTTAATTATCGGAACCAGGGAAACTATGAGAAAAAAGAGGAAAAACCAGCATCAAAGAGCTTTTACCACAAATCGATGGTCGTTGCAGTTATAAAATTGTGTTTTAAATTATGAGCTTATTGAAGTAGGAGAAACTCTCAAAACCATAGATACTATACATAACTTTCCTATCAAGTTTGTGTCAGAGTTCTTCTGGAAGTCAGTACAATCTAGACTTTGTTTTGGTTTTTTTTCTTGGACCTACAGTTTGATTAGAACAAGAGGTCTTAAAATTAATGTACTGTTTAAGAGCATATTTAAACATAACATACAAAGAGTGATACCTGTCTCTTTGGATGTAGCTGCACTCTTTCCTCCAGTGCCCATCGTAAAGTAAGAAATTCCTGTATTCCTTCCTGTCTACTTAAGAGATTTCACTCCTATACTCCTACACCTCCCACCTATGTGCTGAATCTGTAAGCCACTCTTAAGACTGGTGCCAATTAAATTACGACAGTTTAAAAATCCTCCCTAGCGTTTTTGTACACATTCTTTATTAACAATTATGAATGCCATAAATGAGAAATAGTTACTTCAACTTTCTCAGTTGGGATAAGCCTAATTTCCTTTGTTTTTTTGATGGAGTACTTAGAAGATGCAGAACTTTGTGTAATGGTCAGTGTCGCATCTTACCTATATAAAGTTCTAACCAATTTCTAAGTGAAATTCCAGGGTGGGATTTTAAATGAAAGATGATAGAATCTTTGATGGTATGTTTTGTATTACCAAACAATGCACCTCCACATCCACAACAAAAACTACTTTTGTCGGAACTCATCTTTCCTCAAAACAATTCAATTGTACTTTATACAGATTCTTTTCTGACCTTATTCTTTCCAAACTTTTTCCAACTCTTAGGATGCAAATGTACAACACAACAAAAGGGAAATCAGCTGGCAATCCTCTGTCCCCACTGAGCCTGTCTAGAGAGTTAAACTCAAGCTATTTAATATTTCTCTCCAGTGGTAGGTCCCCACTTTTCTATTGTGGCTGAATATCTAATATTCTCTTAATACATAGTAATAAGCTTATTCACCCATATGCTATACTGCAAATTAATTATCTCCAGTTGCCCATCTCTCCCCTCCACCATGCATACCTGCAGTCCTCCCAGTGTCCAATTCCTTTCATCCTCACCTATGGATCTATCATGGGCACAAGTGCCCCACAGAGAAGTAGTCTTTTTCATAAGGGGACATGAGAGGATGAGATTTTTATTTCATCTGCTATTGTGAAGAAAGCATATGGTCATTTTCTTTTTCACCATTATTCCCTTTTCACCAATCTCAGAACGAATTACTTGCACGGACACACACTTGTCAGTTATTCCACAATTCATATTTATTACAAAGAACAGCTTTGAGTGTAAACTGCTCTGTTGTTTCAGCAGGTGGAAACTGAGATGCTGAGGATGAAGTCAAGATTAGATTACCTAAAATGTAAAACAAACATACAAAAAGAAAAGGTTTTATGAAGACCATAAGATTGCCTAACGTATGCACCAGACCTGAAACACGCACAGGGGAAGGAATGTATTAAAAGGGACAGAAAGTTGGTGTGTCTTGTTTCAAAGCAATATGTAATAGTGGACTCAACCTTGAAAGAAATCTAAAGGACAGACAACTGAGCAGTTGTTTGCTTGCAAGTAGTCTAAACTCGGAACACTCCTAGTAGAAGCAGTACAAAGGCTGAGAAAGGCTGAGCTCAAGTATTTCAAATTACACAACAGTGGCTTCTTGTTATTGTGATTACATAAAAGAAGGAACTGAATCTCCTCGAATGGTGAAGTTTGTATAGATGTTACTGGAGAAGTTATTTCACTGCTTCTTGAACATATAAGATCACACAAATATATCAAATCTCATTTTAAAAAACTAAGAATATTTCTGCAAAGTGGCAGAAAGGACAACTAATTAAAATTCGAAGCCTCCTTTTACAGTAGTGTCCAAACTGGGCACAGCAACATTCTAAGAAATGGTAAAAATAAGGGAAATTGTAGTCTGCCAATTCAAACACTAGATTTTAAGACTATGGAAAAGTTCTGTACAAAAAAAGAGAGCTATTTAAGTACTTCACATGAACCTAATTGACATTTTAAAGACCTCAGTGATGCTTGCATAAATAATGTAAAAGATAGTAAGGTTAAAATAAGAAAGTAGTAAAGCTGGCTATCAAGTCTTCTGGTCTCCAGCATTCAGCATTGCTGTTTGCCCCCTCTCCGTCATGATGATCTGGCAGCAGCAAGTGTACTGAATTGAGCCAGGGAACTAATCTGGAAGAAAAATGAGAAAATATTCTGAAACTAAAAGGTAGAAATGTGTCAGGAAAGAAAACTGTCCTAAGAACAGTTAGATCTACATGTTCACAGGCATAGCTGTTCTGTTCTTATCAAATATAGATTTTTTTTTCATATATCATTCATTCAGCATGATGCAAAATCATTACTACCATATATAGTTATGCATAGCTTATTAAGAGAAAACCCTTGTTCTGTAAGGTTCTAAAGCAAGAATGAAAAACCTGATGAATGTACTCCATCACTTATTCTGAGGTCAAGACTATCTTTCATTATTTAGTCTGGATGGCTCTACAAGGATATACTATGTAGGTTGTGCTATTCCAGCAATCAAGCTGCCTGTAATTATAAAACCAAAAAATCTCATTATACTAGCAAAACAGCACATACAGAAAACAGTGTAGTTTTTGGTACGATATCTGGAGCTTTACCAACAGCTTCTGTTGATGTAACAATGCTGTTCAGTGACATGAAAGGGTAATCTCATGAAAAGACTGGACAGTATGACACTGAATATTGCTTTACCCTAATAACTGGTGCATAGAATACACTGTCAAATTTGATCTGTTTCGGAAATGAAGGTAATCTTTTTTGACCTCTTTGCTAACTCAATAGAAGCATATTTTCAGAATTATGTATACACTCTAAGTGCTATTCTTCTGTAAACATCAACATGTAAAATGATGATATAACTTAAATATTTGGCTGGCTGTCCTCTGGACACAAAATAATTGAGAATTCAGGATTAAATACATATGCAGAGTTGTGACAAACAGCAAAGTAGTACACTCACGCTGTACTTTATCTGTGAAAAACTACTGTGCGTATACGTATAGCCTAGTACATACCGTGATGGAAATGGCTGCAGAGCACCAGCACCATCTTTTTTCATCTGAAGCACAAGACATGGGATGACTTGATTGATCTGCAATCTCTGAGTAAAATCAGGTATTGCAACACTCTCGTTCCGTCTCATGTGAAGGGCTGAAGTATATTCTACTTAAAAATAATATTTACAGACATATAGAACATAAGCATCCTATCTTAACTGAGACATCTGCTATGTTAAAAGAATTAACCACATAATTCCTATTAAACTCCTGTTGTAAAATTTAAATTAGAGACATGTTATTTGGAGAAAAAAAAATCATGTAATGGTCTTACAATGTTAACATATTTATGTGAAACTATCTTTCACCATTAATTTAATTCCAAGTGCAATACCCCTTTGACCAGAGTTGCTGTGTGACCACTTAATCCCTTGTTTTCATTAAAGCATGAGCCAAGTTAATATGCAGTGGCAGTTTCCTGCTAAGCTGGCTTGTTTTGATCAGGGATTGACCAAGGAGTGATGAAATGAATGGTTAGGTGGCGCTTTTCAGCAGAAGAGACAGGACACTGCAATTTGAGGTAGGTAATTAGCCAGCCCACACAAGGCCTGATTACTTTGTAAGGAAAAATTACTTAATGCAGAGAAATACACTCAGAAAAAGACTACACTTGGTTCTTATCACCAGATTCTCAGGAGGAATAGTAGAATATCTCGAGTTGGAAGGGACCTGTAAGGAGCATTGAGTCTGATTTCCTGATCCTCACAAGACTTCCTAAAATTAAACTATATGACTAAGACTTTACTTTAAAAAGTGAACCAAGCTCTACTTCATTAAATGACAATTTTAGCTATTTACTTGATTTCATTTTTCTTCATCCTCTTTGTCTTTAACAAAGCACTCCTCCAGCTATTGTCAAAGGAAAAGCACACAAATGGTCTTCCTGATGCAATGTTTTCAGTCAGACATCTATGACCAGAAATAGGACCTGATGGTACTTTATGTTCTTTAGATATCCCAAGTGAAAACTATCTGATTAAAATATGAAATTTTAAAAAAACCCAGAAATGCATAAAGCCCTAAATTTATTGGCATGTTTTTTTCCAAAAGGATATTTTCCAAAGGGACATATCATGTTGCCTGTATGTGCAGACGTGTTGGGCTAGGGCTTCTGAAAATTCAATTCCTCTTAGATTACTTTTAAATGTGTTGATTTTTTTCCAGGATAATGTAGGTCAGTAAAATCTAAAGGGAAGTAAAAGGTGTGGGAGGTATGCAAACAGTCAATTGTTCCTTCCTAAATCCACCTTCAGAAAATCCCTGTTTACTTGCTTCCTAGGCCCTTGAGATAAGAATAGATATGAGTATCTATGCCAAAGATGATACATGAAAGTACCAACAGATGCTGTAGACAGAAACTGTTTTGCAACACACCGCAGTAGGCATATCAGTCAGTAACAGGCACTAAGATAGGTTTTCCAAACCCTCTATGTTTGTTTGCTTTGCAATCCATCCAACTATTTTTTTTTCCAGTTGCTGATGTTATAAATTTTCTCAAGAAGCCAACTGATTTGTGGATCACAATTCCACAAGACTGACACGGATGAGTGACTTGATTTTATATTTTTAGTCATAAAAAATTATTTAATAATACATATTGACTGCTCAAGCAAGGTGGGAATTTGACACATTTTAATGGAAAAAAAATTGAATTTATCAATAAAATTTTCTTCCTACAACTCACTGTTTTTCTGTATAACTCTGTACTCTGGTTATAATAATTTATATGCAAATGAAGCATGATCAAGCGTATTGTTGCAATGGATATGCCTTTTAAAAGATTCAGAACTACAACAATACTTACTATGAAAACTTTCTGTAATGATGAAGTGTCCTCTCCTGTCAGCACAGATTTTCATTAGAAACTTTGAAGAAAGAATTCAGAATGGTGGGACACTGCTGCAATAATGAAGAATAAAATATAGTTTGTAAAGAATGGTCTTTGTGGTTTCAGCAGAGAACAATTAAAATATTCAAAACTAGCTAAAATAATATATAAAGCTGGGTTTGCTTCAAAACCAGGTTCATACAATGTCACACATCCTGAAGTCTTCTGGATATCAGCTTTATATTCTTTATGAGTAGGAACTTGTCTGAGGTTGACTATGCTTTGTATTGTCTTTCTTGTAATGCCTACACACTTCTCTAGCAAGTATATAGGATACTTGAAGACAGGATTATTCCAGTTACATATTGGGGAGTGAATAGACCAGCACAAAAAATGGCAATATAGCAGCCATTAAGGTGATTTTACATCAGTCTCACACATTAAACAAATAGTTGGAACACTGGCACCCTAATGGAAAATTGTTTAAGTTAATAAAAATAAAAGCTATTAAAAAGCTCATAATGTCAAGAAATTCTTTAAGTTCATAGTGATGGGAAGCAGAATCATCCAGTGGAATGCAAACAAATGTTTCTGTCAGCCATAAAGAGATCTGGTCTCCATTACCAAGGCTGTCATGACATCTTGTATTTGTGAGGTGTACTTTTGAAGAAGTCAGGTGTCTTTGTCAACAACATGTGCCTGCCTGAACTGCAGGTACCACCTGGATCAGCTCTACCCCTCTGTAGTGTCTATGCTGCTTTTGATAGAAATGAGTCTGCATTTTTAATCATACATCCTGTATTACAGAACCTTTGGCCTCTGACCCACATACATAGGAACACAGAGCCCTTGCAACCAGATCAGCTAAGCCTGATCTTCTCTCCTTTGAAATTCCAAGTCTGCTTCAACTCTTTGCAACACCAAGGATCCACAAAGCAAAGGAAAGCAATGAAGAATGTAGATTTCTGAGGTATACCAAAATCAGAGAGAGTTCTCAACTCTTTTAATGAGACATACTTCATCACGGTCTTTCAAAAGTCCTGTCATTACTTTCTTGAGGATTAAAACAATTACAAAGGAGAAAAGAGTGGTGACAGTGACACAGGCATCATCTTCCTCAAGGTTTAAATATGCATTGTGCTCCCTACTTGTTTACTTTTGAAAAACACCTCAACAGAAAACATGTCATTTCTGATTTACGTTAATATGAGAATGTTCCTGGAAATGGGTACCTGCACACATACAGAACTGGAGAAAAAAAAATTCTGCCTCCTCACCAATTCAAATTTAAAATTGTATTAAAAAATATAAAAGACCCCACTCAAACTGACCCTATTGTGTTTTAGCTCTAGCAAAAGTGCAGCTGTGGATGAACTGATCCAAGAGAAACCCTTGCTAGGGAGAGAAGAAACAGAATTATTTTCTTGTGTCATGGGCTACATAAACAGACTAACCCTGAAACAACATGGTCACTAAACTGGATGTAAATGAAATAGGGGAACTGGCTTCTCTGGCCAGATCAAGAATCTGCAGGTGGAGGAGCTCACTCACACATTGTTTTGCTGTAACGTGAAACCACAACATCAGCCTAAAGGACGTAATGCAAAAACTACAATGGTGCAAGAAAAACTTGTAAACCTCTAGAATTATATCACCACTTTTTGAAAAGGAGGCTGCAGGAAGAAAATATAATCTGGAAAGTGTAAGAAGAAAATAACCTAGTTGTGTATTCTCCTGAATGAGATACCACAGGAAGCATGAGAATCAGACAATCCTCCCCATTAGGTGAGACACTGCAATAACACTACATCACAAGTGAAAACAATCATGGGGTCCAGCCCTTCCTTGATTTGGGAGCTCTCACTACAGTGGCGCATAGCAGAGCAAGTAGCCTGTTAAACTCAGAAAACCACAGCATCTGGATATAGCGCAGCAGAGCCTTTGTGCCCATATGCACTTAAACTGGCTCTGCTACAAATATGGCCAGTCTGACCCAAGTGGAAACTAATTAAAAGAAGATGGTCTTCAGCATTTTTAAAAATCCTCTTATTTTATGGGGAAGTACCATACTATTATACTGCACACCTCAGCAAAAGACTTACCTTATAGAAAAAATTAAGAATCCCAGGTACTTAATTTGTTTTGCATATGATTCTGAAATGCAAAAGGAAATAAAAACAAAATTTAGAAAACTGCCTCCAAATACAAAAATAAAACATTATTAACAATATCTAAAATAATTATATTTTTAGTTAATTTTAAAAGTGAGCTAATTATCATATTTTTCTGTTCTTAGTCAACAGACTTTAGGGTTTGTTTTCCTGAAGGTCCTGCTTCCAGTGACTATATACGCATTTCTTTTCCAAATGCCTTGGGTTTTTGATTACATTGATGATGTTCCCTGGCTGACTTGGCCTTCCAGGTTGTTGCACAGTATGTTGTATGTTGCAGCCATGTCTCACGCTCCTGTATTGGCCTGGATTTCCAGTCATAGAATCATAGAATGGTTTGGGTTGGAAAAGAACTCAAAGATCATCTAGTTCTAACCCCCGTGCCATGGGAATCTCCCGCTAGATCAGTTTGCTCAAGTCGCCATTCAACCTGGCCTTGAACACTTCCAGGGAGGGGGCACTCACAACTTTCCTGTGTAACCTGTTCTAATATTGCACCACTCTCATCGTGAAGAAGTTCTTCCTAAAGCCTAGTCTAAATTTTCCCCTCTCCAATTTGTAGCCATTCCCCCACGTCCTATCACTACATGCCCCTGTAAATAGTCCCTCCCTGGCTTTCTTGTAAACCACCTTCAGATACTGGAGGACCACAATAATGTATCCCTGGAGCCTTCTCCTCTCCAGGCTGAATGACCCCAACTCTCTCAGCCTGTCCTCATAACAGAGGTGCTCCAGCTCTTTGATCATATTTGTAGCCTTCCTCTGGACCTGTTCCAACAGTTCCATATCCTTCTTATGCTGACAATTCCAGAAATGGATACAATACTCCAGGTGGAGTCTCACAATAGCAGAATATAGGGGGAGAATCAACTCCCTCAATCTGCTGGCACTTTCCTAGCTTGTCTAGGTGCTTCTGGATGACTCTGACCTGTACTTCTGGTGTGACTGCACCATTCAGCTTGGTGTCATCTACAAACTTGCTGAGGGTGCATTTCATCTTGCTGTCTATATAATTGATGAAGATATTAAAGAGTAGTGGTCCCAGCACAGATCCCTAAGGGACATCACTTATCATGGATCTGCATCTGGACATTGAGATGTTGACCACTACTCTCTGAATGCAACTATCCAACCAATTCCTAACCCACTGAATAGTACACCCATCAAATCCATACCTCTTCAGTTTAGAAAGAAGTACGTTGTCGAGGACTATGACATCCAAAGGTTTTACAGAAGTCCAGATAGATCACATCTGCTGGTTTTCCTGTGTCCACTGATGTGGTTACCACACCACAGAAACCCACTAGGCTGATCAGGCAGGACTTGTCCTTGTTGAGGCCATGCTGACTGCCACTAATTATATCTTCCATGTGCCTTAGCACAGCTTCTAGGAGGATCTGTTGCATGATCTTCCCAGCCACAGAGGTGAGTCTGACAGGCTGGTAGTTCCCAGGGTCATCTCTTCTTCCCTCTTCAAAAATGGGCACAATGTTACCCTTCTTCCAGTCACCAAGGACTTCTACTGATTGCCATGACTTTTCAAATATCATAGAAAATGTCCTGGTCACCACGTCAACCAATTTCCTCAGGACTCTGCGTTGCATCTCATCAGATCCCATAGACTTTTATATGTTCAAATTCTTCAGGTGGTCCCAAACCCGATTCTCCCCCTACAGTGGGAGGGGTTGTACTTCTCTGGTCCCCTTTTTGTTGTCTATTAACCCAGGAGGGGTAAGGAGAGAGGTTGTCAGTAAAGGCAGAAGCAAAAGATTTGTTGAGTACCTCAGCCTTCTCCTTGTCTGTTGATACAAGGTCACTATTTTCATTCAGCAGTTGGGGGGCACTTTCTTAAACTTTCTTTTCTGGTTGATGTACCTGTAGAATCCCTCCCTGTTAGTCTTCACTTCCCTTGCCAAGTTCAGCTCAAGCTGTGCCTTAGCATTCCTGACCCCATACCTACATGACCAGGCAGCTCTTCCCAGGTTCCCTGTCCCTGCTTGCACTGCCCGTGCAGTTCCCTCTTTCTCTTCAGTTTGACCAGCAGGTCTCAACTCAGTCACACTGGTCTCTTCCCTTCCCTGCCAGATTTCCTACATCTGGGGACTGAGTTCTCTTCTGATTTATAGAAAGCATCCTTAAATATTTGCCATCTCTGTTCTGCTCCCTTGTCCCTAAGGGACCATACCCCTGAGGGTCCTACTGAGTAATTCCTTGAAGAGCTGGAAGTCTGCTTTCCTGAAATTTTGGGTCATATGCTGAGGGGTTCTGGGTTTCTTTGTGCAGCTCTATTTAGATGAGGGTTTCTGTATCAACTACATTTTCCCCCACTCTTAGTTCACTGAAACTAAGCTTCAAGTGGCTATTCAGGCCACCATACACCAAGGCAGGACTGAGGGGCATGCAGCCTCAGCCGTCCATATGTCCTTCTCCACCTCAGCAGCCTACACTTGCTGAGACCACAGCCTTCTTGCCATCATGGGCTCCCTACGTTGTGGACCCTCTGCCACAGCAGTTCTGTCTCATGGCTGTTGACCAGGAATGAGGTGAGACATCCATGGGCATGGCCATGTGTGGTCTGATGCACCAGCTGTGGGTATGTCAGTGTTGGTGTCAGATGGATGTTACTAATAATTACCCTCACCTAACAAGCCATGTCCTGAGAAACCCCTGTGCAGGGTGGGCACATTAGGGCATGACAGGTTCTGGACTATGTGCAGCAGCTTCTTATCTTGACAGTCACTTGTTTTCACATGTCTGGCTTCTGCACACCTACTTGTTCTAGGTTGCAAGATGCCACCAGGCAACTTCATACCTTTCCCATTAAGAAACAATATCACTGTATTTTATCAGACTTTTTTCACCTTTTTTTTTTTGTTTGTTTGTTTTGTAGTATGTTCTCAGTTTTTAAGCTTAACCCAGCAGTCTTTTCTATACCTAGCATGCTACCACATGTCATCCCCAAAGTTGGTCTTCTGTTAGCCATAGCCCTAACCTAGTGATCTTCATGAATTCCCACTTTGGGTTTGGGTTTCTGTTTGGGGCAGTTCATGAAAGGTTTGATCCTTGTGGTGGGATGCTGGGATGAAAATGGGTCTGGAGTCGTGGGGTTTGAATGAAGCTACCATTGGGCTGATAAATGCTGTTGATCTAATTAGTATTAGAGGAGAGTTTACACAATCTTAACAGGCCAAATTACTATAGGTTTCTTTCTCTTTTTTCCCCATTTTCAGATGTCTAAGAGATTTGTAGCATCTTATGTATGGACAAAATGATGTGTCCACCATCACAAAATATCCAAGAGTGAGATTTGAAATTCCAACTACTATCCCCCAGTTGATAAACTAGTGAAACGTGTTGGGATCTCCATATGGTTACCAGTTCTTTTCCTAGTTTTATACTTGCTATGCATGCTAGAGCAGTGGCATTGATTGCACTTGGGAGATGGAGATAAGTTTGAGAGAAATAATAGAAAACAGGTTCTCATTATAACATGTAATTACATCATTTCCTCAGATTACATTTAGCAAAATACTGTAAATTCCTTGTTTTCACATAAAAATCATTGTATGATATCAGTGTTGTGCCTCTGACCCATAAAAATTATCTTTACATTAAAAAGGATATTAGTTTTCCTGGCATCAGCAATTCCTTAGATCCTTTGGAAAAGATACCAAGTTCTGTTTGTTGCATTCTGGCCTCAGAAGTCAACTCTTGCAAGATCTTGTCCATGTAAAAAAAAATTCTACATGACTCCATTAGCAGTTAGGTTTTCAAGGAAGAAAAAGTACCTATATAGTACATTGCTATAGTTGGATAATTCTGGTAACACCACGAAAAAGCTATTACTTAAAAATTACTTTAAACAATATTGTAGGCTCATCTTGTCTCTTCAAAATTGAGTCAGTAAAACCCTCTTGGACTTCTGATATGATTTTGCACTACCCCAGGCACACGCTTTATTGACTTAAGGCAGACTCTTGAGAAAATTAGTGCCATACAGTTTTAGTTTTGCCTGAGAAACTGTTAATTATGTTGATACTCCAGTGCTCCACCTCCTGAAATCTTAAACCAATAAGCACTAAAGTTGTTGCCAGAAATTTCTGTAGCAATGACACTTGGAGAGGCATCCAAACTTCAAATAGCACTGGGCAAGCATATCTCTTGAAAAGTTTATAAACGGGATTCAGGAGTACTGAGCAACCACAGGGATGAAACTATGTCTTGTATAGCACAGTTGTTATGTGCTGTCTCATTGTGATAAGCAGGTAATTCTTTATTTGGAAATTATTAGGAAGGAATGTCTTCCCAGTAAATGATTGTTACAAGTTCCTTTTGAACAATACATTCAGCATAAGAATTAGTCTCTGGAGTTACTGAACTTTATGAGGTTGGCTTGGTTTCACTGTGGAACTCTTTGCTTAGAGCAATTCAGAGTACTGGCTTGGTAAATGCATGTGTGAACAAACTTGCCAAAAATAGAAGTGAGATGCCACTCTCCTTTATAAAAAACATTTTCTACCATTAAGTGATTCAAGAATCTTTCTGCCATAGCTACAAAAGAAAAAGACTTGCTTATTAGATTTTATATGTCTGAGAGGGGAAATAAAACGAAATAAATATATTCTGCACATCAAACCATGTACATGCCCAGCACATTAAATGGGGGAAAAAATCTAATAAAGTTGGATTCGCTTTCATGAAACAGAGAAGCAAAATTGTTGGAGAAACTGCCCAGATATTTAGATTCAGCCATCCAAGGCTGTCCCTGGGAGGCCTATGCATTCAAACAGGACAGCTATCCAGATTGTTAGCGTGTAAGAAAAATGCTGAATGCATGACAGAAATAAGTGTTGTATGAATATCTGAAATAAAAGCATTTACATTCTCATTAAGACAAGTGTTCTAAGAGTTTCGTTCCATAAAGAAGAAGTGCATTCAGAGGCCTTTATGTCATTTTTCGCACTAATCACAGTCTCACTGTACAAACAGTATTATGCAAACAGTATCAGTTACATTATACACTGAAACAAATACAGATGGACCCCTATGGCTTTGTCAGTCAGGCTTTTCAAGTGAGTTAGATAAAGTACTAGGCATATAAATTGCAAGAAAATAATTGCTTTCAAAGATACTCTAAAAATGCCTTTGGAAAATTATTTAAAGGCAAGGAAATAACAGGTTTAGAGGATTTTAATGCCAGTTTACAGTTTGCAATGTGCCTTAAACCTGCAAGATTCTTAGATTTTGTTCTCTCACTATAATAGTTGATATTAATTTTCACTTATTACTAGACTCTATCCAGTTTCAGTAATCTTTCCACCAACATCGCAGTAATCTCCCTACTACTTCTTCATCTAGCAACTAATTTAAATTAGAAAGCATTAGTTCCAGTTTAAGAGGAGCCATATATAGTCATCAGAAGGAAGAATGAAATTTCATGGAAAGATTTGTAAGAGGAAGGACAAACAAGTTTTCTTTTATTAAAACAAGGAATGATAATACCTATTACCTACCTTTCAGGTAAATAGCTCATTACTAGTAGCTAACTGCTGAAAAAAGTAGCGTCTACAAAAGCTGTATGTTATTAGTATTTACCTGAAGGAAAAAAATGTCATAGGTATCAGACACTGAAGGGCATTGAAACCTCGCAGAAATAAAACCCCACAGTCTGTGTTACTGGGAAAATGAAATGGGGGACTAATGAGTGAGGACTTGAAGTACTGAGAACTCAGTTCCCCATGAAGTCAGCATGATCGTCAGTTGTTTAATACATTTTAGAATATATTTTTGGCACAATTTATGTGCACAGGTGGTTTGAGACATCAAAGACAGTTGCAGTAGGTTTATTTCCACAGAAAACAGCAGTTTACCGTACTAGTTCCACACTGGCCTGACTTTTTGATGTGAGCTCCCCAGTTGTTAGCTACATATGTTGTAGACATGCCAGAGCTGCTCCAAACCTGAGGAAAAAAGTTGCAGATTCTTCCTTAAAACCTGCCGGGATGACAGAAAAATGAAAAAAAGAAGAAAAAAGATAAGTTTTCAAAGTATTGTCTATATAATGGATCTAGTTTGTCCTGAATAAATGACAGCAAGATTTAACTTAAGGCTCTGCAGTGTACACAAAGTATTGAAGACTTGCAGACTCATTTTCATGTTTGTCAGCAGTTACACATTTTTCATTGACTGCACTGAAAGTGCTTTGATAAATAGCAGCCTGCCTGTGGGAGTAAAGTGTTTGTAATCTCACCTACGTTAAGTATTAATTACAAATTGAATCTTAGTTTGCACTTTTTTGTTTAACTTCACTATGGCTATTAGTCCTGTCAAGGAGTTACTACATCAGTGGACAAGGGTATATCCATAGATGTCACCTATCTGGACTTCTCTAAGGCCTTTGACACTGTTCCCCAGA
Source organism: Coccyzus lansbergi (assembly GCA_033558105.1). Lineage (NCBI taxonomy): Eukaryota > Metazoa > Chordata > Aves > Cuculiformes > Coccyzidae > Coccyzus > Coccyzus lansbergi. The sequence goes on from JAUMJK010000470.1 coordinate 328,593, forward strand.
ACATCTTTCTCTCTAAGTTGGAGACACAAGGATTTGTTAGATGGACTGTTTGGTGGATGAGAAATGGGTTGGATGGTCACATCCAGAGAGTAGTGGTCAACTGCTCAATGTCTAGACAGAGATCAGTGGTGAGCACCATCCCTTGGGAGTATATTCTGGGACCAGTATTGTTTAATATATTTATCAAAGACATAGACAATAGGATTGAGTGCACCCCCAGCAAGTTTGTGGATGATATCAAGATGAGTGGTGAGTCTGTCAACCCTGAGGGATGGGATAGCATCCAGAGGGATCCTGACAAGCTGGAGAAGTGGGCTTGTGAAAACACCATGAAGTTCAGCAAGGTAAAGTGCAAGGTCCTGTACCTGGGTCGGGGCAAACCTCAGTATTGATGCAGGTTGGGGGATGAAGAGAATGAGAGCAGCCCTGCAGAGAAGGACACGGGAGTACTGGTGGATAAGAAGTTGGATATGAGCTGACAATGGCTGCTTGCAGCCCAGAGGGTTTATCGTATCCCAGGCTGCATCAAAAGAAGCATTGCTATCAGGTCAGAGAAGGTCATTCTGTCCCTCTGCTCAGCTCTGGAAAGTCCACACCTGGAACGCTATGTCCATTTCTGAAGCCCTCAGCACAACAAAGACACGAACTTGCTGGACTGGATCCAGAGTAGGCCCACCAAAATTATCAAAGGCCTGGGAGACCTCCACTGTGAAGGAAGGCTGAGAGAGTTGGGGCTGTTCAGCTTGGAGAAGACTGAGGACAGTCTGAGGACACTTTATTGTGGTGTTTCAATACGTAAAGGGGGTTTATAAGAAAGATGGGGAAAATGATTTTAGCAAATAGAGCAATAGAGTAAAGTGTAATGGTTTTAAGCTAAAATATGAGACATTTAGACCAGATAGTTTGAAGTATTTGTTTTTGTTGAGTGTTGTGAAACAGGTTACCCAGAGAGGTGGTAGATGCCCCACCCCTAGAAACATTAAAGGTTCCATTTGATGGGGCTCTGAGAAAAATGATCTGGTTGAAGATGCCCCTGCAGAGGCAGCTTGGACTAGATGACCTTCCTGGTCCCTTCCAACCCAAACTGTCCTATGATATATTCCCAGGCTTGATTTGTTTACATGCACATAGATTTTGATAAACAGTAGGTAGATGCTGTTATGTGAAAAAGGTAAGACATCCATGAAGGGCATGCACTTAATAAACTTCAGGTGTTTTACAATGTCTACAGTTCAATGTATTTGAACTTCTCCTTTGAAGACTGCAGTGGAATTATTCACGTGAACATTTAACTGAGAACCAAATATGTGTAGCAGTCATGCTCCAGAGAGCATAAAGCATCAGTAATAAACCCATCAGTTTTGACATGCTAGTCTGTCAATACAGTGGTAGTTTTAAAATTCTAATATATCTTTCAAGGGAAGGGCAAACCTCAAAGGAAAATAAATTGTTGTACTTTGGAATGACATAGAGAAAAACTTAATTTTTGTTTTTGTTTACCGGGATACAAAAGAACATTTTTCAAGTTGCTTAGCGATCTCTGATGAACATGGAAAAAAATACTACAGATCTCAGTCCAAGTTCTACTCAACTTAATGATTTCTGCAACCACAAGGAACACAAAAAAAGATGAGCATTTCATTGCTTAGTATTTACATTTGGTTCAGATCAACCTTCTAGAATTCTTAGGAAAATTTATCAGTATGATAATGTGCCCATCTTTCAATGTGCTGGCAGAAAACAATGAAAAAAGTGATTATTCTGCTCGTTTCTTCGGGAAAAAAAATTACTCATTCTCCCCTAACCAACTTTTTTCCTAGGGTCAAGTGAGTAAATAGAACCATACAAAGATGCCAAATTTCCTGCAACTAAGCAGGAAATGTGCAGAAAATAAGGACATTGGTTGGTCGTTGCCTTGCCCATGCCTGTCCATGAACTGCTGAACTCACTATCCCTCTGCTACTGCCATTAAGCAGTGGAGATGGTAGTTTTTGCACAGGCTTGAAATTTCCATAGGTATCCCATTTGTTGCAGTTCCTGTAGGAATTATCTCTAAATCTCTCACACACTGAATGGGCATAGTCTCTGTATTCATGCTGTGAGGTCCATTTAACTCTAAGTTTATTCATTGCATAGATTATGTGATACTGGTGCAGCTCCCTTAAATTTTTGGCACTTGTCTGGAGTGATGCAGTGAATTCAACTGCATTTTAAGGGTGAAATCACACTTCATCAATACCCATTTTTATGTTCTTTCATTTTATATACCATATGCAAACCCAGTGTGGTCTGACTGCCAGCGCAGAGGTCAAATCTAGGTAACTGGATGCTTCCAGTACAGCCTTCCAGTACTTAAAGGGGGGCTGCAGAGAAGCTGCAGAGGGGCTTTTTATCAGGAAATGTAGTGATAGGACAAAGGGTAATGGTTTTAAGCTGAAAGAGGGGAAAATATACATTGGATATTAGGAAGAAATTTTTTACTGTGTGGGTGGTGAAGGACTGGAACAGGTTGCCCCAGGAAGTCATAGAAGCCCCATCCCTGGAGGTGTTCAGGGTCAGGTTGGATGAGGTTTTGAGCAGCCTGATCTAGTGGAAGGTGTCCCTGCCCATGGCAGGGGGGGTTGGAACTAGCTGAGCTTTAAGGTCCCTTCCATCCCCAACCATTCTACGATTCTACGATTCCCTCTGGTCCACTGACTCTTCTGAAAAGCATGCAGAGAAGAGCTTTTTGGTTATCTCTCAAGCTGCCTCTTGTGGTTGTGAGTGGTGTATATATGCTGGGGCACTAGTGCTGCATGAACGAAGAAGGGGTTTGGCTTTGAAACGCACCTCCTGCTGCTTTTGAATTCAGGTCTTGTTTCAGAGCCAGAAGCTACTAATGCTACACCATAGTAACTCACAAAGGTGTCCTCAGACCCAGGAGGATGTATGGTACTTAGTGAGAGGAACGATTCTGAATTTAGCTCTCTTCAATCTAGGAATGCTCTGCCAACTCAAACACTGACTCAGGAAACTGTGTTCAATCCTCTAAAATTTGGCAAATCTCAGCTTATACTTGTTGGCATAGTGGCAGCTCTGTGGCAAAGAAATATTTAACCAACTTGAGTCTCCATTTCAATCAATTGATCAATCATTTTCTATCAGTTGTACTATTAACAGTTACGAATTTTATTGATCTCACAATAGAGACAGTTCAACCTTTTACTGATAACATCATGAGTTTTAGCTAACTCCTAAAAAATCCGATATTTTAACCCTTATTTTATCAAAAGAAATCTTTTATCTAGGCCTAAATTCTAGATTTTTCTGGGTTACGTTGTCATTTAGTTTTGGTTTGGTTTTCATTTCATTTAATTTCATGAAATTTTCATTTTCATTTAGCATATTTCAGAGATTTGGAAGTAGGTTGGTTCATAATTTCCTGTCTTTAATAGATTCTTTGTGGGTCTGTTTGATTACGTTTCATAAAACAAATACGCATGGTTTTGTGAATGTGATTTTTTTATTAAAAGCAGCTACCCTTCTTATCTTCTCCCCTCTAAGACAATTTACTCTTTAGTCTCTTTTAGTAAGTGCCATTTCTTTCACCGTTCATAGTTCCCTTCTGGGATAACTTTCCTGTTAATTTCCTGATGCCATTAAATGCTGCCTTTTGAAATCCAAGGTCTATAGATGGTTTCAGTGTTTGTGGCCATCTTCAGCAATTTACCTTTCACTTTTAATTCTTCCTCTTACTCAAAACCTCATCGCCATCCAACATGTTTCATTTTACCAACAAGGTCTTTCTCACTTGTCAGTCTGCAACTTACTCAGAGACCCTACATTTCTCATTACGTGAGCTGACCTCCACTTCTGCCCACCTTGTTTGTTCTGAGACAGAAGAGACAGAGGTCTCTCCCCTTCTTGCAAATGACCCTTTATTATCGCTACTGTTTTTTTCTTTCATCTTCACCAGAGACATATAGTGAAGTTTGCCTCTTCCTTCTCCTTGAACTTCAGAATAATGAAAATTCATAAAGCCAGTATATCCATACAGTCCATATAATAGTTACCACCTTCTTAAAAACCTTTTCTTCTTGATCCTGTTTCATGCTTCTGTACTATTTTCTAGCCCTCTATCTGGTACTGGGTTTTGTCAGAGACAGCAGGGCAGGCTAGATAAATAATGGATGATCTCTAGCTGGAGTAATTCCGTTTATTTTGAGCATTTCTTTTTCCTAGAATCTATAGGACCCTACTTTTTTTTCCAGTGGAGGTGCCCCTATATAGTGAATTTGGACTTACTGATAATAGTTTCACTATTCACAGCTATCAATGGCTTAGAAGTAGTTCCAGAATTATAGAAGTCTGCAAAAAAAGTTGAAAATGAAAGGTACAAAGAATATATTTGTATTTGGGCTCAGTCCAGAGAAAACTCCCAATAAACTCACCTGTGTGAGGAATGGAAGATTATCCCCAATCAAGTTTTATATGAAGTCTAACACCATCCACAAAAAGAAAGTGTTTCCAGTCTTTGTTTCACATAATTGTTTCTATCTGTCCTCTAGAACATGTGTGTTTCTTATGACTACAGTATATTCAGTCTTAGTTTAAACAGCGATAAGTATATTTATAGATTTGTGTAAAACAAAATATTACTAGCCTGTCAGCATTTGGTTGATCTCCACATTCTTGGCTCCAGAATGGTTTAAAATAAAACATGCACACAAAGCAGGGTTGTTTTTTTGGCTCTGATTTCCTCATTTTTGCCCACAACAGACCTGGCAGATGTGGAATAGCTGGAATGTGCATATCTAACAATTCTCTTCTGTGCCATCATTTGAAGCTGTAGGAGTGCAGCTATTTGGCTGTAGCATAGAACAGAGTGATGAATGTGATGAAATACAGATTTCGTTTATGACCAAGGGATAAATGCTGTTCAGGTCACGAAAACAGATTAGGGCAAGGGGACAAAAAGTTCATGAAGAATTTCTTTTTGGAGATAGAGGGAAGAGTACTAAAGAACTGCAGTTATTAAACTGAAATGATTGGGTAATCACTGGGAATACACAAAAATAAATGCAAAACAAGCTCCACATAAGGATACATGTTTCTTAATTGCTCTGGCCTTGGAATGGCCTTGCTGGAGAATCACAGTCTGATTAATCATGATAACAGAGAAACTGGATTGCTTCACAGAAGGTTTTACATTCATAGTTTTGTGGAGAAGTTTGAAATTTTTTCAGGGGCCTCATGCTCAAGACGAACCCAAAGCAAATAAAAAGAAATCAGATAGCTGTAAAAATGAGTTATGGACCAAGACTTTCTCAGATGGCTATTAAGCCTTGATCAGTTTATAACAGATCAAAGAAAGTCCTTCCCAGTGTAGGCAGGACTGTTATAGCAGAAATTGTGCTCTTTTGAGAGCCAAACCCCTATCCTGAATTCAGATGTAGATGCAAGCTTGATAAATGGATCTGTTTTTAAAGTTGATGGCTCACAAATCAGAATGTGAGCAAAGGATTTTTAAAGATGTATTCATGGCATTTAATGTCCTGCATCTGTGTGCTGGATCAACTTCAAAATAAGACTAAAAAGATACAGGTCTGCATAAAGTTCAAAATATCAGAAAAACTCCCTACTATTTTAGGAAAACTGGGCTATTCTACATTTTTCATGAAAATGAGTTTGTGGAAGTTTGTTTCTTGTGGATTTTTTTGTAAGAATATCGAGTAGAAAGATATCTGATAGATCAGACAGAAACACACAGTAACACTGAGATTTTAATGTGAAAACAAACCTGCTTTCCAAATCATGTCTTGGGGTGTTTTTTTTTTTTTTACAGGTTGGTTATTTTTTAGAAGCAGGCTATATCCATACATGAGTTTCTCTAGAATGGGGTCAGTGGCTGGCAAGTCAAAGAAATTACAACCATCCAAGTCAGAAGCAGGGAAAGAGGAAATACTTTCCTAAAAACCTTTACAGTGTCCCATGTAGTTAAAAAGGGTGTGTCTGATCATAACATTTTTCATATGAGAGAAAAACCTGATTGTGTGAGGTCCTTCTCACAGCTGTGCAGGTGGGGAACAGGCTTGGCAGTTAATACTGGAATGATATGACCCAGCAAAAACTGGGAGATAGATATTTTCCTTCCACACTGGAAAGTTTAAATATTGTTTTGCCTTTAATCAAAAATGTAGTTGTTCTGGGAGGGGAAAAAAAGCAAGCTTGCACTCATTGCAGGAATGTGGATGTGGGTGAAGAGAAGAGAGCAGAGGACAAGGATAATTGAAGGACTTTCAGCCTATTCTGAACTTCATTGCATCTTTGGGCTGCCTCGGGGTTATTGTGTATCCTCATCTTAGTCAGAGTAGTCTAACAGCTTTGTTTGTGTCACTGGTCCCCTTCCCTGAGGCAGCTCTTGTATCAAGGACACTAGCCACAGGCCACCATTCTGAGAGCTGTGCCCTTTGCAGAGGGAATGTTCTCCAAAGACAGGTCCCAGTAGCGTTATGGCCTACTTCCACATCTCCAGAGACCATCAGAGTGTGCAGATACTTGAGTTACAAAAAGAAAGTTTTCTAAAACATCAAGATATGGCATCTTACTGTTTCAATATAACATAAAGTATAAGAAGGACATGACTCCAGGATAAAGGAACTCCGTTAGCTTCTAATTTCACCACTGGCTTCAGTGGAGTTAGTCCAGGTTTTAACTGAGCAGCATTCAACCTCTGGCACAGTCTACAGGACTTGTACAATCAGATCCACTCAGATATGCTGTTTGCAACAGCTGAGATATTAAACCATTTCACTGCAGTCACCAGCTCGAAGTTTCATAAGCAGGGAGTGAAGACATCACTAGATCTGTAATGCCACGGATTCTCATGGGGAAATATATGTCTTTCTGTGTTTTTTCTCAATTCTTTAAGCTATCCTATGACTTGTACTCTATAGCCACATAGTTGGATATGTATTTTTACACCACTTCTTAGCCTAAGATTTTTAAATCATCTGATGAAGATGACTGTCCTCCTCCAAAAACACTTAAATACAATCGAATCAAATTGGTCAGCTTCATTGGTGTGCTGAGCCAGCACGTTGTTTGAGTGCCAAGAGTCAATGAAGCCAAAAATCAGGGTCAAAAGTTGCGATTAGCTGGCACATCCCTCTGGCAGGCTGCGTAGAATACCCTGATTAAAGCACTTGTTAAGCCTTGACTGAATTCTTTTTCCTCTTATACATACAGTTTTGTCAGATTTCATTTTTTACTCTTCACAGGCTTTTGTGAAAAGGCCTGTGATCCGGATGATGGAGTAGCAACCTGAAGGAAAGAGTAGGATTTCTGCCATGCCAGAGGGATTTGTACCATGTAGGTTATTAACTTCTCTGGTGACAGGTGCTATCTTCTGCGTTATCCCAAGATCATTTGCAAGGTAGGCTGTGAGCTGCTGCACTCACCTCTGCAACATTGCAGGGCAATTTTGGAAACTGCTGTTGCACTTAGTCTAAAACACCACCAGATGGTGCAAAGAAATAAATCACCATCCGATGAAAACTTTGCATCTGACACCTTCCAGCATGGCCCAGGGCTGCTCAGTGAAGCTTCACCTGAATTTCAGTGGAGATACAAGTGAGCTCTCACCGAGAGAAGCCAGGTATGGCTTTGTGCACTTTTACATCAGCCCAGGCAGACTGGTAGCAAAGCCTAGTTTTGCTTTCAGGTGTTTAGATGCAACATTCAGATAGAGACACAAAAAAGAACAATTGGTTCGAATTCTTGCAGGTTGAAATGGAGTTCAGTGCATGTTGAAATGTGGAAGGCAAAGAAATCAATGGACAATCCAGCCATATTTGGTTGTATTTCAAAGTTCAAATCCTTGGTAAATCCAGGGTTAATTGAGGGGTGAATTTTCTGCGTCCAAATGGTGAGAATCCTGCTGATTCCTCAGTTCCTGTGCAGTTTCTACTTCCTTGGGTTTGATCTGGAAAAAATCCAGCAATTCATCTTTTCTAGTTTGCACTTGGCCCAGACTCAAAAGTTTGGAGTGAAGTATTGATCCTTAGGTGTGAATCTAACCTCTAATCTAGGCATTTGCAATCTGGCTTTTAAGTGCTATTTCGACCCATAGCTGATCCAAACATGAATGAGTACAGCTGAGCAAGTGCCATTCTGTCACAAGAGGAGGTAATCCAATGGTATGTGCCTTCTCAACCTTTCCAGTGAACCAGAACACCATTAAAAGTATCATTGGTAATGCCGAGCTCTTCAGAACAAGTCTTAAATGACTTATTATTTGCCTCGTGTTTTACATTTGGATCTTTTACCTGTGCGATGAACTTGGACTGCAGTTCATTAGAAACCTTTGGCTTAGGAATGTTTTTCTTGCACACAGGGACTCTGAAATATGGTATTATGAGCACAGTATCATGGGAAAGGGAAGTAAGTGGAATCCATTCATCCCCTGTAAATAAATTTAAACTTTATGAAGTTATTGAACATCATATTTTTAAACTAAAATAGGATAGATTCAGAGTAGATATAAGGGAGAATTTTTTTTACAATAAGGGTGATTATACACTGGAATGGATTGTCTGGAGAGTTGGTAGAAGCCACATTCCTGGAAACATTCAAAGTCAGGCTGGACAAGGCTTTGGGCAAACTAATCTAGTTGAAGATGTCCCTGCTCATTGCAGGGGGTTGGACTAGATGACCTTCAAATGTCCCTTCTAACCAAACTATTCTATGATTCTAGGATCATTTGAGTCCTCATACTTTTTGCAACATGTAAGGTCCAAGTACAGTATGCAACCCTTTCTGTGCACATAGAAAAGGTGAATCCCTATGCAGATTGTGGTCCTTAGTTGATACAATTTGTCTAATATTTGGTCTGTTATATATACTCCTTTGTTCTGGGTTTTGATGTAGTTACAGCAGCAGCAGTAGTAGTAACATTACTAGAAGCATCACCTGACAATCCTGCCCAGGATCACATTTGTGCACACCAGCAAAGCAGATATCTCTGCAGCAGAACAGTAACACAATTAAATTGTAGGGAGAAGCAGACTGGCTATGAAAACATTGTGTTATCATAATACATGCTTTTATGGACCAAGATCCAACTTAGAAAAAAGACCATCACTCTAGAACGAATGAAGATCCTAGGAAGCATACTCCTCAAAACCTTTATGCAGCAAGTTTCATTACACTCTTTCTTAACCCAGTGGAGAAAGACAGGACCTGTGCAGATTCTAATTCCATAAGATAGACCCAAGCACAGGATGGTTTCCCACAGGGTCTGGCTGTGCAGAAAATCAAAGATTCACCTTTTTTTTAAAGGCACCCTGGCTAGCATGAGTATCTCCCATGATGCATATTTTCTTCCAACAGTTTGAATTTTTCCATATTCAGTGTAATGCAGTAAATGGAAATACAGTCTATCTTCTTTTGGAAACAATACTCCCTAATAATTGCTTAGAAGGATTTTAATTAGGATTTTTCTCCCCTAAGAATTTGGAGGGCACACATTAGTTACCAAATAATGATTCATGGCTCCCTCTTTTAGGAGAGTTTATCTTGGATAAAGATAATTTGATGTGTTGTTCAGATACAAATTTTCCTGTCCCTTTTGGAAGAAACACAGGACAACCAGGAAACATAAAATCATTGCCTGGCCTTTTTCCTGTATGAGTAGCATTTTTACTGATTTTTTTCCTCTCCCAAGAATTAAACCATCTTTCCTTGAATATTGACTGCATTAATCTTAGAAAGTCACAAGTTGAGAAGTCTGAGCAGCACTCAAGCATTTATCTGACTAGTGAGACTTAAAGGACGCAATTTAAACATCATTGTTTCTATAGCAAATTACAGATATAACAGTGCCCATGGAATTAGAAGAATATAAAAGTAAGCCAGCACATTGTGCAGTCTCTGCATCTTCCACATGATAATTATGGAAGAAATTATTTCCCTCAAAATAACAACTTTATCCCTAGTCTTTAGAAATTCCACTTAGATCTTTGAATATGTTCAGCCCTAGGTAGAAATTCCAACAATCTTGGACATAGAACTTCTCTTTGTATTATTTTCTGGAAAGAATTAATTCAGAACTACATTCCAAATGCCAAGAAGAAATCAGAAAGATATTTACTGATAAACATTTCAGTTCTCTCTAAATATATTTAGTAATACACCCACTAAGCTGGGAGGAAGTGTCAATATGCTTAAGTGTAGGGAAGCTCTACAAAGGGATCTGAACAGGCTGGATCAATGTGCTGAGGCCAGTGCAGTGAGGTTTAACAAGGCCAAGTGCAGAGTCCTTCACTTGGGACAATATAACCTCGTGCAGCACTACAGGCTTGAGGAAAAGTGGCTAGAAAGCTGCCCGGCAGAGAAAGACTTGGGGTTGTTGACAGCTGACTAAACATGAGCCAGCAGTGTGCCCAGGTGGCCAAGAACACCGAGAGCATCTGCGTGGCCAGCAGGACTAGGGAAGTGATTCTGCTCCTGCATTCAGCACCAGTGAGGCCACACCTTGAACATCACATTCCGTTTTGGGCCCCTTGCTACAAGAAAGACAGAGATGTCCTGGAGCATGTCCAGAGAAAAGCAAAGAAGCTGGTGAAGGGGCTCGAGAACAAGTCTATAAGAATTGGCTTGTTTAGCCTAGAGAAGAGGAGATTGAGGGGAGACCTTATCACTGTGTACAACTACTTAAAAGGAGGTTGTAGAGAAGTGGTTATCAGTGTGTACAACTACTTAAAACGAGGTTGTAGAGAAGTGGTTGTTGGTCTCTTCACCCAAGTGAAAGGTGATAGGATGAGAGGGAATGGCCTCAGGCTATGCTGGTGGAGGTTCAGACTGGCCATTAGGAAAAACTTCTTAACTGAATATTATACTGGGCACTTGAACAGGCTGCCCAAGGAGGTGGCTGAGTCACCATCCCTAGTGATATTTAAAAGATGAGTTGATGAAGTACTTAGGGATATGATTTAGTAGTGGACATATATGGTTGGGGTTGATGATCTCTAAGGTCTTTTCCAACCTAGTGATTCAATGATTTTATGATTCTATGAAATTTGTTTTATTGCAGCAAGGAAAATAATAAGTAAGCACTTTGAATGAAAAATATTTTTGAATACTATTGAATATGATTCTGAAAACTGGAACAATACTAATGCTTACAAATGAGAATAAGAAACATGTCTAATGGTAGGTGATAAAATTTTTGGCATAACTGCATAATACAAAGTACAAATGGGTAATGTTCTCTGAAATGTGACCCAAACACACAGTGAGAGAGGAAGAAGGGATAACCCTGTTGCATATGATGCTATCATGGAGTAGTTATTCTTACCAACACTGAGACTGTGTATATATCATGAATGTGAGGAAATTCCTTAGCAGAAGACAGTTACCAGTTGATGTTGAATTCACATTAGTACTTAGACCTCAGTCTATGATTTACTTGTGCATGCCAACAGTATCAGGCAATGAAAGTATTTCAGTTTATTATTTGAGAAAGTAAAAAGAAGAAGGAAAAATATATGATGGAGTCCCTCAACTTTTGTTGCTACACACTTTGTTATGACAAAATGTTTTCTGAAGGTCTCTTCATTCTTAATTAACTGGGACCAATCACTTAAACATTTGAAGGCCTAGTGTCTGGCTTGCATTCCACCTGAAAAATCTTAGAAAGGAAAACATAGGTTTTGCACCAGAATTATATACAAAAGGGTAGGACTAAAGGTGCTTGAAAGATTAGTTTTAATTCCATTATTTACTGGATACAGGAAGGAGAACCAGAAAGATAGAAACATACCAGGCTGTGATCCAAAGGTCCTTGCTAAATTAACAACAAACAGGTGTTTAATCACGAACATCCTTGTTTTCTTATCAGGGAGCATCTTGGAGCAAGATCAGTTCAACTGAAAAAATGAAGCCACAGCAGCAATATAGAAAAATAGAATAATAAAATATTTTGGGTTGGAAGGGACCTTAAAGGTCATCTAGTTCCAAATCCCTTGCCAAGGGAAGGGAGCTCAGGCTGCTCAAAGCTTCATCCAACTTAGCCTTGAACACCTCCAGGATGGGGCATCCACAACTTCCCTGGACAACCTATGCCAGTGCCTTAACACTCTCACAGTGAATTAAAAAAAAAAAAAATTCCTAATATCTAATTTAAATCCACATTCTTTCTGCTTAAACCCATAACCATTACCCCTCACCTTATAACAAAAAATGCTACTCTATATTATCTTATAAAAATGTATAGCCACACTGAATTTTAGAATTGGCTTAATCTAAACAAATTGTCAGACCTTAAGATGTTTGTGGGAGTTAGTATTTTACACTGCCTGTTCCTGAATCTGAGTGGAAGCAGAAGGGCTTAGTCACACAAAGGCTTCCTCTGCTCTACTTTCTGATGAGGATCTGCCTAAATTTCTCAGCCCCATTTGCCAGGTGAATACAATGTGAGACTGGTGAGTATACCCATCTGGTGCCTGCCACGGAACTTCAGCTGTAAGAAACATCATATTTTTTTGTAAACACAGACTGTATGTCTGAACAGAGAGAGCATTTTGAGGGACTAGAATGGATATTAGGCTCTTCAGTGGATATTAAATTTGCTGTGTGAAATGCTGCATCTAGACAAGGGAATAACCACTCTACAATGCCAATGCCATTATTAATTTTTCAACATCAAAATTCAAATGTTACCCTTATAGAAGAAAAGCTGAAGAAGCTCATTATCATAAAGTAATGACTTCCTCAGGGACTGGAGCACTTTGGCTGAAGTTCATGCTTCCCAGTGCTCAAGGGCTGTGATTGTCTCCTGGTATCTGTACTTTTATGTTTACTGCTTCTCTGCATGGTTTAATAAATGGCAGAGATAGAGAGACAGAGAAAGACAAGAACTTTTATTTTCATATAACACATGGGCAGCACTTAAAGACTACAAGATAGGTTCCTCAACTGGCATGTTATCTTACAGACTTCTGCAGTACCATGTTGATTCATATTCCCTGAGGATACAGTGTGCTTACAGGAAATACTTTTCAGAAGGAAGGCTTATTTCCCTAAGCTTTTCAGTTTAAAATTACTCAGTCAAAAGAATCCTTTGATGAAACTGTAACATCTTATAAAAATACATACTTTTATAAAGGCTTAGTGTCCAGCCCACCTCCTAGTGGTGAATGCAAAAAACCCCTAAACTTCTACAAAGGCATCGGGATTATATTAATTTCATTTTGGCTTTTAAAGAAGCCATTTGATCTACCCTGTGTATAATATACATCCAGATACTGCGTAGGTTAAAAAAGTTATTTAATGATGTCGTGACTACCTGTGGTTATGAAGGAAAAAATTCTGAATACATTCTCAGTGGAGAAATAGGTTGCTAAAAAAAGGAACTTTCTTTACTACTCGGTCATTATTTCTTGCCTAAACAATACTGTGGCTCCCTGTCAATGATTTGTCCTGTTAGAACCCACATAATGTCAATAAGAATGTACGTGTACTGTGCTTGCAGAATGTACAGGGAATGTTTGCTCATGGTATTAAAATGCTGCAATCCATGGGACCTGGCTGAAGAACAATGGTCATGTGAAGGTCCAGCTGGCCCAACCCTCAACAGAAGATAAGAGGAAGAACTGCAGGAGACAACTGGTTTGATGTTGTTAATAGGATTAAAAAAGGGCTGCCATTGATAAGACCAAGAAAGAGTAATGCCACTAAAGAGAAAGATGGATCAGGATGGGTAAATTTTCAAAGTCCTGAGACTGCAGTCTGAAAGATGAAAGATACTTTTTTTGCCACATGAACATTGAAGGAGCATCCAAGTATCCTGGGCAGCAACCTGGCTCCGTTTCCCAGTGTCTTGGTTAGTCACCAGACAGCATGGTGGGCAGCTGAGACCAGTGAACTCTAGAGAGCGAGTGTATGTTTGTTCCTACAAGTAGTTAGTTATAGATAAAAGTTGAACAATGTCCCTCATTTATCACATAAACAAACTCTGAGATCATAGGGGCTAATCTCATCCTTCCTGGTACCTCCAGTTCCGAACCAACACCTTTTTAAGGCTATATCTGTTTACAAAGCATGGTATTCTCCTAGCTTGTTCAGCTTATGTTCTTTATCAAATATGCTTCCACTCATCATTTATCTGTATTCTTATTTGATGTGAACCAAACAGCTGTATGTTTGGACAGCAAACCCTCCTATTTAATATAAATTAGTTACAACAGAGTGAAGAAGCCCCAGTTTAGCAGCATTTAACTCCTCTCAAAACAGTATTGTGGTTTCCTACTCCTTCTTCTAGTCCTGATCTTTCATTGCTTGAAATGTTCCACACAGCAAGGTGTAAGTCCATCAAGTCTACTAAATCAAGTGCCACCTGAGCACACTGCTGGCTCATGTTCAGTCGGCTGTCGACTAACACCCCCAGGTCCCTCTCTTCCTGGCAGCGTTCCAGCCATACGTCTCCCAGTCTGTAGCACTGCATAGGGTTGTTGTGCCCCAAGTGCAGGACCCGGCATTTGGCTGTGTTAAACCTCATGCCATTGGATTCTGCCCAGTAGTCCAGCCTGTTCAGGTCCCTTTGCAGAGCCTCCCTACCCTCCAGCAGATCAACACTTGCACACAGCTTAGTGTCATCTGGAAACTTGCCAAGGGTACCCTCAATGCCTTCATCCAGGTCATTGATGAAGACATTGAACAGGACTGGACCCAGCACTGAGCCCTGGGGAACCCCACTTGTCACTGGCCTCCAGCTGGATTTAACACCATTTCCCACCACTCTCTGGGCCTGGCCATCCAACCAGTTTTCCACCCAGGAGAGTGTGCGCCTCTCCAGGCCAGAGGCTGACAGTTTCCATAGCAGAATGCTGTGAGAAACTGTGTCAAAGGCTTTACTGAAGTCCAGGAAGACCACATCCACAGCCTTTCCCTCATCCAGCAGCAGAGTCACTTTGTCATAGAAGGTGATCAGGTTAGTTTGGCAAGACCTGCCTTTTGTGAACCCATGTTGACTGGGTCTGATCACCCGGTTCTCTTGCAAGTGCTTCATGATAGCACTCAAGATCACCTGTTCCATGACTTTCCCTGGCACTGAGGTCAATAACAACATAATTAACAATCCAAATACATTTCAATAGCTTTTGTATCTATCAGGTGGTTTTTTTTCCCTCACAATTTAGACTGCTTTATCTCAGACATCTCTCGCTGATTCTCTTTTTGCCCTAGCAGTACTGTTAATTGTCTATTATTCTTGGACTGTAAATAAACTTTGTATTTCAGGACAAATTTCCAGCACCACTTTACCAGATAAGAGCTAAAACTTTATTTTGCTGACCCATACTCTACCTGAAAACAGCAAGGAGGATAAGCATTTCTGCAGTTAATGTTGGATTGAGTTATTTTTTATTAGCACTGAATTAATCCTTCAACACACTTCAAGTAAAAGCAAGAGAAATCATTACACAGATCTGTGCAATTTGTTATACAAGCATAATGAAAAAAATATATTTCATGAGTAGAACAAATGAAGTCTAGTTTTCTATGGATCTGTATGTTATTCAGTCCCCTCTCCTCACTGCAGTAAAATCAGCTCTTTTTAAACTGCTTTCTGTTTGACTGAACAAGTAGCAGGGCATTGATCAAATGGACATCCCACCACAAAGTAGAAACACAGCTGTATTAAAATTGCCTTTCCTTGGTAAGAAAACTACTTTTGTCTTTCTCTACATCTTCTGATTTTCCTAAAGGTTTCCTAAAGCTAAATGTATTGAATGTTTCTCCTTCTCTGTCAAATACTTGAGTTCTTAATACTTTTTTTCCAAACATGTAAAATCTCCACCACTTTGTCAAACCAATGGTAAAAAAGAATAAGTCTTGCTTCATTGTGAAGACTGGCAAAAAAATACCCACTCTTACAGGAGACTGTGTGAATATTTCTCCTGAGTCCTCATGCCACAATATTGAACTGTCTTACCAAAATACACTTTGGAGTTGTCAGAAATGTTCTCTTCAGTTATTGGTTCCTGTATTATGCTGGACAAACACATTTTAATATTTAAAAACTATGCCTGACTCACTTGGGAGACTTCTGCCCTCTTCATTTCTGAATCGAAACTGGCAAAGTATATTCCTACTGTTTAATGTAAAGAAGGTAATTAAAATGAAATGCAGCGTCAATACAAGACATGCAAGAATTTATGATAGCAACATTCTTTGCTAACCTCTTTGGCCTTATGATTATGCTACCTTTAGCCTCGCCAAAGTCTTGCAGGACTACCTCATAAAAGTTATTCCAGAAGTGTATCTGGAAAATCCTTAGTGATTCTTTGTTATTTTCCAATATTAAATTAAGAAGCTTGTTCTGTGAGTTTTCAAGTAAACTTTGCAAATTGATTTTGCAATTATTAGGGTAAGTCTTCTGCTGCTGGCAGAGCAATACAGAAACTGACATTTTGAGGGGAAAGAAGACCTCAATCCCTGATGCTGCTTGAGAAATAGGGTAGGGCTATGGAAAAACTTCCAGGAAACTATGGACAAGAAAGTGGGCTACTGCTAAATCCTCGGTTAGCTGGATAGAATGCTTCTTTCCAGAGGTCTGTTCTACCACTAGAATCAAACACAGTGGATTGTTTTGCCCATTTCTAATCCTTGCAGGAACCATGCATTTTTGCTGGGAAGTATTTGCCTGCATATCAACAGGGTCCAGGACACTTTGGCACAAAAAATTATGCCAGGATAAGGTTGAAGAAAAGATGTTAATTGCTGTCCAGCAGAGAAAAAGTTATTGTCATGAGAAAGTATATTTCAAGAGGTGGTCTCATTTGCAGCCTATTTGAATGTCATTTCTTTCTTTGTGAGCAGGGATCATACTGGATTTCTTCTTCATGTGAAGGACATGTTAAATATAAGATAAATTCTCAGCTTCTAATTCCTTTGTACTAATGGAAGTCTAAAGTTAACTCCTCAGGCCTCTGAATGTGGTTTATAGAGCTTAATCAAACAAGCAGCATAGCTCTTCTCAAGTATTTAAGACGACTGTAATATAAATGAAGCAAAGGAAAAAATGGGTCACAACTTTGGCAACCTTTTTTTCCTTCCTTCTATTTTCGGTCTCAGAGTTAAAAACTTCAACATTTCCTTGTACAGGCAAAACAATTAATAAAAACCCAAACCTTACAGTGGAGGCAACCATACAAATAAAATGGCTTTGCTCTCCCAACGAGGAAAAAACATAAAAATGGGCAATAGCTTGTAAAAGCCCCAATGTCATACCACATATGGTGTGAACTGATAAAATTAGCAGAGGTGATCTGCAGATAATGTCTGGTAAATGTTAACACTAAAAGTGTATGTGCTGAAGGCCTCCAATGTTTAAATAAATATCTCAAGTAAATGTTATGAAAACCTCTACTCCTTTCATGAGAATCTGTTCCAAGAAGACTAAATGAGATATAGTTTATTTACATGAATCCCATTTTGATCTTCAATAAAAATAAAGTACAGGCAACATTAGACAGGATGGTATTGCACAGCCAACAGGATTGAGCAGAAGTCTCATTCATCTTAGAGGTATGTCCAGCCTGTGAAAACAAGAGGCATTATCCTTCCAGAAAAGTTAGTAAAATTTTGTTCTATGCATTCTCCAGTATCACAACATCCAGAGTGCTTAAAAATGCAGGTTTGATTCCCTGTAGGAGGGAAACCAACTCCCTTTATTCCCTCTAGGAAGGCTATAAAAAGCCAAAGGGAGGGAAGCCTAAAATGCTATGTCCACACAGAAGGCCAAAAAAGGCCCCTTGGTCAGCAAGGAGAGAATTCCCCTGTTCCTGGCCCAGCAGGACGACGTTCTTTGCTCTGCAGAAGTAATGCTTGCCTTGGGTTAAGCACAGTTCAGCTGGGAAGCAAGAGGTTTAGTGAGATGAGGGGAAGGTGAATACTGGCTACCAAAGAAGGTCCATGACATTTCTAGGGCTGGTGGACCTAACGAAGCTTTAGGTGGGGACAGGGACAAGAAGAGGTTTCAGGTGCTGCAAATAGAAAATATTTTTTTAAAAAAACTACAAGAATAAGGTTTCTTTCTTCATTTTCCATCTTCCCAACATCTCTCTCCCTCACACCCATTCTTCTGTACCTCCTCACTTGGGCAGCATGTACAGCAAGAAAAGAGGGAAGAAGGAAAAGATCAAGGACCATTTCCCCTTATTGAGGAAGGGAAAGAAATACAACTGGGCAAGAGAGCCAGCAGGAGAGCCCCAGAGGGATGAGCACACTGCTCACCTTGTGCTGGTGAACTTTTACAGAGGGCAAAAGCAGCTGGAGGAGGAAGAGAGAGAGAAGGAGGCTTGTTGCCAGCCTGAGGTGGTCTGGCTGGGGGTTGGGATGGCAGTGCCTCTGCAAGAAGGGATCCATGTCCAGCCCTGCTGCATGAGAGTCCCTCCAGAACATTCCCTCAAGGCCAGAAGTCCCCAGCTGGATGAACCCAAAGGCTGGCTGAAGCCATCTTTCCTATCACTGTTCCTCTCCACTCCTGCAAGCCCCACTGTTTTATTTACAAATTAACAAATTCCTAGTAGGTTCTGGACCAAAGTTTCTGCAACCTCCGACTTTCAAGATGTGATAATCCTTTCAACATAGTGGATTTCCAGTGCACATTGTGGGTTGTTATTGATGGTCCTGGGCAGTGAGATCATGCCTTTATATTGTGTTTTCAAGATATTTTGAGGTGGCATAGAGGTGGGGACAAATGAGAGAGTGAAGCAGATGCTGGGGCCATGGAGAATGCCGCACTGCCTCCCACAGGGTCAGTTTATGCTATTTTCTATCTGATAAAACTGGGCTATTTGAGTCACCTCAAAAATAATAATTTTAGTAGATTCAAAACATGGCAGAACAAAACTATTAGGATTGAACTTGAGCAACCCACACTTTCAATTCTCAATTTTTAAAGGCTTTTGTTTTTCAGCTTTTAAGAAAATCTTTTAACATTTTCTCACATCTTTTAAAAATCTCAACAGAATCACATTTGTGAGGTTTTAATTTAAATTAACATAATCAGATTCATAAAGCATTTTGCTTTTGGTCTGATGGTATGTGTCTCAAGTCTTCATATTTATGACTGAGTCACAGGACCTGGATTACATATATAATACAGAACCATGAATATGCTCAATTTTTTACTTTGCAGATTTTTTACTTTGTGTTTATTTAGTATTAATGAAATGGCAGAGAAAAGGTCTATCTCATGACAGCCATATATAATACTCTTGACACCAGAGTTTCTCCATTGACTGAAAAAGTAAATTTCAACTTGGATTTTTATGCTGCATAAGTTATGGAGAATATCTAAATACAGGAATTAAAAAAAATAATCTTTGCCAGATTGTGTGTCTATTGATTAAATTGATGGAGGGGAAAAACAGTGGAGCATGTTCAAAATACCAGTTTTTCATTTCTGGATTGTGCTCATGCCTGTTTTATGCATGATTCAGTTTTTTTAAAACTGAATGCTAAAGAGAATGTGAGCAGTACATTGTCTCTGCTAACACGATAATATACAAAAAAAATTCTGAGGATTCTTTTCCCAGTGCTAACATTTTCCACAGGTAGATCAGGATTTTATTTATCTACATTGTTACATTTGAAATTCCTAGATTATTCACTGAATGTGGAAGTTATACCATCAGATGAAGTATCTTTGACAGGAAACCCAGCAAAATTTAACTTTTGGAAAGCTGGTAGCTTCAAAAATCTCCTATGTAGTACTTGCAGATCCTCAATCTCAATGACTTGGGTTTAAAAATGTATTAGGCTGAAATAAACTAAAAATATCAACAACTTGGATATTATTTAATCATCATTCTTCCCTTGACACAGAAGCAATTTCATGCTTTCTACTTCCTTTCATTTTTATTAGTTCTCCAAATCTTGGAGGTAACTTTGCCAATCCCAGTCCTGCTTTTTCAGTTTGATAGGTCACACTGAAAACTGCTAAAAGATGCATATGTTTTTTTTCCTACTACATTTGGAGTGCTGCCAACTGCAGATTTAAAGAAACCAAGAATATTGTCCCCATAGCCTTGAAATAGTGTAAAAGTCATGAAGAAGAAAAAGAAAGGTCGGCCATTCATATCTGACTTGGAACTTTGCAGCTCTGAAGCTATAATTGCTTCACAATTCTTCATACTTTATTTGTAGTAAAAAAAGGCAGAAGCTTTATTTTTAATGCAAGGGGAAGGTTCTTATGAAATAGAAAAGCTTCAGCTTTCTCTCAACCAGAATCTTGAGGCTTTAAGAAAAAACATAAGTAGTAAGACTTGTGATGGAATTGTAAGATCTGGCAACAGCTCAATCAAGCTTGTTCTTAGTTTCCATTGAAGTTGAAAGGGAAAATGCCACAACCATGCTCTTAGCGCAAAAAATGATAAACCAGCAGGAAACAGTCTTGCCCAGTCAGCCTTTCTCCTGAAATGAAAGACAAACATCTTGTGAAAGGTCTTCTCAGAATGCCAGTGAAGTAAAATCGCAAAATCAGTTCTCACTGATTCCAGCATTAAAATAGTGAGCCCACTAGAGGGATTGTTCAAAGAAAGAGAGGGTACTCTACCATCAGAATTTGGATATTCTTGGACTTGGTTAGCTGTAGCTTTTCAGAAGCTGGTTAACATAGAAAAATCTTTTTCTTATTGCCCCTAACCAAGATGAACTTCTGCTAATGGATCTGCTGTGAAATATTCAACAGTGTTTCTGTTCCTCTTTATGTTTAAGAGAAGACAAGTTTGCCATGTTAAATTGAATGTTTAATAGAAGTTTAAGTTGGCAAACTTAAACTAATTTTTTCACAGTTTATTCAAAAAAGCAAGTTTATTGGGCAAGGGGTACAAAACTAACAAAATGAGATAAGTTAAAATAGTGTAGGTTTAAGAGTATATATGGCACCATTGTTAATAGCGTATAAAGTTGAATACCCATTACCTTTAAAACATGGTCACAACACTAGTGCCAAGTCATTATTAACATCACAATATGCTTTGCACAGATGATGTCTAACCCAATGCAAGGTCATGTTGCCATTAAAGATGACTGTGGTATCATCTGCACTCCAGGTGCATGTACCCATCACATCTTTCTTGTCAGCACTGGCAATCATGCAGTATCAGGGCTGCTGGATATGCTTGCACACCTGCTTGAAATTAAACATATATCCACCCCTACCACCCAAAAAAAGTAAAAAGTTATCATTTAGTTGAATCAGTAAGTTGACTTGGCTCTCTGTCCTAAGTATCAGACATGAGTGGTCACAGAAATACACGTGTAGTGATAACAGAAAGGTAGGACTACCCTTTCTGCTGAAACACGGTGTTCAAAAAGCCTTTCCACCACCTTGCAACCTGTGCAAATTTAGGTTGAAAACAGAGCAGCTGAACTGACAGTTGGCAGTGCTTTCTATCTGCTTCCTGTAGGTGCAAATCGCTCCACCAGGTGCTAAGCAGAAAGCCCAAGGGCTGGATTTGGTTTTCTTCCTTAAGAACGCTTTATACTACTGTAGTAAAAATGAAAGTGGTCATAGTAAATGACTGTTTGCAAGTTATGACAGTATCAAGCTCAGTGTTAACTTCTTGATGCTAGCAGAGTGCAGAACTTTGAATTTTCATTTACACATGCAGATGTTTAAGGTGTTAATTTAGTCTTCATTTTATTTTATTTCCACCTGCCTAAAATCAAATGGATATATTAAAGAGAAGATTTCCATTAGTAAGCAAATCAACAAGTTGAAATAGCTGTGACCACAAGGTTTTGTTACTTAATGTAGCAGCGCTGTATACACTTCACAGAAAAACTTAAGTCATTACTCTAAGAATTTCTACGTCACAAAGCAAATTCCTAGCTACTTTCTATGAGAGTAAGTGAAAAATCAGTGCTTGCAAAAATTAAGGAAGGAGAAAAATAAGGTTTTCCACAATATAACATGAAAATATTTTGTGAAACAGAAAGGGCATTGATCTATTAGTGGAGGTAAACATCTAATACATAGTGCTATGTCTTTTACTTTGCCACTGTAAAGGAATCAAATGGGATCAGTGAAGTAAAAATTAATATTTTACCACGTGTTACACATCAAGTCTAGATACACAATTGGCTGTTTCACGTGAGCAATAGAATACACAGCAGGTCAGAATTATTAGATTCACTGTTGTTGGGAAAACAGAAGGTTTTTTTCTCATCAGAAAGTAATTATGCACTTGATAACTAATTAAGCAATTAAAATCCCTTCTAGGACATATCCTTTGCTAAGCTAGTACTTACACTCTATTTCTTTTCCATGTTCACTAAGCATCTGCAGTTTCTATCCATTTTCACTGTATACCAGGATCCCATGTCTCTGTTTTGTCTGTTTCTCTTCATACAATGAGCAGTTCAAAGGAAAAGCATAAGTGAGGTCCAAATATCTCCATTTACGCTCTATAAGTACTTTGTGTGCAAGGCCAAGTAACATATAAACACTGTTGTTTTGACTGAGCTCTTGTGGTTCTGAAACAGAGGATGCAGTCAAGGTCACTAGATGGTTCACAAAGTGTAAAAGGAATACTTCTCAGTTTCTGTCACTGCAGACATATTGCATTATTTTGAATAAGAGGAAAGCTGTATTTATAAACATAAAGTTAAACTTGTTTAACACTGTCTAATGCTGTGCAGAGCTGGAGGATAATGTCTGCGTCCTTGAGTGCTACAGGAATGCAGAGCTAGTGGGTTTTGCTTCTTTTCTTTTGAAGATAAAGATCTTCTATTTGAGGCCACTCCATCTTGAGGTCAAGATGATATTCAAACACTTCTGTAGTTCACGCTGTAATGAGGGCTGTATAAAGAGTTTGTGTAGCCAGTTGCAACGTCTTTAAAATCCCCTGTAACTTGTGTTGACTGGCAGAAAAAGGCTATTTACATTACCTTCCCTAGCCTGGGCAAGACTACTAGGTGATCACTGGATGATCCCGCAAAGCCACCAGAAGTGTGGTGTGGCTTCCAAATTTCTCTGGGGAGAGCCAGATTGCTTGCTTATGGTCAGCCTTCAGGCTCTCCAACACAGCACTAGTTGTTGCAGACATTTATTCCTGACAATGTTGCAGGAGCAGTGTTACAGGCCTGAGGCTCTCTGCTTGTTGGCTGTTCATTTCTTACCACCAATAATAACTCAGTTCTACTAACAAACATGCTGTCTGTACCACATTGTGGCCTTAGGGCACAACCAGAAGTCGACACTGTCTTGTGCTACATTTTTCGTGCGTGCACCACAAATATGAACGCTACTCATTCAGAGAAGCAGTTTTAGTTCTGCTGCTTTAACTGAGCTGTGCAGGCCAGGATTGAACACATACATTTAAATCCAATGATGCATGAATAATTAGAACCTCATTTCCGTCATATTTTTTGATCCAGTTCCTTACTGAGAAGGCTCATTGATTTCAATGGAGTTGAACAAGTGTTTAATCTGCTTTTTGTCTACAGCAAGTCTTATTCTGTAGATATGAAAACTCATTAAATGGAAGTATTCACCATCTTACCAAGATGCCTCTAGAGGGGGTGGAAAATGATTTGTAAGGAGGTCAAGAAACAAAATAATATAGCTAAGAAACATTCTTTTTTTTTTCTCTCTTAAATGTCTAAAGAATAAAAGGATAGAATCTCTTTGGGCACACCAGACTGAAAATTTTAGTTTTAAAAAACTGATATATTCCTTTAGAAAAACTGTAGAAAAATCTGCTTAAAAGCCTTATGTAGACATTTATTTCTGAGGCCAAGACAGGGAATTGGTGAAGGCTAAGTATGAAATCTCTTGTTGTCAGTGATGGAAACTGGAAGATTACTGGATAAGCTCTGAGCCTCTGTGTGAACATCGCAGATCAGCTGAGAATTCGTCAAAGTCTATAAAGTTACCTAGAAGCTTTAAAACCTCTGTGGCTTAGGAAAACCATTCCCATGTCTTACTTTGTCTCTTGGGAAAATATTTAATCTCAAAATGGGATAATTTGTGGGACATTACAAGTCTAGAAGCTGTAAGCTATTTCCTTCTGACAGCACCATTTGTTCCTAATAGTGTACTAGATGATTATTTTCATTATGTTCCTATCCATCCTCAGTTTTTGTAAAATAAGAAAATGAGACGGGTCAGATTTGTTTTACTTATCTGGTGATACCATCCAAATTCTAGAAGAGAGAGATAATTTTGGCAGAAAACATACTTTTTTCAGCAGCTGCACTCCAGTGATGAATCATGACTGTCTGTTAAGCCTGTGAAGAAATAAATAAGGAAGAAAAAAAGATGTTATTCTGCTAACAGTTCTGATATATTTTCCCAGTAGTCGGAACATAGCAGAAATAGAAATAATAGAAATAGAAATAGAAATAGAAATAGAAATAGAAATAGAAATAGAAATAAGCAATCTTGATACAATAATGATTGCAAACATAGCCAGTGTTGAACTTCAGATTCAACACTGAAGAGATTAGAGAATGAAGGAAAAAACAAGTAGGCTAAGAAACATTGAAAAGTTGTTGTATTTTTACCAGAATTTTAATTATCCTACTGGGATGCTATTTACAGCCAGTATTTTAGAGTGAGTCTTGAAGGTGCAGTTCCCACTAACATTAATGATGTGTGCAAGCTATGAAGATAACTGTAATCCCTTTGCAGATTAAATAGATTTTCCTAATGTTGTAAATCTGAAGGCATTAAAAAATGAGCACAGATTGTTTTATTTTCCACTCCTCCTTCCCCTTCCTCCCTCCTCCATATGAGCAATTTACTTTATTTGATTGCTTTGGATGAACAAAAAGATCTCTTCAAGACTGACATTGTCTGCCGGAAAGCAAAATTATGAATGGTTGACCTGGTTATTGTAGATGTCCAGGATCTTTGGAAGTCACACCAAAGTCTCTACAGTATATTCTTGTTGGAGCTAATCTAGTTAAAGGGTATAAAAACTTACAAATTTTAATTCTTCCATTTAATTTAAAGCTACTGTCAGATTGCTGTCAACCCATTCTGCATTGATATACATTCAGTGCAGCGTAGGATGATGGTTCTGAGTTTCACAAATTGTGTATAAAACCAGAATATGATCCCGTGAGAAAAGCAATTGCTCTCGTATTTGAAATACAAGCTTCTACATGTACCAAGTGCAGTATAATCTAATTTTGCTCTCCATGAGTTTATCTATAGCTGAACACAAAACTGATGTAAAAAATTACAACAGCAAACTTGTAGGCATGCTGTGCAGGTATACAGTCAAAATAACGTGTAGATAATTGCATAAGGAATTGATAAACAAATTTCAGACAGAGAGGCGTGACTGCAGATATCCTCTGCCCTAGAGATCTCTGCTTTGTATCTAAGCCAATATGGAATCTAGAGAGAGGTAGAAGCACACGTAAGTGCTCACATCTTCAAGCTAGATAGCAAAACAAGTCATTTAAGAGGAAGATATAAACCAAACAAGACACAATGTTGCATGTGTCATATATATCTCCAAAACTCCTTAATAGCATTTGAAAATATCTTTTGAAAAAAGGGGAGTAAATGCATGTATTGTGTATGAGGAAGAGCAAGAGGAAAAAAAACCAAATTGATTCAGGCTCTTTTATAAAGTGCAGAGCACTTCTAGATTTTCTGAGTATATGAACTGGGCAAAACACAGAAAGGCAGATCTCCACGTAATGTTGCACAGTTCCATATAAGTCACATGGAGTGGCACCAGCTAAGAATGGGGATTAATCTATTATTTAAAATTTAAATTATTTATACTTAAAACAATACACAGGTTTTCTAAGTGTATCTGCAAAGTACTCAAAAATACTTACATTGCATCAAGAGGGCCTTTTGACTCTGTGAACTTCGCTCCTCCCTGCACTTCTAATTAGTGTTTCTATAAAGAAGGAAATATCTGTTACCAGTAGCCCAAAAAATGGAAGCGCATAAGAGTCCTCCCAGTGAGGTGAGTGCTAAGAAGGCATCACTGGTGTCCCAGGTCCCTCATGTGCATTCCTCTGTGAGTCTAGGAGAGTGTACTTACCTCCTCAAGGAAAACCTTCGAAGCTGGAGGTGAGGGTATAAGGCAATAAGAAATGCAGTGTCTCTGCAAGACATTTCCCCCAAATCTGCTGGTTGTCTCCACCCACGTATCACAAACCTGCCATGTACTGCAAATACAGTAGAGTGCAAAAGGTAGTTGAGCAGTGCCTGGCCGTGTCACAAGCAGAGGGAGAAAAGTGGAGAAGGTGGTAGGAGAGAGAAGCAGTCCTGGAAGACTGGGGAGGTTCCACTGGACTGGAGGCTGGCTGACGTAGTGCCCATCTACAAGAAAGGTCGCAGGGAGGATCCAGGGAACTACAGGCCAGTCAGTCTGACCTCAGTGCCAGGGAAAGTCATGGAACAGGTGATCTTGAGTGCTATCATGAAGCACTTGCAAGAGAACCGGGTGATCAGGCCCAGTCAACATGGGTTCACAAAAGGCAGGTCTTGCCAAACTAACCTGATCGCCTTCTATGACAAAGTGACTCGGCTGCTGGATGAGGGAAAGGCTGTGGATGTGGTCTTCCTGAACTTCAGTAAAGCCTTTGACACAGTTTCTCACAGCATTCTGCTGTGGAAACTGTCAGCCTCTGGCCTGGAGAGGTGCATACTCTCCTGGGTGGAAAACTGGTTGTATGGCCAGGCCCAGAGAGTGGTGGTAAATGGTGTTAAATCCATCTGGAGGCCAGTTTCAAGTGGGGTTCCCTAGGGCTCAGTGCTAGGTCCAGCCCTGTTCAATGTCTTCATCAATGACCTGGATGGGTACCCTTAGCAAGTTTGCAGATGACACAAAGCTGTGTGCAAGTGTGGATCTGCTGGAGGGTAGGGAGGCTCTGCAAAGGGATCTGAACAGGCTGGACCACTGGGCAGAGTCCAATGGCACGAGGTTTAACACAGCCAAATGCTGGGTCCTGCACTTGAGGCACAACAACCCTATGCAGAGCTACAGACTAGGAGAAGTCTGTCTAGAAAGCTGCCTGGAGGAGAAGGACCTGGGGGTGTTAGTCGACAGCCGACTGAACATGAGCCAGCAGTGTGCCCAGGTGGCCAAGAAGGCCAATGGCATCCTGGCTTGTATCAGAAATGGTGTGACCAGCAGGTCCAGGGAGGTGATTCTCCCTCTGTACTCAGCACTGGTGAGGCCGCTCCTTGAATCCTGTGTTCAGTTCTGGGCCCCTCACCACAAGCAGGATGTTGAGGCTCTGGAGTGAGTCCAGAGAAGAGCAATGAAGCTGGTGAGGGGGCTGGAAAACAGGCCCTATGAGTAGTGGCTGAGAGAGCTGGGGTTGTTTAGCCTGGAGAAGAGGAGGCTGAGAGGAAACCTCATTGCTCTCTATAATTACCTGAAAGGAGGTTGTGGAGAGGAGGGAGTTGGCCTCTTCTCCCAAGTGACAGGGGACAGGACAAGAAGGAATGGCCTCAAGCTCTGCCAGGGGAGATTTAGGCTTGAGATTAGGAGGAAATTTTTCACAGAAAGGGACATTGGGCATTGGAATAGGCTGCCCAGAAAGTTGTAACATGGACTAACTGCATACTTCTGAGCTTCTCACCCCTGCAGAAGTACCTACACATCAACCTGAGGACCTTGAGGGCCTGATTCTCGTACTTGCAGTTAGAAAACTGTACTCAAATCCTATGGTGTTGAGAGGCCAGGGTTGGCTCTGATGGGCTGAAACCAGATCATCTAGCCAAGACAAGCACCACGGCTTATCACTCCCATCCAGTCCTATCCCACTCTGGGCTGAAAGTATCAAGTGGATTACAGGAGGTTTGGTAGTTATGCTGCTGGCAGGATCCAGGGTGGGAAGCTGAAGCTACATAGAATCACAGAATCACCAGGTTGGAAGAGACCCTCCAGATCATTGAGTCCAACTATAACCATCAAACGCTAAACCATGTCCCTCAGGACCTCGTCTACCTGTGCCTTAAACACCTCCAGGGAAGGTGAATCAACCACCTCCCTGGGCAGCCTGTTCCAATGCCCAATGACCCTTTCTGTGAAAAACTTCCTCCTAATCTCAAGCCTAAATCTCCCCTGGTGGAGCTTGAGGCCATTCCCTCTTGTCCTGTCCCCTGTCACTTGGGAGAAGAGGCCAGCTCCCTCCTCTCTATAACCTCCCTTCAGGTAGTTGTAGAGAGTAATGAGGTCTCCTCTCAGCCTCCTCTTCTCCAGGCTAAACAACCCCAGCTCTCTCAGCTGTTCCTCATAAGGCCTGTTTTCCAGCCCCTTCACCAGCTTTGTTGCTCTTCTCTGAACTCGCTCCAGAGCCTCAACATCATTCTTGTGGTGAGGGGTCCAGAACTGAACACAGTATTCAAGGAGTGGTCTCACTAGTGCTGAGTACGAGTGAGTATCTGAGTACTGAGTGAGTATCTACTAGAACATGGCTATCTGGATTACCATAGGATCTGATAACTCCTCCCCTGTTTCCAGTCTCTAAACCAGTGCTTCATTTCTCCCTGAGAATGATTCTCAACTATGATGGTTATCTGCTTGTGACATATGTGGCTCTTCTATGGGCTGCTTCCAAGATGATTAAGAAGTGTAAATTTTTGTACACTAGGTATTGTGAGTTTTCTGCAAAGGTCTGTGCATCAGATGGAATATTTTAGGGACTCATTACCCGAAAAATGTTGTAAATGCCTGCTACTTTAAAGTAGAGCTACTTTCACTTCTGCATGTCTTCTGCATCTGCAGAATGCGTTAGTAGTCTGCATGGAACAGATAACAGATGGCTGGAGATACCATTTCCCACCCTCTTTTTCTGAAATAATTGGGTTTTTTTTACTGAAAGGAGTATCAGGACCCATTTTGTACATGCAGCTGGGAACAATCCTAAATTTGACATCTTACTTTTCTTGTCAACACAGTATTGGATAAAATTTCACAAGTGTGTTTAGCAATATTAGTAATATTTGTTGCCTCTTTTTTTTTAACATGTAAAGTTTTCACACTGGAATGACTTGTTGCAGAAAATTTTGAAGCCCTTTTTGGCAAATATATATGCTTCTTTCTTTTTATGCAAGATCAAAGAACATGGTAGTATACAGTGTATAGTTTCTTGGCTCTTTGGGAGACTTCTTCACTTCTGGTGGGTTCCTCCCATAAGATCCCATTATGTATGCAACTTTCACATAGGTAAGATATCCCCTGGTAAAGGAGACCTCATTCTGTTAGAGTAATTTAATGCTTGACTAGGGGAGGCGGATAATGTGGGACTGGGCTTCAGGCAACCATGAAGCAAAATACCAAGACTCTGAGCTTGATTTGGAATTCTGCAGGTAACCAATACTGTTGGTCTACACATCTTGTCCCTCTGCTGAGACAGTTACCTATAGAAAAGCTTTTTCTATTTCCTTCATGCTGAATCTGAGCATACATCTGTGCGTACACGTATGGGTAGAACACAGGGTAGCATATGGTCTGCCTGCATCACAGGGACTCTGGATCTCTACAGTATCAAATAGACAAGTTACTAAGAGGTGCCTTATCAAAAATCACATTTGCTTTATAAAGTCCATCATCTGACTGAAAAGCTTTGTTCACTGTTCTGCTCTTAAACAGCAAGATATGCATGGAATTTGGATCAACAAAATAATTCAGAATATTCTAGACTGCAGATGCTAGCTGTGTGCAGTTCTCAATACTTCTCTGCACCCAGAGAGCCAAAATTTGCCGTCTGCTGACACAATTACACTCATTTAAGTGACATAGCTGTAACTAATTGGACTAAGCATACAAACTTTCACTGCATGTAGCCAAAGACAAACTCAGGCTCCGAATGTTCTTGCCTGAATACATTTTCATGGTACCTGGCCTCATTGTGGACCAAACAATATGTTTTTGTCTACTAACAATAAAAATAGTTCATGTACTAATTGAAAAAAAAGGAAAAACCCAAACACAAGCTGTGACAGAAAACAAGAAAGGCAAGGAAATGGAAGAGCAATTATACACAGCCAGCAGCTTCTCTGGCATAATTTCTAGCTATGAAGAGGGTTATTAGCAAGCCTAGAATTGTTCAAACAGTTTCTTCTGCTTGCCAATGTACAATAGAAACATCATTTACTCTCAAATTATTCAAGTCAGCAAAATCAACCTTTTCATCAGACCAGTGGAAAGATTGGCAGAGGCTTTAAAAAGTGGGATTATGATCAGAAAAATTACTTTCCTTCTCAACAGTTCAGTGCCCTAATTTCATAAACTCATTGTTATTCCTGCTTTCTTAATTGACAAAAAAGTGTATTTATTCCTGCTAGCACAGCATGCTCATCAGCTGCAGGAGCGGGAGCCGCATTCTTCCCC
The DNA here is from genome assembly GCA_033558105.1 of Coccyzus lansbergi. Lineage (NCBI taxonomy): Eukaryota > Metazoa > Chordata > Aves > Cuculiformes > Coccyzidae > Coccyzus > Coccyzus lansbergi. The sequence goes on from JAUMJK010000470.1 coordinate 358,958, forward strand.
ACAAAATGCACCATTATCAAAATCATCCACTCAATCCAAGATGTTGAATCTTTGCTACTGGATGTGATAACTGAGAAAGAAATAGACAGATTGAGTTTTAAACTATTCTAATACTGGTTTAAAACAGCATAGAAATACAATCTGAAGTTTATGAGAAATAAGAAACCTTAGCCACTTCTTGCATGAATTTAAATAACAGATTTGAGGATACGATATTCATCTCTTCTTCAGGTTTATATTCTGGTGAAAAAAAGAGCTACTTGGGCCAGTCAGGGCTAATGTTTGCTCTAGAAAGGGCAGAAGAGTGTGCGTGCTCTGAGGCTGTGCAAGGAGATGAGGACGTCTGCAATGTGCAGCTGGGAGCAAGGGAGCTGCGTGTCAGAGAGCCTTTGGGCACATCAGGAGAGCCAGGTTCAGTAAATCCTCCAAAACTGCATAACTAGGAACAAGTGAACAGTCCTACAGTGAGGTTATTTTGTGCCTCAGGTTATGCAAATGCTTAGTTGTTTTGCTGGATAGGAGCCTTAATCTCTCAGTATTGTTTTCTCCCATCTTTAAAATGGTAATAGTAATTCCTACATCAGGGATGGAAGTAATTGATTTAGTCATGATTGGAGAAAAGAGGTGGTCTGTAACTACTAAACAAAATAATCCAAAAGCAGAAAAAAGAGCTTATAATATTCTAGGATGGTTATTTTATAAGGACAGTTCTGTTTTGGATAGTGCTTATGTTAAACAGCTTCCTTCTCTTACTTTGTCTGATCATGTGCATTTAAAAAGTAAAACTATCTGATAAGCTCTGCAGGAAGATAGCTAACAAACAGGATTGTGTTCCTGACACATCATGAATGGCTGCCTTCACATCTAAGTAAAGCCTTTGAAAGCGAGAGTGTCCTATTTGGCCTACAGAATAGGGCAGGTTGTCTGAAAAACAAGCTGACTTTCTAGGACCAGGAGCTAGAAACTCCATCACTTTATGCACTACTGGTTATGCTGCAAATGTTCTCTTCAAGCACAGCCAGGTACTCAGCAAGCTTCCTTGTGAGCAATCCCTGTGGAATATTGTTCCCAGCATCACTAAGACAAATAAAATTGGAATGACGTCATGATGGCCCTTCTCGATTATAAAACAAGAATTAATATGAGAAAAATTACTTAGGACTGAGATACCATTATTCTGTAAGCTTGTTTATTCAGACAGAACACGTAGTTGTATCCTCGTAGAGTAAGGAAGATGTTCTATCAGGTGCAGTAGCTGTGCCAGTCTCATTGTTAATTTCTGCTGGTGGAAGAAGTCCTGCAACCCTCTGCCTGCCCTGGGCCACCTCCCCTTCCTCCTTCTGGCTCAGGTACAAAATTTCAGTTCAGCTCTTTGAACCTGTAAAAAAAGTAACATGAAGGGGGTGGGAGGGTGGGGCGACGGGAAGGCAAATGATGTTTGCCATCCCTGATCTGCTTATGTCACGTACACAGATTTACCTGACTTTTTCTGCGTGGAAATCATAGAATCATAGAAGAACCAGGTTGGAAGAGACCCACTGGATCATTGAGTCCAAACATTCCTATCAAACACTAAACCATGCCCCTTAGCACCTCGTCCACCTGTGCCTTAAACACCTCCAGGGAAGGTGAATCAACCACCTCCCTGGGCAGCCTATTCCAGTGATCCTTTCTGTGAAAATTTTTTTCCTAATGTCTAGCCTAAACCTCCCCTGGTGAAGCTTTAGGCCATTCCCTCTTGTCCTGTCCCCTGTCACTTGGCAGAAGAGACCAGCTCCCTCCTCTCTACAAACCTCCTTTCTGGTACTTATGGAGAGCAATGAGGTCTCCCCTCAGCCTCCTCTTCTCCAGGCTAAACAACCCCAGCTCTCTCAGCCATTCCTCATAAGGCCTGTTCTCCAGCCCCTTCATCAGCTTTGTTGCTCTTCTCTGGACTTGCTCCAGAGCCTCAACATCCTTCTTGTGGTGAGGGGCCCAGAACTGAACACAGTATTCAAGGTGCGGTCTCACCTGTGCTGAGTACAGAGGGAGAATAACCTCCCTGGACCTACTGGTCACACCGTTTCTGATACAAGCCAGGATGCCATTGGCCTTCTTGGCCACCTGGGCACACTGCTGGCTCATGTTCAGTCGGCTGTCAACCAACACCCCCAGGTCCTTCTCCTCCAGGCAGCTTTCTAGACAGACTTCTCCTAGTCTGTAGCACTGCAACACCATCTGTGTGTTCTTCTCAGTACTTTTACATTTCTTCAGTAATTTACAGGGAGGGTGAAAGCCTTTAAACATCAGCCGAAAATAACCTGATAGATAGCTCTGCTATATTCCCAGTGACCACTAGAATTCAAGCAATTTCATGCATCATTACTGACCCTAACTGAAATCAATGGTTGTAATTGAGATGCAGTAAGCCAATGTGTCTCCTGTGGCAGGGTTGTACCTGGAAGGACTGCCAGGGCAAAGTGATTGCAAGAGGAAGGCTGAAGGCACTGTAAAAGGTTGCTTTCAATTAGAGCCAGGTATATTCAGTATGCTTTTTTACAAGGGATTTAATGTAGAACAGCTCAAGCTAATAATTGAAACAGCACTGTGCTTTTTGTGTAACAGCATGGGCTACAAAACTATAGAAACTTTCTTTTATGTATCATTTACTGTTTTCTTACAGGGGCCAGTCACTAGTAAAGAGAAATTACTCCTCATTTCTCTTGCATAGAAAATGTTGCTATTGCTTTAACCTGTCTAGTGGTTAAAGCAATAGTAAGGTGTTTGTTCACCTTACTGATTATTTCTTATCAGGAGGAAGTCTAGTTTTTCAGAGAAAATGGGAACAATGGCCCCTTATGGCAAACTCAAGCTGTAGCTGAACATGGTGCTCCCAGGAAGCAAGATCTTTGCATAGCAGGATGGAGACAGTCTGTGCACTTTGTAGTCAGATCAGTCACCATGTTTTCTCAATATAAAATGCAAGCAGGTTGCTTTCAGGAGGGCATTTCTGCAAAATAAATAGAGCTATGTGCAAACATCAGCCAAAAAAAAAAATCAGAAATGCTCTGCAGGATCTTTTAAGTATTCTAATTTTGTTGCCATCAGATTAACCTCCTAGCAGCAAAGGAAAATTAGTGCTATTTGTTCAAGTTAGAACCTTCCAGAAAGTTTGCTCATGAGGAGGTGTGGGCATGTGCAGTGCTGCAGGCTGACAGATACTGTATCTAAAAAAGACTTTGAAGTTGAGCTGAATAGTCCTTATATCACGACCTCAAAGTCACTGCAGCTGTAGGTCAAACTTGGAAAATAAAAGAGAGGCATTTTATTATAAACACATACTTTGTTCCCAGACTGAAGCTTTTCTCAGTTGCGGGTGTTTTCAGTGTTTTGTCTAACATTGTGGGTAGGCACACATCACAGGAGTGGATAGAGTAAGAGTTATACTCTGCTTTATGTGCTTTATAGAGAGCATAAATAACCATGGAAAATAATAGAGTTGGTAAGTACAGAAAGTAATAGAGAATAATTTTCTTTCTAATTTACTTTTGGAGCTCATTTGACTCAGTTTTGTCTCTGTGGTAATATAAGCCAAGGAGAGCCCCATGTAAGGCAATGGAGACACTCTGGTTGGAAATAGGAAAACAATGAAATGAGACTCATTGGAACCATGTACATGTTGGAGAAATCAGTTGAAAAGCATGTTTCACAGTCTTGGTTTCTGTCTCCCTCTTACTGTATAATATTGCAGTTATGTTTTAGTTTGGGAATTTGACTTTTGAGTACACAAAGCTAAAATAGAGTCGCAAAAGCAGTAAAGGAACAAAAATGGCTGGCAACTGGAGCTAGCCTGTGGATTTCAAAATCTCAGAGCTAGCAGCAACACCTGCTTTTGAGAGAATTACAAGACAGTCCTGAGCCTTCTCCTCACCCATGGGATTAAAAAGTATGTATTTCAGCACTGAAGGCATATGTGGAACAGATGATAACAGCTTTTGTTCCATGCATAGATCCTTTGTGGTTTAGGAGGAAGACCAAAGGCTCTGCCTATTTCCTAAGCTTACCTACACACTCCCTTTATACCAGCCCTGCTCAAAATTGCTTTTCCCTATAAAAGATCTATGAATGACAAAATGGACTGTCTCATGTGACACTAGAAAGAAATCTCTGCCCATTCTGCTGGCATTCCCTGTAAGCAATTTCAACGCTGTTTCATTGCCGGAGAACACATTACTGTGTTTCTTTGTCCTTCTTACTCACAAGTTCCCCTGTGCTAACAGCAAGGAACTAAACAAAAAGAAAAAAACAAAAAGTATTTGCTGGAACAAACTGGGTGAGCTTGTTCTCTCCTTCAATTAAGATTCCTTTTTTTCCTCCCTGGTTGCTCTGAAGAATCTGCTTTACTGCATCTAGTAGAAATTGTAACATTTTTCATTTGTATTCTGTTTTCTTTCACTAGACCATTGCAGGCACAGTTTCTTGTTTTTCTGTAAACATATCCACTAAGAAAAAGCCACTTTATAATAAGTTCCAAACTCATCCAAGTTTTACTAACTTATCCCTTCAGCATAAGACTTCCACAAACAATTTATATAATTATAAAATTTCTGCATCGATTTAGTAATATTTTGCCCTTCAGGTGAACCACAGGAATCCAATAAAGAACAGGAAAAAATAGAGGCATTTCTGCTCTTACACCATCATTTACCAAGGGAAGCTGCAAGTTTATCCTCCTCTCACCCACTGCTGAACTTCCCCAATGTTCACTATTCATGGGTCCAAGTTTTAGGCTGGCAACATGCCCATGAGTTCATTACTCTCACACTGGATAACAGTGCAGACCTAGTCCTCTGGGATTTAAACATTTTAACACAAAGTTGTGATGGCTACAAGAAATTAAACTCTGGCTGGCCTGAGCTGTCTCAGGGGGTCTAAGTAGCCACATGTGTAGCCGGTAATATAATAGACTGTTATCTCCCACCTGTAGGTGGCTTTAGGAGACCAGATGTCTCCTGCCTTAGTAGCTAACTATCTGCAAATCAAAGTGTGCAAAGCGAACATATTTTTGCAGTCTCCTCACTACTTACTTTTGGGATTTGAGTTTTGACTAACATGATCAGGTCCCATTAATCCTGAAGACCTCTTAGGACTGGAGAGAACTGAAAACCAGGATCTAAATCTTCATGTTTTAGGAAGTTACTTGGGGATTCATCCTGCTTTCCTTGTGCACCTGCAAGTACAGATTCTTCTGTTTGTTCTAGAAACAGAGATTAAAAAAGAAAAAAAAAAAAAAAGAAGGAAGCAAATGAAAAACACGACACAAGCAAATGTTCCTGAATGTGTGAGATGTGCCCTGAAATGAGAAGCACCTGTACGAATAAATCCTGTCCAGTGGACCCAGGCCATCCCCACCCACTGGGCTGTGTGGAAGTAGGTGGAGGTGCTCTGGGACAGCTGTGCAGGCCATCGTTATGTGAGTTACTGCTGCACAGGGCATGGTTCTGAAGCTCCCAGCTGTGCTGGTCACTGCTGTACAGGTCACTGCTAGATGGGACGTTGTCATGCAGATCAGTCCTGTGAGGGCCACCACTGTGTAGGTTATGGCAGTGTGATATCGCCGTGCGGGAAATTGTTCTGTGGCTCACCACTGCGTGAAACAATGCCGTGCAGGATATTGCTGTGTGGGAGGGACATCAATGTGTGGGACATTGCTGTGGGGGTCACTGGAGTGTGAGACACTACTGTGGATACAATTATGAACTACTTGAAAGGAGGTTGTGGAGAGGAGGGTGCTGGCCTCTTCTCCTAAGTGACAGGGGACAGGACAAGAGGAAACAGCCTAAAGCTCCACCAGGGGAGGTTTAGGCTAGACATTAGGAAAAAATTTCTCACAGAAAGGGTCATTGGGCACTGTCAGAGGCTGCCCAGGGAGGTGTTTGAAAGACAGGTGGATGAGGTGCTGATGGGCATGGTTTAAAAGGAATGTTTGGACTCAATGATCCAGTGGGTCTCTTCCAGCCTGGTTATTCTATGATTGTTATGAGGGTCATTACCGTGTGGGACGTTATAGTGGGAGTCACTGGAGTGAGAGACACTACTGTGGATAGGTTATGAGTGTCATCACCACGTGGGATGTTGCTGTGGGAGTCACTGGAATGTCAGACACAATGGCTCTGAGGGTCATCACTGCGTGAGAGTTTGCTGTGAGAGGCACTGGAATGTGAGATACGGCTGTGGATACGGTTATGTTATATTCCAGAGAAGATCCACAAAGCTGGTGAAGGGGCTGGAGAACAGGCCTTATGAGGAACGGCTGAGAGAGCTGGGGTTGTTTAGCCTGGAGAAGAGGAGGCTGAGAGGAGACCTCATTACTCTCTACAACTACCTGAAAGGAGATTGTAGAGAGGAGGGAGCTGGCCTCTTCTCCCAAGTGACAGAGGACAGGACAAGAGGGAATGGGCTCAAAATCCACCAGGGGAGATTTAGGCTAGAGATTAGGAGGAAGTTTTTCACAGAAAGGGTCATTGGAACAGGCTGCCCAGGGAGGTGGTTGATTCACCTTCCCTGGAGGTGTTTAAGGCACGGGTAGATGAGGTCCTGAGGGACTTGGTTTAGTGTTTAGGAATGGTTGGACTCGATGACCCGATGGGTCTCTTCCAACCTGGCTGTTCTATGATTCTATGTTGCTTATGAGTGTCATCACCGTGTGGGGCATTGCTGTGGGAGTCACTGGAAATCAAGACACTACTGTGGATACGGCGACGAGGGCCATCACCGCGTGGGAGCTGCTGCTGCGGGGTCCCGGCGGGTCCGGGCCGGAAGGCCCATACCCAGACGCGTCGCCGCCCGCACCGACCCCCCCCGCCCGGCGGGTCGGGGCCTGGGGGCCGGGCAGCCCCGCGCCCACGCCCGCCCCGCTCGGTCCGAGCGGGGCGGGCGTGGGCGCGGGGCTGCCCGGCCCCCACGCCGGTAGCGGCCGCAGCCCCGCGACGGGGCGTTGCGGGGATGGGCGTCGCGGCGCTGTCGGGAGCGCTGTGGCTGGGGCTGCTGTGGGCCGGCGGCGGGGCCGGGGGCGGCTGCGCGGGGAAGTGCTGCGAGGGCCGCGACGCCGCCTGTGTGGGCGAGGGGTGGAGGGAAGGAGGAGGAGGCTACGGGACCTGCTACTGCGACGGAGGGTGCCGGCGAGCCGGGGACTGCTGCCGCGACCACGGCCACGCGTGCCCGGGTAGGTGCTCCAAGGGCTGGAGGTGCCCCTGGGGTTGGGAGGTGGGGTGTGCTGTAACGGGGCAAGGGGGGCTCTGCAAGGACGAAGTCCTCCCCGGTATCCTACATGCACCTGGGTCGGGCAGTCCCTGATTTCAGTACAGGATGGGGGATGGAGGGATTGAGAGCAGCCCCGCGGAGAAGGACTTGGGAGTGCTAGTTGATGAGAAGCTCGACATGAGCTGGCAAAGCATGCTCACAGCCCAGAAGGCTAATTGTATCCTGGGCTGCATTAGAAGTAGCGTGGCCAGCAGGTGATTCTACCCTTCTGTTCTGGAAAACTGCCAGGAGGAGAGGGACCTGGGGGTATTGGTCGACAGCCGACTGAACATGAGCCAGCAGTGTGCCCAGGTGGCCAAGAAGGCCAATGGTATCCTGACTTGGATCAGAAACGGTGTGACCAGCAGGTCCAGGGAGGTGATTCTCCCTCTCTACTTGGCACTGGTGAGACTGCTCCTTGAATACTGTGTTCAATTCTGGGCCCCTCACCACAAGAAGGATGTTGAGGCTCTGGAGCAAGTCCAGAGAAGAGCCACGAAGCTGGTGAAGGGGCTGGAGAACAGAACCTATGAGGAGCAGCTGAGAGAGCTGGGGTTGTTTAGCCTGGAGAAGAGGAGGCTGAGAGGAGACCTCATTACTCCCTACAGCTACCTGAGAGGAGGTTTGTAGAGAGGAGGGAGCTGGCCTCTTCTCCCAAGTGACAGGGGACAGGACAAGAGGGAATGGCCTCAAGCTCCACCAGGGGAGATTTAGGCTGAAGATTAGGAGGAAGTTTTTCACAGAAAGGGTCATTGGGCATTGGAACAGGCTGCCCAGGGAGGTGGTTGATTCACCTGGAGGAGTTTAAGGCACAGGTGGATGAGGTCTTGAGGGACTTGGTTTAGTGTTTGATAGGAATGGTTGGACTAGAAGATCCGATGGGTCTCTTCCAACCTGGTTATTCTATGATTCTATGATTCCTCTCTTGTGAGACCTCATCTGGAGTATTGCATCCAGTTCTGGAATCCTCAGTATAAGAAGGATATGGAGCTGTTTGAGCGGGTCCAGAGGAGGGCTACAAGGATGATCCGAGGGCTGGAGCACCCTCCATACAAGGACAGGCTGACAGGGATAGGGTTGTTCCGCCTGGAGAAGGCTCTGAGGAGAGCTTATAGCAACCTTCCAATAATTGAAGGGGCTTCAAGAAGGCTGGGGAGGGATTGTTTACGAAGGCTTGTAGTGATAGGATGAGGGTCAATGGGTATAAACCGTGTGTGTGTGTGTGTGTATGTGTGTGTGTGTCAGATTTAGACTAGACATAAGGAAGAATTTCTTAACCATGAGAGTGGTGAGACACTGGCACAGGTTGCCCAGGGAAGCTGTGGCTGCCCCTTCCTTGGAGGTGTTCAAGGCCAGATTGGATGGGGCCTTGGGCAACCTGATCTAGTGGGAGGTGTCCCTGCCCATGGCAGGGGGATTGGAGCTAGATGATCTTTAGGGCTCCTTCCAACCCAAACTATTGTATGATTCTATAGTTCTATGATTCTTGCCACCATCCTCCTCAGTATCACCATCCTCTGGGCAGGGGCATGAGCAGGGACCAGGCTGGGGTCCCTGCTGTGTAGGAGTAGCAGCAGGCACTGATGTGGGAAGGTATTTTCTCACACCAGGCATTTGCTAGGTTTCTGGATCAGCTGTATTACAGTGCTCAGAGTTTGCCCCTCTGAAGTTATATTCCCTCTAAAATGTGATCATGTCACTCATGCTTATCCCAAATACATATTGATTGCCATCAGGATGTAGGATTACACAGACAACAAGGAGATGTATTTAGCACCATCTGTGTCTTGGAGCTGATTCCTCATGCTTTGCCAAAGAAATATCAATCAAATAATTGGGAAAATCCCCAGGATGAAGTTTTGTCCTCATTTCTAGGGGCAGGAATATGCAAGGATCCACTGTCAAGGCAAGGCAAGGGCTTAAAAATGACTGTAGGGGAACAAGTGAGGAGGGGAAGTCCTGGCTCCTGGGAGAGCAGTGGAAAGGAGGGTAAAGGGGCCCAGGTCTACCAGACGGGTCTTGGCAGCCTTGTAGGTGTTTATACCCACTCTTTCCATGGTATTTCTGCCCTTCACAGTCTTCAGTTTGTCCTCCCTCCCTCCATCTGCAGAGGGACACTGCTCTCGCTTTGCAGGTGAAGCGCTAGTACTCTGTGAGCCAAATGTCTCTTCCCGGCTGGCTGCCACATCAGCCTACAGCCAAGAAGTCATGAGTCTCCTCTGCTAATTATGGTGTATTTAGCGAGCTCAGTGCTGTGCTGACATACCCATGTAGCTTTAGGACCCAAGTTGGCTTGTGTGTGCCTTGTTTGGGGAGGGAGAGCATGACTGTCAGTGTAGACCCATCATAGGTGATGTAAAGCTTCACAAAAGTGCTCAGCAGAGCAGAACTCGGACCCCAGCTCTCCAGTGCAGAGAACAAGATCTGTTCTCTCACTGCTAAATATTTTCTCCAGAATAATAGAAGGGGAAAAAATGCATGACAAGGTCTGGCAGAAGGCAGTAACTTTATTTAAAATTAGCATTTTTTTTAACATATTGGTCTTTCCTTCAGGAATATCAGTAGGGGGAGAACTAAGATGCTTGCTTGTTATATTGTCATAGCATATTACACCTTTTCAGTAAATCAAATGATATTTAATAGTAAGGTATAACAGGAGAGGGTTAATAAAGGTGTGCAGTGCTAGGATTAAAATGGAGCTGTAGTCTGATAAAAATTTGTGTTCAAAAAGAAGGTCAAACATGTGCTCAAGAAATGATAGTTTAGGTACTTCTCTTACTATAACTTCGAGCACCTGATGTTATTGTTACTGAGATAGTATCTTTTGTCTCAAGCTCAGTGATTGCCTTGAAAGTCGTGGTGTTTGTTCTGTGTCAGTCCTGTATCCCACAGGGACAGTGAGTGCTTTAGATCCAGGCAGAAAGATGGAGACTGAATGAAGTGTCTCTGTATCTCTCTCCTGCACCAGAGCTGGAATTTGATAATCTTCAGAATTTGACAATCTTTGGAATTTGACAGTCTTTGGTGGCCCAGTTCTGGGAGCTAAACCCTATTCCTCTTTCTGTATTACTTGTTTCTGGCTGGTTTGCCTCCCTGCTCTGTCTTGCTGCCTGGTTGTGCAGACACCAGTGTGAGGAAAGGAAGCAGAATGCTTTGCATGGGTGTATCATGGGCTAATAGAGCTTTGGCAGCCTGGCAAGTTGGTCCTATAACTCATAAATCCACAAACTACAAAATTGATCACAAGAAGTCATTCTTTTGAAGGCAAATAATCATATATACTTTCTTTTGCAAATTATGTTTTGGATAAACAGAAATTTTAAATAGTTCCAGTGGGATTTTTGTCAACTTAGAGAATTATGGCCAGAAAATCTAAAGTTGTTTTTGCTCCTGTTGGATGCTGAGGCCTCACCATTGAGTGTTTCCAAATTCTACCGATGTGTTTAATGACATGATGGGTGCTTATTGGCATGATTCATTCCAAAATACTGTTTTGAATGTAGAGTTTAAAAATTTAAAACACAGATGTGAAGGAAGTTGACCAATGACACCTGTGCTAGAGCTTGTTTGCCAGCCTGCTAGCCAGTCATGATTTCAGCAGTTAACTGCAATGACATTTCATCCCACTGCGAATATTTAAAGGATGAATTATTTGAGAAAAGTGCCTACATCCTCGATTGTATATAATCAAGAAATGTGTTAGGAGTAATACAAAATCAAAGCTCCAGAATAATAGAAACCACTGAAAGGAGGGGCATTCTAAATCTGCTAGTGCCACATAATTTCTGTCATGTCAAAAATCATACTAGATTTGGAACTTTATAAGTAGATGGCTCAGCTGAAATCTGTGAGCTGCTGAACCTAGGTTGAAGGGTTTTAAAATAATTTCCTTACAGGTCTTTTAAAATACATTTCTTATAGTTCTAAAGACGAAGAAAGAACATTTTTGTTCATAGAAAGCATTTAAAATAGAAACTACTCTACATTGGAAAAGCCTGAAAAAGGAATGACCTCAGCATTTGAATGGAAGTGGTTATTCTGAGAAAATCCACAGATCCTTATACGTTGCAACATATGTTGTGCTGTGATTCAGTGAAGATATTGTAATCTTCTTTTCTCCAGACATGGGAAAAAATTAAATGGAATATGTCACAGAAAAATATCTATGATTCACCATTCTGTACACGGGGGCTGGGGAACAACCAGGCTGTGTTTCATAGGATAGCAATGTATTTTATTGTGGTTTTTTTTAACTTCCAAGTGTCTTATTATCTTCCACATCATGGTAGGTACCCGAGTACAAATCTTGTCCTTCAAGTTCTTTTGACATGGATCCTTCTCTCATTGAAATCAATCATCATTTACCATCATTAAGTTTAATAAGCTGGACAGTTACAACATAGACTGAGACTATAAAAGTGTAGCAATGGGTTCTTAATCCTCCTATTTGTATTTCAAGAGATGGCATAATTCCTTTTACGTTAGCTCTGGGATTCGTTCTCTGTTGTGCTAGGGAATTTGACTTCTTTCCAATGAGACACAAAACTGATGTACTGTCCCTTAATAGTTTCTGGGTACTGACAGCATAAGTGACATTATCTACCGGCTAAATTCCATTCTAGCAACCCAATATTCTTATTATTCCACTTGACTAAGGCGATTCATACTTCTTGTTCTAAGTCTCGATGACCATAAAATTGCCATGTATTGCTGCAGATGTCCCAATATTTCACTGTCAGCTTGGTTTAATTCTAGTAACATGTGAAGTCATTGCTTTATTTGTTATGCAGCTATTTAGTCCCTTTGGGAGTTTTCTGCATGGAAAATGTGATATTAGACTTAATGCTGTCTGCATGTCAAGGTGCTAATCTGGGTTTAAAATTCTTACTTCTGTAGGTCATTTATACAGCCAACTTGGAAGAGTCAACATTTAAGGAAACTAGGCTAGATGACAATGTCCTTTTGGTACTATAAGTAGAATTTAGGTGTGCAATCAAGCATTGAAGTCTATGTTTGTACTATTAAAGGGGAGCAAAGACTGTGTGCTGGCTCTGTGGCCAGGTGACAAAGACTTTGATGTCCATACTATATTTAGCACTTGTCCTGGCTGTCCCATGCCTGGGAATGGAGAGGGGTCTAAGACATTTTTGCTACTGCTGCTTTTCTTTTTTTCTAGTTCAAAATTCTTTAAGCAAATGTTTGTAGGTTGTGCTGTTACATGTTAGAGTGGTGCCTTCATGGCCACAGAGACTGTGTCCATGTGCCTCAGGGTGCTGGGAAGTGTCTGAGGGCAGTGCCTGGTATCTTAATACAGTAAAGGGAGCCGTATGCTTTTCCTTTGCTATATTCCAATGCTTTTCTAGACATCATAGCCAGGAGCTGTCTGCTAAGTGTTTACCAGGAAGTAGAACATGATGGAGAATGTTCAACAGTTAAACAGGATGGACAGCTGGTGGCCCAGTGCCCAGGATTCTCTGTGGGTCTATTTCAGTGGAGGTCCTGAGGGCATGGAGTGCAGCATTCTCAACTGCCCCTAAGCCTGGAACTGTCAGGCTACTCAAAATTGGGTGTTTTATTAGAAAAGGAGTGCAGAGAGAGGAAAGGAGAGGAATTTTAATAGTGCAGTAAGGACATCTGGCAGGTTGTTTATCTGCTTTAGGATATCTCTCGTACTGCAAGAAATAAGAGACATAGTGACAGAGCTAGCCAAGAAATTTCTGTGTCTTATAAAAAGAGTCACAAACACCAAAAAGGTTTCCACATTTTACCCTTTCTTCCCAATGTTTTGTACTGGCAGAATCCTATAGAGATTCAGCACTGCAACAGTGATAAAGTATGTAACCAATGGTTAAGCTGTAAAACTTCTAGGGGATTTAAATTGTAATCAAGAAATACAGAAACAAAATATTGAAAATGTGATATGTTCCATTACAAGCTAATGGGAAACAGTACACATGGGGAAGGAAAAAGTTTCATTGAACTAGATAATGAGAGGCATGACCGAAACCAATTCAGAATTTAAGATATCTCAACCATTGATTACAACATTTATTTTGTACCATTTTCTTAAGTATCATATTGAAAAAGTGTCTTTATAAAGGAGTGGAAAAGCAAGGTAAAGTGTGATGCACACTACATGGAAAATAATTTTAAGCCTATTTGCAGTGTGCAGTAAAAACAAGTCTTTGACAAAGTGGGGAGTTTCCATATCAATAAGAAACTAAAATTAATATGGGCATATTTAGGTTTATAAAATCCATTATGTGCTAGTATTTCAACTACAATTTTATTGAACAAACAAGCCTATTAGAGTGGACTTGTACAGAGTGCTGCAATGTTCTGACTGCTTGTCTCATTTCATGGTTAAGGAAAGCTGCAGACCCAGTCATTCGCTGCTTGTCCAGCAGCAGACTGCGTACACACAGGAAAGCTGGTACTGTTGCTGGTGTCCGGGCATTCCCTCTGGATAAACACACACTGACAAAAGGGGAAGCAGCCCAGAAGAATGTGGCTGCCCAACCTGGAGGACCTACCAGGTGGCCTCCAGGAGAAGCTACTAGGAATGAACCACTATTCAGATTAAATGCTGTAATAGGACACAGGTGGAGGACTACTTGTATAGGGAAATCAGTGCTTATCCTCAGAGGATTCTTCCTTTTGAGGGAAGACATTTTTCTTAGCTATTCTTTCACTGCTTTGCCTGCAAAGGCTGTGTAGACTTGAAGTTCCTTGTCAGAGGGTTTGTATTTGTTCTATCAGTAAGCAACCAGAGATCATCCTCATCCAGCTCCTCAGGGGTCAGTGCTCAATATATTTTTGAAGAGCTATAGTCATTTTGGCTACTAAAAGTGGAATTGTTAGGCCACAAAGTTTTCAAAACCTAGTGCTTGATACTCCTGGGGATAGGGCAAAGGAAAGTTCACTTTCATGGAAAGATGTGAAACAGCTGTATTTTTTTTACTGTTGTGTACTGTGTTAGTGGATAAATAAAATGAAGCCTTGTGTGTTATGTAGCTTCTTATTCAGGAATAATGTGTCCATCACCTTTTTCTGTATTCTGGGAATCAGGCTGCAAAACCTTTTTTCCCAGATTATTTGTGTCAACCTGGAAGATATCTGGCATATTGTCCATGCTTACATTAGTAAGGTTAGTGCAAAGCTACTGCTTTGCCAGGATATAAATGAGAAGCACACAAAAAAGAATTCTACATTGGAAAAAAAGGCGTATCATGCTTAATATAGATGAGACATGCAAGAAGTATGCCGTCATTATTAGATGCACTGCAAATAAAATAAGGAATGAAATGGCTAGTGAATAACAGATAGGACAGATCTGAGCATTTCTGAGTTTCAAGACAATACTGAAACTAAGAGATGCTTAGTCTATCTTATCTCTCTTTTCTGGAAAGATTACAAAAAGTGACAAATGTGAGATAACAACCCTTCTTTACATAATATGATTTAGTTTTTTTCTAAAGAACCTGCATGTTATTTAATCAAAAAGGTGTCAAAGGCCATACATAAACTGGGCTGGAAGTTTGAACAGGTGCCAGAAAAATAACACGAATTACAAAACAAAGCATTTTTCTTTTTTTTCTTCATCTGAGACCTTTAGTTAGGTCACATAATATATATGAATGTAACAGATGAAGAGAGAAGGTTTTTGTAGTCTTGGTAGTCTTCTCTGGCTGTTAGGCTGGGTTAGGAGAGACCAAAGGTACAAGTGTATGTACTATTGATGCTCTGTCTGGGGGGAATGTAGTTTCTTAGGATTCAAAGTTTGCTGACAAAATAACTGCACTTTCTCCATAATATTTTGGTCAAGCTCCGTTAGTACTAAAACACAAATACTCAATAGACTTTATAGTTGGGAATGAGTAAAATAGGGTCTTAAAATCACAGCTTAACACATTTAATTTAGTACATTTAAATATATACATTGTACTAAAGCTCTACCTGTATCAGTAGATATACAGACACAGCAACACAACCCTACGTGCATCCCTGCATTTTTTTCTGAGAGTAAACATAACCAAAGTTGTCTTTAAAAATTGTCTTTGCAGCAAGGACCATGGAGCAGGATACCCTGGGTTAAACAGGGCAACAAAGTGGTGGTAGTGAACCTTATTTCCGCATTGAGCACAAGAGTTTGTAAATCAAGAGGGCTGGAAGGTTTCCTGAGTTCTGCTTCTTTATGTTCTAGCCCTTAAAAAAATAATCTGGTGGTGTAGTAACTGCTAAGTTATGTCAGACCACTCACTGGTCTAGATAATCCATGAGCTGGACTCCTTTAAGGCTAAAGCTGTGTCCTACAGAAGAACTCTACAGCTGTAGTGAAGGATTTCTATGAGGAGCTGTTTCTTGCTGGACAAGGGATGGAATGAGGAGACAAGCACTACAGGCAGGTTTGAATGTTAAATTTGAAGATGCAAACTCCTAGAAGAGGATTTAAAACCTTATAAATGAAAATATGTAAGAACAAAAAAACCTCCAGACAGTCTTATTACTCAGGCCTCTGAGAGTAATTAGGATCAAACAGAAGTCTTGCCTGCTAGTAATGTTTTAATACTATATTGCAGCTCTTCCATGTGTTGTGGGGGAGTGGAGTCACTGGAGTGGCTGTGCAGAACAATGTCAACCTGATCTGCGGATACGTAGGCGCTACGTACAACAGGAACCTAAAAATGGTGGGGAACCTTGTCCTGCTCTAGAGGAGAAGGCTGGCTGCCTGGAATACCTGACTTACCAGGGAGAGGGTTGTGGCCATGAACATGGTATTCTCTCTTTACTTTATTTGTAGCCCATCAAACCTCCATATATTTTACTGGTGTCAATGAATTGGAAAAAACCCCATACACATATCTGCAGCTAGCTGGTTAAAAATGCAATTTAAAACCTTGCTTTCTACTATCATGCTGTTCTTTATTCTATTCTTGTATTTTTTTCCCTACTTAGGCTTTTTCTAGCCTCTATTAAGTAAACAACTAAGCTGCAGATATTCCTTCAGTTTCTTGATTAAAGTCCCTAAGCAAGTATGAAATTATCTCTGTGCAGTTACAACACAAGTTCAGTAGGAAACTGGCAACAGAGCTCCTTGTAGGATTCCAGCACATGCTGTTTCCTCAAAGACTAGACTGCATGCAATGCTAGATTTAAGAGTATTTCTTTTGAGTAAGAAGAGAGCTTAGCTGCAGGGATTGTTGAGGTCTGATGTTGCCAACATTCTACCACTTTTTCAGTAAAGTCAGTCAGCATCACCATCCACAAGCTCCTGATTAATTCACCCACTGTTAAGAGTAATTGAAATATGACTCAATTGTGCCTTATTGTAACTGTTTTCTTCCTCAGTCCCTGCCTTCATAACTACATCTGAATATGGTAAAGAAAGGAAACAACGAGCGGCATCTTTTCTCTGGCCTTCAGACAATGAAGAAGCTGGGTAATCTACTTATCATATGCACATGGGTCATATCTTGTTCAATAGAAAATAGCTGGCTACAGAGGAAAATGTAATAAAATCTGCAACAATTACACGATAAGCAATAGCTTGTATTGTTTTTCTGTTCTTCATTTGCATGTTCTATATGCTAATTGTTATGGCATATCTGAGGATAGTTGCTTTTGGAAGCAAACATTAAATAATGCTAAACTGAAGCTGAATGCATCTGTAAATGTATATCTAAGGAATTAGATGGGCTGAATGTGATTAATTTCAAGATACAAGAAATGCAAAATTTTGCTCGGTAGAAACAGTTATGAAGTTTAAATTAGACGATTACTAGGTCTGTAATGTTGATAATGTTTTTTGCCTTACACTACTTTACCCAGAACCATAAACCCTGTCAGTATTCTTAAGGAGTCATCGCCCTATTCCCTTTTAGGAGCATAGAAGAAATAACATTGGTTACTGAGATCTGTTTTTCAATGTAATTTAAGAATACAGAATGCAACCAGAAAGTGAGATTATACATAAAGCATTGGAGTAGGGAACAGAATGAGAAACTGTTAGTGTAATGTCTTTAAGAAGCCATTAATAAGAAACAGACTTGTTAAAAACGATGATTTCTAACTTGCATTTGACAAATACCACCTGTATGACATGTAAGTACATTTAAAGTGCACACCTTGCTTGCACTTTATGCTTCATAACTAATATATTTGTAACTTCTTCTTTTGAGCAGATATTGTGTGGAATTTAAAACAGAAACACTTTCACACCACTGTGCTCTGGAGACTCGGCCATATGCTCGATGGATGCAGTACCTACGAGAAGGACATACTGTGTGTGTAACTTGCCAGCCTCCAGCTATGAATACTGACACACACCGCTGTTCTGGAGATGGCTATAACGCAGATGGGTAAAGAAAGCCATTTTTGTTAAGACTTCACAAAAATCTCATTAAAAGCTACATTTCTTATACCTAAGAAAGAAAACAGCATGTATCACTTGTAAAGCTCAGAAGATTTACTGTTTCCATTTTCACAGATCTATTTATTTATTTATTTATTTTAAGCCTAGATAAAATTGGGAAATAACATCAATATAGGAGTTCAGTGCTTTAAATACTTGATTGACTATTGTGAAAGGATGATTCAGCCTCTGTAGTGCAAGAGGTCTTTTTAGAGCTATGGGCAACTTTTACTTAAAAATGGTATTTCCTGACTTTACCCAAGTCTTCTGTAGGTGTTAAAGCCTATATATCTAGTTTCTAGAACAGCAATTTTTAAAGGAGACATTCAGTATGCAGAGCAAATTTTTATTTGATCTATACATTTATTAATATGCATTCAACTTAATACCTGTACAACCAGCTACTGAATCCACCATCCTGCTTACTATACTTAGAAATATAGCGACTGCAGAAGAATGCATTTTAAGAGCTAGATGAGCTAATTTAAATCTTCCCTTACTAAGTTTAATCTTCTGATATATTTACAGCACAACTAGTGACATGAAATACACAGTTTTCAGTGTTCTAATTCCTCATTTATTGTCACATTTCAGAAGTAAAATCTTACACTGGGAAGCAGTTGGCAACTCTCAGTGTCAAGGAACTTGGAAGAAGATTCGGCAACTGGAGCACTGCTCATGTCCCCTGGTGCATAGCTTTATTTTTACGTAAATGTTTAAAAACCCCCTTTAAAATAGCAACAACAAAGCAATTAAAATTAACACAAATGGCAAGAAACTTATATCTTTCTGCTGCATTTTTTTGAGCCTAAACAGACTTTAAAGGAATCAGAACTTGGGAAGAAGCATTTCAGAATGCTGTGTCTGCCCTAATACAAAGTGCTAAGACTTGAGTTTTGTATTAGAACACTAAAAGCATGTTTCTGTGTTTCTGTCTTGTAATTAAAGAGCTTATGTTTCTAAACTGTAGTACTTGCTTTTCTTAAAGTTCTTGTTCTTTCCTGACCACAGTCTTGTTTACAGGCATTGTCCCTACTCAACAGTGAACAGTGAGCCAGCCAAATGTTATGAAGTCTGAGAATTGTCACTATATTTGTTAAATAGCAGAGGTGAATAAAAATGAAAATTTGAGAGCTAAAACTGGATTTTGGTTTAGATCTCCCCTCTCCCCCATATCATCTAGACAGTTGCTTATACTACAAGAGGATAAATGTTGTACCTGGTAGTTTTTCACGTTCACCCACCTTCATAAAAATA
This sequence comes from Coccyzus lansbergi, assembly GCA_033558105.1. Classification (NCBI taxonomy): domain Eukaryota; kingdom Metazoa; phylum Chordata; class Aves; order Cuculiformes; family Coccyzidae; genus Coccyzus; species Coccyzus lansbergi. Next base: position 377,907 of record JAUMJK010000470.1, read on the forward strand.
GGTGTTATAAAAATATATCGGCTATACAAAAATATAGCCAATGTTGTTGAGGAAGTGGTCTTGTTCAGAACTTCATGTCACTAACACACAGTGTGAACTTCATTGCAAACAAACCAAAACAAGACTCTGACTACTGCCTTGGCTAATATTACACAAAAGTACTAATTACTAGTTAAAATTGCTCAGGTACAATGTTTATTGTAGAAACCTGCAATAAAAGATCACTAGGAAGACTGCTATGCACGTTGCTCAAATCGTTGTTTTGTTACCTATTGCTTACCTTGAATTATTGTCACAGCTTTAAAGAAGCTGGATACTGCATTCTCATTTGCCAGATACTTGCTATAATTTTCTTGAATTGTTGGTTTGCAGGTGCTCTAGCATTCCTTGATGAAAGACAAAACCTTATTATCTCAAGATCCTGAAATTCATGATGTTTGCTAAAAAAGAATTATGTTTTAGGTTTGAGAAAATTTGCTGTTAATATATTCAGCATCTCTGTAGAACCTAGAGACTACTGCTTGCTACTGTTTCTAGCAGCTGCAAGAAGAAACCACAGTGTTTGGTGGCAAGAATGAGGAAGGTCACCTGGCTGAGGTCTGATCCACAACAGGAGTGTGAAACAAACCTTTGTAACTGTACTATTTTATCTTAATGCAAAAAGGCCTCCAAAACAGGAGGCAGCAAGATTATCTTACAACATCCTGAACAAGAATATATTTCTTCCTTCACAGCCAGGAAAAAAATCTCTCTAAGAAGTTTGGACAGATACTTTTCCTTGTAAGATTCTTGTAAAATAAAAACCTTATCCAAGGATAAAGGTATATAAGATATCTGAATTGAAGAGATTTTACTTTTAAAACAATGCTGTGATATGTCAGTTCATGTCACTTGATTCACACCAGTATTAGCTTCCTGAGGTTGGGGAACTCTCCTGCGCAATGTGGATCAAGAGAAACAGTATACTACTACCATCATGTATCTGTTATAGTGACCAACATTTACAGTGACCAACTGACAGGTAAGTACATTTAAAGTGTGACCATTTACAGTGACCAAATGACACCCTGATGCCCACATCAGAGTCAATCTTTGCTTGCTGTCACTGGAGAAAGAGTTGGTGGAGAGCATGGATGAAATATGTTTCATGACCTGTGCTATTGGTGTCCGTACACATCCATCACTAAAACCCAGTGCAGCCATTCATTTTCAAGCTTTCCCTTTCAAAATTACAAAACACTTGACTGTATTAGCCTCTTCCAAGCTAAATGTGTTACCTGACATTTTATACTGCCACATACAGAATTGATCTTCCTTAAATCAATGCAAGCTTTTCCATATGTTAGAAATCAGGTCACCTGTTGCACAGCAATAGAAGAGACCTTACCTGAACTTTTTATACCTATGACTATTCTGTTTCATGTTTTAGGACAGCAACATTGCTGGAGGCTCTAAGACTAAAATAAGTTACTATTCTGCAAAGCTAGAATAGGTCCTTATGTAGGGAAAGGTGATGAAGGGTTGACTCCTGTAGTCCCAGCTAGACTCTTTCAGTCCTGCACAGTGTTCTCCACCGGTCTTTTAACATGACACTAGTTCGGTTGTTGAAGTCACCGTGGACCAAAATTTTAGCCCAGTTGCCCACTCCAAATGTCCTTACTCCCGATTTCAGTTCCCAGTCTTCTTTGAAAGTCCATCTCTGGGGAAAGAACAGAGAAAATACTGGATATATGAACAGAGGAAAGCTATTAATACAAAGTCTAAGCTTATAGAAACTTATTATACCACACTCTTGTTATTATAGAGTACAGATGCGGAGAGGAGGGAGCTGGGCTCTTCTCCCAGGGGACGGGATGGGAGGGAGTGGCCTCGGGCTCCACCGGGGGTGGGGGTCGGGCTGGACATTAGGAAAAAATTTTTCATGGAAAGGGTCATTGGGCCCTGGCAGGGGCTGCCCAGGGAGGTGGTTGATTCACCTTCCCTGGAGGTGTTTAAGGGACGGGTGGCCGAGGTGCTGGGGGACATGGGTTGGTGTTTGGTGGGGGTGGTTGGACTTGGTGATCCGGTGGGTCTCTTCCAACCTGGTTATTCTATGATTCTAAGATGCATGAGGGTCAGTAAGGTAATTTTAATTTCTTTTGAACACTATAACTTGACACTAAATACAATGTGACAACACAGTAGCATACATCAAGTGGAATGAAAACCACATGTTTTGAAGTTCAGAAGTTAAAGGAGGGGGGAAAAAAGGAAACATCTAGCAAAATTTTGTTTCATTCAAAACATGCTTCCCAAAATTGTACTTCATTAGCTAATCAGCCAAGACAAACCTTGATTGATCCTAAGTGTGTATCACAAAAGAGAAAGCTTTTTCAGACATATGAGGGACTGAGAATCAAGACACCATTTACTGACAACACCCCCCACCCCCCAAAATCTTAATATTTAAAATGTTTGTAGAAGCAAAATGACATATTGTATTAGAAAGTGACATAAACAACCTCAGGTAACAGCTATGCATTAATTTTTGGCCATTTCTTGAGCCCACTTAAGTCTCACTGTCATGACCTACAAGTTTTTTTTTAATCTTTTTTTAATCTTTTTAACCACTGCAATTTCAATATAGGTGTATTACATACATTGGTTCACTCTGGAATATCATTTAGCAACTTTAATATGAAATTATTTTAAAACAACATATTCTGCTAGAAACTGATCCTCCACAAGCTGTTTGAAACCTAAAACTTCTCTAGGAGAGCCTACTCTTCATTCAAAATGCTTCCTTTTCCCACTACATCCTGTTCCACAGATCTTTTGGAAGACTAGCAGCAAAATTTTTTACTATTATTAAAAGGTTAGAGATTCCACTGGAACCATCCAGCACAACTCACTTCATGGCATGCCAGAAAACTTTTCTAAACAAATTCTTTATTCAAGTAACACAGTTATGCTTGACCTGCATCAGCACAGAATTCAAATACTTCCAGCAGAGACAATCACAACCTCTGTAACTTGTAATGACTAATGACACTTTCTCTTAAAAGGGTTTGATCTTCTGCTGTTTCACTTTTAAATTGCTTACACTGAGCTTTCTTAATAATAAAATTATTAAGAATTTAATATTAAGAATTAAAATTAAAATATTTAAATAAGAATTATAAACCAAATTCTTTGGTTTAACATATAAACAAGGAATCTGCCTTACAGGTAAATCAGATTAACTCATTCTCTTCACTAAGAATCTATGTAGAGCAGGAAGTTGCCCCCCCTGCTCCACACGCACTAACAAACAGCCTGCACCCTCTAGGATAGCCATTCTGTAGAATGCAATTCTAGAATTGCCCTGTTATAGGCTAGCAAGAATGGTGAAGAGACTGGACATATTGCAGCACTATGCTCAAGTGAACATAACCACAGTGCCTAGTTCAGTCTAGCTCAGAATGCTGGCAGAGTGAGCTTGTGTTTGCCAGACAGACTGTGTAGACATACCCTCATATACCTAAAGATCTTGTTATTTCTTAGAGTCAGGTCTGCTCTAGTAACCTGTCTTCCTTTGATTACACATTCTGTGTCTCTGTCTGCTTTTCCCCCCCCCCCCAACTAACTTTAAATATATGGATTTTTTTTCCCCATACAGGTCTGACTAAATTCTGAAAATTCAGATTTTCACATACATTCTTTAACTAAAGAAAACTGTCAGCCACATCTTAGACAACTCACAGGACTTGCCATACACATACAGGATATAAAGTTGACTACAAACAGTTCCTTAAATTCTGTGACACTTGAATCGCCTGATTTAGGAATGAGAAAAGAAAGCACACTTCCTTTCAATAGCACCGCAGGCTGCTGTATGCAGCTAACTGAAAACACAGCAATGAAAGGCTAAAAACAGGCACTGAACCAGGGCGATGCAATGCCATTTACCAAAGAGGAGCAAACAATGCCAACATTGAAAGAGGGACTACACAGAAAAGGAAGTCAACAGCTCTGACATTCACTGCATTCTTTCATACATGCAGATAACTTTACAATCCAGATAATTAAGGAAAGGAGCATATTTATTGTTTAAAAGGCCAATATTGCTTTCTATATAGTAGTTATGAGGTGTCTCACTGGCAGAAATTATGGCATAAATTTTAGGCAGACAGCAAATACCTACTTTTCTAAGTGTTTAAAGAAACATAGTTCTGAATTTTAATTTCTGTCAAGTTTTTATAAAATTTTCAATGGTTCCTTTGTTAGTACCAGATGTAGTTTTCTATAATTTAGCCTTTACATTTCAATTAAGGTTGAACTATAGTAACAGTATTAAGCACTTCAATCACAGAATCATAGAATCACCAGGTTGGAAGAGACCCACCTGATCATCAAGTCCAACCATTCCCACCAATCTCTAAACCATGCCCCTCAACACCTCATTCACCCACACCTTAAACACCTCCAGGGAAGGTGACTCAACCACCTTCCTGGGCAGCTTATTCCAATGCCCAATGACTCTTTCTGGGAAGAATTTTTTCCTTATGCTGAGCCTGAATCTCCCCTGGCGGAGCTTGAGGCCATTACTTCTTGTCCTGTCCCTTGTCACTTGGGAGAAGAGGCCAGCTCCCTCCTCTCCACAACCTCCTTGACATCTATTTTAATTTAGTGAGATCTGTGCACAAGACCTAGACCAGGACACAGTGCTTGTAGTTGACCTCATAACAGACACTCTCAACATAAAGATAGACTAATAAAACTATCATTAATGCAGGGTAAGTTATGGTCCAACAGGTTTAAATCTTTATGTAGAGAAAAAAGACTGATGGAAGAGCACAGGGTTATCAGCAAGTGACTGATGGGTACCTATCCAAGTATAAATAGGAATAAACTAGCAAACAAATCTATTAAGTGCTGATATTTTAGTTTCTCGGTTTTTGGGGGTTTTTTTGGATTGGCTGTATTTGCAGCTTTTAAGGAGATGCTCAGTGATATGGCTAGTCCTGAGTTTTTTGAGAAAGTGAAAAAATTTATAAATAGCAGAGGTCTTAACCTCCCAGGACAGATCAGCTCAACCAGTTAGGGAACACCATATAATTGAAGATTTAACCAACACTAACTTCAGTAAAAATGCTTAAAGATTAAGTATAACGCTCCTCTAGGCCAGTCTGAAAAAAACTTTTTTGTCCAGGTTTGTCCTTCCCCGTTATGTGGAAAAATGAAGAGCAGAAAAATGAAACAGTTCACACCAAAACAGACATATGTTTATAACTTGCACTGTTATCTAAACAGAGACTCTATATTGCTTCCTAAAAGAGATTCTCAAGAGGAATTCAACAATGGGAATACACTTATTTAGTACTAATTTCATTCATAAGTGTTCAATATTTTTATCACGATAACTGAAGAAAACTGGCTATGTGAAAAATCTAAGTCCACTCCAACATCAAAATCAGCTTCAAACTCCTTTCTATCAAGGTATATGTTTCTGTACTTCCCACCAATAGGGAATTCTATCATGAGTGTACATAGAATCACTTTGAAGTAATTCAGTAAAGTAGGCTTACCATGAAGACAATGCAGAGGACTATTTGAAATGTAGCATTATAAAAAGAACCTATTATTTGGTTTACAAAAACTAGAACAGTTTTCCAAGTAAATACATATTTTCACCTCATATAAGCAAAGCATTGAATCATAAAATTGCGAAATCTTTAACCCTCTAGGTGGGAAAATAATGTCTTTGATGTTTGCCCAAGACTCTCATGGGCAAATGACATTCCAAACAGTGGAAAGAATTTTTTTTATTTTTTAAAAAAAACCCCAAACATCTCAGACTACGGTTAGTAACAGTGCATTTCAACAAATTATAAGCTCATAAGTATTAACAAGAATATTTAAGACTGCACAAAAAAAAGTCCTTTCCTTGTTTTTTTTTAAGGACAGGAATTAAAAGTTCAAACTGTTTCAGGAGCAGTAGCCTATCTCAAATAATGTGAAAAAATTTAAGCCCAGGCAGTTTGGAAATAACATCAAATGAAGTTGGGGGGAAAACCAAAAATCTATGCAGTACAGATTAATTTTACCTCTATTTAGAATAGAGAATGGGTACAAACCTTTCTTCTTCGGCCACAAGCTGAGGTATCTCCATCTTGTTCCCTATTTTGCAAGCTGTTCAGACCTAGAAGACAGTTAGACATCCAGACCAATGAGGAGCCAACATTAAGGCAGCAGTTTTACATGCTACAAGGAGACAATAATGTACAGTATTTGATATGCCATGACAGTGAGAAAATTTCAGTGTCTGTTTATGTTTAAATATATTTGGTATGTAAATAAATCTCATCTCAGAAAATATAGTGACACTTTTGAACAGAACACATGACAGGGCTCACAGAAGAACTGTATTTTAAACAATCAGGTAAGAAGTGGTACATAATAGTGAAACACTTATTTCACCTTGGTGAAAATATTTTTTAACAAGACATACTGCTCTCATTTTACATGGAGAAAATGGAAACTGACTAGCCATCAAAGCTATAATATTTTTATACAGGTTCTATCATTTCCACAGAATCTTTCGATGCATTCAGGTTCTACCTGTGACAAGCATCCAGGGCATCCAAATACAATGTGGCCATTTACAAAGGCTATAATATCATTGCTTCGCGGTAACAGGGTGCTAATGGTTTTTCAGAACCTACTTATAAGTATTATATTAATTATGTTATAAGTTTTAAAAGCATAATACCAGGAAGGTGCATGAACATTCTAACTCTGAATTTTAAACTATGATTTGTGTTACCTATCATACAACATTTTTAATTTCTCCCTTTCAAAATTATCTAGGTCCAAAACCAGAAAGAGAAAAGATTCAGGACTACTTCAGCAGGGGACCAATGCCCACCTTGCTACAACCTCTTTTTAGATAGTCGTAGATTGCAATAAGAACTTCCCTCAGTCTCCCTCCACCTTCCTCAGCTGCTCCTCATAAAGCTTGTGCTCTAAACACTTCATCAGATTTGTTGCCCTTCTTTTGACACACTCCAGCAGCTCAATGTCTTTCTTGTAGTGAGAAGCCCAAAACTGAACACAGTAAGTATTCAAGGACTGGCCTTACCAGGACCAAGTACAGGGGAAGGATCGCTTCCCTGGTCCTGCTGGCCACAGATTCCTGATGCAGGCCAGGATGCCACCTGCCTTCTTTGGCCAGCTGGTTCTCCTCCAGGCAGCTCCTCAGCTACTCCTCTCCAAGCCTATAGCACTGCATGGGGTTGTTGTGACCCAAGTGCAGGACCTGGCACTTGGCTTTGTTGAACCTCATGCAACTGTCCTTGATCCACTGATCCAGCCTGTCCTGGTTCCTCTGTAGGGCCTGTCTACCCTCAGGCAGATCAACATTCCCAATCAACTTAGTATCATCTGCAAGCTTAATGAGGGTGCACTTGATTCCCTTGTCAATGTCACTGATAAAGATATTAAACAGAACTGGCCCAGTACTGAGCCTTGGGGAACACTACTTGTAACTGGCCATCAGTTGGATTTAACTCCACTAATCACAACCCTTTGTGCCAGTGTTTTACTCAGTGAGGTGTATGCCTATTAAAGCCATGGGTGGCCAGCTTCTCTAGGAAAATGCTGTGGGAGATAGTGTCAAAGGCCTTAGTAAAATCCAGGCAATGTCCACAGCCTTTCCCTCATCCACTAGGCCAGTCACATGAGCACAGGAAATCCCATTAGTCCAGGAGGACCTGCCCTTCTGAATCCATGCTGACTGGGACTGATTGCCTGGTTGTCCTATAAATAGTCACCACATAGGTCCTACATGTTGTCACCACCAACACATTTATTTTGGGGGTGGGGGGCCAGGTGTGTGTGTGACATGTTTGACATGACAGTTTTGAAAGTGTAAAAATATGCTAGTACTCACTCTGAAGAGGCATCCTCACTCTGTGTTTCTGTCCTGAATGACACCTGCAAGGAAAACACAACTGTAGTATAAATACACAGAACTTCACGTAAAGTCTATGACCAAGAGCAAAACCAATTTTTTTTACCTTATTGTGGGGTTTATGTCTCCAGTTGACTGATTTGTAATATGCTGTTGCTCTATAACAGATCTTTAAAAAGAAAAAAAAAAAACACAAACATTTGTGATTCAACAGTATTTTGCATACAAACATTAAGAATTTCAATCCATTAACCCTCTTATCTTTGCCTCCTTATACTTAGAGGAGAAATACACAAGACATAATGCATTAAGATGAAACCATGATCCACTTCACACATTTTTTTCATGCCTTCTTCATAATCTAGGGATTGTTTCCAAGTTTTCTGATCAAGTCTGCCATCATACCTCTCAGATGCAAGTGTTTTAGGAGCTGTCCTTCTCAAGAAGAGTCTTATGACTTATCTTCCCATATACTCTGCCTCCATTAGTAAAATTCCTTAACTAAATGATACCCGATATTCCAAAGTATAGAATTGCAGAAATACAAGCTCTATCCCAACTAAAAGCTACAATTTATTCTCCATGAAAAACAACTGGTGGTAAACCTATAATTGCAGTAGTTTTCAAAATAAAATCAATGAAGTGGGAGAAGTAACTGGGCTTTCCAGCATTTCTCAAAATCATCTAAATGTTTTGAGGGATTACATTACCAGACTCATGAACAATTTTCCATAACAGCAGTAACGGAATCTTCTGTTTAGCTCTAAGGAATAATTAATAGACTAATATGCCTTCTTTACCCTCTTTCTTCTCCAGAGGACCTATGGCCTAAAATTAGGAGGGCAGGACTAGAAGGAGCTCAATCAAGCACACAGAAGAAGAGTGAAGTGTTTCTATGCTTTTATTGTTATAGAAGCCTGAGAGCTGTTTCAACTGAAAAACGTGCATCTTCAACAAGTATTTAAACTTAATGCCAAGAGCATTTGATATAAATGCCAAGAATAACAACCATAGAAAAGCCCAAACTTAAAAATAGAGAATGTGGTTTTTTTTAATCTTCTATTGGATAGCAGGTTGGAATTAAACATCCATCCTTCTACCTACTCTTAGTTCTACAAGTTTCAAGTTACTGTCCAAGCACGTCCTTGAGCAGTATAAAGCTGAATACAAACCTTTGTGTTGTTTCCAAATTATTTTCATCATTTTCATCAACATTCACAGTTTTGTTTTGCAACGCTGTTGCTCCCAGTCCTTTAGACTCCACCTGTTTTGTGGCTGCCTGTGAGAAATGGAATAGATACTTTTAATTTTAAAGTCAGCCAGTACCTAGATAGCAATTTACACAAAGATCAATCTGTGTACTCTCCATTAGGACTAACAGTGCTTGTTTCGCAGACCCTTCAGAGGTACTACCATTAAAATTAAAAGTTTCAAAGCAACTTGTGTTAAGCTGAAATCCATCAGGATCTTTACCAGCTAATATTTCAGAAATTTTAGTCACAGTTGCAACTGATATTCATATAAAGCACAGAAATACAGAGCACAGAAATACAATGAATACTTGCAAAATAAGTAAACATGCAAACACGTTAAATACACAACAGAGATTAACCAAGACTGCAAATACTACCATAGTACTCCAAAGCCTTTTTTACAACTAATTTTATAACTGAAAACTGATAGATCTCAAGTTCATCTAGTCCTGTAGCACATGCCATGATCAAGAACACCTACAATACTTTCAAAAGACCTGTGTCAGGATTTAGGCTTGTAGTGTAACATTTCCTATATTAGCAAGAGGATTTTGTAACATCCTGGCTAAACTTTTAGAGACAAACTAAGATTATTTCTCCTTTAATCTTAAGAGGAGAAAGGAATGGTTCACTATTCTAGAAAACTGTCTAGAGGATCGTAAGGTTTGGAATTTTCTCTAGATTATTCCCAACTACTTGCTATAATAACACCTTAAAAAACCCAACCAAACCAAATATAAAACCCACAAAACACTTGGTCCATATGAGGTAATTCTTGCCACTTTGCTATCAACTTCCTTCTGTAGCATCTTAAGGTATACCTACAGCTCAAACTATAAAAAAACCTCAAAACTCTGAGCATCATCATCTCTAAGTAGAGACAACCGTCTTCCATCCAACAATGTCAATAAACGTCAAAAGGTGACCTGGTTTTTAACACAATTATCAAAATGATTCAAAGGTGACAAATTTACTATAGACTCAATATTAATTCTTTTTCTGATTAGCCAGAGGCTCCCACTTTTATTTATTCTTTCAGAGCTCACTTTTCCTCCCTAATTTTCTGTCATCTATCCAACTTCCAGTCTTCTTGAAATCTTAACCTGTCCTTCACAGCAGCTTGAAGAATCTCTCAACGCCTGAGTGCCAGATAACATAAAAACATTCTCTATTTCAGTCATTCATTTATGAAAACACTGGAAGGTTCTGGTCACAGAATATTTCTAATCATAGAATCACTGTCAAATTTCATAGCTACCCAACCTACCACGTCTTTCAGCTGCAAGTTTTCAAAATATTGGCTCTTTTACGGTGATTGATGGTAGTTAAATACATACAAAAGGACATACATGTTTCCACGCAGATAAACAAATCTCCTGCATGTACCACAATAACTCAGACCAAAGTAAAAAGAATTCAGAAGATTTGAAACGCTGGTGCACACAGTAGGATAGTTATGGAGGCAGCTGGGGAGTAACACAGAAGGTCTTATATGTTACTATGGAGTTCCAAGCCTTCTCTGACACCTTCAAGTTTCCATCTCCTCTCAGGCTCAGAGAAATACCCCTGAAAAATTAACTTGAAAACTGACAGCTGACTGAAACCATTAGATGGTATTCCTTGAATTATACTCTGAGTACATTTAATAAGTTCTCTAGTCTTTCTGGTAAGAAAATGAAAACCCCAGAGGAACTTCGGGTTTGTTTATTTAAAATTTGCTTCTTATTACCTTTAGATGTTTGAGCTTTTGTAATTAAGAATTCAATATTCTTTTATAAAAAGTAAACATAAGAAATTCTTTACAATCCTCCTGAAGACAAGCTGCAGGAGGAATGTTGTTCTTGCCAATTTTAAATCGTTCTTGAGCAAGATGCTTAGTAAGCAGCATTTTTATTGACAAGAAAACAGCAACAACAATCTTGCATCTAACTCCTTTGACGTTCCCAAAGCTTCTAGCCAAATTAACAGGTCTTCGATATGAGAAGTCACATAGACTTAAACATTAAATATATATATTTTCTTTTCAGGAGTCTCATATCAGAATTAGGTTTCTTAAACATACACTAATGATAGACCTAATTTTAATTCTGCTTTTTTCCTAACTATTTTTCTAATCAAAACAGTTGTGGAAAAAGAATTCATAAAAGATGTTTTAAAGGAGTCTTACTCAAACTAACTTTGTCCTAAACATAAATCCAACTATTTTTTAATTAATGAATTGATTCAAAGGAAGATAAAGGTTCCTTTTCAAGTAATGCAATAACTGAACATTGTCTAAACAACTTCCTTGGAAGTACAGATCTAATCTTACCAGATACCTCTTTTCAAAGAAGTTTTGAAAATAGTTTTGACATACCTGCATTAAGAAGTTAGTTTCATTTTCTTTCTTGAAAAGTTCAATGTAAGACTTGATTTTACTTGTCAAAAGATCATAACTGAAGATTCGGAGAAGGGGAACATATGGATCCTTATTTTTAATTATGGTTGCCAGCTTCATCCTTAAAGACTAAGAAAAGCAGAGCTTTATACAACACAAAAACACATTCTTGCAGTAAATTTGGCACCTATGCTAAACAGGGTAAAAACTAATCATGATTATATTGTTTTCTGAATATGCCTATACAACTTCATCCTACAGTTCGAAGGGGTTCTAAAGTTAACTAGGCGTAATTACAGAAATTTACTTTATGTGCTCAGTAAGCCAATGTACTTTCCAGAGAGCCTTATTTTCATTCCCTGTGAGTAACATTGAAAGCAGAGTTGTCAACAGAGCAAAGACACTCAGAAAAGGGCCACTCATTACCAAAATCTCTTTTTTCATTTGCTACCTCAAAAAGATTACTATTGTGAGGTATGCAGAACATTCAGGAAAGGGACTATGTAGTACAGTACCACTAAGGACATATCGATACTCATAACCGCAACTTTACCTTCTGTCTACCAACAACTCTGAACCTTACAGAGACCAACAGAGCCAAGAATTAACTTTGTGTACAGCTGGCATTCTTATTATGAGTTCTAATGCTATTACCAAAGCCTACACTTTTCCAAACACCTGAATGAGGACTATATCCAAAGAATAAGCTATATGAATGCTAATATTTACATGGAACACATCCTATTATTCCAGGGGAAGGAAGAGGCAACATTTTTGCCTTTTTCCCTGCAGTCCTTTTGCTCTGTGCAGTATCTATTACTTTAAAGATATATGCACTCAAACTTAGACTTTTCTGAATGATGCAGCCAACATGAAACCAGAAGGTAGCCTGACACACACATTACCTCTTCCAGATAAAGGCAAGGTAATACCCACTCTATACTACACATGCTAATAAGCTTTCCTTCCCTGTGATGCTTCAGTACGTAAAACACTAATCAGAGACAAGTGCACTGCAATGGTACAGAAAAAGCCAGTAGACTGAGTATCGGGGAGTTACTACATCTCTGTAAGGATGTTTATACTGTCTTTACTCTGAGAAAACAGCAATATCAAATTCCCAGAATTTGTAGTGACAACTAACTCCTCATGAGAAGTAGGAAAAGAGGACAATGTTCAGACTGATTCTGCCCACATTGAAGAACTGCTCCTAGAAGCATTTTACTCTCCCAAATCACCTAATATTTCTATCAGTCCCTTAGCTAAAATTTCCTTTTGCATTTACAAGTGCTGTGTGTGAGTAAATGACTGCATAAGCAGTAATTAGGATGAAGCTTTGAACGTAGCATTTGCTAGCTCTGGAAACCCATTCCCCTCTTCTGCTCTGAGAAGGAGAGCACTTAATGCAAGCTAAGCAAGTTACTACCTTATCTGATTCCGAGTCTGTAAACAGCCATTCAAGAACTTCAGCAGCCTCCTTAAAATATCCATTTTCCATATAGACTGCTACAGTCTGCAATAAATACAAGATATGCTGTAATATTTTTCACCTGAGAGTCAAACAAGATCGCACTTTTGCAGTTTTGTAGGACTTCAAAATCCAGATGATTATATATTTAATGGTTACCAACAATTACCTAGTTAAAACAGTTAGTTCTGAAGTAATATTAAACTGCACATACAAAGGTCTAAAACTTCCCCATCAGGCATTTAAAAGAGCCCTTGCTGATGCAAAGTGTTCCTTGCTTACCTCCTAAGTATTGCTTTCATCTTTTCCTGAAAGACTTTCACAGTCAGTAGCTGTCAACAGTTGTTAGGTGTTTCTCCTTGAAATCAAAATTTTTCTAATTCAAAGAATGATTTTCAAGCAAAAAGGCTATTAATATATTTTACAGCTCAAGATACTAGTGTTTTGAAACTGATCTCTCAGATTATCTCATTTTTTCAGCTTTTGAAATGATTTTGAACTGGGACAAACAGGAATGAATTTAGATGCAAAAAGGTACCCTGTACAGACCTATTTATCTGTACTTGAAAAAAGCAACAAACTTAAATTCAATTCAGCCTAATAGCCCAAGTGTTTTATAAGAGAAGCTTTGTTTCAGCAGAATGGATAGATAACATCCTGAGGTACTTTGGCTAAGTCACACTGACCTGAATTTGAATCAAGCGACGAATATCTTCATGAAGCTTTTCCAGTTTAAGTTCTTCCCTTTCAAGTAAAGTCCAGGAAGACAGAGCAGCTTCCAAAGGTGAAATTCTTCGATCATTTTCAAAGTAGCAGCCTGGGGATGATGACAGGGGGAATAAAGAAAAACAACTATTTAAAAAACTTAAGATAAAGCTAGACATGTTACATTACGAGACTGCTTTTTCACCCACGGCACTGCCAGCCTAGCTCAAGATGTTCTCTGGATGACTGTCTCACTTATTCCTTCATTTCATAAGGCATCATCGCAGAATCTCTCTCAATACCTTTTTATTCTTTACAGTAAGGATTTTGCAGATATAAGGTAAACAATTTAAGCAACACTGAAGAAATAAAAAAACTTTGAAACCTGCTACAGCTCTGAAAATCTAAGTAATATTATTAGTAAATATACACATTACAAAACCCCAACACTATTTCTGTAATAACTGTTTCAATCAAATATGACACTTGATGTCAGGTTGTTTTAATATTGTAAAACAAAGTGTTTAACTCGTGAAGAGCTGGGATCTGAAACAGCCTGCACTGTTTCAAGGCTCAGTACACATGAAATATTTCAACAATTGGAAAAGAATTATAAGAGCTATCATACAATATATTAGCTCTACATGTACATCGTGCAACATCTAATACCTAATGAGCACATGTAATCTTCCTCACCATGCAGGTCGTTCTCTACACTGATAAAAACACACATTAAGGTCATATTTTCAAGTATTATGCAATAATACAGTTTTAAAGCACTACCAGAAAAGTTTCATAATTCGTATATGATGAACTAGTTTAGATATTAGAATTTGATTCTCAAGTTCAGATAAATCAAGAGCAGTGTTATTACCTGACAAGCAACATCAATTGCATTTTCTAAAAACAAGCCTTTGTGGCATGGTTAGCCTAGAATACGTTTTTTTCTTACACGCTCATGCTGGCAAGACAAGTCCTTAAATTCCAACAGTGAAAACTTGCAGAAATAAAGTTAAGTCTTCCAGAAACTTGAGTGTGGAAGCAAAATCAGCTTGGATAAACTAACAAGTTGTAATTACAGCCAAACAGGAGACATTATAGTCCCAAGGACCCGCTGCCAGCTGAAAGTCTTAAGGGCAGTCCTCCCTTGTATCGATATTCTTACTCCAACTGTGCTCCCTACGTTAACCTCTGGAGTTCTATGTGCAGAAATATATGCACGTTCTATGCTTTAAATTTGTGACTACTGCTCCCTAAGAGCTAATCGATCTTTTCCAATATATTCCTTCTGTTGATGCTACTATGACAAGAAAAAAAGACCTATAATTTAAGAAGTCGTTCAAACTCACAGCCCTGCAGAGTAACACTAGTCCTACATATAGTTTAGTCACACGTGGAATACAGTCCAAAATACAGAGCTCAGTCATTTTATTTATATATACGTACAATAAACACTATGTGAAACCATACCTAAGACACCTACTTCTGTGTAAGTTCATGCAAATCTATTTAAACAAGTGAAAAAGAAAGAATCAGAGTATTTACCGAGGTTTTTCCCTTTCACAATTCTTATCAAAAGCTGACAGAGGTGCACCATTTTTTTCTGATGTGTAGGTATTTTGGAGTGGTCTTTAATAAGAGCTGGGAAACAAGAGAACAGAGTTGTCAGCCTTGCTACAGCACTGCCACAGTGTGGCTAGAAATATACCAGATGCTGTGTTACCTACTAAATTGCTAACCCATTAGGAAACTGATGAAGTGCATTTTGTTAACACTCTTCCATGTTACAACAGCTTAAAAGTGATTTAAGAATTCACCCATAATAAACTATTCCTCTTGCAGTTCACAACAGTAACCTAGAAGCAGTCAGATGCATCACATGCTTATATTCATCAAATTACAAGACCACAGTTTCTTACATAAATAAATGTCTAGTATTTCTCAGTAGCTTACTAGAAAAGACAACTGTATGCTACAGAGCATTTCTGTGGAATGCTCACAAAACAAGAGCGGAAGGCACATTGGTAACACTTACATGTTGCTATAGCAACCAAAACCCCAGAAGCAGTAAAAGCTACAAGGAGAGCTTAGTCAGAAATGTAAATCTACAAGGGAAATCCTCTTCACGATGTTGGAGGGTCACAAGGATTATTTATAATTCAGAATGGGAGCTATCATGAGATTATTTCCACCACAATGGTTGCCGTGAACTTCGTATTTTAACGTGCTAGATATAATAATTAGTTTTCCACAACATGAAACAGAAATATTCAAGATGAAAAGTGAAGAACACGCCAAATGAGTGTCTAAGCTGCAGATTGAATGTCCTCGTTCAGGAAGTGTTTCTGTCAACATTTCAATGTCAGCCTCCCAAAAGCCAGGATTCTGGAGCATGGTTTGGCAATGACACTAGAGCACACAAGACAGTTTTAATCAGAAGTATTCAGTCTACATATTAGCCTATGACTGTATCATATGAACAGTGGATAAGCATGAAACAACAAAGTAACTTAATAGCCCCGAAAGATTACCTAAGGTAATATCAAGGATGATACTGTCATTTGGGCTTGGAAGAAAATATTTACAACTGCTTCAGTGAGGACAGATGATACAAGATCTTTTAATTCCTAGAGCCAAAATAGGAAGCAAAGAAAGAACATTGCTTAGAACAGCAGTAAAATACCACTTGTTACAAATCCATGCCTTTTCCATAGCAATCAATAGTTTAATTTCTGAAAGAGTTTGAACGATTTCAGCGTAGAGATATGCACCATCACCATGCCCTGAAGATGGAGCAAGAGCTCAGGAATTTCAGAAGCAGACAACATTGTGGCTGAAGATTCCACAGAACAAAACAGGTCATCTTGGAAAGCTGTGTGAGCCCTTTCAGCTTTTTTCTGTTCTTTTAAAGTGCATCAAAAAAGTGCATTAAAAACCATCAGTGCTTTAATTCAGCACTGAGGTGCATTTATAAAACAAACTTTCAGCATTTGGTTTGTATAATGAAGCAGTCTTGAGCACACAAATTTTATTCCTCCAGAGCTATTCCAAAGAAGAAAAAACCTTGAAATGTTTACTGTGTGGACACCGAGTCCTTAGCAGCAATTACACCTAACTAATGAGGACAAGCAGAAAGAGATGTAGACTATTCTATACTGTTCAAGCTCTCCACTCCCCAAGGTAGTTTTTCTATTAATCCCTTTGTTAATAGTGTTCTCAATCATAAATTTATTCTTCCTATGGCCACACAAATTATTTCTTGTCTGAGGCTTTAATTAGGAATTCTAGAAATCCAGTTTCTTTTCATATAGGTAATCTACACAAGCTAGTTCAGGTGTATAGACCACATCCTGCCAACATCAGCAAGTCATCTAACCTTGCCATGCTGTCTAAATCCTTAATCCCAGGTAACCTAGTGATTTCTTCTTGCCAGTATACTGAGATGTACAGAAATATTACCAGCCTCTTAATAAAACAGGTTGGCTTGTTCCCTTAGCCTTACTATGCTTCTGCAGTTGCTTAAGTTTGAATTTACCTTCTTGTTGACAGCAAATTATCATTTCAGTAGGGGAATCTCACTTTGACATACACAAGAGTAACAGTTCTGCGTTTCCATAAAGAACTACAACCACTTTTCTAATGCAAGTTTATGCTTAGCTTTCCTCCTCCCTCCCCTGAGACTTTTACACTTCTGACTGTAATCTTAGAGCATCAGCATGCCGAATTCTTTCTTCTGTTACTGTACAGAACAGGAACAAATTCCAAATTTGCTATTAGTTCTTACTTGCACATGAATTTGCATTCTGTACAATTTAATTAATTGCTTCTACTAACATTGTCCTAAAAAGTCTTCCTGTTCTTCTCAGGAGATATTCCAGTCTGCTTCTGTGCTGACAATGTCACCGCTTCCCACCTATGTCTTCATGACACTTCAATACCATTCTCACACTGACCCACAGTCCTGAGGCCAAACACTGAGAGGCATCATCAATAATTAAATCTAGCAGCTCTCATTCAATGTACTTTACTGTGTTATTTTTTCAATTTCTTACCTCTTACAATTTCTCATATCAGTCTTCTTACTAATCATTCATGGTATTCCAATCTTCACAAAAGTTTAAACAAGTCCCACTATCACATCTACCTGAGTCAAGGACACACATTCACCCCCCAAAAATCCCCATGAGCTCTAACTTGGTATCCACAAGAAAAAATGTTAACATCATAAATCCATCAAATTTATCTGCAGCCTAGACACCTGGCTGCAGCAATTAACTAGTCTTATTCTTAAGTATTTCATTTCAAATACAAGTTTTTCCATTAAAAATCCAGTCACCAATTCCACCTTTGGCAACTATAGTTCCTTGACACATTTCTGGTCTTCTACCATAACCCCGAATATAAACTCAAGGAACCAGTGTACCTAAGTAATACTATTCTGTTTTTCAGCAGCTTTGTATCACTTCAATAAATCCTTTTCTACTTTTCAGTGGCCTTTAACTCTCAGCATCTGTGTCCTCCCTTTTACTAACTGCTGATGGTAAACATGCAATTGTGTAATACATTCAGGCTTCATAGAATCAAGATGATAGATTAACACCAATGTTTCTATTCACCTAGTCATCTGATCCCCAACTCCACAGTAACCACTCTTTTCTTTGAACTGTTCAGTTTGCTTCCCTCCCTGATCACACTCAACCAAAACATCAAAATTCCACAAAACTGTGATCAAACTCATAGAATCATAGAGTAGTTTGGGTTGGAAGGGACCTTAAAGCTCAGCTAGTTCCAACCCCCTGCCATGTGCAAGGTCACCTCCCACTAGATCAGGCTGCACAAGGCCCCATTGAACTCAGTCTTGAATGCCTCCAGGGATGGGGCAGCCACAGCTTCCCTGGGCAACCTGTGCCAGTACCTCACCACTCTCATGATTAAGTAGTTCTTCCTTATGTCTAGTCTAAATCTGCCCCTCTCCAGTTTATACCCATCGCCCCTTATCCTGTCACTACAAGCCTTTGTAAACAATCCCTCCCCAGCTTCCTTGTAGCCCCTTCAAGCAGTGGAAGGCTGCTGTAAGATCTCCTCAAATTAACTCGCAAGACTCCAGCAGAGGGGCCACTGCACACTGAACTCAAACATCATTAAACAAAGAAAAATTCTGCCTGCAGTGCTTTATCTCCAATGCGTGCAAAGTGACGCTGAGACCACTGAATCGCCTCAACGCTGTATCCTAGGAATCTCCCGAAGACCACACAAGGGCCGAAAACCTCCCCGAGCCGCGGAGCGACAGCGATGATGACAAGGGTTACACGCACGTGTGGAACGCGGTTACACGGAACACGAAACGAGGCTCAGAAGCGCTGTTAAGCGCTCTTCTCAGTGCGGTCAGTGAGCTGCCTCTTACACTCGCCCGCCGAGCAGCCGTGGCGGCCGCACAGCCCCCAGGTCTCAACAGGCCCGGAAGGCGATCGGGCCCGCATGGCTCACCCTCCGCCACGGCGCTCCACCGCCAGAAGTCGGCCGAGGGCGCCTCGCCGAAGTGCCGGCAGAGGGAGGAGCAGGCGAACTCCAGCATCCAGCCGGCGGCCACAGCTTCTACCTCGGCCGGCGAGGGCGAACGGAGCCGGTCGCCACAGTCGTCGTCGCCGCCACCGCCCTCCTCGCGCGAGGAGCTCCCCCTCGCTTCCGCCATTTCGAACTTGAGCGCCAACGGCCGCCGGCCCCGCCCTTGGCGCGCGGCAGCCAATCAGCGCCGCCGTCTAGGCCCGGCCACGCCCACCACCACATCCGCCAATGGGCGGCGCCGAGCCCGTCGAGCTCAGAAAAAGGCGGGGCCTGGGGAGAGGAGGCGGGGCTCAGGTAGGAGGCGGGGCTTTGGGAAGAGTAGGGGAGAGACGGGGAGTGGGAGTGGGAGTGGGAGTGGGAGTGGGAGTGGGAGTGGGAGTGGGAGTGGGAGTGGGAGTGGGAGTGGGAGGGGAGTGGAGTGGAGTGGGAGTGGGAGGGGAGTGGGAGGGGAGGGGAGGGGAGGGGAGGGGGGTGGGGTGGGGTGGAGCGGAGCGGAGCGGAGCAGAGTGGGGAGGTGGGGTCCCTATTGGTGTGTAGGATGCAGCAGGCTCCCATGTTGAACGTGAGCTAACAGTGTGCCCTGGCAGCCAAGAGGGGCAGCAGTGCCCTGCGATGCATCAAGCACAGCATTGCCTATTGGTCAAAAGGGCAAAATTGGTAAAAGACTGTCCCGCTTTGCTGCAGCCCCACCCCGAGTACTACGTGCGGTTTTGGGCACTGCAGCATAAAAGGAATATAAAGCTATTGGGCAGTGTCCAGAGGAGGCCACAAAGCTGGTGAACAGTTTAGAGGGGAAGTAATGTGAGGAGGAACTGAAGTCACTTGGTCTGTTCAGCCTGAGGAGGACCTCATAGCAGTTTACTGCTTCCTCACAAGGGAAAGAGGAGGAGCTGATCTCTCTCTTGTGACCAATGATAGGACACAAGGGAATGGCCGGAAGATGTTCCAGGAGAGATTTGTGTTGGGTATTAGGAAAAGGTTCTTCACTCAGAGGGTGCTGGAGCACTGGAACAGGCTGCCCAGGGAAGCAGTGATGATACCAAGCCTGACAATATTCAAGAAGCATTTGGACAATTTACACATGGTGTAAATTTTGGGGTTGTCCTTTGCAGGGATAGGAGTTGGACTCGATGATCCACGCAGCTCCCCTCCAACTCAGGCTTTTCTGTGTGATTCTGTGATTCTGTCCCACAGGAGCCCCTCTGCAGGGCGTCTCCTTCACCTTGAACTGAGTAAATGTGGCCTGCTTCTACTGGAATTAACTTGTCATCTAGGAAAGTACAAATATAATGTACTTTTAAAACTCCTCCTTGCAGCCTGTGCCTTTCTGGGTTTGGTTTTTTTTTTTCTTCAGGTGCTCTGTGTCAAGTTCTGCCTAACAGCTTGTCTGCAGGCCCACAAGGGAGGGCTGACAGACAGTGATGGGTGAGAGAACAGGCCGTATGAGGAACGGCTGAGAGAGCTGGGGTTGTTTAGCCTGGAGAAGAGGAGGCTGAAAGGAGGTTGTGGAGAGGAGGGAGCTGGCCTCTTCTCCCAAGTGACAGGGGACAGGACAAGAGCGAATGGCCTCAAGCTCCACCAGGGGAGATTTAGGCTGGACATTAGGAGGAAGTTTTTCACAGAAAAGGTCGTTGCGCATTGGAAGAGGCTGCCCGGGGAGGTGGTTGATTCACCTTCCCTGGAGGTGTTTAAGGCACGGGTGGATGAGGTCCTGAGGGACATGGTTTAGTATTTGATAGGAATGGTTGGACTCAATGATCCAGTGGGTCTCTTCCAACCTGGTGATTCTATGATTCTGTGATTCTATGTATCATACACATGTGCTCTGTGTGCTTGCCCATACTGGGAATACATATATTCCATGTTTGCAAACAGAGGATTAGCTATTAACATTGCATGAATGCATTTTCTACAATTATTTTTTAGATTTTATCAGGCAGCAAATATAGGTAAAGGAAGGATGTGAATACAGGATATGGATAGCCTGACCTTGAACATTATTTTAAATGGACCTGATGGAATTCCTTGCCGGAATCTGAAAGTTCTTGAGCTGGTGTGACAGGTTGGCTAAAGTTTATAAACAGCAACAGTGTTAGATTAAGTACTTGTAAGATTATTATTATTTCTTGGAAAACATGTTGAGAACCAGTGGCATTTCTTATTACTGTCTGTCTCACTAATCAATATTTTACACTGTTGCCCCAAATGCAGTATTTTGGAGTATACTAAAGCAGTTTTAGAATCCTCCCAAAACATTCCCCATTGTTTTTTCCACAAATTATAAAAAATTCAGCATTGCCTTGTCCTGAAGGTCTACCTTTTAGATCTGTGTGTGGTCTTACAGATTTTCATCTTAACCTCAACCAGAAACAGGAGTCCTATTAAAAATATTTATCAGAGAAACCAGTGAGGTGAAATAAAGAAGTTGTGCACTGAAAACTTGAAGCTTCCCTTCACTTATTGAATTTTTTGTGGTGTTAGTCCAGTTTATCCCTGTAGCTGTCTTTTCTGCTTGGAAGACACTTTCAAAACTGCTGAGTTTTTTCAGGTGTGTCATCCTACGGTTTTTTTGTTGCACAACAAAACTGCTTCTTGGCTCACAAACTGATTTATCCTGGGTGTTATAGCATAGGTTGTTTTTTAAAAATCTTACTAGCAGTGCTGAGCCATAAGACCAATTGAACCTGTGGACTTCAGAAAGAGATTTATTAAAGTCCTGACAACCATGAAACATAACATATAGTTATGATAGTGGTTGTATTGTATTATATGCAGTTACTTTGGAACAAAGGTCAAGGAGATGGTGTAATATTCTTCATATAGATTTAATCAGCCAAAATGCTGCTCTGTATATGTACATTATATGAATACTGTAATATACGTTATTAAATTGGTTCAATGGTAATAGTTATGCAATATAGAATGATGGAAAAATCAAAGGAACGTACACTCAATAGTTCTACTACAAGAATATTACTGAGATCGTTCATAGTATATAGGAAGAAGGATCAAACCAGAATTCTCATAGAATACTCTAAAAAATAACAGAACTTGGAAAATCACATCTGTCTACAAATTACTGACAATAACTTTCCTTTTGATGAAGGGTTTTATTTATAAGTAATAAAAGATTATGTAAGCATAATTTCACATTGATATTTCACAGATTTATGGGTGTTGTCTTGAGCCAATCATATAGTAGGAATTAGATGCAATATGTTTCTGAGAGGGGAAAAATACATGATGAGTGATGTTGGTCTGCAACAGAAATTAGTTATAGCCCTGCAACAACATTCTGTCTTTCCTTGATCCTCTGGGTAAGCATCAGCTGTGGTTTGAAATGGTTTGGGCTTTGCAGGCAAAAGTTGCATGGCTGAGCAAGTGATTCACTTTTCTGCAGGCACAGTCCACATGAGTGCTGTTGAATTCCAATGGTGACATCTAAACCCCATGTTTCTGTACAACAGCCTGTTTGGAAGGTCTGGAGGTCACTGCAAAAGCACATGGCCCCTTCGTGGATGGATACTCTGGTTTCCGAGGGGACAGATTCCTTATGGAACTCTGATCAGTGTGAAAGGAAGATGTTTCTGCTTAGTTAACTAGAGAAAATGTAAGAAAAAATAAGTTGAATTTCCTGGGACCTGATCAGGAGCAGAGTATTATCCAACATATATACTCCCAGTTTGCCTTTCCTAACTTAGATTATTTGATTCAATATTACAGATTTCTCCTCCTTTCTTTCTAAATAAATGCATTTTATGAAACAGAATGAAAGTAATTTAAAAATAAGTGGAAGACTAGTTTTCTCTTGTGGAGAGGGCTATTGTCATTTGTAAGACATTTGGATGATTTCTGAGGCCTAAACTGCAGATCTGCTCATTGTATACTTTAAATACTAGACATTTTAATAGCTCATTGAACTAATATATGTATGACAGAATAAAAGTTGCATTATTCTCAGTTAATGTAATGCAGTTTTAGAGACAAACATATTATAGCATTCAATATAATGAACTCAGCAGGTCCTCCTGGTCTCCTCCCCTTTGCTGAGAGTAATTGAAAGGCAGGAAAGTAATTGATAGGTATTTTATTCTGCCCCAACTGAAGAGATACATTAGAGACTGAAATAAAGATCATGTAGCTGACTACATTATCATCTGTGTCTGTTGGGACATTCTTGTCACTGATTGTCAAACCGATGTTTTGCCAGTGTGAGAGTCCTCTTAGCAAGAAGAGCGATAACTTGGCATGATGTATAGCACTGACCGTAGCATATCTTTCTACCAGAAGCAAATACTTACCATGTTTTAACTTTAATAGGTGTCTCTTCTTTTAACCAGGGACATGCTCTTATAGCCCATATACCAAACTCCTGATTAAGTTATGTGGAATTCTCCTCAGCTAATATCAAGGCATTTAAATCAGTTAAGCAAATCCATGCTGTTTACATGCTTTAATGATATTAAATTATCTTTATGGATTACATTTTATCTAAATGAAGATTGCCTGATAAAGTCCTGGAAGACTGGGGAGGTACCTCTGGACTGGAGGCTGGCTGATGTAGTTCCCATTTACAAGAAGGGTAGCAGGGAGGATCCGGGGAACTACAGGCCTGTCAGTCTGACCTCAGTGCCAGGGAAAGTCATGGAATTGGTTTAGTGTTAGATAGGAATGGTTGGACTAGAAGATCCGATGGGTCCCTTCCAACCTGGTTGTTCTGTGATTCTGTGATTCTGTGATGCAAAATGACTCCCTAAAGATCCCTTCCAACTCAAAGCATTCTATGATTGTATGAATTACTGGCCAGACATTGGTGTCCCTGGTATACCAAGTAATGACTGACATTTGGCACAATTTTCTGTGGAATTGTTCCTGAAATACACAGTTGAAACTTAGGTAACTACATTTCCATCAAATGTTTTTTAGAGACCTCTCAGAACCTTTGATTGTTTAGAAGTAATCATTTATTTATGTGTTTATTTGTTTTGCTTAATGTGCCAGGTACTAGAAGCTAACAGCTTTGAAGCCATTCCCAAGTGTGAAAATAAGGTCTGGGAAATATGATTCCCTGCCTCTACTGTTTATCTGAACACTGTATATGTTTAGAAGACTGGGAGAAAGAGAATTGTCTTGCAACAACTTTAAATATTGTGAAAATATTAAAAAGTCACTTTTATCTGTATGTCTGTAAAAGTGACAGAGAAGATGTTATAGTTAATATCAGGAAACCAGAAAGTCTGAGATTCAGTTGAGTGGGTGAAACTGAATCTGGTGCTGTTAAAAACTGAAACTTTCAAATGAAAGGGGAATCACTTACTGGTGTTCAAAAGTGGGAGATTGGTAGACTTTGTTAGATTCCTAACCGTCTGTGTCACAATAGCTTTGGTGACAGGCAGTATCTCTGAACATGTGCATGGTAACAAAGCAGTTTGTCCTGATCAAAGATATCACAATGAATGCCAAATTAATTTGTAATATTAATAAGCTCCCAGAATTACAACTGTATTCGTTCAGAGCTCCAGAAGCATTGCTGACAGTCTCTGTGATTTAATTCTGTAGAAGTCATGAATAGCAATTCCAAGGAGAACGAGACATGCTGATTATCCCAAAATCACTTCCATTGTTAATAGTGGGGAAATAATGAAGTGAAACTTCTCACAGAAAGCAGAGGTAGCTGCATCTTTATGCAGTGATGCCTCTTCTAATTTGCTTTTTCTTTGTTTATTTTTGTGTTGAGAATGAGGACTCAGACATGGAAAACAGTAGCTGCTGTCTTCTGTTACTATTTAACACTATAGAATTGGGGTTTTATTTAATAAACAATAAGGTCTTTATGTCTTTTCATTACTAGGCATCTTATTTTGTCCTCCTCAAGTAATATGTTAAATTTCAATTTAGTTTTTAATGATTTACAGCAAAATTAGAGCTTGGTTTGGAGACTGCTGTGCTAAGACAGTGCCAGGTTCCGTATATGCTCTCTGTGTTCTTATGGGTGTTCGTATGTGTATGTATGTGGAATCACTTGCTCCCATGGTCATCAGATTTGCCACTGGAAATTGAGCTACAAATATAAGATGTTTCTATCATGTAGCATCCTGGTGAGGGACTGGAGAAATGAAGATGCATTTCCTTTCTAAGAGTGCTGCTTCTTATGTATTTTAATTTCTTATGCCTGCTTCTTTATGTATTTTAATGAAGTCATTAAACCAACAACAGTAAAAGATTAAAATGGAAAAGGCAGTAAATACAGGCAGTTCCTTGAGTATCTGAGCTAATGAATTCTACTTCTTCATGTATCCATGTTCTGTGGTTGGATGCTTTAGTGTTTAATAAGGTTGAAACTTTTCCTGCAGTAGAGGCATTCATAATGACTCTTTTCACTGTGGATTATGCAGACTCTAATCAGAGTAAAGTTCACTTTGAACCCTTTTCCCTAATGAATACACTGAGTTGTAATAATCTCTTAAGAAGCTTTTTTAACTTTAACAGCATGGGTATGGATACTGTACTGATACCTCACAGTCAACAGCTCATCTCTTGCCATCTAATAAAATAAATCGACATGGGAAGAGATTATGAAGAATAACTGCAAATGCCATTTGAAAACTGTACCATAAGAGAGCAAATCCTAAAAATAGATTTTTTTTTTTTGTGAAGCAAAACAATAGTTTCATTAGTATTTTAAATGACAGCGAGTGATAACATAACTAAACCTGATTTTTTCTTTTTTTTGCAGTAGGAATACCTGAGTGGTAACTTAATAGGGATTAGCAATAAATTGTTGCTTTGCTGATTTCCAGTGTGGGAAGGATGATTATGTAGAAAATAAAGAGGATGATAGTGAGAAATAAAGTCAATCATGCTTATCTATTTCAACTTTAAAATTTATTCCTTTTCACATTGTTTACGTTTAGTTTGCCTTTACTTCCTGAAAATAAGTTGTATTTTACAGCTGTAGTAGTTCAACATGATTAAACAGTTTTTGAGCTACAGATTAATGCATTTGAAGGCACATTAGTGATAAATATTTTTATCTTTCTGCCCTTGCTTTTTGTGGTCATGTCTTCATTAGGAAGAAAATATGCATTTAACTAGCTATTAGTTCACCTATAGCAACTAATGTCAGATAAAATCCTCATTAAGACAAAGTCAGTGTGTACTTTTAAGCCAAGTTAACAGCTGTGAGTAAAATCTTGTTCCCTCTGGGCTGTCTGATGTTGTTGGCTAACAGAACTGCAGACAGTTTTTTCTCATCATCTGATTAATAATGTCTCTTATTCACTCTGTCACACATCACTAACTTTGGGTGTCTAAACAGTAATAATTTAATTACCATGAGACAATAATGCAATTGTTTTATATTTTCATGAGGATTATGTAGCCTTCTTGTTTGTGGAGCTGAAAAGAAAGAGATTTGTAAATGTAGTGTTCAACTTTGAATCATTTAGGTACTCAAAACTTCCATTAAAGGAGGTTCTCAGTCTTCATTTGCTCATAGTGCTTTGTTCAATATTAGGATTTTATTTACAAAATATCAAAAGCCCTGGGGTGGATAAGACAGCTGTAGTTTTCATACGTATTTAGTCATTATGATTGGATTTTGGGTTGATCAGGGCTTCTTGTATGATGTTGGTTTTCTATAGATGCTAGCTTTGGGGGTAATTTCTACTCTTTGAGTAGAATTCAGTCTGGTTTTAAAAGCAAGCACTGGAAAATGCCAAAAAAAGCCATGTCTGTGCTGGAGGACAGGCTGTACTTCCCTCTGATTGAGGGAGCATGCTACAGATTTCTGATGAGGGCCGTGGACCCTTACGTGATCCATGAGGACACAGGGCTAGGCTCGGACCCTTCCAACACCAGCTAGCACCCAGATAAGACCTTGAAGGAAAGGTAGTAATCAAGGATAGCCTTTGACACCTGATTTGTGGGCTATCAGTGACTATATCAAAGTTCTCATTTTTTTGGTCTAGTAGAGAACAAAAATATGAGTGAAAACAACTGTGTTTTTTTGCAAGATGCAGCTATGATTTTGATTAGTGTTTTCATCATGAACTGATGAAGAGAAATTAACTTGACATTTTGTAATTCTGGAATCATTTCAGTGTACAACTGAGGGGAAAGTAGTGCTGAAATATTTAAAAGTGGCTGCTTACTGATATGAAACTAGTTTGAGAATTCAGTGCCTGTTTATGAAGGTAGTTTTGGTTGTGTATTCTGTCATGCCCATAGATTAAGTCTGCTGGTATTTCAGTGCTTGGATGAAAACAGGTAACTACTAGAAGTGCTCTTTAAAAGGTAATTTCATTTATTTTACTGGCAAAAGTTTATTGGCTGACAGTCTAAAAATGAGTCACCTCTATTAACAACTGGTCTTGAATATATCCATTAAAAGTTAGTATTCCATTTTAAGAAAGCAACAGTTCAGAGAGGTAAGTATGAAGACTCTTTTCAGAAGACCAGTGCTGTCAGTCAGGTAACTCATTATAGGTAAGTAATGATTTTTTTTGTAGACATTTTCACCACTTGCTTATGCAGACAGTTGAGGTCTCTGGTCTGTGATGTAGTCTGAAACGGTTAAAAAACACCCAAACCACTACAATTATCTGTCTTTAAGATAGAAGAATGGACATGGGTTTCTAGAGACAAAAAAATGGTCTGAACAAATTTTACTCAACTTTTGATTTTTTCCTACGCTCAGTGAGAATTTGCACTTAGAGAGTCAGCAGAAACACAATTTATTCCTATACAGTAACATGAGGTTTAGCATAATGATATCCTGACTATTTAGGCTGTTTTATTTCCTAATGTTTATGTTAGAAATGCTTGAGGTTTTTCTCTCAATAGATTAGAGAGGGGTACTTTTATGTTAACCTACTGGCATCTCAGTATTTTTTCAGTATAATCCTTGTGACCTGCACAATTCCTGGTCTACCAAGAATAATCCCAACCACATATCACATTTTTGGCTTTGCAGAAGATAGTCTGCCTGCTTTCCATATGCATTTATGTTCAGCTGCAGATCAGATTGCAACCAATAGTGGAGATTTTCTGTCTTTCATTTTTTTGGTAGCATCAATTCCATTCCTTTCTTAGGCTGTTATGGAGTTGGGATGAGATGCCGAGGTGCCAGGTATTTTTTTAAAATGAGCTCCACAGGAATAGAGGGAGAGGAGAAGACTGGAGAAGATGAAATAGCTAGAACAAAAAGACCTAATCTTATGGCATGATCTAAGAGGTTTTTAGCTATGCCTGAACTACAGTGGTGTATCCTTGTCCCTTGACTCTCCAGGCTTGGTCATAATTGGAAAATGTTCCCACACTGTTTCCGCTGTGTGGCTTTGTCTCCTTTCTGTACAGTCAAAATTTCGAGGCTCAGAGGACTTGCTGCAGGGTGGAAACATTGGGACAGCTGGAATGTGCACCTACGACTGTAGTTCTGAGATAACTTTTGGATAGTACAGATAGATGTGTGGGCTGCAGACTTGGTTATTCAATAATATATAAATATCAAAATCCTTTCTTTCGAATGCAATTATTCAGATCAATGTCAAGCAGAAGAGACTGGGAGAAGCAAGAAAAAGGATCTGGTATTTGTTTTTAAGGAAAGAGGAGGTTAGGAAGATGGAACAAATTTAGATTTATGTACTGTGCTTCACATTCAGGAAAGGAACCCTCTAGATTAAGAGCTGAAGGGGAAAAGTTCTGCAGTGCAGTCTCTTTAGATATGTATAGCATAATGGGGTTGTGAGGCTAAAGTATGCCACTAAGTTCTCTCACAAGAAATATAATCATTGTGCTCACCAAAGAGCCTACTTTGGTCAATTTTTATTTCATTGCAATGTCATTCAGATGTAGAAATTAAAAAAAAAAGACTCATCTTGAAGGAAAAATAATAATAATTCCCAGTATAAAAATAGTCCACTTTAGGCAAAAAAGTGCTAGGTTCCAAGCTATATTGTTCCTTACTAGTAAGTTGAACAAAACATTGCTTTATCCACTGCATCTGAATATTAGACTCAGGTATTTGACCATCCAAAAAAACACTGCTAAATGTTTTCATGCTTCTGGCTTGCTGTCCTGTAGGCAACAATGTTTATTCACTCTTGTAAAGTCATTTGAGGTCTTTTATCTACAGTGTGAGTAGTAATTAGCTGTAATGCTGAACAGAGAGAGGAGGAAAAAAAGGCTTAGAAGCATTGTATTTTTTTTTTTTAACATAATGGATTCTGACTTTATTTGTATGGCCAAATGATTTATTTCTGTGCACACTGTCTGCCAGAGGTCCCTGTATAATACTGTCAAGTCACGAAATCTAAAGACACTATGGATTATTGTTTTTGGTATATATGCAATGTTCAATGTAAAGTGGTTTCATGCAGAGAACTGAAATGAGACACAGATGATTCATTTACACATTTATTTGCTATCCTGCTTATTAGACTGAAATGGAGAACAATGCATTTATTTTACAGACATTTGACATAAATTAAACAGATATTTTGATGTTGAACAATTGTACAGACTACAACATGCATATTAATATGTAGATTGGTGCAGAAATATTTAGTTGATCAGCAAAATCTAGTATGACAAAAATAATAGTCACATTTCCTTTTTTATGAAGTTAAAATGCAGCTGATATGGAGACATTGATACGAATACCACTAAATGTGAGAAGTTATTAGTCTAATGGAATCAGATGGTTAGCTGAGAAAATAAAGCTATTGTCAAACAGTCTTACCTACAAAAAGAAATTAAGCCAAAATGTTTTGAACAAATACAATAATAATGAAAAAAGTATGTTTGATGCAGTTACCATTGCAAAATGCCCTATTCCCCTGCCCCACCCCCAAATACAAACAACACATGAAGCAAAAGCAGTATATTCTCCCACAAAATGACTGGGGCATTTTGTAAAGGCAGATGAATGATATCAGACAAGACTTATCACATATGCTTTTATCTCCTAGTGACAGTTCTTTTAAAGAAAGATACGTTGTTCATGTAGCATTTTATGATGAAATGTTGCTAAATCTGTAAAATTGAACAATAGTGAAGACACTGCTATTGCGTCAAGAGAACTTGAAAAAAATACTGTTGTGCTTTTTTGTTTGCAGCATTCAGAGCATTCACTGAGGAATACAAAGTAAAGTTCATTAAACTCAGTAGAACTAATAATAGTCATGCTACTGTACCTATGAAACTAACACAGTGATAACTTATAAACATGAATTAGTACATATTTTTATTTGATATTTACAGTGGTCTTAAAGCAATAGGCTATGTATTCAACTCTCAGTTTCTTTTTACACTAATCCCTCCATTTTTCAGCTTATCAGCATGGCTCCTTTGACTCTTGAAAGCTATATACATAAAACTCTGTGTAACTCTTAAAATTAAGAGGTATAAATCCAGAACTCTGCATCCTAGCAGAGGTACCCATGATTGTCCCCAACAGTGTTTTTCTTTTCTGAATTTTGTAATGTGTTAGAAACTGTTCCTTTTGCCTAAAGCTATATTGCTCCATCCTTCAGTTTTATACAGGCAGAATTCTGTTGCCCTTCTGCTTAAGGACTTCAAGAACAGGCATAAATGTTTTGTATTCTGAACCTCCACTGAGAGATGCTATCTGAGCAAAATGTAGAGCAAAAAAGTCGAGCAAAAATGTCAGTATAAGACTTTCACCTTGAAATCATTAAAAAAAGTTAGAAAATGAATAGGCTTTTTATTCCTTGGTTTACATTTTACAAGATCGGTCGTAGATATCAGAGCAACTGAGCACATGATCAAAACCCTACTAGACCTGCAATTTAAATAAATTTCAACTGATGATCCAATTGGCAGATTGACACAAAATATTGAAGCTGAGCCTCTGATGCTCTGTCAACATCTGACCATTGCACAGGCATGTGCTTTTATTCACACCAGCATAAATTAAGATTTACTATTAAGTGATACAGGGCTACTTGCAGTAAATTAAAAGCTTCCACTGATTCAATGATTTTGAAGTAAGGGTCAGTGTAGGGCTGTCTGCACTGTCTTAATCAAATGTAACACCAGCTTCAGAGTAAACTGACTGTAGAAACGTGATATTTAAAAGAGTGTGGTATGAACTGCAAACCACAACTATCCAGGGCTTATCAAGAATTTACTGTTTTATTGTTCCACCTGGGTTAAGTTGGAGAATGCACTGGGGACAATTTAATCTTTGACTCTTTTTATGAAATACCACTGGTGGAAATGGTAAAATTTCCTTGAGTAAGGGATTTAGCCAAGACTACATGGACTGGAGGTAATAAACCATGATGGAAATAGTCTGTGTCTACATTAGCAAGCAGTACAACACAATAGAAGCAGATTTGTTAAGGAAAACAGTTTCTACTGATATTTTACTTTATGTCTATCAAGAGTACTATAATTTTGGACTAGCTCTAGTCTCATACCAAGGCCTGAGTGATTTGTACTGCTTGCAGCACAGGAGGTGCCCTTATAGAACAAGTTTTTCTGGTTCAGCTTCACCTAAAAGTAATCCAGTTTTCAAGGTCCAAGATTGCTCTCTGTTGTGAACCAAAGTAATAAAAATGTATTGGACAAGAAACAAATGTTCACACTTATGCTGATTTTTTTTGATAGCATTTAGCAATCAACTGCTTTTACAAAAGCTCTTGCAAAAGCACTGAACAAATGCACTGAAACATCTTGCAGGTTGAGGGGGATACTGGGAGAGTCGGAGCATTTGAAAACTAGAAAATGTGATTCTGTGAGATTGTATGGCTGCAACAATAGCAGAGTGAAATGACCCTCAGTTCTTTGTGCTCGTTGGTTCAAATGCAACAGAGTCCATCTGGCCGTTGGCACCAACCACACTACCAAAATTCTTTTCTGATAAATGAGACACACCTATCATCCTGTTTGGTGGGTTGTCTTCTAAGTGTTCCCAAGAAGAAGAAAAGGTTGGTGTTTGGAGGGCAGTTGGAAGAGATCCAAAGATCAATAAAGATAAGAACACACTATCTTTTTCAGGAAAGTCTTATGAAAAATGATTACAGATCAGACGTTCTTGTAGCAGGAAAGTAGGTAATAGCATCACTGGAAACCTCAGTAGAGACTAGTTGGTTCTAGGCTGTTGGTTCTAGACTAAAAGTTAAGATGGAGTAGGACTGGATTGAAATCTTTTGCTACTTGCATTTTTACTTCATTAAGTGTGAACAAGGATTATTTTATATATATTTTACTATATCTCTTCTTTATATAGTATATTAAAGCATGCCTTGTTTACTTACAGTTTTCTGCCTTTCTTCGCCTTTGCTGTAATTGCATTTCTTGCTCAATCTGTTCTGGCTACTTTGAAAAAAAGGTGTTTCTTGCATTTTTTTAAAATATTTTTGTATGAACAAAATGTTAAACTTTATTTTCTGTCCAAATGAATCAAAAAAATATATGAATGAATCAAAAATTATATGAATGAAAAATACCAGTCAGGCAGTCCCTGGATGACTGTATTTGTGATAGGGGTTGAAAAAGACAACTGTCTTTTGTACTGCACTGTGGTTTACAGATGAGATTGGAGGAATAAAGATAAATAATGTGAAGGTAAATCTTGTTTAAAATAGATCTAAGGAAACAGAAACTCAGTCTGCATGTACAGAGAGAGACTTACTTTTTAAAAAAATGTTTTTTCAAGGAATAAAAACATGGTGCCTGGTGCTACCTGTTAGGGAACCTTTTGTTTTGATTTATGAATGCTATAGGCAAAATTACAGTTTTTGGTACAGTTTCGGTTACATAATATTCTGGTAAAAAGCTCTCCAAGTCAGTTGCTCTAGTGTTAGATCAGATATCACCTCTCTAACATCACTAACATTTGAATTTTGAGACCAATTTTGAAGTGAGGACACTGCATTTGATTGCTGCATGAGCACAGAGGCTCCTATGTTCTATACAATGAAGCATTAAAAGGCCTTTTGTGTTTTTATTTTAAAAAAGTGATTTTTTTGTATAAATTCTGTAGTGCAATAACTTCCTACACCATGTTACATTCTTTGCGTTATATGCTTCCCCTGTAAACAGCTTTCCTGTATGAACTTCCTTTGCAGTTTGTGCGATATATTATTCCCCCCACCCGAGATTTGGATTAATGTGGCTACTTCCTCAAAAAAGTGTCTGATCATTCTGTGAACATCTTATATATGTGTACATTTGGTTTCGTCATTGAAGAGGAATTAAAATATTAATTCAGGATTCTGCAGTTAGTATAAAATATAAAAAAATAGACTGATTGCAAAGCTATGTCCCTGAACAATCTTCATTTTCCAGCAATACAAAGAGTCAGACTCCTTTCAGGTGCACAGGGGAGTAACTTCATCTTTAAGACTCCTTAAGGAGTTTTTAAATTCCAGAAGCATTGGAGACTGACTCCAGAACTCAAACCAAGCCCTCCCCTTAGTGTGGTAAATGGGTACTAAGTCTGAAATGGCTTCAAAGTTTTAGAAAACTGGAAGAATATACTCAGGTCATTTTGCATAATTTGCTACATGGCAATTTATGATGAATGAAGTGATCCTGGACTGCACGTCTTACACCTACCATATACTGGAATGAAAGCAAGGTCCAGTCCTGCAGCTGCTCAAGTAAATGTTCTGATCAGATACTATACATGAGCTAGGTATTCAGGAGTGGATCTTGTGTATGCAGTCAAGACTAGAAAAACCAACTATCTAAACCTGTGCTTCTGGAAATAATATTCAACATAGTCAAAAATATATATTGAAATGATACCAAAAGCACTTCTAAAGCTTGATCCTTTCAAAAAAATACAACATCTATTAATAAGGAGAATTGCATTTCTTTGCTTGTACGATTTCAAAATAAATGTGCTTCTCTGAAAACATTTAAAATATGGCAGTCAATAAAGTCTCGGTCTTCTCATAATTTATACAGTTAAAACTCCTGTTGGTGTTAATCAAGAGAGAGAGACTCTTGCCATCCTCATTTATATTTCAGTCAGTCCCTTTTTCTGTCAGACTCCCATTGGTGTCAGAGGAAATTCATCTGCACACAGACTGAATCTTTTTTTTTTTTTAACCACTATTGAATTTTTAGTGATTTTAATAGTGCAGAATCAGGTTTGCAGAAAGTTTAGCTCAGGTGAGCTTAAGGAATTGAATCATTTCTCCTGCATCACGTTCCCTATGGCTGGACTCCTCCCTTTCCACCAAGTGGCACAGACCTGAGAAGTCTTTTCCAAATCGTAAGGGTCACCTGGGAGAAAAAACACAGAGAAGGAACACAACACAGACCTCAGTTTTGCCAGAACAACATCATTATCTGGAGTGGGAGTTTTCTGTGGATCCAGAGCATGGGATCAGATCCCATTTGGACTTAATTTGGTCTTCATTAATTCACTAGGATGTAAAGG
The DNA here is from genome assembly GCA_033558105.1 of Coccyzus lansbergi. Classification (NCBI taxonomy): domain Eukaryota; kingdom Metazoa; phylum Chordata; class Aves; order Cuculiformes; family Coccyzidae; genus Coccyzus; species Coccyzus lansbergi. The sequence goes on from JAUMJK010000470.1 coordinate 412,623, forward strand.
CAGATCGAACAGGCCCACGTGATTTCATAAAACTGCACATAGAAAATACAGACTAACACTTTAGGCATATAAAAATTGACTGGCATTTTAGTCACTGGAAATATCTAGGAAGAAAAAAAATAAATATAGAAGATTAGTGACTATAAAATATTTGAGCTAAGTTTTGAAACAGTCAGACACATCATGATCGAAAAATGTTAAGCAGAATGCCATAGAAATTGGTAACACAATGCAGCAACAAGTTGCATTGAACTGCAAGTAAGGACAAAAAAATTTAAAAAAATTTATTTTCAGAATTAATGACCAGACATTGTTCAGAAAAAATAACATTCTATTCTAAGTTTTTCAAATGACTGAAGAGAAACCTCAGTGTTATTTTCTTATGGAAACCAAAAAACTTCTAGAAATATAGACTTCCCCCCCATTTTGTTTTTTAATGAAAGGATTGCCCTGTGCTCATTGCTTCATCCAGCCACCACATCCCTATTCTGGGGAGTTTTGAACTCGCCTCTTGTCCTTGGTCCAAGCTTGAGTGAGGTTTGTGGCATCAACCCAGCCATTTCAAGCAGAGGGTAATGCTGCAGCTAAAATGATTGATCTTTTGCATTAAATGCAATAGGTGTCTAACTTTTACTCTTTTAAGTGACAGAAAATGACACTTCAGTAAAAATTAACCTAGGACCACCATAGGAAGTAGAAGTCGGCTGTTACAAATCACAAGTTGGTTGGTCTTAACTGCTTTTAAGGCTTCCACTCTTGCTGCCTCAGCATTCTCGCAATGCTTGCTATTACAGTGCTCACCAGGAAGAAGAATTCGCTCCCTTCTGTGCATAGGTGAAAGGCCCAATCTCCGCCAGAAGCCTGTGGAGGAGTGGGAAACTGATGCTAGAATTTCTGAACACCTCCTCAGACTTCTAACTGCTGGACCCTCTGGCTATTAGCTGCAAGGCTGCACTACTGCTCTTACAAAACTGTTGTAATGGAGTATCCAATTTCAGCAGAAAATCAAAGTACAACCAAAAAATACATCTATTCTGTTTTCCTAAAAACTACCCCAAAAGAATATTTTGTAGGACATGCCTGTGTAGCAGCATACCTTTGCTTATGATTAGGGTTGATTAACTGAGTAAACTTTTAATGATACAGGGAATTAAAGTGATCTCTGGACTTTTTATATTATAGCATGGGAAGCTATTGATACTGGAAAAACTTCATAGTTTTTTCAGGCAGTGGTTGAATGGGTACTTTGTAATGAAGGCTTTGGTTCAGCACCTTTCTTTTACAAAGCTGGAGAATATCAGAAACAAAAGCTGCTTTGGCAGGATTTGCATTTCCCTTTATTTAAGTATAGGGGAAAGCCTATACTCTGCTTTTGTAACAACCATGGGCATGTACGCTCAGGCAGAGTTGGTAAATCAGGTGATACCTTCTGTCAGTCCAAATGATTGAACTGAAAAGCACAGACAAGCTTTGGGTCATGGAAGACCTAGGGCAAGTTACGTGTACTTGAAGCCCATTTTTTCCAGCTATGATTTGTGATAATGAAAGGTACTACTTTCTCCTACAAAGCTTGTCTCTTGTGTCCTTACAACATAACAGCTTCAACAACATTGCCATTATTGAAATATGGGCATTGCATGTAAAGGAAAGGGAAAGAGAGCTCAAAGATCATGTAAGAGCAAATATTGTTAAATCAAAAGAAAAAAATAACGTGTAATATAATTTTTAATACCAAGTTAAAAGAAATATTCTAAGAGATTGAGAACTTTGGGATATGTCTATATAGCCATTTGGCACTATTCATTGCCACAGAAATAACTCTATGTTTTTTTTATCTTAAAATGGAAGTTTGGGGTTTTTTTTCTCTCAGTTATGAAATGTTGGCAGTTTTCTATAAAAATATCAAATGCTTCAAGTTCTGGTCATTAAATCTTTGCTTTTCCTCACAGGATCATTAATTAAACTGACAAATACAGTAACTGAAGTTATGCAAATAAAAAAACCCTTCATGATTTACAGCACAGATAAACTAAAATACTGCACTGCTTAATTAACAGATATACTCATGAGCTTTTTAACAGAAAGCAAGATATGTGAGATGCTTTAAGTAGAAGTTGCAATTTTGCAACATAAGTCTGTACAAAACCTCCAGGCAGCACGCTGTGAAGGAAGTACCTGTGTCCCAGGAAATGCTTTTTCCATAAATCCTTGTTAACAGTAGCTTTCCCCCCAACCCCAAACTATTTACAAATATATGCATTTTGCAAGCTCAAAGCACCTTGTTTCACATCTTTATGAACACATGCATTGACATTTCATCCTTTCATGTGCAAATTCTAAAATTCATTGTAGCCAAGAAAAGAAAAAATTTAAAAGAGATCAAATTCTGTCTACAATCATAAGTGAAAGGATCAAAAATGTCAGATGTTGCAGAACACTGGCTCATAACAGAGCTCTCTTTATTTTATTCACTGTTCTTGAGTCTTTTTTTTCCCTTTTTTTTCAGTTTGTTACAAAAAGCGGTCTTTTTTTTAAATTAAACAGTATTTAAACTAAACAACTCTTCATGCCATGCAAAAATAATATTTTATGCACTTTTTTGAGGCTTTCCTTGTTTTAGTTCATAGGCATTACTAACTGTTTAAGAAAAGGTATTTTTATTGCTTTTGTAACTAGTCACATGCTAGTTTCACGCGTTGGACAGTAACCAGTTTCTCCTGGACTTGAATGGATTTCTGGGGCAAATAAATGGTTTTCCATTCTGTGATCTTCTTGGTTGCTGTCTTTCTTTACCTCACCCACAGCATGGTAAATGTCTTGAGTACAGTTGTGGCTCATGCTTTTGGGTGAAGAGCTGACCTGTGGCTCCTCTGTTAAATGGTTGCCATCATTGTGTTTATCCCCACAGTAATTTGTCTTGATATCCTGTTGCTTTTCATGTTGTATGCCATGTAGCTCCATAAATTCTTCCTCTTCTCCAGTGTCTATTTCAGTGAAGCTCCTCCTCTCTTTTGAAGGGAAAGTGAAAATCTTTTGTTTGGGAAAGAGAGGGGATGATTTTTTAACAGGTCCCTGACAAAGTGCAGATGCATCAGCACCAAGTAAAGGTCGTTCACCTTGGGGTGAATTTTCTTCTAGGAGAATAGTGCTGATATGCTGAGGGGTGACCTGTGTGAAGTCTGCTTCTGCCGTTACTGGCAGTGGCCTTGCTGTGCTAGGTGGAGTTTGAGGAGCACCACCTCTACTGTCTTTAAAATTAACTTTAAGTGATCTAGATTTTAATGGGTTGTTACCTTTCAGGGAACTTTTTGGACTTTCCATGGCGGTGTCTAAATGCAAATGACCATGCAAAACAGTTTGGGTTCCACTGCTGTCGCTGATAACAGCTCTGTCAATTGGATTATAGTCAAAGGTGACATCAGTTGGAGAAAACATTCTTTCTTTTGTGAATGGTATAAACTGAGAACTCCTTACTCTTTGGTTGTCTTCCAGGCCAACAGCATCAGCTGGAAATCTCATTTGCAAGTGAGAGCCAGGAAAAAGAGAAAGGGGAGACCTCTCAGTTTCTGTGAAGTCAGTTGCACAACTGGCAAAACTGTCGATGCTGGATGTGCTTCTCATGTCTGTTATGATATCTGTAGGTCCAGTTGGCAATGGATCTCTCTGACCTGCAACTTCTTCCATTTCTATCTCTTCTTCATACACAGGTGGCTTTGCTGACTGGTCTTGGTAACCAGCATTAAGATTAGGCTGAGAGTGAGTTTTAGTAATTTCATTATACAACATCTCCAGTTTTTGGGCACTGAGGTGCTGAGGGCTGGAGGATGCTGCAGCGTTGTTTAATTGCTCATGAGAATCTTGTTGACTAACTTCTTGGTATTTGTTCTCATAAGACTTGTTTGAGCTTGTTTCAGACATTGTCCTTCTGGCCCATTTCCACCGGCTTGGGGACAAGTGGTTGTCATCAGGTGTCTCCTTTGGATTAACTGCTTCTCCTGGTTTACCTGAATCTACTGCTACATCTATCATTTCCATACTGCGAGCAAAGGCATCTTTCAAGTTCATGGAGACAATGCTGCCATTTCTTTTAGCTCTCTCAAGTGCTTCTCTTCTCTTAATTGCCTTCTCCTGTCTTTTTTGCTCCTTGTAAAACTCTGAGAAATTGTTCACAATAATTGGTATGGGCAGGGCTATGACCAGCACTCCAGCAATACAGCAAAGTCCTCCAACTATTTTACCTAATAATGTCTTTGGATAAATGTCACCATATCCTACAGTAGTCATAGTGATTGTTGCCCACCAGAATGATGCAGGGATACTTGTAAATTTTGTAGCATCTTCATCCTTTTCAGCAAAGAATACAAGACTCGAAAATATCATTATTCCCATGGCTAAAAATAATATCAACAAGCCCAATTCATTGTAACTCCGCCTGAGTGTAAAACCTAAAGACTGAAGGCCTGTTGAATGTCTGGCAAGCTTAAGAATCCTTAGGATCCTCATAATACGAAATATCTGAACCACACGTCTGACGTTTTGGAATTGCAGGACACTTTTGTTGGACTCTGTGAGGAAAATGGTGACATAGTATGGCAAGATAGCCAGTAAGTCAATGACATTTAATGGGCCTTTGAAGAACTTCCACTTATTTGGTGAGGACAGAAAACGCAAAAGGTACTCCATGGTAAACCAAGCAATACACACAGCTTCAACGTGTGCTAGCTGAGGGTTATCATTTGGCTGCCCAAATTCATCTATTTCTTGAAGCTCTGGCAGTGTGTTAAGAGACAAAGCAATAGTGGACAGTACGATGAACAGAATGGACACAATGGCCAAAATCTGTAAAACAAAATAAACAATGTATTGGTTAGACTCGTACAAGTGTATTTGTCAGGGCTTGCTTTAAATCCTTTCAAATGTGTGTGTGTCAAATAAACTATGAACAGTGGAAGCTGTTTTGGCTTCTGCATTCATTATTTTGCTTTAATGTTTTGATTTTTGCAGAGAGGAGACATTAGAATCATCTTAGACCTGGTCAGAACATGATGGTTTTACTTACTGCAGTAAACCAATTCATTTTGGAAAGCAAGCTATGACTGGCCTTAGCAGTTTTAAATTACAATGGGAGGTGATATCTAATATTGCAAGCTGCCAAGTGAAAAATAGTTCCCACTAATGTGCAGAACATTATTGGTTTTCTGCATGAATGGTAATTATATAAAACATAACAGAGCGCAGAGTAGGGACAGAAATACCATGTGTAAACTGTCAATTTAGTACTATATTGTGCATGCCTTCCTAAATTATGAGCCAAATTGTTCAGGAGACTAGTCTGGCTGAATTATCATGTCTAGACAAATTTCAGGTGCTACAAGCATTGAAGGTACTGGCCCTGAATTAGGTTGAGAGCAAGACGTTAAAAAGTAATCAGTTGTATCAAGGTGAACACAGTTTCTCATCATGACTAAAATGCACAAGTAGATGAATGCTTCCTAGAAATAATGTTCCAGTTTCTGTCTCAGGAGATAGGTCTGAAATATTTTGTCATTCATTTTGACGCAGTTCAGCCACTTCCATACCTCACATCCTTGCACTTTGCCTGGACTAGCAGGTCATTCTCATTTACAGGACCAATATTATGAGAAAAGAATTTAATCTATCAGAGAACCTAATGGTTTTACTACAAAGTTTATTTATTTCTACTTAAAAGAATATAGGCAGCTTTGTAGTGGTGTGAAGTGTTCAAGTGATGTAAAAGTTATTATAACACTTTACTTAGCAAAATATATTGTGTTGGTTAGAAGTCCTAAATGAATTCAGATTTCTGTTAGAAATACTAAAATAAATTGTTCTATTAGAAAAAATAAAATTAATTTGTTTGAAAGCTCAATTTAAGCTTATTCATAAAAGCATTTGCTCTCATTTCTCAGAAATGGTACTGTTAAATCCATTTGGTGATGTTTGGTGTACTTCTAAGGACAGACTAAGTCTGACAAAATAGCTGTAATACCCAGGAAGTGCAAAATGCAGCTAAGAAGAATGCTTGGGTGAGGAGTATATGGGGATAAATTGGTCACAGGGGTGATAACAGCACCAGGGATAGAAAGGCTGCCTCACTCTTACTTTGAGAATAATAGCAGTAAGCCTGTTTCAGCTATGGGTTACTAAGCACAAATTCAGCTCTCTAAGCACTACCTGAAATTGCTCGTTTGGCACCATCTCATACTTATGTGCCATCTTTGGCCTTTCTTCAGCTAATAATAGTACAGAACAGGTAGAACTTTTCATATTTTGGAGTATTCCAAACAGATTTGTATCTCTCCCTACCAGGGCTGCTTCTCCTTCTCTTTTATTTAAAAAAAAAAAACAAACCCAAACATTTCTATTGGAATAGTAAGATCCATTTATTTCTCCTGCCAAGTGAGTTGTGGACCACCCATCTTCATCCTTCATACAGTCTGTTCAGAAAGTATGCTTTGTCTAATCTATCCTATTTAGAAGGACTATGCATCCCTTTAAAACAACAGCAAAACAAGTAATTCTTACTAAAGAATGAAGGTAATAACACATAACTAGGCAGGGCTGATTAATGGAATTTGTGAATTCTTCTGGCTAGGAGAAGGCAGACAAAAGGCAACACTATTGGAGAACAATAACTATCTTTCAAACTGTGAAATTTGCCTTTATCACTTTGAAGAAGTTTGAAGCTTAAATAAAGTATATTAGGTTCTCCACTTCTCTGAAATTACTGTGAAATAACTAATGCAAGCTTGAGTTCTCCAGCATACTCAGTAACATAATTATACTTTCAGAATTCAAAGAACAAATAAACATGGCACACATCTGAATTGTTGAGCTTGCAGTTTCTGTCAAACCGATTGCTTCCTCATTGGGGCCACCATCACAACGTAAATAACAGCATAGAAAAAGCTACACTGTACCAAGACACAATTACTTGATGAGCATTGTTCTTAAAATAATAGCATGTCTGCCCCCAGATTGTCATCAAACTGGTTTTCATTAGAAAACACTGGCATTTTGGTCTGTCACAGGGATTTTATTTTATGCTCAAATGTTCACCAGCATACAAAAGATCCTGGCAAAAGAGCTGAGTCAATGTACAGCACCCTTTCTTGGACTGTGTGTCAATGCTAAAACTTCACGCGTTTCACAGGTCTTGAATACAAAATTTTTCTCTTCAGACCTACCACCCAAGGTGTTTTATGGACAACAACCATCTATCTGTTTGTTCCAGTCATTCATTCACATGTTGGTAACATGCAAGCCTGAACTCTGCCAGCTATTTGAACAAAATCTACAGATTAGTGGGGCTGGAATTGTTAATGTTTTATATGTATCACCAATAAGTATAAATCTTCACTCAATGAAAAAAATTTACTGCAAAAGAAAATATTTTGATTTTTTCTCATGGAAGAATCTCAAGGTTTTTTTCAATCTGAGACTAATTACAGTTGTGTGTCATTCTACACACAGTATGTTTTAATTATTGCATATTATTAGATTTTATAACTCATTAGGCAAAGAACAGCAGAGGATCACTGTGAAGAACAATGAGAAAAAGAAGTAGAAAAAAGGAACTCCCTGCTCCCTGTCTACTTAAAGAACACTTTGCAGAAGCATTATCCTGGTAAATCCAGGCTTATATTAACGGAAGTACTGAGTATATAAGAAAGCCATGTAGTAACCAACTCAACTAGCTATGATGATACAGAAGAGTAAATAACCCCTCTGCTTTACCAGTAAAACTTCCTGTGTTCTGAGCATATTCCTGGAACTGTATTCTGGACTGAAATGCCTGTAAAAATTAGCATACTCCAAGGAGCAATCTGTGACCACAATTTAGCTATGTAATACTTGACATACTATAAAATACATAATCTGCATTTCAGAATATAAACAACAGTCTGTTTGAATGAGTGATTCTGGCAGTTTATGTCATTTAGCTATGGCTCCACAAAACAACATAAAAATCCAACTCATTAAAATTTAAAAATATTTCCTTATAAACTGCAAAATGCTTCTAAAGGAATGCATATACTTAAATACCATTTCTATGGGCTGGATATGAGACATTTGAATCTGCTGCTGATGCAATGAATAGTTAAACATTCCTCAAATTAAAGATGCAGTCTTAACAGGCTTCTCCACATACTATTGTTCTGATTGTTGTGGGGGGAAGCACTGGTAGCAATCTGAAAATGTAGTGGCTTTCTAGTATGAAATAGCCACTGAAATCTGTATTTTTTCCTGTGCATTCAACTCATTACTCAATATTGCCAGGACTGTGAGGATTTCTGCATGAAATGAGCATATGATTGAGGCAGAAAGGACAGATGTAATGATAAATATATCTATCAACGTGTAATCAGCTAAAACTGTATTAGCATTGTTGTTTCCTTAGTATTTTCTTTGTTCCAGAGTAGGATCCAGGGTAGCACCTAGACAATTAAAATAACGGAGAGCAGTATAGTCTCATTACTTTTCAAATCTCTAACCTCTACAGGTGCTGAAATTTATCAGACTTTTAAATATTCTTCCCTTTCTGCATTTAAATGTATGGTAAATAATATCTTCAAATATTGCTCTGGCCATATCTTTAGATTTGACTTTAGAAAAAAACTCAGAAAAAGTAGTGATTGTTCTGATTTTCAAATACTTCTGGTAACTGTTTTCTGGAGAACAGATATCAAGCTTCTTGGGCCCTTAGCTATATGCTCTCCAAGGTATCTGCTCTTGGGAAAGAGGTGCCTAGATCTAGATTTAGGTAGAGAGATAGCTGGAGTTGGTCTAAGTTCTTCAGAGAAACTTGAGTGCTAGCGAGTGCTGTAGCCAGCAGACCACACTGTATCTTACATCAAAGTGTCCTCCACCTGTAGTAAAGAGCTCCCAGATTGCTCCCGAACAGTCCACTGACTCACAGCTACACTGGCAGAAGTTGAAGCTCAGATCATGGAGGTTTTCATTACTCTGAGGGAGTAACCCATGACAGTGGAAGCCATAATTGTATGCATGATGAGAAGTTTATACAATTCAGTTTGAATCAGCAGCATCCTTTACTGTCAACAGACTTCACATTGTGATTTTGAGTTTGCAACTGAATGGAACAAAAAGTTTTGCTTAGTAGGAGCACTGTCTTCTAAATCTGCCTAAATATATGTGTGTTCAGTTCTTGACACCTGTGACTATCCAAATGAGATGCTCATCAGTCTGTAGACATTTAGGGGAAGGGGCCATCACACCTTCCTTCAGTAATACAAAGGAGAAGCCCATTTTTACAAACTACATAAGTAGAAAGATATTTTACCAGCTTATGATAGCACTTAATCAGCACAGCACAGTGGCACTGCCTTCACTAGCTGTCACTGCTGTTCCTTGCTAGATATTGCAGAACAAGGTTGTGAGATACATCTCTGTCCCTGGTCTCTTCATTGCCTCCCTTCGGTGTGTCTTCCCAGTTACAAGGATTACTACTTGCTTCTGGCCTATGATTCTACATTGTGCCGTTCTGCAGAGAGGATTGTATTCAGCTCACACATGCCTGCTGGCAATTCTGCACTCAAAATCTGTACTGGTGTATCACAGCTCTAATCAGGAACAGTCCTGCAGACTTAGAATTCTCTTACTTTGAATTAGAGGTTTCAACAGAACACACCGAAAAATTTCAACAAAGCAGCAAGACGTTTTGCTGATAACAAAATATGGCTCTTACTATGTGGTGCTCTTTATTAACATAAGGTCCTTGGCCAGATGAAATGAAAAAAGGGACAAATGGAGACAAACCCTGCTCGGATTTGGTTCAAACTGGAATGTCATATAGTTATGCCAAGCCCTAAGCATGCCCCATCTAGTAATTCTTAATAGTTCTTCAATACTGAAAACTGTGTTAGAATAGGGGTGTTGTACATGTTTGCATATACTCCTCCCCTTTAGTCACAGAATATTTCATTGCTGGTTATAGAAATTGGGCCAACTTAAATTTATCCTAAAGCTATTACTAATAATTAAATGAAACATCAGCCTGCAGTTGAAGTATTCTCAAGTACCTCAATCTCTGCTTTCTTATTAGTGGAACAGAATCAGTACTTGCAAAAGTGAAAACAAAATTTCATGATATAATAAGAAAGAAGTTGATATCATTCTGCCATACCATCTCAAAACAGGCATCTTCTGTAGTTATCTCACAGGGAAAATTAACAATGCTTATGCATATCTACCCTTTCAGACCACACATGCAATCTGTTTATACTTCTCTAGCATAACCTCTGATTGAAGATTCCTAGCACAGGTCTAACAGCTACAAATAGAATAGAATGTTTAATTTCTGAAAAATAAGATCATTGAATCATAGAACCATAGAGTCACCAGGTTGGAAGAGACCCACCAGATCATTGAGTCCAACCATTCCTATCAAACACTAAACTATGTTCCTCAGCACCTTGTCCACCTGTCCCTTAAACCCCTCCAGGAAAGGTGACTCAACCCCTACCCTGGGTAGCCTCTGCCAGTGCCCAATGACCCTTTCTGCGAAAATTTTTTCCTAATGTCCAGCCTAAATCTCCCCTGGTAGAGCTTGAGGTCATTCCCTCTCACCCTGTCCCCTGTCCCTTGGGAGAAGAGCCCAGCTCCCTCCTCTCTACAACCTCCTTTCAGGTAGTTGTGGCATACAAAGTGAGAACAGGTTTTTCTGTCGGTTCATTTACACTAGAGTCAAAGGTTTCTACACGGTCTTGGCAAGCTCACAATGAGTGAAGATGCAGCTGGTATTGAACTGGCACAGACGCATATTGGATCTCCATCCTTAATAATTTAACAAAATAACATAAATTTACTTCAGTTTATTGCTCTGTCACAGTTGCCCTTTCAGGAACACATCTGATAATGGTTCTGACAGCCTGCTTAATCACTGAACAGCCTCTCTCTGCTACTCTTGATCTCCTTTCTTGATGACATTATTTAGAATTCTGACCTTTCATTTCCATTTTTTTCCTAGATAATTTTATTAATATTTTTAAGGACTCAATTTGAATGTTCTTCATTGATCTTTCAGGGATATTCATTAAGCCTGACATTAACCTCCATATATGACTCTTAAGCTCTTAGTTTTGTATTTACCTAGTATTTGAGTCATGCAGAGTCTTGTCTTTGTCTCTTGGAACTGGGATGAATGTCACCTCTAAAGCTTACTCTAGAAATGCTCGTTTAGGAGATTTTTCACCAAAGATACAATGACTGGCTACATACATTCCCTATCATATTTTTAGATTTGAGAAGTGGCTACTAGTTCATGAGTAGATGAGTAGCCACTGCTCTGTCTTAAGCTTGACACACCTAGGTTCCCATTAAGGTAGTGAATACAAATACTTCTAGACGGTTTATTCATGATTCCATGAAGTCCACTAGTGACTCTATCTAAGCAGTCATTTCTTAAGTGGCCAGGAATTTGCTATGCTATCGAGATCATCCAGACTGTGAGCCAGTATGTGTACTAGTGAAACTGAGGGCAGGTAGTCAAAGGGGTTGCATTTGCTTCTGCAATGTGATGTCCTTCAGATCTGTCCCTCAGGAGGCTCAGGGTGGGTAGTAGTTTGCTTCACACCAATGCCAGTATGCACAAGAAACTAATGATGATAACAACAGTTTGGTCATAATGAAAACAAGCCTAGCAGAAAGAGTAATTGTGGAGACATTTTATAGGGAAGAAGGACTTGATGTTGTGGGCCTTGTTGACATCGAACAACTCTTGACAAGACCTTGAAACAGAGAGCTGAGAGAAAAACAAGAGCTAGTTTGGTGAGAAGAAGAAGCAACTGAGAGAAAAACAAAAGAAGAAAAATATCAACATGGTTAATTTTAGTGTAACTTGTTTATTAGCATGCACAGTTGTTTAGTCCATAATATGTTAGTAATAGCCTCATGGACAACCACCTTTAGCCAACAATACATGGTAGGTAGCCTTGTGGACAGCCTGTTATGTAACCCAAAAGGGTATATAAAGAAACAGCTAACTCAATAAAAAGTCTTCAATCCATCAGACTGAAGTCCATGTCTCAACCCCCTCGTCAAGTAATAACAGGTAGTTAAAACTGAGATTTTTACCCTTAAGTCACTCAGACTTCTTCAGGCATAGCTATATCTAAGCAATGTAGTTTGAAACTGGTGCTGGTACATTTACCTGACCTGAGTAACTACGACTGTCTTGGTACATCCTTCACTTCAGAAATTCAGCATAAAGCATTTCTGTGTAGTTGATATCCTTCCTGCTTAAAAGCCCTGCATGAACTACAGTTTTTCACAGAACCTTTTCATATCTATCCTTCTACCGCTTTGTGCTGACCTTCCCATTTCATAGACTTAGATATACCCTGGAAGACCTAGAATTTCAGAGTATCCTATGCTCTTTGAAAGCAGCCTGATATACTTCCGATTTTAATTAACAGCAATGAAGTATAACTCTCCTACAACTCTGTACCAGGTAAATTACTATGGTTTTGTATTTATGCTTTTAGGGAAACTATAGAAGAATACAGCCCTCCTGCAGCCTGTACGTCCTGCAGTCTCCTGGCCAAACTGTATTTAGTTAATGACTTGATTATTCCTTTAGGGAAGGATGACTTTGGGATTTGCTCCACTTAGAATTTTAGCATCGGGATTTAGTAAACTGTATGTTTGAGAAATTGATTATGGCAGAACACAGAGAACATAGAGATGGCTTGGTATAAGGCAATCTTCCAGATGATAATATGGGAAAATGAGAGCCCTGGGAATATGGACTGGATTTCTGTGAATCTGAACACAGGGGCCATTAAAGTCTATTAAAACAAAAGTAGAAAATCAAATAGAACATTGCTAAAATTTGCAGGATGTATTTACTAAGGGTTGTGACTAAAATGTGGTGACAGAGATCTTGGAGACCAGAGAAGTTGCACTAGGCACAAGTAACAGGCAATGGATTGCAAGCGTGACCATTAGCTGGATCTTAAGCACCACCCCCAAAAAGACTTCTGTAATTAATAAGGAGCAAAAGTTTAGGATGATACAGGGAGTATCTGCTAGACTGGCAGATCTTAAGTTGTCACAGATGAAGACGATCTTCATAGTTTTGGAAGAGGCATATGTATTCAGTTCAACATCAATGGAGAAAACTCGGAATACCGTTTATTTGGCACAAAGCTAATGAGCATTAGACTGGCCTTGTTAATAGATGAAAATCCATACCAGGTCAGTTCTAATATTTTTTGTTGGAATAGCAAAAGTCTATTTCAGCAGGACACATGAAGTGAATTATTTACTGATAAACAGCAAAATCCACACTAGTATTTAATGTACAAGAAAGACAGATCCAAAGTCAGTGTAAGTGAATAGCTTTATTTTTTTTTTTCACTAGGAATTGGGTAAGCCTGTGAATTTGTTTGTCACATTACTGACAGAATTGGAGCTAGTACCTGCTTGAAATTATAGTGTGACTAGTATAATGAATTAAATCATTTAATGTAATGCAGGGTGCAATGAAAAAAAAAGTATATCTAGCTAAAGCTTTATTTGCTCTATATGAATGGCAGAAATTTAACTTCACATTACAGATAAAATATTATCTTCAAGAGTCATGTTAAAGGCTTAATTTATAAAACAGTTTTATGTCTGCATAGTTTTTTGATGTCCCTAAATACTATTTTTGATGAAAATATTTGCCCCTATGTGTAAGAAATGACAGCTAAATTTATCAAAAGTAAATAAGATGCTTTTAGGGAAGTCCCCGCATGTTGTCACTCAGAAGTTTTTTAAACCTTTGAGGATCACAAGTGACATGTTTCTTATGATTAGCTTGTGTTTTGCACTAGCTGTCTTAATTTTCTAGTAGTGAAAGCTAACTGTTGTTACTCAGACAAATGTACCAGAATCTTCAAAAATTCCATCTAAGTCATGACAAAGAGCCGGCTATTTCCAACTCTTTCACATAGCCAACCATATGCAAGATCTGTTCTGCACACCTTGCACACACAAAACATTGGCTCCATTACCAGGAATCTTAGCTTCAAAAAAACCCCAAGACACATCCCACCCCACCTCCAAAACCCCACACAAGGTTACTCCCAGGAAGGAGACGTGGTGGGATTGGATAGTGGGCGGTGGGATCCAATGGGCAGTCCCCCTCCCCAGTGCTGAACATGGGATGCAGCGCTAGGCTGTCATGGTGCATTCCATGTTAGACCCCTTGTGTCCTATCAGCTAAAGTACATGAAGATATGGAAAGTATACAATTTATAATACTGGTAGAATGCATATAATGCTGGCACAATATTTGTTTCTCAGTAGAAGTACTATTGAAGTAAGCTGGAAAAATATCTCTATTAAATAACTTATTAGAAACACCTGGCAAATCATGGTGGAAGTAAACATGTTGGGGGAGTGAAAAATCACAGACCAGCTGTTGAGCTCTCAGAAGTTCTAGTACAGGCTATTGAATGGATATAATGGGGAGAATCAATGCACCTGATGGACAGATTTGTTCTGACGCTACCGATTTCGACACTCACATTCAACTAAAGCACCCTCAGGAAGTTTGCAGATGACAACAAGCTGACTTGTGCAGTTGCCACATTGGAAGGATGAGATGTCATCCAGATTGGCCTGGGCAGGCTGGAGAAGTGGGCCTATGCGAACTTCATGAGGTTGAACAAGTGCAAGGTCCCACATTTGGGTTGGAACAATGCCCGATTTCAGTACAGGGTAGTGGATGATGTGATTGAGAGCTGCCCTGCAGAGAAGAATTTGCAGATGCTGGCTGATGAGAAGCTTGACAAGAGCTGGCTACATGTGCTCGCAGCCCAGAAGACCAATCATATCCTGGGCTGCATCAAAACAAGTGTGGCCAGTAGGTTGAGGGAGGTGATTCTGCCCCTCTATTCCTTTCTTGTGAGACCTCATCTGGAGTATTGTGTCCGGTTCTGGAATCCTCAGCATAAGAAGGGTATGGAACTGTTTGAATGGGTCCAGAGGAGGGCTGCAAACATCATCAGAGGGCTGGAGCCTAGGGAAGAGAAGGCTCCAAGGTGATGTTATAGCTACCTTCCAGCACCTGAAAGGGGCCTACAAGAAAGCTGAGGAAGGACTATTCATAAAGGCTTGTGGTGATAGGATGAGGGGCAATGGGTATAAACTGGAGAGGGGCAGATTTAGACTAGATATAACGAAGAATTTCTTCACTGTGGGAGTGGTGAGGCTCTGGCACAGGTTGCCCAGGGAAGGTGTGGCTGCCCCATCCCTGGAAGTGTTCAAGGCCAGGTTGGATGGGTCCTTGGGCAGCCTGGTCTAGTGGGAGGTGTCCCTGCCCATGGCAGGGGCATTGGAACTAGAAGATCTTTAAGGTCCTTTCCAATCCAAACTTTTCTATGATTCTATGATTCTAACTTAAAACAGAAAGCTGGATGTAATTGTTTTCAGAAAGAAATGCCTTGTAAATAAGAAATTAAATTTCTTGCTTCTCACTCTCTGTATCTGCCATTTAGTTTTAATGGAATTTGTTTACATCTGAGTCCTCAGACTATCAACTAGGACTGTTTGCCGACAACGACATTAAGTTTATTGTTTAGACTATTCTCATTTATCATCTTTTTACCATAAGGCTAAGTACTATAATACAGTGAACAGAGATGACCTCCTACCTGAAGACTGCTGATATCTATCAAAGAGATTTCCTGCTCTGCCTCATTTAAATTATGACAGACACAAAATTCAGACATAATCTTTACTTACACTTTTAAAATAATTTTTCTGTCATGGCTTCATATAAATTTTTACATATATTTCAGAACTTCAGCTCCATATAAAAAGTCTACATCAACCTATAGGTTTATATAAAGTTTATGCCAATACTTCCCACACTTGTGGAATCAAAGAAATTGTTAGGGAAATGAATCCAGTCTGTTGCTTCCTCTTTCACAATACAGTCATGTGTAGTTAAAGGCCTGTATATCTTAAACTGTCATCTTTTTTACTAACTGTAAAGTGACTTTCCTTTCTTTGTCCCTTTTCCCTATTTTAGACATCTGCTGGAAATAAATGCAGTATGATACTTTCCCCCACAACTACACAGGCTCATGTTTGTATCATTTAAAATAGTAACTATATCTTTAACAGAAATATATCATATCATGTTCTAGTTGACACTAATCAATGAGTTATGCTTTGAAGACTACACCCATAACCATGGGGACTGGCGACGTATTTGATATAAAGTAAAAAATAAAAAAAAAAAAAAAAAGAGATCAACCTGTTTATCATCCTTTAGGGTTTTTTGCATTTCTTGGAGGAAACTAATCCTGTCCCATTGGGAGAAACTGCCACTAAACATTTGCCTTTCACAATCTAAAAGGCTTAATTTTCTGTGGAGTTTCCAGCTCCTTGAATTAATAAAATTTACTACAAATATATCTAAAAAAGAACTTTTATTTAACTTGTGAATCAAGTACTGATATGTAATATTTTTACTTTATGCTCATCATGTTATAAATCATTAAACAATGTTAAATTCCCCATCATTCTTATTTTCTCTTTACAATATGTTGTATTAAGAAGATATTTAATATGCTTCAATTTCCTTTATGTTTAATTATCCTAACTACACAACAATCATGCCAAAGCATACTGATAACACAGTCATCAAATAATACAATGATCACTTCATATTTTCCCTATGAAAGAAGGAACTTTGTTATTGTTCTATCTCCTACTGCTGTTTTAAAGGCTTTTTTCTGTCCATGGTTCACTGCATACTGTTCTGCATTAACTTTTGAATTTTATAATCTCTTTTCTTAAGAAAAAGATGGGAACCAATGGAAACATGGTGCTGGTAACGCTACTATGACAAGACTGACAGTATGAATCCGGGAACAGAGCTACATATTTTGAGTAGACTTCCTTATCTTCCTTTTCAGGCTTGTCTTTCACATAGTAAAAGTACTTTTCTCCACTGACTTTGAAAGCTATGGTGCTATGAGTTTTACCTCCTGCTGTGGCTACACAGGAAAACTCAGGCTCTTGACTGAGCATATTTGTTTGCTGGGGTTGAATATTAAGTGACAGAGTTCAGATACAGAATTTGGGTAAGAAACTTTTCCTTATGTTAGATGAATTACTTTTGAAACTTCACCTGTAACACTCCAGTTTCAAGCTTTTATTAAGGTGTGATCTATTCTTTAACATATCCACAGAGTACTAATGCTCACATTGTATTTATTATAGAAAGATGTCAAACTGTAATCAAACCAATATATGATGTATGAAATGTGTTCTCTGTTTTTTTTTTTTTTTTTTTTTTTTCCAAAAACTACTGAAAGATGCTTCTGTAAACTCTAGCAAATTAGATAAGAAAATGCCTGCAATATACCTAAACCTTCTGGATTAGGACCGTTATTTCGGCTCTGCTTTTAGCAGGAATGACTTGAGCAGGTGCTGAATAGGGTGTTCACACAAAGACCATTTCTCCTAAACTGTGGACTGGCCAAAAGAAGGGCTTGAATATTCACTTCTCTACAGAAATGACTGATTTTGTCTGGTCACATATAAATGTCTATTAAGTTTCAAACACTTATGGTCATGGGGCTTGATTTTGTTCTCAGTAAATCAAAGTGAATTTTGCTGTTGCCTTTAACCAGAATGCTCAAGTGCACTTTGAAGATTTTGGTAAGTTTTATTGAGAATGGCCTATCATCAAAGGAAGAAAACTGTCTGTGTAAAGAATAGTAGGTTTTGGACCTCAGCCTTGGAGTGATGAAGCAAAGAATTCTGACAACCCTTAGTCCGGTGTTCCGCAAAAGATGCTTTGCTATTTTTCCTATTTCATATTTTAACCTGTAGATGTCTCTGTTTTATCATGCAGTTGTTGACAAGGACACACTATTCCTGTTGTCACAACACACAGTAAAAAGATAATTGTTTCCCATGGAATGAATGTACTTGAATATAAAAATTCTAACTTACTATTCTTGGTGCAACCTGCTGATCTTCTGACCAGCCTAAGCCCATGGAAGATTCAGTGAGAGCTTTAGCTGCTAAGTAACTCTGAAAATCATGCTTACAGAAATGTCCTATAGAATTTTAAATGGACAAAAGTAGAACTTGTGAGGTTCTATTGACATTCATCTAAAAATATAATAAATACAATAAATTTAGTACATCTTTATCACATGGAAAGGCTCTCAGAAGCAGGTTACAGAACAGTATGGAGTATTTGATTTCTATACAATGCCTCAGGAAATTCCAAGTTGTGATAGATTAAGTATCTTCTCTTCTTCACGAATGTGTAAGTTAGTATTTTTTCTGCATCTACAGAAATACTCAAGACTAATAATGTAGATGATTTGAAACATTCACACATAACTGAAAAAAATGAATGTGATGCAATTCTGTTCTGAGATTTGTATTTTCAGCATCATTTGAGAAACACACGGGATATATATAGTTATTCTAAAATCTTTACAGAAGAGATCAGTAGTTTTTAAGTTATATTCAAATTCTGTTTCTTAAATAGATGTAAAATGATAATGTATAATCTAATAAATTAGAATTTCTTGAATTTTAGGAGTTGCCTAAGCACATTTTCTTGGGTTTACCTTTGTCATCCTGTGACAGTAGTCCATACATTTAATATCAGGACTTAGGTTTTTTGGGGCTCTTTTTTTCCTAGGTATCTTGATCTTTGAGATCTGGATTATCAGAGAGAAAAAACTCTAGACTGGATATGAGCTGAACTCAGAGTTTTTTTGTTTATGGGTTGTTCCATCCTGGTCAAGTGCTCTCTCAGTAGACATTCCTACAGGAACTGTTTGGATTTGTGGTTATGTCTCATATTAATTCAATTGTATAAACATGTTATGCTAGAGAAATGTTGCCTAGTTTAGACAGTAGCTGTGTACAAATGAACCGTATGTTGTGGCTTTTTTTTTTGCCATTGAGACCAAATCTACGCTGGAAGCAGAACTTCTCCAGCTGGAGGGAACACTGCATCAAGGACAAATATGCATTACAGAGTTCCCCTGCATGTTCACAGGGAAAATACCTATTTTACCACATATATAACCTAACTGACATTGATGTATTTCACTGCTATTAACAGATCATAGCAACCACACCGAGGCTGTGGTTTGGGATTTTTTTGAAAAATAATTTATCTTAGTAGTCATGCAAATGCATGCTTTTATAATTATCTCATACTTCTTTGAAGAATAAGAAATGGGAGAGAGGTGATTAGTTGTTTTCGTACAATACATTTGATATTATGAAAGAAAAGTTAATGTTAGTCTGAAAGCAATGAAGTGTCAATACTACTTTTGCTGTCATACAAGGTTTAGACATGCATGTAATATGGAGATTAAGGAATCAAAATATAGGACTATTTGAGGTGGTTTTGAAAAATTTGGATCTTGACTTGTGAACTGATTTTTTTTCAGAATCTGAGAAAACACTCTTTAACTTTAGGCTCCTGTTTTTATTCCCCCTCTAACAGAACCCATAACATCTCATCTTCTGTCTTGACAGTAATATTTCAAAAGGAAACTAGTTTGACATGAAACTGGGATTGTTTAGCAACCTGGGACTATATTAACTCACAGTGACTGAAGGAAATACACCATCAGCCCTAACATCATCTGTGGATACATTTATACTCAAAATATTAAGTCCCTGCTTAATTTTCAAAACTTGGTTCACTTCCAGGGTCTTTCTGTCAGTGGATAACACCAGTCTCTGAGATGAAGAAAATATTCTTGATAGTATACTCCTGGAGAGCAATATGGGCAAAATATTGAAGTCTAAAAGAAGGCACAAGGATTTGCCCATGACCTCGACTTCTTCACAGAATCCTTTTACTGTAGGAGCCCTCTCTGACACTTCTAAAATGGGAGGGATTGTTGAGTGACCTGTGTCAGACATTTTCATCACTGTCACAAACACATTTTCAAATGTATGTACTATAGCTACAATATGACAATGAATCTGATTTATGAGAGAAACAACTCATATAGCAACTGTGGGATGTTACTGTGCATATTAATGCATCTGTTTGGGGGAAGCACGCTACGTGTAACTCAACAATATATCTATGGATTTTTATCAGCAGGAGGCTTGTTTTAGAGCAGCATGATTTGGGTAAGAAATTCCCCTAAAGGCATGTGTAATAATAAAAGAGAGATACATTTTCCAAAGCTCCCTCAGTGGAAATCAATGATCCAAATACTAAAATGGTGCCAGCAGAGGAAGTGAGTAACAGATGCATTTTCATTGTTTGATCCTTCCACTTACAGTTAAGTCTTTTGATATGATTAACGTCGCTGCTAACATGAAAATGTGCAAATAGAATCACATTGAAATTGTTAAATGTCAGCAATATTAGTAAGCTCATGACCTGCTCACCAGATTAGGAAGCTGGAGTGAAAAGGATTAGGTTCTTTTTCCTTCACTTCAAATGAAAACATGTATCCCCTGAAATGTCCCATCAAACAGAAGAAGCTGCATTTCTTTCTAACAGAAGGCATTGTTCTTAAGGCCACGTGCAAGAAAGCAGAGGAGGGACTGTTTACAAAGGCTTGTATTGATAGGACTTGGGCGGGGGGGGGCTATAAACTGGAGAGGGGCAGATTTAGACTAGTCATAAGAAAGAAATTCTTCACAATGAGAGAGGTGAGGCGCAGGTTGCCTGGGGAGTTGTGGATGCCCCATTCCTGGGGGTGCTCAAGGCCAGGATGGATGGGGTCTTGGGCAGCCTCATCAGGGGGAGGTTGGATGGGGTCTTGGGCAGCCTCATCATTGCAGGGAGGTTGGAACTGGGTGATCTTTAAGGTCTCTTCCAACTCAAACCATTCTGATTCTATGATTCTTTTATTAAAAGCCATTTAATTTCTAAGTCTGTGGCAGGAAAAAAACCCATGATGTTTATTTTGGAGTTCCCAATTGCTTTTGAATTTGACAAATGACTTAAATTATTTGCTTATCAGATTTAGTTTAGGAATGAATTGTACTTTTTTTTTCCCATAGGGTTTTACAACTGCTAAATGGTTTCATCAATTTTCCATTAATGTGTAAGTCAGTATTAGTGATAATTACTAAAGCAGAGGCATCATATTAACCTTTTGGTACCAGAAGTTGGGATTAGCATATTAGCACTTAAGCAACATAAGCCTTGGTCCATTGGTGAGAAGAGATTAAACTGCAGCATGCTGTGCCTACTGTGAATGAATTTACTACACCTGGTCAAATAGATTTTCTGCTGTGCACAAAGCCTTATCCGCATCCACAGAACTCAGCTGGAATACTCTCACTAGCATCATGAACCAAAGGCCCACATAAAGCAAGTGTCAGGGATCAAAAACCTACCTCAATTTACTGTATCTTAGAAGAGCTCAAAAGAGTGATCCTGCAGCTGTTTCTTAAATTTTCCCTTTTCCTATACAGTAATTACTGGGGTTTTGTACAGAGTGATAAATTTCATATTATTTAGATGCACTGAAGCATAGAAGTTAGAGGTAGATAAGATGTGTTATGGCATGTGGAATGCTGCTCTGACAATGCAGCATAAATTAATATGTCTTTTCCAGGCTGACAATGATGGAAATGACCCAAGCAGAGAAAACAAGAATACATTTGTGTGGCTGTAACATTACAATCACAATGTATATTTTCTTGATCCATAATTAATATATCAAGATATGTTTTGAAATCTAATCGCTACAGTAATCCTAGCTGTAAAAGTCTCATTGATTTAAACTAAGAACCTTAAGAAAAAAAAATCTTCAAAATTGACTTGCTAGAATTATAGTAGCAGCAGTACAATTTTAAATTCAGTGACTGAATACATTTTTTTTTTCGGTGAGGTATCTGGCTTGAACAGTTATCATTCATTTTTTCTTCAGTTAGTATTTAGACATTGCAAGCTAAAAGAGCATATATATATAGGCGTATACACCTTGTGTAAAATGCTAACATTTCCTATTATTTATCAAACTTGTAAAAAAAAATTATGGGAATAAAGTTGTGAAAGCAAATTTTTGCACTGAATTATTATTGCCTTAGGCTTTGATGACCTGTGAGTTATCAAAACTTACAGTCACATCCTGAAATTGAAATCCTGCTGGCCTTCCTGTTTAATTTTCAACAGAATCAAATGCAAAGAGCTCTAGGAGAAGGCTGTGGAATATCATGTCTACTGTCTCACTTCTCCCATCTATAAATTTCCCACTGCATAAACCTTCTACATAAAGACTCCCATGCAGTAGCTGTCAACTTTACATTGATCTAATGAGGATCAATTAATTATGTTTGCCATTTGATAAAATTCCAGAGATCAGTTCCCATTTCAATCATGGCATCTTGCTGGCTTTCTTTCTTACACTGGAATAAAAGACAGAGTTATTGTTACGCTTCATGTCCTGCCACACAGGAGCTTGGGGATGTTCTAGACACAGTTAAAGGACCTGCACTGATATTCTTACTATCAGTTTTTAAATGGTTCTGGAATTGATACCACACTGGACTACAACTGTGCCACCTCTCCAAACTACTGGTTTGCATGATGGGATTTTGTAGCATTAGATAACTTGGTTTTTTTATAATTCATTATTTACCATGTTACAGTGCATTGATGGAAGAAAGTAGTTTGATTCAAAGTGGGCTCTTTACAGACAACTGGCAAGCTCTTGTCTGGGTGTATATTTAAACTTGATACCCAAGAATACAATAAACAAAATGGACAGATAAGAAGATGGGGAGTCTATCTTTACTAATCAAAGCTTAGCATCACATACTGTCTACTTCACATGGTTCTTATATGAGTGCCTTTAGAGGGAATGAGGGCCTTTATGAATTCTGGGCACTGTGTAGCAGTAAGTGATCGTTACATAGTTAAAAAATACAATTTATTATTTTCAATGATCAGTAGTTTTACACACAATTTATATATTTGAGACCTTTCTGCAACTGTAAGAAAAGTACAAAGTACCCTTTGATTAAATGAGAATTGGGTTATCACATTAATAATAGTTTTAATTTCTCCACAGTGAAACAGATACAATCTTCAAAGGCAAAGGGAAGGCTTGAGATGAGTAAACCAGTCTAAGGGCCTAGAGTTTATGTAGTTCAATTGATTGGAGTGTCTCGTATTAGTTCTGTTTACATTCTCCCATATCTCTAACAAATATCAGATAATACTTTCAACAAATGGTTGGCTTTCCTTCTCCCCTCTCCCAAAAGGCACTTGTTGGCAGAAGTTCTTCCAAACTCATGAAAATATGACTACTGTATTTATTTTATACATCTTCCATGGCAGAAAGAAGCCTATCCTGTTTGAATAAAAGCCTGTTAACAACCTGGAAATGTAAAAAAAGTCACCACTTTCCTCTGCTCTCCATCAGCCTGAAAAGCTGGAAGGCTGGCATTAGTAATCTCCATGGACCATCTTTTCTCCACATTTTGTTAGTTCACTAAAATTCCTGTTCACCAATTTATTAGCTTCCTCTTCAGAAATTTATATGAAGACATAATCTATATGTGCATGTATTCGTGTGTGGTTATCTAAACTACAGCATCTAGAAAAGAAACCTTAATGACCTTAATGCAACCAGGAAAGGAACTTCTGAATCTTTTCAGTACAAATGCCCTATTAATGGCTTTTACAGCTGATCTGCTGAATGCTGAGTTGAAACACATGAGAACAGCTGATATCATGCTGATAGACAAGGGGTCAGATATTTATAGGGTCACATATGTTACTGGTGAAAGCTTAAGCAATTGCTTGCACGCGTGGTTATTTATAGTGCTGAACAGTGAACCAATAGTATTGGTATCTCATCCATATCTCTGATACATAAAGCAAACTGTATGCCAACTGAGGGAACAACAGACACCCATGAAGCTCATCTGGTTGACAGATGTAATTTGAATAAAGTTTATTAAATATTAATGACCACTTAAGCGGATTTCCTCTGCTAGTTTCTCCCTGGAACAGTCATCAAATCCCAAATGATCTGGGCTGCATTATAGTCTGTGAAATATGCCTATACTATTTCAAGGTCTACGGAAGGTTGCACATCAGGCTTTTCCATGAAGCGCCTTCTTCTTTCCAAATGTCCACAGCTGTGGAAGTTAACTCACATTAGAAGCAGGAAGGGATCCCAAGTAACTGTGGAACAGGAATCACTGTCTGTAAGAATCAATACTTCACAGTAAGAATAAAACCAGTGCCAGACCATCAGAAGTCCTGGTTAGATCAGAGCTTTGAGTTCATGCATTACTTGTATCAGATTCCCTTTAGCACAATTTTAGAGTTGATAATCCTACTTTAAAGATGGTTGTAGGATGCAAACACATGCTGCTCGGTTATGAATAAAAGAACAGTCAAAACACTATGCCAAGTTTATGAATAGTACAAAAAGGACTTTCCTTGGTGGAGGGGTTCTTAATCTGTGTTAACCGTTAACTGCCATGAAAGATACATAGCTAATGCCTAGGAAGTTAACAGCTTCCTTCTGAGCACAAAGATCAATGGGAACTGCTGTTGTTCCCAGCATTACCATAGAAGTGGTATATAAGAAAAATAATATTGGGGACTTGCAGAAGCGTTTGTGTTTTGTAGTAGATAAAACTATGCGGTTCAGATCAATGGGCCGTGCCTTCCCAGGACACATGCAGGAGGTTTTCCAGTGTAGAAGCAGGACTTTTGCATACAATGAGCCACTTAGCATAGCATATTTTGTGTAGCCTCACATAGGAGAGTAAAACACGTTTCCCGAGCATGAGGTTAACTTTCATAGAATCATAGAATGGTTTTGGTTGGAATGGGACCATGCAAGTCATCTAGCCCAACCCCCCTGCAGTGATCAGGGACATCTTCAACTAGATCAGGTTGCTCAGAACCCCATTCAACGTGACCCTGAATGTTTCTAGGGATGGGGCATCTACCACCTCGCTGGGCAACCTGTTCCAGTTTTTCACCATTCTCAGTGTAAAAAAATGTCTTCATTATATCTAGTCTAAACCCCTCCTCTTTCAGTTTAAAGCCACTACAACTTGTGCTATTGCTACAGGTCCTGTTAAAAAGCTTTTCCCCATCTTTCTTATAAGCCCTTTTTAAGTATTGGAGACATCTACTTACAACTGTAAGTGATAGTATTTTACAGATAAAGGGAACATTTGAATCACAAGTAAGAGACTGTATTGGCTGTGACTATCTGAAATTACCATTTCAACTCTCTCTTACAAAGATTTCATTCCAGATCTTTGTAGCTTTCCATATATTTGTGCACTGTACAGATAAAGAGGACAAAGATATCCACTCAGACTACTTACCTCTCACTGTCTTTTAGATACCTAATCTCAAATGTAAGAAATGTACACCTAAACTAGCAGAATATTGTCTCAAGATTAGACTCCACAGCATAGTCATCAAATCCCTAGATTTCATTACAGCAGCAGATGGTCAAAACGCATTTCTATCTAATTTCTGTTTTATGCAGTGCATTGAATTCTTTTTGCTCTCCTCGTTAAGTACCTTTCCAATATACTTCTAATATTATTTCCAAAAGCTGAAATTGTTTATGAGGTTATTTTAACCTTCATTTAATTTTGTATTGTTTTTGAAGTGAAGAACAAGTAGTATATAAAATACATAAACACATATGTGCAGGCATACATACATATAAACATATATGTATGTATGTATGTGCACTTATACAGAGTAAGATCCCTGTTAAACGTCTTCAAATCTGAAAAACAAAGGCTTAATTTAGGAGCATTTAGAGTTGTGGGCTACATTGCTGGCATGGTGCTAAATGCAATTTAGTAAGCCCTTTATGCAATGTTTTATTATACAAAATATCGCAGATGTGCCAAAAGTAACAAAGCAGATTGGTTTGGAAGATTTAATGAATTTATGTCAGCTCTGAAAGCCTGAGTCAAGCATCATATTCCTGGAGCTTAATTTGGATTGCTAGTGCTTTTTAAAGTAATTAAGAGCATAGAGTTAGGAGACATTTGAACTGTTCTGGAAATACTCTACTGGAAAATACAGTTTTGTCACACGTCTTTTTTGCACTGCGTTATGTTTTGCAGCCATTTGCATGTAGAACTCTGAAGCACTGCAGTGAAGATGTGGGGTTACCAACCCCAGGATATAAAGCAACTTTGAAGGATTAATTCTTTTGAAAATCAAATCCCACGCTACCATATCTTCAGTGCTGTTAGTTCTAAACTAACTAGATTAAACCCAGCAATTTCTACACATGTGACAATAACTTCTACTATTTTTCGGAATTCCTGTAATAAAAAGATAAAAGGAGGAGACTGGCTTATGAATAAATAACACATGGAAAGCAGTTACTATTTTTTTTTTTTAACTTTAGTGCTGAAAAATTGCCAGTCTGAAGACCAGCTTTATGTTCCATCTTGTTACTATCAGGTACCGAAAGTCACATCCTCTCACTTGCTAGATAAGGCAGAAACTGATTTTAACACAGAAAGTAAAAAGCCATAGCAAAATTATCATAACTATAAAATGTATCTGAAGACAACTGTTTCTTTTTTCATGCATCAAGTGGCAATAGAGATAATAAATTCAAATGCACTCTGGAATGAAACAATTCTCACTGTTGTTGCCTGAAAACTGATATGGAGAATATATTATACCAGGCAATGAGATGTCTCTTTAAGAAAAGAGAGATGGGGTCTTTTAGCACAACATCCTGTTTATCTTTGAGATACAGACAGAGGACCTGCTGGAAAAGTCGGGGACTTTGATTAACATACCCTCTATAAAAAAGCTATTTGCTCACCACTGTGTTCGCTAAACCACTACTTTTTAGCAAGTTCTGTTTAGAAAACAAGTAACTGACATTTCTGAACTGTCATTGGTGCAGTATGATATTTCCCCATAGCACATGGACTTAGAAATGAACTTGTTTGCCACTGACTGGAGCATACGCTTCATTTTCTGAGTCTTTGAATATATTTACATTGCAGAACTGTCACTCTACAGCACATACCTAAAGCCCCAAGGTCATTAATCATCCGATATGAAAGATTTAAAGTTACTGGAATAGAACATTGTCACCAGACAAATTACAGTACATTTCTGACCTTGTGTCTTAAATATTTATCATTACTGTAAGTAGATTTTCTGGGCTGTTCTTTTTGAGAATATGAAGAAAGCTGCAATGAAGGAAAGCCTGTAACTAGTTCTATGAATAAACAGAGTTCTTCAAGATCCATCAGTCTGATGCCTTCCCAAATCAATAAATTCAACTTCAAAAGGAAAAATCTTTCCACCCTCAGTTGCAGATTTAAATTTTCATCATTGTACATGTATGATTGATTGGATGTTTTAAATTCTTAATGACACAATTTGGCAGTCAATAGCCTTAAAAAAACCCCAACTTTACAAAATATAATGCTGGGCCTACTTGG
Organism: Coccyzus lansbergi; assembly: GCA_033558105.1. NCBI lineage: Eukaryota > Metazoa > Chordata > Aves > Cuculiformes > Coccyzidae > Coccyzus > Coccyzus lansbergi. Next base: position 440,091 of record JAUMJK010000470.1, read on the forward strand.
AACGCTGGATTGTTATGCTCACATCTATTTCCAGACTTTATTAGGGCGTGTAGTTAAGAAATCCCATCAAATCAACCTGAACTTTTGAAGATAGATTTGTCACAGTTGTTGTTCATCCTACCTGGTTCTGGCTGCGTTTCACATACCCCTGAGAAACCACCCTAAACCCTTGAATGAAAACATCCTCAGCCTTCTCCTTTTGGTTGCTTCTTTCAGAAACAGAAGGTATGTTATACTTTTCATGCTGTATAGCACATCTCAGATAGGAAAGATAGCCATATCATGAGACAATACACTGCAGAGATCTGTCCCCATGGAAAGGGAGTGGTAAAATAATTAGGAGGGGTAGTGTGTTTTTTGCAATGGATTGTCTGCAGGAAAGCCAAGTCTGAGCTGAATAAAGGGTTGCATGAAACCTAAGAGATTTTTTCCTTTTTCTGAGTTGAGTGACAAACTAATTAATCAGAAAGCCTCCTCACAGGCGTGGTAGCTATTTCAACTGCTATTTGAAGCACAGTTAACATTTGCCAAAAGAGAAATGCTGAGAAAAACCTTCTCAATAGCATTAAAAGTTTGAATACAGCTGTGTAAGGCTGTTACATACACACACATTGACTCCGCTTTCAGTCATATTGCAGCACAGAGGCTGTCATATTAAAAGAAGCAAAACTTGGTCCTTGATTATAAACCAAAATAATCAGTTCCAGCTGATTATCAGGCCTCTCTATGTATCTGCAGCATGTATGCAAATCTCACACCCCTGCAGTGGCAGCTACCTAGTCAGGTGGAAGACCCCTGAACAGTGGTAGCTGGTGTTTAATGGAAACCTACAGTCCTGGGAAGTCTGGAACTCAAAGCTTGACTGGCCACAAGTATGACAATGCAGAAGAGAGAAACTGAAATGGCATATTACTACACACACCAAAGAAGCATTTTGTGTGATTCAGATGTGATTGATAGAAGAATTCTATTTTGATAGCCCCCACAAATCAAATGGATCTTCCTATGTCATGTAGTTTGCTATTCAAAAGCACAAATAAACAATGTAATATTAATAATCCTGAAATACTGTCATGGAAAGGACAGACATCCAGACATCATCCTTTATAATACAATGAAAAATTCCCACCCCTCACGTCTTTTGATTACTCCATTTGATGGCTCCCTCCAATGCTGAGTAGTACCCAAAAGAACATTAGTCGATGCATTTTTGTATGTGTTTATGTAAAAAAAGCATTCAGTAAGTTACATATACTCAGCATTGACACCAGTGAAACTCTTGTCCTCCTGTGCTCTATCATAGTGTTAAGGTGCTGTGCTTCATTACAATTTTAGCTTCTTCAGATCAGCAGTTGACCTTTTCCTTTGTCATGGAAAAATCCATGCATATTCTAGAAGCTATACAAATGACAAATAAAAATCACCTAGATAGTAACTGGTGCATGGGACTCTCCATGCAAACTTTTCTAAAATCATAACCTGCCCCATTGCTGTTAACAGCCACAATCAGGCCCTAACCTGGAAAAGATTTGTAGATGGATATATGCTAAGTAGTTGAGAGTAAATACATGAACAAATTAATTTTCAGGTTTGAGAAACATTAAAAATAATATGTATGTAAACCTTGCTCTATCTCTCTAGCTCTTTTAGGGTCTATTTCTTGAACTTTCAAAATTCATTCTCATAGCCAGCTCTGTGTTTGTTTTAACGGCCTAGTATCTAATACATGCCATTTAATAAAGTGATAATCTAATAAAGCCTAGAAAAGGTTCTCTTCTAAAATGCTCTTGAACAAACATCAGACGGTTTGTCATCCTGTACCAGGAAAGAATGAGTAAGTGCTAAACGTGGCTTCACATCCTTACTATATATAGAAATCCTATTACAATTACCCTTAACTGTCCTTTGCCTTCCTGTAGTAGTGTCCTCTGCGTCCTCTGTACCTCCATAGGTAAATACAATAAGATGCAGGGTTTGCCTCTGTATATAGAAAGCAGAGGCAATCCCCATCCACTTTCAGTGTATGGTTCATTTCCAAGGAAATAAGTACTGTCCTTATCTTCACCTTTGTTTCACAGTTTGCATGTGCAGTAACAGTTCCTTATGCTCTACCTAGTTTTACATTTTGTCAGGTGAACTGTTGCTCAGAGTATTCTCCATTGACGTATCTTGTATTCAGTGTACGAGGTACTAGGAAAAGAATTAGGCAGAATGAACACCTTCACAAAGTAAATCTGTGAATAATTCATGGCCTGCACAAGGAATGAATATGGATTTTAGTGAAGGGATGTTAGGACATGCCACAGATGGATAATGGGCAAAATAATTATCAATGCATCTAATCACATTTTTAGCAGTTCTTTGGCCTTTGTTGCCAAAATTTTTTCTTCCCCTTGCTCCAAGTGCAAAGCTTGTCTCTTTTCCTTCTAAAGATTAATGGTCAGTTAACTGCTCATGGCTGAGCAAGACTCATTAGAACAATATTCTCTAATCATCCCAAACACCGCCAATCTCTCCTTATTCTAAGCATATAATTTTGTGGAAACAAGATCAGAGATTAATTGAGTCAATTAGTAGATAGATTTGCAGGCAGTTTGGGGACCTGAGATTTCCCACTTACTGTATTGATTTGTGTGCAAAAGGGTATCTAATTTTCCACACTTCTAGGACTGGCAGGCATCCAGCCTGTTCTATTTCCATTCTAACGGCTAAGAAAATATCATATGATCTTTGCCAATAAATAGCATTTTTTAAATCTTCCTTCTAAATCCAGTCATTCTATTCAAACACCTGGGGGTTGTTAAATATATTTTTTGAAAATCAAGCTATGTTGCTAAAATACATGCTTGGCCAATCTTAAATCTAAGACATTAGCTGTAAATCAGCAAGTTACATTGGTTTTCCAGCTGAAAATAGGCCAACTTTTGTACTAATCACTAACCTGTGAATTTCTGGTGAATCATTGCTTTTCACAGAAGTGGATTTACTAATATTAAATTCCCTGATATGTACATATATTTTAAAAGTTTTGGCTTGAATAAAAGATGCTACTCTTGTTCCAAGCTTTCCTGGGCCCTTTCTCCAGATCTGTTCTCTGTTATTCTTCATCTCAAGGCAGAGCTGATGCAACTGATGGGAAGCTTTTGGCCGCTGACAGAAATCAAGACCTGGGCTTTGAGTATCCAGAAAAGCACTGCTACCATCTTCCTGGTGTACTTAGACATAAGTAGGGAAAATTTAATGAAGATAAACACTGCTACTCTAAGGGTGAAAATTGCAGCAGAGAAAGTCTTTTCTATTTAATCCTTTGTCTTCCATCCTAATAGTGCTTAAGTATTTCCCAAACATTAACAGTAAAAAGCTCTTATTATGTCTCTACAGGATGCAACACAGATCAACCATTTAATTTGTAGGCCTGTTTGTGAAAATAAATGATGGGGAGCTTCCACTTGCCAGAGTAAATAACTCTGTGGCTAGCTCTGAAATCAGCAAGGTTGTGGGTTCCTCCCTTTATGGGGTTGATGTTCTTGGGCTGTGTGGGGCCTTCATCTACATGAAGCCTGTTCTCTGCCACTTCCAAGTGAGGGTGGTTGCTGCAGGGATCCTCAGTCACATTTTATCTTTGGTTCAAACTAGAAACCAGACCCTGAAAGTACTAGTAAGCTAGCACAGCACCCTGTTAAACTGCTTTTGCTGAACTACGTGGCCTCCCTTATTGATTCTTCCCTTCTTCAGCCACACATCTGAGACGTTCTGCTCTGCCCTGCTGACCACATTAGGCAAGTCCTGCTCTTTGCTTTCTTTCTTCACTGGGAATCATTTGCCCTCTTTCCTGTCCTCTGGGGTCCTTTTGCCTCTTCCTGCTGGAATTCAGGGGCTCCCCTCAGCTCTGTTTCTGTTCCTTCCTGACGTATGTGTTGCAAGCTCACTCCTTCTTGCCTTTGCTTTCCTCACTTCACCATTTCCTGAGCTCCCCCATGTCTTATGAATATTCATTTTGCTCTGTCACATAACCAACCACTGCAGGAAAACTGAAGACCCATTCTCATATCTCCATAATCCAGCCCCATGCTGTTTCAAAGACTCTGTTAATGCTGTTGTGCATAACCTACTAACAGGCAAGGTGAGACCTCCTCACTGCTGAGGAAGACCACCAAACCGTGTTCTCCTCTTGCACAGGCAGAAGGCATTACTTTACTGCAGACTCTGCATTTTTGTACATTTGTTTGGTCTGAAGTGTCAGGAACAATGGTTTTGGACACAACTTTTCATGTAAGCAGCAGGATATTGTGAAGATCAGCTTCTTATGTTAATGAGTAAAGGAGTGGACATTCGTATATTTCTATAAAATACTGTCACACTACTCCATTTATTTCTGTCTTAAAAGAGAAGCTAGTGAAACAGAAATGAAGGAAAGAGAACAAACTTCAGAGTCTGGCCCAGATAGCATTTAAATCATTGAGAAGTGGCTAACTAATCGGAATGGGCTTTCATAGGGATTAAGGAAATTTGACTACAGAACTGAAACACCTCCAAAGTCGTAGAGCATAGCCACCTGTTACTTCTAGCAAATGGGATTACACTTCACAAGGGGATCAGGCACCACTTACACTAGGTCATTCATTGTTCTCACTGCTCCTGCCAGGAGGATATTCCTGAGCATTATAGCTCTGACAGAATTGTTCTCTTAATTTCCTGTTTAAATTCATTGTTAACAAGTGTATAGCCATGTGTTCCTGAGCCAATGTGGTTAAAGTAGTTTTCTTCCTCCCTGATATTTATTTCTGGTTTTGGTTACAGATAATGGTCAAATTGGAAGGCTGCAACCTTCTGAAGCTGGCAAGTCCTTTAGTCTCCTGCAGTAGAATAGGCTCTCTATTGCCCAGATTCTAATATTAACACTTCCTTGCCCTTCCTTCAATTACTCTTGCTTGAGCAAATAATCAGATCCTCAGTGTCCAACATTTTTGCCTAAAAGCATTTTGCTGCTCATGTATCTTCAGTCTAAAAAAGAAACCGAGAGATTTAATCTGCTTGTTTAGTAAGGTTCCTTAACAGCCTTATTATCCACCTCCTCAGTTTTCCATTTGCAGGTACTACAGAGCTGATTGCTTGAAAGAGAAAGAAAACACAAATAATGGAAGATTACATGAGCTGGTTTATTAATGAGTTTCCTCCCCGCTTTCAAACTGCATTTCAGAGCTCAGGTCTGGTTATTCACATAAGTTTTTGATTCCTAGGGATTATTTAGTGAAGGTGGTGGGAAATATGCTATTGTAAGAAAGCACAGTTTTCATTTACTTAGTGAATATAACAGATTCTCACCTACTTTGTGTGATTAGATTTTCTTCATTCTAACTTATCTACCACATTAGCTTTAAAAAATATGTGAAACCTTGTTTCAAACGCCAGCAGTTTTCTCCCTTTTCCTCTTCTACCAGGAAAAATCACATGCTTGTCATTTTCTTTTCAGAAAGATAGGAAAATATCTTCTGTGCTGGTTTCTTTGAAAGAAGCATTTTCAACTGACTCTGTCTCCTCCTGGCCTCTGTGATCAACTGCCCTTTTGCTCCATGGCAGGCAGGTATTCTTCAAGGTGAGAAAGCAGTGTAAAAACCCATTAGGGAAATGGGAAACTTCCAATGGGGTGAATGAACCAGGGTCAGGTACAGAAGAAGTTGCGGTGGAAGCTGACCCCTCAGTCATCATACGACAGATAGTTGAGCAGTCACTAGTTAAAAACAGTGTGATTAGCCTCTGTCTTTCTCAAAAGCAGTGGTATGAAGGAGGTATCTGAAATTTTGATAATATACTGAAGAACAGCAAAAAGCAAGCCTTTCAAAAATTATGCATCTTGTAATGGAAATAAATTTCCTACTCTTTGTAAAATCCTATGTCATGTTATTTTTTTCAGTATATAACAAAGCTAAAAGTTTTCTATTTAATGAAGCTGACTTTTGCACAAGATTAAGGGTTCTAAGGATGAGGAACAGTAAATTCAATTTTCTATAATATCACAGTAGACATGCAATATTTTAAGCAGAGAAGAGAAGCATTGTTAGGTACAGAGACCTTGGTGTATGAATAAAGGCTCTAAACAAAGTACAAATTTCCCTTTTGGCCTCTTTAAACTATTCGCACCCTCTGAAGTTGTAGCAAAGACCGTAAGCCTCAGGTTTGTAGCTATCTATCTCTTGAAGTGGTATTTGTCTTTTATTTCTAATTTTTCCTATTCTGCATCAATTCTACAGGAGTTCCAAATCAGTAATACACTTCCATAACCCTCTCTCAAATCAGTGGGATGTAAGGAATTTTCTGAAGTGAAATGAATTCACAAGTTTTGCTCAGCTATACTGTGTATGCGAGTGAATATTAATGGTGAACTAGAGCACATGGTAAGAGCCAAAAGAAAGTGCCTTCAACTGGATTTTGGTAAATATTAGTCATTGAAGTCCAAAATTATATTAAAAATACACTGCTTAATGAACTACATGGAGTTACCTAAACTCCACTAGTGTCTTCCCTTTAAAGTCTCCTGGAGAGACTGCACATGGGCAGAATGACCCTGTGTGAACTGCTACACTAAGCTGCCTCTAAAGAAACTAAGCACACCAAAGCTTAAGACCAGCAAGATCAGGATGAGTGTGTTGCAATGTGCCCTGCTGTTCTGCCCCTCTGCCAGCGCTGACAGAACTTCAAAAAGTTCTTTCAAGGCACAGGGGACCTGTGATGCAGTGGGAGGGAAAGCTGCAGTCACCCTGGTCTCATCCTGGTAAGTAGCCAGGCTGCAGATGTGATGCACACTTAAACCTGAGGACAGGACAGTGCTTCTGCATCCCACAGCTGAGGGGCAGTCTGAAGTCTGGAGCTGCAGGGCAGCTTTTCCTTCTAACATGAGGCATCTCCTCTGATAGTATAACCCTGCAAAGCAGCAAATGTGTCCCCCATGTTGTGATCTCTGCTGAAGGACCTCCTGTTTATAAGGTGATGAAATAGTTTTGGGTTACTTGTTTCAGTTCTGATTTTCTAACCTGGACTAATCTTAGTGACATAAGGAATTAAAAAATAAGTTGCATTTATTTGCCCATCTTAAAAACTATTCTGCTAAACACACTGTAATATAAAGGAGAGGACAAATTATGATATCTGACCACAGTCATTCTAAAAGCAGCATGTTTAGATACAAATGATTACTCAGTAATGAAATAGCAGCAGTAGTGATGATTTCCTCAGTTCTAATAACCCAGAATCCAAAAAGGTGTAAGCTAAGTTAATTATTCTAGCAAGAACACTTTCTGCACTACAAATAACATAATCCCTACAGAAATAACTGAGTGGAGGTAAATGTGACAGTGTTTTTCCCACAAAAGTGTTTATCCAGAATTTTTTGAACATTCAAATATAGGAAAAGCTTATTTTGCCCCCTTGAAAATAAATACATGTTGATAAACAGTTCATATTTTGCCAATTTCTTTACTTGTCTCTCTATTTAGTTATTCTTTATAAGGACCATTTAAATACCTTTTAAGTTTTTCAGAAGACAACGCTTCTGATTTTCTATCTAAAGCTAGTTACTCATTACATTTAAAGTGTCTTAATAGATGCTTATAAATGTCTTCAGAATAAAAGCCCTTAAACTGCAACAAGCATTGGACTGAACAGTTCTTCATATATCGTTAATGTAATAATAAAAATTAATAAAACAAAAATGATCCAAAGTACATTGCTCTATAATAGACTACAGCCTAGTAGTAAAGGAAATGCTTACCGAGAGCTCAGAGGCTCCCCAAAGTCAAGAGGTACAAAAGGGAATCTGGCACTTGTGCACTAAGCTCTCTGTTTAGAAACACGCTGCACAAGACTAGACAAAGTGTTGACTGCCACTTTCCAAATGCTGCTCAAAGGCAGGATGCTGAAGCACAGAAATATGTTGGAGGTCATTGGGAAGATATTGACAAATCAATCTGCAGGAGCTGAAGAAGGTTTTTGTCCCAGCTTGATTCAATCTTGAACACTAAAATAAGATATAATTGATTTTATTTATAAAGATATCCTCCCTCTTTTAGCTTGCTCTAGCCCAAGCACTCAAACAGCTGGACAAAGTGCCATTATGAAAAGAGCCTGAGTACCCTCCTGATACATGCTGAGAAACAGTCTGTCAGCCTCTTCCAAACAGCAAAAATAGTTATATATAAATCATCACCACACCCAAATTCTTAGAAAAGATGCCTGCCGGCCTATAGAGTGAAGTTACCAGTTACCATAAAGGGAAAGAGAAATGTTTTCTAGCGGCGTGAGCTCAGCATGACATGAACTATGCTCATCTCTTCAAGTAGCTGCCACCAACCAAAGTCTCTAAGTATTTTTCTGTTCCCCACTGGCATTAGTTCTCTGTTTTTTCACAAAGCCACCCAAACAGAGCACATCACTGAGATGCTGAAACGACCAATTAATAAAACTGTTTACCAATCACATATTTTTTCAGGTGAGGAGCACAGTTGGCCCTTATTCACCCTCTCAGCTATACATGTTCTTAAGTGGTCTGATTAATTTATATTGCAAAAGATGAGTAGAGACTATTTTAAAATTAGCACACTAGCTTGTCTGCAGCTTTTCTACCTAGAGGACTTACTATGTAATCTTCCTCCTCATCATCTCTTCCTGAGACTAGCAACAACACAGTTGGAAACTGAGCGAAGGGGCAAAGTCCTTGAGGCTTGCAGTACCTCAAATTTCCACCTCATGTCTTACTCTTAGGATGATAAATATACTTTGTCCCCACATATCTAAATGGACAGGCCAAAATATCCTAGCACGATCAAAAAAAATTGTCATGCTTAGCTCTGGTAGTTACTTGAGAGCCATTCTTTCTAATTTCCGCTTCTTTTGTTTCTTGGCTTTGTGTATTGATGGAACCCACTAACTTTAGATTTAAGCATGACAGTCACAGGTACCATCTTGTTGTATATTAAGGTCTAGCTTACCTTAACATAAAGCTAAAAAATTTCTCTAGATAAACACCAATCCACCATGTAGCTAAGAGGTCCTTTTGACTTGTTAAAGAACACATTCCACGGAAAAGCAGAGGCATCTAAAGTAACACTGTACTGCACTAATTACTAAAAAGTTGCCATAAAATATTTTAACTGGGCAAGTTATAATATGATCAGAATGGTAAGTGGATTCAAATATTTAAGTTTCAACAGTCAGACTGAGGAAGAGGACATATTCACTGGACGTGAAGGCTTTATCATACCTAGTTTTCATAATTAATGTTATAAAAAGGGATTGAGAGAACTAATCCAAACTCTTCACATCCAATTAAACAACATGAAATAAGAGGACATATGATTTATAAACTATGTAATTATGGATAAGGTTAGAGCTTTATACCCAGGGCAATGAGTACAAGAAATACTTAATTTCAAACAAAAGGGACCAAAGGGCATGATGGAAAAAATAAGATAATGATACTAGTTGGTAAAAGAGTTTGGTGCTTCTTTGTTCCTCTGACATACAGTTCTTGTGGATCTGTCTGGGATGTTTGATGTAACTGCCCTGATGAAGAAAATAAATAGACATCTGTTGAGAGTTTATAGCCTTTTCATAACACTGGCATGCTGCACTTGGTTTTTAGTATGGCAATTAGATCTACATAAAACTTGAACTGAGATGGATAAGATTTTCATTTAGTTTTCTCTTGTAAAATCTGATCCCTATTTCTTAACTAGATAACAGTAAAAATAAAGAAAACCAGAGTAATATAATTGTTTTGCAACCCATTAGATGAAGAAATATGCATGCTATTGGCTAAGTAACAGCTTTCTGGGAAATAACGAATGCTCAAATTCAGTCTGGTGTTAATGCATCACAGGAATATGGCAAAAAAGGAAAAGAAATACTAAATGCAATATGAAAATCAAAGATTTGAAGCAAAAGGAGAGGGAAATTTAAAACCAGAACATGCTAGTTGAGTGGCAGATGCAGTCTCCCGTGAAAACAAATTTTCATTGGTTAGATTTAATACCACTTTACTTAAAAAAGTGAAAACCTGTGAGCAAAAACATAGTTTGATGTCCTTCAGACTTAATGCAACAAGCTGTTTAGTTAAATCAGTGCAAGTTTTTTAGCAAACCTAAGCACCGCACTTATCATTTACAGCCCACCGTCAGCTTTCAAACCTTCATTCCCCACAGGCCCTGACCACGGAAATGCCTGATACGTCCCAAACAAGCTTTAGCACTGAAGGGGGCAAAGGCATTTTCTACTCAGCATTAAAGCCACTGCAAAAACAAAGCCTGGCTGCTATGTTTGATGCTGTTCCCTGTACAATGCAGAACCAAAGGAAGGTCAGTCTTCATCTTCAAGGCATCTCTTCATTGAAACTGAGTATCCAAAAGCTGAGTTAAGCACAAGGATGTAGACCTCAGCTGACAACTCTTCTCCTCAAGTGGAAAGGAATAATACGGCTAAAGCTCATCACTACAAAGAATAGGGCTGGCACATTCAGACACTTGAATAAGAGCATCAGAGGCCTCTAGCCTGAAACAGAAGGCATATTTCTTTTACCTCGTATTCTTACATGGCTGTTAACAATGTCTCTTAGTTAATATATATCTGTTTTCAAAACAAAACCCCAAGTACTCACTTCTGTCTCTGGGGAAAGGGTAGGAGAACAAACACTGCCTGTCTAGCATTAGATACAGTGCTTAATGCAAGATAGTAAGGTATTTCAATACAATGATAAGCATGGTCTGAAAACCTATAGAGAGACAAGAGAGAGAAGGTTAAAATGTAAAACTCTTGAAAGAAAATAAGGGGTAAAATTATTGGGATGGAGGAGGATGAAGGTAGGGAGGTAAGGAAAAGAGTGAAGGAAGGGACTGAGGCAAACATTTTTAAATAGCTTCCTATATTCCTCTGATTTTCTGCTTTCTACATTCATTAGCCTTTCTCTTAATTGACATAAAACCCATTTGACTGTACACGGGATGGGAGGAATGAAGAGAAGTGCCCTTGAACCATATTCAGATGCAGAAATCACCTCTGTCTGTCTTGTGTTTTTCCATATCAGTTACCAAGAACAAGTTGGGGTTTTTTGCCATCTCTGGTTCAACAGTTCTATTAAAAATGGCTTTTCCCTTTCATAATGTGTAGTATACTTGCTACGAAAAAGTACCAGATGGCTCTGAGCAGTCCACACTAACCTTGAATGTATTTTGTTACCAGGGTGAGGCAGATTGCTAGTCTAATATTACATGCTAACAAGGAATTGCTTGACAAAACAAATCACATTTTCCCCCCCATGGTACTTAGAAGGGTCCAGCCTTAATAATTAAGGAGATGGCGACCATCCTCTCACCCCCAGAGCTACTGGTAGAATTACTCCCCAAACCCATCTTCTGCTTGGCCATCCAGTGGTATGCCCGGGGATGGGGAGCTTGGGACTGATCTTCTGCTGAAGATCATAATCTTGTGCTTTGGCTCTTTTTGTTATGAGAGTGTGTAAGGTGATCTTTGGCTTTAGCCAGTGCAGACTTAGAAACTGATCCTATTACTAATAGAGAAATGACAGTGGATGCATGTAAGATTTATTGCAGGTCATTAATTCACTTATATCTGACTGTGTGGAAAGGTGCTTAACAGTTTTTAGGAGAAGACCAGTAGCTCACCGTTCTGAAAGATCTATGGCATCACATTGCACCTCTGAAGACTCGACAGATGAAATCTAAAGTGATGAGTATTTCCCAAAAAGAATTTATCACCTTAAACAACAGTTACTGAAGAATGAACGGGGAAAGAGAGAAAATTGTATTGATTCATGAAGCAACTTCTTTGGAGAAACGTGATTCTTCAGAGGCTGAATCAGTCAAATGACAGGGGAACTGCAAAATCTTTATTCCAAGTGCTCGCTCCCACCAAACTGTGATAAAAATCTGATAGTTAAAAGATTTACAAGATGGCTTTAATGGAAGAATAGTCTCTCTTCTGATGATCTCAGATTGTAAATTCAAGTTCAAAAGTATACAAGCCAGAAAATAGATTGTCCCAGACTTCAATAAGCTTACTTTAAAGTTTGGGGATGCACAAGATGGGAATCTACTTGTAGCAAATAAGATTGTAGCAGATTTAAATTTAACCAGGTTTAGCAAGCTTTTCAGTCTAAGGTTTTCCAAAAAGTAGCAGCAGAACTGAGGGGAAACAAAACCAATGAAAATACTTACTGAGCATTGCTTTCAAGTATTCTGGTTTCTTGCCTACGATGTTAGAAAAACATGGAAAACATTACATAGGGCAAAAGAAAAAACTATGGACTTGCTGGAAAATTATTTCTGATGATAAAACATCTTAATCCCTCCTCCCCATGTGATTCTAGGACATACATGCTTTCTCCTGCAGTAGCCAGTTCTTTGCTTTGACTGATATTAGCAGAACTGAACTGCCAAGGACTTTTCTTCTGCTGACTAAACTTAACATTTCTGAGTGGCATGATTCAGTGCATGTACTTTGGCTTTATTGCAGAGGACCAGGAGGACTGACAAGTCATAGGAACATCTGGGAACTGCTGTGGTCATATTGCCTGGGCACATTTCTGCCCTACACAGTCTGCTCTAGAGGCCCTGCTGGCTGCATCTCTGCTCACTCCTGGTCCTATCACCCACTGCAGGAGTCTCCCCAAGAAATTCCCCAGGATTCCCTGCTAGCACCAGCTGCTGGGGAACTGAACACCTATTCAGGCAGTCTGTTGTATTTCCAGAAATTATGATTCATTTAAAAGCACAGGAGTGAAAGGCAATTAGTATTGGTGGTGACAGTAATGTAAAATTCTTCTGGGGAGGGAACATTAGGAAAGACAGACATTTTTGACTGATGTTTTTAAGCTATCAAGACTACTTCTAGATAAGAATAAATGATTTAGCCTAAGAATTTTTTGCTACTTATTATTGGAGCTGGTGAAGAGTCTGGAGAACAGGCCTTATGAGGAACAGCTGAGAGAGCTGGGGTTGTTTAGCCTGGAGAAGAGGAGGCTGAGAGGAGACCTCATTGCTCTCTGTAACTACCTGAAAGGAGGTTGTAGAGAGAAGGGAGCTGGCCTCTTCCCCCAAGCGACAGGGGACAGGACAAGAGGAAATGGCCCCAAGCTCTGCCGGGGAGATTTAGGCTGGACATTAGGAAAAACTTTTTCACAGAAAGGGTCACTGGGCACTGGAACAGGCTGCCCAGGGAGGTGGTTGATTCACCTCCCTGGAGGTATTTAAGGCACGGGTGGACGAGGTGGTGAGGGGCATAGTTTAGTGTTTGATAGGAATGGTTGGACTCGATGATCCGGTGGGTCTCTTCCAACCTGGTGATTCTATGATTTCATGAAAGGGAAGTATTGTGGCTTGTCATTAGTTCTGAGGTATACTTCACAATGTTTAACATAACAAATAAGTAAGATCCACTTAGAAAACAGATCCATAGAAAGGGAAGGCAGATGGAAGTCTGTTTGCTGCATTGTTCTATGTCCAGCATTACTTACATTTGGTAACTACTGAAACCCTTAAGCTTTAAATCTGCTCTTTCTCTTATAAAATACTGCGAGATTAGGAGGGCTGCACTAATCAAGTGCCAACATTAAAAATACAACACTCATTGTGAAGCATCCCATTAGGGCCAAGTGAAAGATGAAGTAGTTTTCTGAAGTCCTCAAAGACAGAGCTTAAGTATATTTTTCTTTGGTTAATACGACTTCTAAAGTATTAAGGTAAATATGTTTCTCTGTACCTTAGTAACTCTTCCACAAGAGAATAATGCCTTAGTTAACATTAACAAAAAGACCTAGTTCATTTTATCTCTTCAGAGTTTTGGGGATTCACACTCATTTTTTCTCTAATCCATTGTGAAAATAAATATTCGTTTTATTTTTTAAATCTTCTTCACGTTACAGCAGGGTAGTCTAAGGGACGTGGGTGTAGATGCACAATGAAGCAGAAAATAACATATGAATCTCTAATTTTCAAAGTTACCTATTATAAATGTAGCTGTCAATTGGAGACACCACTTCACACTTTTTTAAATATAAAGAAATATTTATCTACACCCTTCTGTGTCTAAATACTTTTGCTAGTTTTCTTATTTGCCAGGAAACACAGCAACATGATTTGTGAAATATTCAGAATTGTATTAGTTTTGTAAAAGAAATCAGTTTGCATTTCTTGAAAACCTTTCTTTCTGATATTTTCTAAAGAAATACATTAATTTGGTATTTAGAAGTTACATTCTAAAATAATTAAAAATAATATGATTAAGTCCATCTTGTTAAGCAAGATAAAATATCTCTTGATGGCATTTTTCACTGTAACATATTTAAACATGATTTTTAAAATGCTACAGCTTCTAAATTAATATATATGTATATATTTTCATCAAGTCCCAGTGACTGTATTGATATTTACGTTTCTAACTTGCTTGGCTTAGTGGAAAATCTATATGCTTTTACTAAGTTCTCCAGAGATAAGAGAATATTGCTTGGAGAAGCGCTAATGTTTGTTCACCAGAGTCTTGTGACTGGGGTCCTTAAGCTGAATATGAGGTGCATTTTACCCTTTAAAACAATTTCTAAACATACTAATATTAATAGCATTTCTAAACATACCTTAAAGGATATAACTTCTACCACTATTATCTTACCTCTTTATCAAAGGCAAAGCCCATGACTGTTTAAAATGAGGCCAATTTTGCTACATTAAGAATATCAGCTATATTAGGAGTAAGACTATGCCTCCTTATAATACCTACTTGAGAAGGAATAATGCAATTAAGAAGGTTTCCTCTTTGAGCCTAATTATGTCAATATAATATAAATTGATTTAAAATTACCAGATTGCTGTGTGGCTGGAATTTGGAAGGAAAAATTTGCCATAAATGGGATGTGCAGAAGCCAACAGGAGCTCTGTTACTGACTCAACTGAGAAGGACGCTCTAACTGTGCATCAAGGTCAGGTTTTTTTTACTGGCCTCTTGGCTAGTAAACATGAGTTGGATTCTGCAATATAGTAGGGCATAACATGTAGAATATTGAATAAATCATCAAGGAAAATAAGTACAGCAAAGAATCATCCACTAATTAAATGTTCATTTCAGTTTTGGTTTAAGCATGAGCATGATTAAGATGTAATTATAAGAATAAACAACTAGAAATGGAAAAAAGAGACCTGCAATCCCCTCACTAGAAAATGTTCTTGGACTGGAAGTCATCGATAAGCAAAAGTTACAAAGCAAGAATTGGTTTCGTTTTCTTGTTGTTATTGTTATTGTTTTGGGTTGGTTTTTTGTTTTGGTTTGTTTTGGTTTGTTTTTTCCCCCAGGTGAATAATCATGAAGACATAATGGAGAAATCTCCACTCCTGACATAATCATTTCAGCAGAATCCCAGGGGGCTGAAGGAAGATAGAAGTAAATGAGTTGGTAAACCACTATAGATTTCCTTATATCTTTTACAAAGGCTGAAATAGAATTCAATGGAGACTGCAAAAGCCAAGAGTCATCTGAAAGGCTGACACTTTGAAGGCAGGAGTATCCATACAGTACAGTATTTCAGAAGCTCTACATATAAAAGCATATTTTCAGTCTCCATAAAAAATACCAATTTAAGAGGTAGAAGCACTTTAACATCTTGCTCTTGCACTTAAGAGACCTCGGCAGCTCTGAAATACAGAAGAGAGAATTTTGTCTTGGCCATAAAAACACATGAAATTAATATTTCACATGCAGATTCAGAAAAAGATCTTGGCAAGGCTTGACCTGAAACCCTTTAACCTCAATTCCCAATTCAGAAACACATCTGTAAGACTGTTGTCTCATTTAAAACCAAGGATTTAGAAGTCCGTGTGTGATGGATATTCCACAGGAACAGTTACGGAAAGCTTTCCAGAGAGGCCAGTTTCTGGGCCTAGCAGTTTTTAAACTGTTGCTTTGAGCAGCAGGGATTATCAAACAACACAAGATATTCAGTGTGAAGGTGCAGTTTTTGATGCCAGTCAAATATGTGCAAGTGTCAGCTTTCTCTAGCTTTTAAACTTTACAATTATAATGAATAGCTTGGAAATGTGACAGCCAGAGCATGATTCAGTGACCTAAACACGGATGTTATTTTGGATGCCCTACAGGATCCCAACTGGCCTCCAGCTACTGCTCTAGAAGGGCACAGGTCTTCTGTTGCTCCAATGTCACAGCTGCGAGATTGATGCAGATGCCCTGGACACCCCTGCAAGGCATCTCAAATGATGTTAGATATCTATATTTAGGCAACTGAACAGAGTCCTCTGTGTGAAAAGAATGAAAGTAAAGGGATCCAAAACAGGTTCCCCAGATCCATAATTATTTTTAAATTGTTCTAATTACAGGATGCTCACCAGTGACTTCAGAATGCTTCAGCTGGCAATACTGGAGCATGCAAAGTGTTTTTTCAGATGTTTGCAATTAATTAGGCACTGGAAGTATTCAGTAAAGTCTTCCCTCTGATGAGCATTTACGGAGAGGGTAGCATTTTGGTGCAATTCTTCCACTAACTGGCTGCTTGGGAAACTGCAGTGTTTTGTGAAAATTTTGGACTGACTGCTTCAAAACCTTGACAATATGTTTAGTCTGCATAAATGAGGGAAAACATATTTTGTTTTGTTCAGCATGCTCTGAACTTTCACAGTTACATAATTATCCGCTCAGATGGTCCCACAGTCTTATTTTGACTGAAAAGGAAATCGAAATGTTGGTAAAATAAACCCAGGCTGGAAGCTTGGCAGCTCTGCCATTTGTTAGTGAGTAAAAGACCCAGGTTCAGGACTTTCTTTATTGTGGGATATTTTTCACTGCAGACTGTCCCCTGATACATGGATATAAGAAATGGCTGGATTATGCTTTTTTGGTCCTCTCTTGAAAACATATATTATGAGAGAGTTGAATTGCAACCTTGGGGCATGCTGAGGTGCTAGCATTTCATACTGCTCAGAATCTGAATCACAGTGCTTGATCTGACTTTTGAAATGAAAATCCCAGGGTTTTGTTTCCAACCTTTAACCTCTCAGAAAGCCTCATTCTCTCTTTCCCAGTACCTTGTATGTAAAACTACGGCAAGAATGACTTTCTTTGCAAAGGCCTTAAGTGATACTAATGTTGTGGGCTGTTTAAGAGACAAGTATGATTAGTCTAGAAGGACAGGTATGACTTTAGTGATAATAAAACAATAAAAATAAAAGTAAGTGAAAAATTTCTTTCCTGTCATATAGTTTCATAAACCCAGCCTATGCCCATGAAATGGATTTCCGAGTCGCTGTGTGGGAAACCTTCTACTGGGAATTTGCCAAAAATGATTATCACTTGTTTATTCTGCATAAGCCCATACATTAAGGTGTAGTTCTCTAGGAAATGAAAGCTTTTCTTCTTCAGCTCTTTGCCTCAAAACTGGGTAACAAAGGTGTCTAGTGTCATATCAGCCAAAATAAATATGGTCTGAAAGTATAACTGCCCTGCATCTGTAGTCATTTTATGTCCAACCAAAGAGTGAAATCTGTTTCTGAAACTCTGTCTGTAAAAGCATTATCTTACCTCCCTTGTCCCGAGCTGTGATTGCAATAATCATGCCCAAGACAGCCAAGGCTCACATAATTGGTTTTTCATGTGTGCATCAACATGTCTGGTTTTGCTGCTTAACATTTCATTGATGGGCTCTTGACAGACAGCTTATTTGTAAAAAAATCCAAACTATTTCCTACTGAAGCAGCAATACAGAGGTAGGCTTTAGGCAAATCTAGAAGGGAATATAAACACTGTATTTCCCCTTGCACATACGCAGTGGTGTGGCTGTTCAGTATATGTGGAGGTAGAAAGTGTGATTTGATAGAGACTTCTTAACTTCTAGGATTGTTAAAGAAATGCATAGCTTTTGGCTCCTCACATCTTAAGTCTCACAGTGTAGCTTCACTGCTTACTTCAGATTCTGCCAGTTTAATACATTCATCCTTATCAGAGGGGCTGAATAAAATCTGTCAAGCCCATAAGGCGTTGAAGCCCTGCCTGTCCCTGCTCAACCTTCCCAAGATTCTCACCTTGCCACAGACCATGAAATTATTTCAGGTCCCAGGGCTCCCTCCACCCTGCCTGAGATCCATGGGGTCATGAGCCTCTGCCTTAGTGATGCTGCAGCAGGGATGGTCTCCACTATTCCCAGGGAGGTGCCCAATGCCCAGGAATGGGGCTGTGATGGTGCCCCTGGCTGCCCTGCTCCTGGCTGGGTGGGAGGGGAAGAACCCGTCTCTTGCAGTGTCCTCACAAGAGCCTCTAATCTATTATTAATAACTGCAAACATGACAGAGAGAATCAACACATTCATATGTTATATATTGGGGAACTCCTAGTTCTGAAAACAGTTTAAAATAGTATAGTCTCAGTGGTTAATCACATCAGTCACATTGCTGAAATACCACCTTCTGTATGATTACTCTGTGTCATTTAACTGAGGCCTGGAAATAGGTTCACTTTCTCACAAAATGCCCTGTGCATCCATGGTCTCAGGAGAACACTAAAACCTTGGTTACAACTACATCATGATCCTGTATAAAGACAAAATTGAGGGGAACAGAGAAGAGCGCCATCTGGGGCCCTCTGCATGTAAACTGAACATGAATTTTCAGAGGCTGACAGCCGGGTGCACACATGATGTACCTCTCAGTGACTTTCTCTGGTGTGTTGACTCTTCATCGTTCTTGGATTAACTTTAAAAGAAGAGGCTGTGTCCACCCTGCTGCATAGGATCAGCCTGTGACAGGCAAAGCCACCATGCCTGCTTGGTGGAGACCCTGCCACTCAGGATGCAGACAGGCGCAGGCTTTGTGAACACCCCATGGTACCCATCAGCAGCTTCCCACCATTCCACAGCCCTTCTATGTAGACTTCTTATACTTTTTAATAGACCTGTGCATTTAATAGTAATAGAGAACTTTAAGATCTTGAAGATCTTATAAGCTTTTCAGAAATCAAAGTTTGAATATGTTCCAAGGCATACATCTAGAACAATACTATGTACTTTCAGAGGATCAAAACAGTTAACCTTGAAGATTAGAATGAAAGAACTTTTTTATTACCAAGAACTTTGTGCTTAGAGCACTCACAGCTTCATTCTACTCTGTTCCTCCACTGCTCTTCCTGTATCCTAGACAGAGTTGAGCAGTGAGGCTACACTTTCTTGCAGATATCCAGTACCAGAAGGATTGTAATTTTGATGGACTAGAGAACCTCAGGAAATATTTCTGTGTCCCAGTGCAGCCTGCAAACTGGCATTGGTGGCTTTTTTCATGCCAGCTATTCTGCAGGTCCAGAGGTGGTGTTTCTGAACTAAAGACACTCTTTTTCTTACCTGGGTCTGGATGTGAGGAATAAAGGTTTTAAAATTCTCATCCAGAAGTTTTTCCACCAGTGGGACACAAACATCAGGGCTGCAGGAACACAGGAGGATATGCTTTTGCATGACACCTCCCTCTCCTCAGAACAGGATAAAGTTAACTTTAAAAATATAAATTGTTTTTATACTACATAATGCTCATTATTAAACATGAATTGCTAATAGCTGTTAGTGCCTGGGGCAGTCACCAAGCCCCAGCTGATAAAATTTGCTTGCATGAAAAAGACATTTTTTGTTAGCTCCTGGCAATTAAATAATGATATGGACAAATCTCTTGCACAGTTACTGCCAGACTATACAGACTTTCAAATACCCTTTTTTTTTCAAATGGCAAGATATCAATAGGTCAAATCACTATTTCTTTGACCTAGAATCCTATACCACAAGTATAAAGCTCGTTTTCTTATAACTCCTATATGACATTGAAAAAATTTGTTTGATTTTGAAAAGCATAGCAGGAACACACAGAGCTGAAGCAAGAAGTAGATAAATAGACCCTGATATATGGTATGACCGATGAGCCATTTTGTTTTGTGAAAATGCCACAGAGCCTTTGACGGGACCAGGTCCTGTGGTGCTAGGTGTTACGAACATGTAACAATATAACTGCACCTTCTGAAAAAATTTGCAGTCAGAAAAGGAGTTTGCAGCCCAAAGCACACTATAATTCCTTTTCAACATGAGTTAGGCCTAAGAAGTGCTCTAGGTAAAGGTGTGAGGGGAATAATAACTTGCTTCACTTTCATGGAAGCTCTAGTATTGTATTATAAATGCCATATCATGACACAGGATGCTATGTTGGCAAGTTTACTCATATATCCAGTAGCTGGAGTTGGGAAAAAGTCTTCTTGATGAGTAAGTTAAATTCCTTAGCAGTTTTAACTTGTAATATTAATCATAATGTTAATGATAATAAAGTTCATGCTAATAGCAGCATTCTATAATTTAGGGAGCTAAATATAGCAATTTCCTGAGGCTCTGAACAGTGTGAGGTATTAGTCTTTCCTGACTGGTGTACTGAAAGGGACTTTCTGCTGGAAGCAGTATGAATCATTGATTTAATATATGTAAATTCCTTAGTGTAAAATCCTTCCACGGTTTACAAACTGGCTGCTTAGACCCACAAACCACATTCAATGCAGCTATAATAAGGAGTTAAGCAATATTTTTTATGGTGGTATACCATAAGGGGAAAGGGTTACATGCTACAGGTGAAAGGTAAAGTTAAGTGTTTCTCTTTGTAATGTGATATTAATAAAAAAACAAAAGCAATCTCTACAGCACTATGATTTTACATTTCTGAGTCATTAATTTTCTAGTACAATAAGCAATAAACATCATTTAATAGGCGAAGCAGAACAAAGGGATTTGACTAATAGATGTTTAAGTGATTAAACAGCAGTGATCAGCAGGTTTCAAAATGAGAAATCATTTTAAATAATAATTTGAACAGAATTGCTTCATTTATTAGCTTAAAATTTCTGTTCCCAAAGAATGCTGTCTCACTTCCCAAAAAAGACATATTCAGAAAACATATACATGCAGTTTCTTCTATGATGAGAATTAGGAAGAGAAAGATGCCCAAACCTCTGCCTTCTGTAAAGGCTATTGCCTAGCCAAAAAAAGAACAGACTGTTTCTGTTACAGCTGTAATATGCTGTTCCTAGAGAGGTGATAGGAATATGTTTGCAGAGCACACAGCCTGTGGAAAACAATAATCCCCTTTACTTCTTAATCTTAGGGAGAAAGTCTAGAGCTAAGAAGGCAGGCATAAATTCAGCCAGACTTGAGAATTTAATCAATTTTGGGTAAGTTTAGATATCCCTTCATGTAATCTAGCATCAGGGTGGTGAGACAGCAGTCTTATGAAAGGACATAGACTACTGAAGTAATGAGTTGGTGACCACAACCTGACCTTGGATTGCTTCTACATAAGCAACACTCTCCTGGTTGCTGGTTTCTGTAAGGCAAAAATTAATCCGACAAATCTTAGCTCCAACTTGCTGTTCACTGTTCCTAATCACTAGCAGCACAGGCTTCTCAACCTTTGTTCCCAGGGAGGGACAGGCACCGCCGGGGTATGCTCCCCGCACTGCTGCCCAGAAAACTGCTCAGCGGCATTGACTGGTTCCAGGGTCCTGCTAAAGACAAATTTACAGACGCCAGCTCTGGTATCACATAGTTTCTTTCTCATTTCTTATATGCAGAGAACAATTTCTCCACATCACTATATCCTTTTTTTATTTCAAAAACTTGACCCATCTTCACAGAGTATTTATGGTAGTAATAACAGCAGGCATTAGCAGATTTGCATGGATGCTCTCTGGATAACAAACAATGTAGGAGACTCCTGCTGGCAGGCTTTTACTCCTTAGCCAAGTGAAGTTTGTTCACAGTAGTCTAGAGAGAGCAATGGCACAAATCCCTAGCTAGTAGTATGAATTCTAGATGAAATGCCTGCAAAGCACAGACCCTGCAGCTCAGTCAACCAGTGGTATTTTGGTCCCTACTCCATGAAGCATTAGGAAAGAGAACAGAGGAGCAAAGGGAGAGTAAATTTTACTTTGGTGAACACACAAAATCTAGAAAGCAGTTCAGTATTTGCTAACAAAGGCTGGACAATTAATGCCAAGATTATGTCTATTACTGTATGTATATACAAAAATGCATCCTAGTACCCTGGCTGCTCTCCCAGACTCCCAATGTCTGTGGGTGATTACAGTAGACGCAGAAGTGTGATCCTAACTAAAGGTTCCATAGATTATCCTGTTGCATAGTTTGATTAATATTTTGCTTTATATATATACGATATGTAAAATTATAGGAAATATATTTATTTTATACCAGTATTTTACTGGAAGAAAGAGCAGAAACCAGAAGAAAAACATCAAGAACAACTATTTTTGTTATGATTTACCCATATTCCAATATTTTCCCATAGTTCCCTATTTAAACTTTAAGCTTAGCTTTCCTGGATAAGTCTGTACACTGCCCAAATGTATCTGTCTCTTTAGTTCTCTGTAAGTAATCTAAACAATGAATTTCAAAAGCTTACTTCTGAATAGGGGTGGATCAAGTGAAAAGTTGAAACATTATTTTAGAGTGACTGAAAAGGAAATGTAGAGTTGGACTTTTGAAAATTATCAAATCTGAAGAAAATATGAACTATTCTAAATCCTGATCTAGAACTGAGATTAGAGCTATGAGCCCATTTATAGCAATCTCTATTTCTCATCTCCATAAGTGAATTATAAATTTCCATTTATTAAATTTTTTTGGTGTTTTTATTTTTTTTGAGAGAGTGGAAGTAGAAGAAGTAGAAGAAGCACACAGAGTGCTTTTCTTCTTTCCAACAAATTTACCAGAAGTTAGAGAACAGTTTAGATGTAACTACATTAGTATGCAAAACCTTTTTCTATCACAGTCACTGTCCTCCCCAGAAAATAGACTGCTTAGTGTCCTCCTGAGTAATAGCATGCAAAGTTTGCAGGACATAATAGCGCTGCCTCAGTCATAATGTCAATATAAATGTCGGAACTCAGTCTGGTCTAAACTGTCTGTTCTAATAACACAGCCAGTGACATTTTGCCTGAGCTATACTAGGAATCTGTTCTTTATGGTTCCATAACAAACTGGGGTTTTTTTTCTCTTCTTTTATCAGTGATGGGCTAAAGTGCTTGATGGATAGAATAGAAAGCCATTTCTGAAGTACTTCAGTGATGGAGCTTGACAGATACAGCTGTTGAGTGAAGTCAAGATCTAGCGAAGAGTGTATAAATCCAGTCGATTTCTGACTTCATATTAAAATGTGTTGTTTCACAGATGAGGGTTAGCACACCTCCAGAAACCATGAAGCTTTGTCTGTAGGCAGAAAATGTGTGGGAAGCGAGTGCCTGAGGGAAAGTGTTCTGGAGAAATAAGGCAAGATGGAGGAAGTGGGAAGTTTGGGACAATGAAACAGCTGACTACCTAATTCAGGAATGAAGCTCAAAGTACAATCATTCAGTTTGACATCAGCCTCCAACTACAGTTTTGTGAACAGTTTGAACTTTACCATATTCTTTGCTCTGTTTTACGTGAATCCCTATCAAAGTCTTCAAAGCAGATGTGGGGATATAACATGATCAAAAGGAGTCCAACCATGTGAAACATCAACTCTATATTCCATTAAGAATATAAGTTGATTCTGCCTTGTGATCTAATATGTTGTTGAACATGTCATCCTTCACTTCTCTAATGCTGGTTTTAAGTTTTAATTTAAATATCATTAATTTTTTATGTAATTTACTTCAAATATTCTTAGTAGCAATAGTATCAAAATGAGATATAGGAACGATAATATTAATGTGCATTTTGAAGTGATAATAATGAGTTCCTGTTGTATCCGTCTATGCAGTTACAACAAAATAGTAACCAATCTTTAGTACAAGGTAGTTATGGATCAGTGCCATCTATATCACATTAATCACTTGTCTGAAGTAAATAGATGCATTTTACTTCTT
The DNA here is from genome assembly GCA_033558105.1 of Coccyzus lansbergi. Taxonomy (NCBI): domain Eukaryota; kingdom Metazoa; phylum Chordata; class Aves; order Cuculiformes; family Coccyzidae; genus Coccyzus; species Coccyzus lansbergi. Next base: position 464,031 of record JAUMJK010000470.1, read on the forward strand.
CCCCTGTAAAAAATAACAATTCCTACAGTATGTTTCCTATTGCAAGTGATTTTTTCAATATGTCTTGATACTACAGCCATCTGAGCTGCTGTGGGTATCATTAGCCAATACTGGTAAAACACAATACACATACTCCTCTCTTTCAAGTCATATGGGTGATTAAGAATGTGTCTTGATGGTCTTAGGCACAGTAAAGAACCCAAAAATTACAGGTAGATTCCTTTAGTTTGTCTCATAAAGACCTGTGGCAGGACAACAGAAGATCAGTCCACATGATTGCTATGAAAGCTACATCTCTACAGACCACACAACTGAAAATACAGCATAACCTGTTATATACTGGAGGAAGAATTTTTTTCTAGTGTTGTTCTTCGAAAACATTTCACAAAAGCAGCTTGAGCAGCAAAGTGATCTTGCTTCTCCTAAATTACAACAAGCAGTTTGGGGATGTAATTTCTACCTTTGTTAACACACTTGCTCAAACCTCAGATATTCTTAATGTTCTAGAATGTTTTAGAAGAAAGCACTGTAGTACCAATGCATCAGCCCTGTACCCATGGAAATGCATGGAAATCCTGGCCCAATGAGTCTTAGTTGTGTCAACACGTCTCTGCAATACCTGCAGAGAAGACAACTAGTACCTACAGAACTTCTACTGCCCTCACCACAATAAATGAGCTAACAATCACTACCCTTTGAAGCAAAAGGCCTGAAAAAATAATTTGGTTTTGGGCAGGGTGGCAGCGTACCGCATTAGCACTCCAGAGCTCATAGCTGTCATAAGGGGCTTTTAAGATTTAGTTCCAAAATTCATATGTGCTTCCTTTAAAGATCAGTTGGGCTTTGAATATTTTCACCCAAAGTCCCCCCAGCCCTATCTCCCCTTTTATTCTAGCAACAATAAAGTCCTCACATTTTCTTTTAGGCAGACGAACTGGAAGTGTTTGCCAGTGACCTTTGGAAGGAAGCAGTACTGCCTGGTAAGAAGGAAAATTTCAAGGAGTAGCATCTCCCATCATTAAGCCCAGATGGTCTTCTACCCAGTAAATGCTCTAGATTTGTTGTGAAAAAAGGATCACCACCACTACCACCACACACCCCACCACACCTCCTAGATCCTAGATCCTAGATGTCTTGGGAGAATTGACCCCGGGGTATTACAGGCATGAAATCATTAGTGCAGTACATGACAAAGCAGTGGTGCTACTGTATCTGTGATGATCTAAAGCTACAAGGCATAGGGTTTGTGGAGAGACACGGTATCTTCTACTAAATCAACCAACATAGTGTGAAAAAAATGGATAAGCTGCTGTGAGTGAAAAAAATGCTTTTTCTGATGACTTGATATGATCTTCTTTTCAACCCTTAAGATATTCTATAGCTGAAAAGTATTTACCTAAGGATGATCATCATTTTTTCATATTTGATTATTCTGTGGTCATATATTAGCTCTTTCTACAGATGATTTAGTAATACATCACGTTTTAATGACAATGATAAGAACAAACATTTAATAAAACATTAAAAATCAAAGAGAGTGTTGACATTTATCCTGGTATTGCCAAGATTTGATCCAGTTTTCCACTGTTCTTGCTAGTTCCAAAGGATTTGTTTGCTGTTTCATTATTTCTCCTCTCAGACTGTGGTTCATGACTGAAAGATCATGAAGAGAATAAAAGAACAAAAGGGGGAAGATAATCCTTTTTGAAACAGGGGTCAATTATTCATTTGGGTCAGCTGCTCTAATGAATGATGTCATGTATATCTCACTTAGCAACATAATACAAGTAGGAGATATTGTTCCACTCAGTGCAAATACTATAAATTGTGTAGATAATGAGTTTTTAATGACCAAGTTCACTTGGTGCAAAGTCTTTGAAATGTTCCAGTAAATGTTGTTTACATCATGAAAAATGCACATTAAGTACAGTAGAGTTTACTACTGCATACTCACTCCCTGCACTTACAGGAACAACATTGGAGAAGAGACTTGAAGAGATTAGAATCCTGTTGTAATTACCTCACATGAAAAAGAACATTTACATAAACATGCAGTGAATTAATTTCTTACGCATTTTATCCCGTGCTACAATGTAACAGGCTACAATTTAATTCCAGATTACAACTGGAATAGTATCTATATAACACCCAAAATGTTTCATTTTGCTTGACCTCCAGTTTGCTGTACTGGAGCTAATCATGAACACTTGATGCATTTTTATTCAGAAGGGAAAAAAAAGAACATATATATATATATATTTTGTTGGTGAAGGGGCTGGAGAACAGACCTTATGAGGAACAGCTGAGAGAGCTGGGGTTGTTTAGCCTGGAGAAGAGGAGGCTGAGAGGAGACCTCATTGCTCTCTACAACTACCTGAAAGGAGGTGGTAGAGAGGAAGGAGCTGGCCTCTTCTCCCAAGTGACAGGGGACAGGACAAGAGGGAATGGCCTCAATCTTCACCAGGGGAGATTTAGGCTAGACATTTGGCCGTGTTAAACCTCATGCCATTGGACTCTGCCCAGAGGTCCTTCATTGATGAAGACATTGAACAGGGTTGGACCCAACACTGAGCCCTGGGGAACACCACTTGTCACTGGCTTCCAGCTGAATTTAACACCATTTCCCACCACTCTCTGGGCCCAACCATATAACCAGTTTTCCACCCAGGAGAGTGTGCGCCTGTCCAGGCCAGAGGCTGACAGTTTCTGTAGCAGAATGCTGTGAGAAACTGTGTCAAAGGCTTTGCTGAAGTCCAGGAAGACCACATCCACAGCCTTTCCCTCATCCAGCAGCCGAGTCACTTTGTCAAAGAAGGCTATCAGGTTAGTTTGGCAAGACCTGCCTTTTGTGAACCCATGTTGACTGGGCCTGATCACCTGGTTCTCTTGCATGTGCTGCATGACAGCACTCAAGATCACCTGTACCATGACTTTCCCTGGCACTGAGGTCAGACTGACAGGCCTGTAGTTCCCTGGATCCTCCCTGTGGCCCTTTTTGTAGATGGGCACTACATCAGCCTCCAGTCCAGTGGAACTTCCGCAGTCTTCTAGGACTGCTGGAAGATGATGGAAAGGGGTTTGGCCAGCACATTCACCAGCTCCCTCAATACCCTTGGGTGAATCCCATCTGGCCCCATAGACTTGTGGGTGTCTAGTTGGGCAAGCAAGGCTCTGACCACCTCCTCTCGGACCATGGGAGCCTCGTTTTGCTCCTCTAGTTCCGGGGTTTGTACACAGAGGGAACAACTTTCTTTACAATTAAAGACTGAGGCAAAGAAGGCATTAAGCACCTCAGCCTTTTCCTCATCCCCTGTCACTGTTGTTCCTTCTGTGTCCAGTAGGGACTGTATGGTCTCCCTTGTCCTCCTTTTATTATTTATATATTTATAGAAAGACATTTTGCTACCTTTAACAGACTTTGCCAATCTGATTCCTAGTTGAGCCTTAGCCCCTCTGATTTTTTTCTCTACACAATCTCACTTCCCTCCTGTAGTCAACCCAAGAGGCCTGTCCCCTCATCCAGAGCCCATAAACATTTCTCTTCTTTTTGATGTCACTCAAGATCTCTCTGTTCAACCAAGATGGTTTTCATCCCTGCCAGCATTTTTTCCAGAATGGCTAGGATTTCCTTTTTGAAGAGCTCCCAGCCCTCATGGGATCCCTTGCCCTTAAGTACCGTCTCCCATCAGACTTTGCCAACCAGCCTTCTGAAGAGTTCAAAGTCTGTCCTCTGGAAATTTAATGCTACTGTCCTGCTAACCACCCTCTTCACTTCACCTAGAACTGAAAACCCTATCACCTCATGATCACTTAGTCCTAGGCGTCCTCCTACTGCCATATCCCCCACAAGGCCTTTTCTGTTCGCAAACAGCAAGTCCAGGAGGGCACCTTCACTTGTTGGTTCATACACCAGCTGTGCAAGGAAGTTGTCTTCCACGCACTCCAGGAACCTCCTAGACTGCTTCCTTTCTACTGTATTGTACTTCCAGCAGATATCAGGGAGATTGAAGTCTCCCACAAGAACAAGAGGCATTGATTTGGAGATTAACCCCAGCTGTTTATAGAAGAGCTCATCAGCTGCTTCTCCTTGTCTGGGTGGCCTGTAACAGACTTCCATCACAAAATCTACCTTCTTATGGGCTCCTCTGATTTTAACCCTCAGGCACTCAATCTCCTCATCGCCACAGTCCATCTCAATGGTGTCCAAGTCCTCCCTTACAAAGAGGGCTACCCCACCTCCTCTCCTACCCTTCCTATCCTGCCTGAAGAGTTTGTACCTCACCATAGCTGTACTCCAGTTATATGAGTCATCCCAACATGTTTCCGTGATGGCAACATCATAGCCTTCTTGCCCTATGACAGATTCCAGCTCTTCCTTCTTATTTCCCATGCTGAGTGCATTGGTGTAAATGCACTTCAGCTGAGCTGCCAATCCTTCAGCCCTCTTAGAGGCAACATTGTTTGTTCCTAATTGCCTGTTAACTGGAGTAGCTTGCACTAGAGTGCCTGTATCTCTTTTACTGCTCCAAGGTGCACTCTCCCACACCGTTAGTCTGTTTTGGCACAGCCTTGCTGTCTAGTGATCACAGGTTGCCTTTGCTTTGTTTTTTCTCCACTTCTGCAGCAAGAGTCTTTACCCTTAGACAACACCTCACCAGTGCTCATTGCCACTTTGTCAGCAACTTGCAAATGCCTATTCAATCACTAAAAAGAAATCCAGAGAGTCTAATATTTTGAATGAAAGTTTCTCAAGTAGCTTAAAATGAGCAGTAAGTTGCCGACCTCACAACATAAAAGAAATTGAGAATCAACTCTTTATTGATTGCTAACACATTGATTAAATGTTTGCTAGTTGTCCTTTCACTTCCACTCCATCCCTTTGGCCATGGCTGATTACTTACTCATCAACCTTTTGAACTCAATCAGTCAGCTCAGTAATTATCAGCCGCCCTCATAAGCCCCACCAAATTCATAACAATACACTAGGGCTATTTTTTATGGACCTTGCTATGATGAGCAAAACACACAGTGGTTTTACCCCAAGCTGGAAATGTTTCTTACTAAATGCAAACAATCTGAGCCACAAAAGCAATTTTGCATGCAAATTCATGATATTTCCTATCTTGTGTGGAGAGCTTGAGCTGCAGCAAGGATGTCATCTCTGCTCCTCTGGGTGACTTGGAAATCATCACATCCCTGAAACATACAAACTAAAATGTTGATCTATTTTATACTGGGTACTTTGAAGTCTGGCAGGTTGAGAAATTACAACTTTGTATTGATTTTTCTACTCCTTTTAAAAAGCTCTACCAGGAGTATTAGTGTTATACCATCTTTAAATTAATGACATAGTTTTTATAGCCTGTTTCTATCACCAACATTAAAAAGAAAAAAAGCACAGACAGAGCAAGCCTGTTTGTTCTATACTAAAGAAGAGACTGTTGTCAATATTTTGACTGTGCATGTGAAGACAAACACAAATAAGATTTTACAAAAAGCAAAGATGACACTGGACAAGAAGGTGGGTTTGTAAAACAATACACAATAGATCAAATGCATTAGGAAGACAAGGAAGTCATAACAGTTGGCTGCAGTGAAGGCTTAACAGCATTCATAAATTAGCTGACGTTTAAGAACGTTATTTATTATGCTCTATTTACAGCTTGTAATGGCTCTGATTTAATTTATCATAACAGTCCTCCTCAGTCGTCACCCTTCTGCCTCCTTTCATTATATTAGAAAATTCAGGTTGATATGCTTTGTTCTCCTACAGAGAAACACAAATTTATTTTCCTCCTCACCTTTTGACTACAATATGCATTCTTGCCTAGATCCTCCCGACTTTTAGTAGTGTAATATTTTACCAGACAGCTCCCCACCATCTCAAGCATGTGCCCATGAGAAGCGTAATGCATCTTGGTTTTTCTTCCTGACAGTACGATATTGAAATCAATTTCAAAGATAAAAATGCCATCCAGTTTGATTCATCAAGTGGAATAAAGCCCTCTTGCTGAGAAAGCCATTTGAATGCGGGTTAACTGTGACCTGTGCTCCTCCACAGTCCTTGGAACATCTGGCCATATGGGCTGTAAGCAGATTAATCCAGGGCTTTGCACTCTCCTCCTTTAAACAGCTTAAAGGTTGCTGTTTAAATAGCACGGCATGCATTTTTTTTTTAAAAAAAGATCAGCAAATATCTAAAATAACAGGGACCAGATGGATAACCCCTCTTGACAGGAAATTTTCAGAGGGCCCGAAGAAACAAAATATTTGAAAAATACTTTTTTTTGTGGTTTTGTATTTTAACTTGATAAATTTAAATTTAATCTTTTGCAAAGTTGTCAAATCCTATCTAGCTTACATAATTGATCCAGACGTACAACTTCCACTATTCCTGCTTCTGACAATTGTAATAGACAGTTTTAAAGTTGGGTTAACCAAGGAGCCGTGGGTAACAGGCACCTGTAGTAACACCAGCTTGTCTGGATGAAGCCTTTATGTCTGGGTGAAGCATCCCTCCCAGGGTGCTGGTAGCAATATATTTACTTGTAAATTCAGCTATAGCTCCAAAAAGCTCCAAAGTGCACCCTCAGAGCACCAACCACCCAGCTGCTGCCTGTTAGTGCCCAAAGCCATGTCAGCATCTCACTTGACGTGGCCCCTGTGGAGCAAGCAGGGAGGCTAGGCTCTGACTACCATCCTCATACTTGATGCTTTTGGCTGCAGGAGCACTTGCATCCGGATTGTACTGATGTGCTAGAGGTCATGTGGAGGGCACTGATGCAGAGGGTTTTTTACTTTTTTTTTTTTTTTTTTTTTGCAACAGCATAATAAATACTGTGGTTGCTCAGATAACTTGTATTTTAATTCAACTGTCCTAAAATTTGTTTTTTCTTCTTTTTCCACTGAAAATGGCAAGCTCGCCACAGATAATTTTTTTTATTGTTTTTGAAAACAGCAACAGAAAATACATTTTATATCTTTTAAAATCTAAGGTTTCTACAGAAATAATTATTTTAAAAACAAGTCAGGTTAAGGGCAAATTCCAATAAATGTCAAGTCAATACCAGAAAGCTTTTATACTCAACTCTGTTTCTAGGATTTTACTTGGTAAAAGCAGAAGCTAAATCTCCCAACATCAAACCTTTGATTTGTTTGAACTTCCAGGTTTTGCATTCATATTTCTCTGTTGATTTTCAAGCATTTCACTTTCAGATGTTGTACTTCACAGTTACTGCATTAATGATATAGCCTCAGATGGCTCTGCTTTATTTGTGTAGCAGGATGAATCTTGGCCAGAATAGTTGTTTCTCTCTGTGAGTTTGAAGAAATCATCATCTTTTTCACAGGTACTGGTGATCTTAGCTGCTCTGCAGACAAACTTAAGTCTTATCATCTTCATTTTCAATAGCCACTAATTTTAACATTGCCTATTAAGATTAGTTCTGAGACTAAATCCTGCCAGTTACTAACCACAGTGAGTTTAAGAGTGCCTCAGCTTTTAAGAGAGGAATATCCTTGTATAATGATGAGGAACCTCTGCTGATAAACTTTGAAACAGTACTAGGAAACAGCTTTTAGAGTTGGAAATCTTATTAATGTGCAGAGCCACACATTGCCTATTACACTGCATTCCTAGTTAATGGGAAAATTATTAGCAGACAGCATTAAATTAAGAAAAATAATCATATTTTGATTTAGTTATTGAACTGTCTATATTGAAGAGGACTCCATCATTGCACTGACAATCCCTACTCCTTATTTTTTTGTGCATCTCTAAGAAGGGACATGAACGAGAGCTAAATGCCAGAATATTCACCTGAAGCAGATAAAAGGAGCATTACCACAGCCAAGGTAGTCTTTTAGGGACTAAATCTCACCTCTTGTGCTGTGTACACCAAAAGGCCACCTTGGAACAGAAAACTAGCAACAATTCACAAAATTCTGGACTGATCTTGCAGCTGGCAATTCTCTATTAGCCAGTTCAGCTCAGATGAGAAGGCAGTGCACGATCTTTGTTGATGATTAATAGCAGACTTTGTGAAATAATGAAGTGGCAAGCAATTCTTTATTCCAAATAAAGCATATGCAGTATTGACATGTAAATTCTCTCTTTCCTTATAATTTGACTATGATTACCCATAGAGCACAGTGGGAAATAATTTTTCTGGCTTTAAAAGCGTCTGATTTTCCCATTCCACCTGGGTTAAAACTAAGACTTTTCCAGCGAAAGTACAAATCTCAAGATATCATAAGACGTAAAGATTCTTCTCTAAAATGGAAGATAATGCAGATGAACTTCCTTCAGCTCCCAATTTCTGCCAGAGATTTCTATTTTAGCAGCTCAGTTGGGATTCCTGATTACTAGATTACAGATTTGGTACCTCTTGCTGTGCCCTAGTAAATACTCAATTATTTAAACATGGAATAGCTCCAACAGATGCTATTGCAAGAACCACACTCTACAGCGGTGCATTCAGGGCATTCATCTGGGACAATGGAAACCAAAGGTCAAGCCCTTGCACCACAGTTTTAAAATCATTATACAAAGGATTAAATTTACGTTAGGCAAACAACAATATCACTGGTCGGGGAAGATAAGTTCAAATGCTTGTTCTGGGCTATATACTATCCTAGAATGGAATTAACTCCATGTCCGGTTATTGAGAAAATATATTATCTGTTGAGTTTTGACAGAAGTGAACTCTTACCTCTTACATTACTGCACCCTAAGAAGCAACTGAGATCCTCTGAGTTCAGTAATGCAAAGGTCTACTTGGCAGTGTTACAGACACTCTGAAAACTATGAGGTATTTAAAACAACTATTTTGTGGAAGTCTCCACAATGCAAGTTAAAGAGAAAGCTGTCATGGAGCTGGGTATTAACCTAGAGTTCCTATTGGGGAAGAGACTCCTCAGCAGCTAAGTCCAGAAAAGGTCCATGTATGTCCACAGAGCTTTGTAGCTTGATATCTGCTAGGAAGCTAGCATGTAATAGAATAAAATGGTTCTGTTGGAGGACACCTACAGTGATCATCTACTCCAAATGCCCAAATCCCTCAGCAACTAAAATCAACACCCTAGAAATTTAGCCATAGTTAAAGTATCTTTGACTGGATGTGATACTGGGAGAAAAGGCATTTGCCTTTAACTCATGATGTGACTGCCACCATATTTACAGGTCTGTTAAAAGGCAGACTGTTTTGTAGTATCTCCATTCACTTTGGTAAACCGCCATCACACTGATATTCGATCTGCAGGCTATAGGCTTTATGTGGCTTTCAGAGTCAGAGGAACGATGGTAGCAATAGATGCGGCTGGCCCAGAGTTCAGGGAGCTGTGAACCATCAGCACAGCCACTGCCTGCCCCTGCATAATGGGGGTGCACCTGCCTGGCCACACTGGGGCCCCTGCAATCTATATGAGCTTATCAGAGCAGGGGGATGGAAAGCACAGGATTTTCCCATACAAAAAGCAAAGATTCACAACAATTGCCTGTGATTTATTCTTTCTGAAACACAGTGATTCTGTGGTATGAATAATTCCTTGACTACTGTGAAGATAATGTCTTTGTTCAAAGTGATACCCTGCGATAATTTATATAAACACTGTAAATTACATATTTGGACTGTATGGCAATCTTATGTCTGTGCCTACTGATTTCTCTCATACAGCAGAGAAATAAAACCTAACATGCTTTTCAGATACATCACCAGCTGCTGGCCTAATTTCTTAAAAGAGAACAAAAACATTGTAGGTGACAGTCAAGACAGGCAAACTCAGGCACTCCCAAGTCATATTTACCTTCCGTCACTGCCTTTTCTTTTCTGATTCATCTATAATGAATATCCTCCTCTCTTCATTAGATTCAGATACTGTTTCTTTGTCTGCAGTAACATAATCTACATGTTTTAAAAACAGACTTCATTTCCCTATCTCTATTCCTTTCCCCTCACCATTAGTATAATTGGGATGAAACTTTGCCCATGAGACGTACAGATAGAGTTCCCAGTAATAAGTTGTCAGAGGAGGTTAAAAGTGAGAGACCTTTAATGCAGAAAGAAATTAACCGTAGCAGCTGTTCAATAAACAAACCTGGGTTCTGTGAGGCTCTGAGTGCCCGCTGTAGCCACGTTACACATGAAGAACTAAATGCAATGCCCAAAGGCAGAGTAAATGGATTTGATAAGGCAGGATGCCTTTGCTCAGCCTCCCCCTTGATAGTTGCTTGCAGACAGAGCAGGAGCAGGGCCAGCTCATGAAAGCCATGTTGCAGTGGCTTCTCAGCCACTGCTGCTGCTGCCACCAGTTTTCAGGAGAGGATGACAGCACTCAGTATGCTCCTCTTGGTTCCCAAAAATATCACTGTAAGTTGCTCAAGTGCCTCTAGAAAGACAGAAAAAAGATTTGGACAAGAGGCAAATTGCAAGACTTCTGTTCTGTTTAAAATAAATCCCTCCCCCCCAGAGAGTGACTTATCTTTTCCAGGATTATTTTTATAGCCATGGATTTCCCTCATTTCTACCCTCAGTGAATATGAAAAGTAAGACTTCAGTCCTAGGATATCTGGAAATCAAACAAATCAAGATTCATATAAGCTGGTGTCCTCTGGTTAACCTGTCATGTGTGGAAAGCAAGTTAATCCTCAGATTCTGGAGTGCAGCCAGTCTATAGAAACATGACTGGGAGGCAGGCAGAACTGCAGGGGGTAGGTGCTGCTGCTGCTGAGCGATTCCCTCAAAGAACAAAATCCCCAGAAGTCTGTGGGTGCTGCTCCTATCTGGTTTGACTTGTAATGGAAAAAGCATTATCACAAAAGGAGCAACTCTGTATGCTGTGAGATTAGGAACTGCCATGGATTGTCTTTAGTTAATGGTAAAAAGGTCTTGTTTTTGATGCTGAGGGTTAGCAATGACAGAATAGGCCAACCGCACATTTAATGGCATTTGTTTCTGCCAGAAGCAGTCTATTTTGTACTTGGGGTAAAAAAGAGCAAGCTTCTAAATAGTGGTTATTTCAGTTTCCTTGTCTTTCTACAGCAGAATCCAATATGAACAGTGAGCATCATTTGAGGAGTATTTCATAGGAACATGTGACAGTAAAGCAATCAAGTCATCCCTTCTTGGCCTAATACTGCCTACTATTTGTCAGTATTTTATAAGGCAGGAGCTGCCCCTGCTCTGTTGCTATGTATGTGCCTATATCCTATCATGCTTGCTCCAAACAGAGAGGACAACACTGCCTCAACCTGTTGTGACCATTGACTCTGCCAGAATGAACCAAAATGCTGCTGAGAGCAACAAAGGAACATGCCAGAGATTAGCAAAAGGAATTTGTTGTAAAACAGCAGTACACAAGCTCTCCGAATCCATCTTCAGCAGTACCAAAAAAGTCTGTCCTGTGAGCTGAGAGCACCAGCACCATGAGGGACATCTGCTCTTTGAGCTGCACAGCTTGTCAGCAGCTCTTTCTCAGCCCACGGGCCATCAGGCACAGAAACTGGAGCCAGGTGCCAAACACAACTGAGCCAGAGCTGGCAGCTGCTGAGGGATACACTGGTCTAGAGTCCAGGAAGGCAGGAAGAGGCGAAGTCTGGCAGTCCTTCCCCCAGGAGGAGGCAGGGCAAGGATCAAGGATCAGAAACAGGTGGGCTAGGGGAAGGATGAAGAACAAGGGCACAGTAGCGAGAAAGGTACAAAGGTACCACCAATAGAGACTGCAAGCACAAAAAGCCAGCTGAGGTGATTGCATCTTCTACCAGATGAGTTGGGCACACATTTTACCTCCTTGGAACATTTTGCTGAAGTGCTACTGGGCTACTAGCTCAGGCAGAAACTGTTACCAGACAGTCCATGATGCATTAGCAGAGAGCTGATGAGAAAGTAGGGAGAAGGAATACAGCTTGAACAACTTAGTTCTCCTCTGCTAGCCCTAGCCTTGTTTACAGAGAGCTGAAACTTTTTTGGCAGAAAATGGATGAGATTTATATTTTTTGGAATGCTAAAGCATGTTTTCACTGAGCGATTACTGCAGGATTTTAGGAACACAATCAGAAAGCTGGAAGGAGGCTAAGGGTAAAGCACACATGGTTGAAGTGCTCTGTAAATAGGCAGGTCTGGACTGTGGCCGCAGGTAAGCAAGCCAGCCCACACCACCACCACCTCCAGTTCCTATCCACCTTGCTCCTGTGCCCTGTGTCATGGTGGGCATTGCCTGTCATTAATGAGGTTATAGTACCATGGGGTCTTCAATGAGGCCTTGCTGCAACTAGCTGGTGTCCAGACCAGTAGCATACAAACACATTAGGACCAGTCTTTTAAATGAAATTCACTCTTTATTCTGGTACAGTGCCAGAGCAATTCAAAATCACTCAGGGGGAATGGTGTAAACTCTATCTTTTTTTTTACTAAACAAGATCCATGCCCTTAAAACTGTGGATTCAAATGTTCAAACAACCCATAAGGGACAGAGCAGGCAGGAAAAGCCACAGCCTCAAAAGTTACTAGAACAGCCTGTTACCCTTGGCAGCACTGGAACAATCTGCTTAACCCAACAGCAAAAACAGCAGAGAGCCCTTATGCTACCTGGAGTCAAACCTGACATCAAACCAAAACCGCTCTAGCTGCATGCATTGCAAAGAGAAAAGGAGAAAGTAAAGGATAGAGGAGAGAAATAATTACAGGAGAAATAGGAAAGATGAGAGCTAGTCACCACCTTAGGGACTCGCTATGCAAGTAGCACGTGTCTCTTTGTCCATCGGGTCCAGAAGATGGTAGGTGTCCACAAACAACATGCAAACACAAGCCAAAGACAAATAGAACAACAGAGGACAAACAGACAGAGAGGGATTGCAGGCTTTTACGGTATTTTTAAACTCTGCGTCCCTGCCTCTTACTGGATTGGGTGGGGAGGCTCAGGCATGTCCCTCCTCCCTAGACAGCTCCAAAGATGCTCTCCAGCACTTCTGGCCTTGACACTGGGGCAGGGGGCATCCACCTGCTTTGAGCCATTCAACCCATGCCATGCCAGGTCCATACAGAATTCACCTATATTTTTTGCTTCTTGATACCTAACAAAGCTTGCAGACTCCTTTGAACCCTTCATTCCGGGTCTCTAATCTCTTGCAGGAGGAACAGAGGAAGGAAAAGGTTTCTTCATTACAGAAATCCTGCATAAAACACTACACTTAAAATAGTTTTTAGGTACGATACTAATGCAGCTGAAAATGATTGAATTATGTAAGCTCTAGTATAAGATTTTCACATTTTATGAAAACACAAGTACAAACAGCACATTTGTTATTCATGACATGAATCTCCATAAAATCCCAGTCTTGTAAAATGTAATGTCAGGAAAAATCTGATTAAATGGCACTGTCCTCCCTCAGGGAAAGCCTACTTCAATTAGAAGAAATTGTGTTAAAGTCTGCATTTCCTGCTCCATTTCATCTTATTTATCATTTCAATAACTTTCTTTATGCTAAGCTAACAAATGGCAAAAATCAGTGAGTGGCAGGTGAACATTAAAAAATATAAGCATTTATTACACTTACTCGTTTAGACTTAATGTTATTCAGTTGTCTAGTTTCAATGCTTATGTGCTTTCTTTGGGCTTAGTTTTGTCAGCCTGACATTTTTATTAATCTGAATACTTGGTTACATCAGTTTCTGGCATAACTGGAGCTAACTGCTTTATTTTTGAGCCATAAATTTGGCCAAGAATAGCCCTTGATCTGGACAGTCAAGGCTGTTTTGAAACTACATTAAGTTTTCTCAGGTATTAGAATCATAGAATCATAGAATCATCAGGTTGGAAGAGACCCGTTGGATCATCGAGTCCAACCATTCCCATCAATCACTAAACCATGTCCCTCAGGACCTCGTCTACCTGTGCCTTAAACACCTCCAGGGAAGGTGAATCAACCACCTCCCCGGGCAGCCTATTCCAATGCCCAATGACCCTCTGTGTGAAAAACTTCCTCCTAATCTCCAGCCTAAATCTACCCTGGTGGAGCTTGAGGCCATTCCCTCTTGTCCTGTCCCCTGTCACTTGGGAGAAGAGACCAGCTCCCTCCTCTCCACAACCTCCTTTCAGGTAGTTGTAGAGAGTAATGAGGTCTCCTCTCAGCCTCCTCTTCTCCAGGCTAAATAACCCCAGCTCTCTCAGCCGCTCCTCATAGGGCCTGTTCTCCAGCCCCCTCACCAGCTTCGTCGCTCTTCTCTGGACTCGCTCCAGAGCCTCAACATCGTTCTTGTGGTGAGGGGCCCAGAACTGAACACAGGATTCAAGAAGTGGCCTCAACAGTGCTGAGTACAGAGGGAGAATAACCTCCCTGGACCTGCTGGTCACACCATTTCTGATACAAGCCAGGATGCCATTGGCCTTCTTGGCCACCTGGGCACACGGCCGGCTCATGTTCAGTCGGCTGTCAACCAACACCCCCAGGTCCCTCTCCTCCAGGCAGTTTCCCTGCCAGACTTCTCCTAGTCTGTAGCTCTGCATAGGGTTGTTGTGCCCCAAGTGCAGGACCTGGCATTTGGCCATGTTAAACCTCATGCCATTAGACTCAGCCCAGCGGTCCAGCCTTTTTAGGTCCCTTTGCAGTGTCTCCCTACCCTCCAGCAGATCCACACTTCCACCCAGCTTAGTGTCATCTGCAAACTTGCTATTAAGTGAGGTATCTTGCTCTTGATTAATAAAAAATCTTTGGTGAGTCTTCACATTAATTGCATCAGTATTCATTTAGCTTTGATTTAGGAAGACAGTTGTATTGTGAGTGATTAGATAATTACTGAGAAGGTATCAGAAGATCATCAACTATAAGAGATATTTGGGGTTTTTTTGCGCCTCCGATTTCAATTTATCTGTTATGCAGTTGTGAATTCCAGTGATTATGTTCCTATTATTCAAGTGAATATAGTTGCTGCTGTTTGTCAACATACAAACAGCTTAAAAGTCACTAGTTACATTCACACCTCAGACCACTGACACATATGGCATAGGTATCAAGAATGGAAGTATGATACTTGGCTCCTTAAAATACCGATGCTGACTGCTTATTTTCTATTGCATATGCTAGACTGCAAGGGAATATGTTGCACCATATGAAGTGCGTGACATCTGCTATGGCTAAAAGATACTAATGAGCTTTCACATCTGTTCTCCTTCAATTCATTGGGCTCAACGCAAAACTGTGAAGGCTGCTGCAAAAGCATCTTTCATTGACTACTTTATATTTTACATGCTGGAGTCAGCTAGGGACAGATACTGGAGCTCAGTAAAAACTCGGGTGAATATATTGAATAAATACAGCACAGCACCAGATAAGCATTGAAGAAAATGTTGTTACATACATGGCATGATAGGAGCAGATCAGTAGATTAAAAGACTTGGTGCTGAGTAACCTACAGCCTTGTCAGATGTAGCTGAAGAATTTTTCTTTGGAGTAGAGTATATCTAGTTCTTCAGACTGAAAGTCTTCACCACACTGGGGCTCAAAGCTGTTCAGGGCCAGTCATTGCTTTGGATTCTCCCATCAGAGCTGGCATGCATTAATGAGCACTTGGAGGGGACTCTAAATTAGAGTATTTTCCAATTTAGCTTCCTCCAAAAGAAATTAAAAATCCTATATTGTTTTGCTAACTAACCCAGCAAATAGTAAAAAGAGATGATACAGGGATTTGACTCAAACTAACCAAAACCCTACCACACATGGAAGCATTCATCTAAACTAACAGTGTTCCTTGCTGTGTCACCATCCACGTCTCATCTCAACTGATTCTACCCAAACTCTCTCCTGTATTTAGGAGGGATAATTCATAACAGAACAAAAATGTTGCAAGAAAAAAAAAAGAATAAGTTACATCACCGTATGTCTCCTCAAGTTCTCCAGAGGATTAGCTCTCATTTTGGCAGTGTTAGTTCCAGTTAGCACCCTGTCAGCTGCTAGGCTGAGTAAGCAGCTGTGAAAGTATTACGTGGCGTGTGTTCTGCAGTTAATATAGGTGAAGGGGAGAGTACAAACTACAAACTGTTTTGTAAGGCTATAGTACTGGAGTAATGACCAGTGCTAGAAGGCTTTACTACCTGAGAAAAAAGCAACAGGGCATGAAAGAATCAGAAGTAGGAATTGACACAACTTCTTCAGGGCTAAAATGGTATCTTGTATTTGGGAGCTCTTGGCATCACATATCCTTAGTTACCCATGGAAACTAGGCCTGTGTGAGTCAAACACGCACAGCTGAACAAAAATAAACACAACTGAAAATTTTCATTTGAGTTGATGCATACAATCATTTTTCAAATGTGTTTTCTTTGGCAAACTGAGAACACTATAAGTAGAAGTACAAATGAACTGTAATAATTTTGGGCCATTTATGATAAAAATAAGGAAAGTAAAGAAATTCTGAACTACTTTAATAACAAGATTCAAGTGCCTTTCAAGTACCAAGGAAGATGTGGCTATGTAAATCATGCATGGTACCATCACACTCTGTAACTCAAGCAATATATGTCCATTTCCCTGTCAGATAGGAGCCTTCTGCTCAAATCTTGTCTGACTGATTCAGCACAGTAATTGGAATTTAGATCTCCTCTGAAGACGGGACTCTAGCCATCAGACTGTATGTGTAGTATAGGCAATGAGGAGTATCCCTCTGTCTTTCTTCTTGAAGCTGCCTAATTTTTGTTAAATACTTGCAAATCAAGCTAAACAAAGTGTCAATTATGGAGAGAAAGGATGATGCTGACCCTGTTGCTCATGGACTAATAAGGAGGGGTCATCGCATTTTCAGTTAAATCTAAAAGGTTTTAGTTCATTTTCCTACCAGCTTTTAATGACAAAAAGCTTCAGGTAAAGAGAAAGTAAGATTTTTTAAATTTTTCCTAGAAAATGCTCATCCTTTCTTCCACATGTTCTCAGTATTCCACAGGGGACATGGGTGTCAATTTCTTTACTTGCATCTGCGTAACAAAATCAGGATGAAGATCCTTCAGTCATTAAAGTCATCACACAAATGCACACAAAACGGAATAAGTAAATTACAAATTGAACATCTGCAAGGTGATCATTTAGCGAAGCTGTATAAGACTCCTTAGGAAAACACAAGAGTTTTGGTTAAATTACTCTGAGCTGCAGTACCTTATACAGAAATGGGCTCTTAGAGGTCATGTTTATGTGTACATATAAAGAGACACACAGATCACAATCCCAGTTCTAGCAAGGCAGACCTTGCCTCATTGCTCAGGTTCATAAAACCAGAATAAAGACATACATGTCACATTTCATTTATTACCTTGCCTAAAGTATATTTAATTACATCCCAGTATGTATTATCTTTGAATCTGGGCTTGGAAGGAATACCCACCTTTCTAAATTCTTTCCCATTTTACCACTTTTCATGGGAATAGCTCTCTATTCCCCTTCATGTATGAGGAGGACACTATTGGGAATAATTCATCAGTCTATCAGCAAAAAGTTCTTATAAAAAGAAATCTTCCACAGGTCTATTCTGTAGCATTAAGACAACTCTTTGAACGAGCACTGAAGACTTCTTTTGCATGTTACGTTAATGGCTTGATGTGCTAGCACCTTCCATTTTAGAGACTGTACTTCATAATATATTTATTATTGGTTGTTGGTAAGAAACAACTATTAGGATATTTTTAGATACTTCGACTTGTGTGCACTGTATGTGAAGGAAACAGCTTTAGGTACAATTGAGCCTTCATAGTTCACATTTAGTCCCATATTCTTTTAATACAGGATGATCTGGCATATTTTTTTTCCACTATATGAAATTTCAAGTTAGGACTTGAGAAGTTATTTTTAAAGAGATTTAGAAAGACAGATCGTAATATCTTCAGAGGCTGAAAACCCACTGTGTTTGTAAGAGGGAAGGAAAGAAAATCTGAAAACCATTTTCCGGAAGGGGCTAATGGCTGAGAGCATGAAAAGAACCTCAGAACAATTTCAATGATATTTACAAGAATGCATTTTGCATTTAGCACTTGGAGACGCTCTCACATGGGTCAAGTGTGTCTTGGCAATTTATCAGCAAAATGCAATCTGAGTTCGAAGCATTTTGAATTAAGGTTCCCAGAGTCTCGGTTTTGGCCTAAAGAGAAAGGCTTCCTTTCAGTAACTGCAGACTTGATTCTCTACTTCATTTCTGCTGATGTCACTGACTCAGTGGCTATACTCCCAAAGTGATACAAAAATCAGTTTCTGAATGTCAATATTAGTGCAGCTATGACTGGGACAACAGGTTACAGGAAAATGGGAGTAAATGGTGGCTGGAGTTCTGTCATGTCTACATATAGGAAAGTATACAGGCAAAAGCAGAGGTGAGAAAAACACACTTAGACAGGTACTTTTACTGTGTGATCCCTCACTGTGGCCTACAGCATTTGGCTCAGTTTCAGGTTAGTCTTCAAAGGCAAATGAAGTGTGTGGCTGGACAATCTTTGCCAACTGGTCAGAAGAGTTCCCTACTGAACAGGCAGTACTAAGTAATGACCAGAAACAACATCTAATACTGCTGCTAAGCATGGTAAATTGGATGAAGTCCAGAAGCGTTTAGATGCTGCCAGGAAATAAAACCTTAAAAAAAATCCTACTCACAAAGTTGATAAATCACTTTACAAATTGCAGTGTGCAGTTGGGGACAATTAATGGTCCATTCACTACCTCTGTTTATATATGCCCTTTTGAAACAGTTGCTTTACAGTCAGAGAGGTTGTTGTCCATACCTGCCACTCATCTCACTCTGAGGAATCCACATGGCAATTTTAATGTCTGAGCCCCTGTTCTGGTAAAATATAACTTCTGTTAAGTTCTGATGCTCAAATCCTAAGGAAAGACACTGCTTCCTGTTCATAGGAATTTTGTAGTATTTTTCTAACAATGCAGCTTGATGATATACACTGATGTGCATAAACTCACACTATACATCCAACCAAAATTAGGTGCCATTTCTTAAAGAGAAAGAAATAACATGTAATACTAATCTGAAGACAGATCACATAATAAATTATAGTTTCTACTAAAAGAACAGAGTATTTACATTACTTTTCTTTTTGCTTCCAACAATAAGAAAGAACGATGACAAAGACCCCATGAAAGACATGGTATGTTTTACTTTCCATATAACCATTCTTATCAAACTGAAAATTATTTTGCACTGTCATTGAAAATGATAACAGTTTACCTGAATCTCAGGTCCCTGAAAAAACCCCAATTATATAGTGGAAAGGACATAGAGGTAAAAATGCTGTATTGGTACGAATAACTTATTTAAAATGCTATTGTTTAGGATAAAGACAATCTTTATTTTAAAAAAAGAGAAAAAAAATGCCTCTGCACGTTATTATGATACTATACAGGCATTTGGTGAAGAAAAGTACTATTACTCTAAGTCTCAGTCAAGCACCACTAGTAAATACGTCATTACACGGAACACTGCAATTACACGGAACAGTGACTTCTACAAAACTTTAGACTGGTCTGTTCTAGTAATTTATGTCTACCATCACCATAAGCAAATGAGATGAAGAACTCACTTTGTGGTTGCTAGCTGAAAGAAGATGCAATAGTATAGGAAGTAATTGTCTGGATCAATATTTTATTTATTTTTTCCTCTTTTATAAAATGGGTCTGTAAAAACATAAAACCAGAATAACACAGTGCATTGACTAGCCAATGCTGGCAAATGACAAGTTGTAGAAGAATTCTCTTAATGTCCATATATCTCCAAGTGGTTAACTGATAAAATGCCAATAGAAAGTGCTAAGAATAAGTAGCAGATTTTCTAGGTTTTGTAAAGTCAATAAACCCCCTCATTGTGGAATGCAAATAGGTTCTTTTTTGCAGTCCTCCACCTGGAACTCTTCTCACATTCTCTCCAGAAACACTTTGTACAAGCTCACCCACAGATCACACTTAGAAAAGGAAGGACTTCTTTGGAATTCGGAAAGGTCAACAGGTCAATTTCTAATTAATTATCTTTTTAAAGCCAGTAAGTCTTTAAAAGTTTTTTGAGCTAAGGAGATGCTGGGATTTTCACAAATAGCAAACAATTATTCTGTAATTATTAAAAGAGCACATAGAACAAAGGAGAATAAAGGTAAGATTACTTTATGAGTCCCACATGAGTATCACTTTCCTTGGGAATTAAATCTTTACAGCTTTAATGTAGACACGCATACTTATTTTGAGCAATGTGACCAACATTGCAGAACTGGTTAGATAGGAAGGAAAGAAAAATATTACATCTTTCACACAAAACTTCAGGGGGAATTTCATAATAGGATGCAAAAAAAAGCCATTTGGATAGCATCAGATAACCTTTTAACTAATTCTACAGTACATTTGAAAACTTCTTGCCATTATATGTCCACCTTAGAGACCTAGCTGAATGACTCACAACTATATTTCTGAGTATGTTCTTCCCTGTGTTCCATGACATTTTAAGAAAAATGTACAGTGAATACATTTATCCAGTTCTCAGATAAAGCAAGTAATTAAAAAAAATTGGGATTTGGCCAGGACATGAGGACTATCAAAATTACTCTAAAAAATGTCATGAAGTTTTTTTAATGACCCAAGAATTATAATACAACTTCTACTCTGCTTTCTGGACTCACGGAGTAAGGTTAATTGGGAGCAGGCTGAGAACATCGGCTAGTGAATGAGCAGAAGTACTGTCTGTGGTTAATTACTGGTAACCTCCATCCAAGCTGCAATACAACTACTGTAAAATGGGAGGGCTGATGGGAATCTCAGTGAGATGTGTCAGCAAAGAATATGGGGTCAGTTAGGAAATATGAAATGTGGCAAGTAGGCATGAGTTCACACTGTCACTCCCTGCTTTATCGAAAGTATTTCATGAATTCAAGGATAGCAAGTACTGAGAGTTAGGAAATACTAGAATTAATGGTTTCTAGTCAACATTTATCCTTATTTACCCTTCCCCCTCAAGCATTAGAATAGCTTTTAATGAACTGAGCATGTATAATTTTTTTCCATATGCCTCCTATCTCATTCAGTGCATGCATTAACTAGGACTTGATATTTTGTTTTCTCCTTGCTCAGTGTATTGTGTACACTTCACTAGAGAAGCTCCCTCCTGACTATAATAGATACACTCCTGGGTAGTTACGCAGCACACAGAGAAACATCAGGTGATTTGTATATTTTATGTATTTAGTATTTATTTTCTTGATGAGGGGATAGACATGGTACTGGGCCAAATAGAGATGAAAGTTGAGAGTAACTATGAGTTTTAAGCTCTCATTTTAAAATACCGTAGGATTGACTTTTCAGCAGAAGCAACATTTATACAATGGTTACCATACTGTGAGACCAGCTCTACTTATATTCAGCCATGCCTGGCACTGCTCATACTCCTCCAAATTAGAATCATGCTGCTCTCATGCCAGGCACTAAAGTATCTAGAAACCCATAATTAGAGATTGTGCAAAGTCCAGTTTATGTGAATTGCTCCCTAAGGAAAAGAAGCAGCAAGAAGTAAGGCAAGAATCCTACTTCCTTGAACCAAAACTGCTGTCTTCTCTAGCAGTTCCCTGCCCCAGGCACTGCACACCAGCTTTCACAGTGACAGAAGCAGTGATATACGAACACCAGTATTCTTAATCATACTTAAGACTCCATTTCAGTAACTGGTAACACAAAATGACACTCCTTTATGACAGTCCAAGAGGATCAATCCTCTTCCAAAGCTTATGAACTCAGCAGGGCTAGTTTGACAAAAACTACAAAACTGCTTTCCAATAACAATACAAATTAAAAAGAATTTGAACAAAGTATTCTAAATCTTGTATAAAATACAATTATCTTACTCATTTCACGGTGTATAGAGGAGGGGAACAAAGTGGCAGTTGTTTGCACTAAACAAGGGGGGTGTGGTTCACCTATTTTGACATGTATATTTACCTTCCTAATATGATTTCCAATATATCTGAAAACAGGTAGATTCATTAGTTCTGAGCATCTGAAGTGATATAATCATGCCCGAATTGATGATGATGTCAAGCAGTTGCAGTTTACCATTCACTTCCAGAAATTTCACTACTTAAAACGCAAATTACTTTTTTAAGCTTTCTCATATAAACTCAGTATAACATAAAAACTATATTTTTCCTTTCAAATAATTTAGAGCAGATGAAGACGGCTGCCAGCCTGGCTCCCAATGTCTCACAAGGCATGAATGCAACTATTTCCTGAGCCTCATACTTCCCCAGTCTTAATAGTGTAAATCAAATTACAAGCTCAAGAATCACAATCACAGCCTTGGTACTGCAGCCTAGCTAATTTTCTGTGATATCCTTCTGAGAACATTGTGTTTTCCTAAACACACTGGTAGCTTATTAGACTTATCAGGCAAATGAGCTTCTTTTACTCCATGAGATGAATACTGCTCTGGAAGTGAATCAATACCAAGCCTTGTATAGGCAACAGCAAAGATACCGTGGTATTGCTTTTTTCTGCTGCAGGATTTTATTCTGAAATGAATGTGACAACTTTCACAGTTAACGGACCGTGCTGGTGAGCATTGCTCTGTTCCTGTAGAGATCTGTGCAAATAGGGTTGATCAGAGCAAGTGAGATCTGTCAAAGGCAGCTTGTTTCAATTGACATTGCATTCTGGTGCTGACAACTGAAGGCTAACATTCCGATTACTTAATTTTGCTTTCACTATAAACATTTCCTTTTTCCCCTGAAGGTCTGTTCAATCTAGAAAACCAATGACCCTTAGCAGTACTGTTTGTTTTTATGTGGTCAATAAATATGCAAGATGGCCTTGACTCATATCTTCTCCCTGAAGTTTCAGAGCCGTCTGGACTCTGCTCAGTGGGTGAGCAAAAGTACACAGCTTCAGCAAACCAATAACTGACATATTTACAGAGATGGGCAGTTCTGTTCTATGATATGCTTTTTTGGCCTCTGCACAAGCAAACAAATAACTTAAGTGTACGTTTTGCATCTGTAATGAATTTAGGAAGCCCTCCAAAAGAGGAATAGGTTGTGTGGGTAGCAACAATGCAATAAATAGCCAACTCTTTTTTTTCCCACCTATCTGCAGAGAAAGAACAGAGATGAGACTGTGCAACAGAATTTGGTTCTGGATTCAAGTCTCAAATCACCAGTAGAATGAAGATAATCTGTTTATTTCTGACCTGAAGATAGATCCCTGTTCTGCAAACAACAGATATGTTTAGAATTTGTAAAGAAAAACTCTAGATGTGCAGCTGAACCTTCCCTGAGTTACAATCATATTTTGTTAATATTTACCATTTCCCAGATTGCTGACTTTTTCCTGGTTTTTTTCCTTTTCTTCTCTTTGTTTAACTACTGAAAAAACACTATGAAATGAAACTGTTTATTAGTCTTGAAAACCTGTTATTGAGAAAAATGTTAGGGAAAACACTGTTTGCTAGATAGACAATCAGAAGCGACATAAATTGGGGTTGAGGGAGAGTACAGGACAGACTTATAGTCTCCGTCTTAAGCAAGGACCATAATTATGGGCTGTTGGGTAAAATCAGTATTTTTTTTCTCTAGGACTCCTATCACTGCAGCTTGTTTTCTCAAGACTGTTATGGCAAGTACAAGAGAGCACATGCTCCATTTTTGGTTGAAATGCGTTTCCGTTAGCTCGAAATTATTTGAAACAAGAACTCTGGCCAGGTGAGAAGGACCAAAATGTCTGTCATATTAATCTGCCCAGAGTTTGGTTTTGATCTAGATATTTAACAACAACATGAAAAAACTTCCATTGTTACACTGACTTAGAAATATTCTTAGTAAAGAATGTAAAGAATGTCTCTTAGTTCTTAGTAAACAAGAATTAGATCTAATTGAGGAAATCATTACTTTGTTTAATGCCACAATATCCATGGTGGGGCCAATGATTTAAGGTAAGACTCTGGTCAGTACCAAGCACGTCAAGCCAGTTTTTTGTGCTAATAAATGATGTTAAGAAGCAGTAGTAAAGAGCCCTATTACTGCAGGCATCTGACTCCAGCTCTGGCTGAAGCTGTCAGTGTTGTGCCACACAGAGATGCCCTCCAGGCTGAACGTGAACACACATGTTCACATAGCCTTCTGCAAGTAACTTCCCTTCCCCATGATAAACTTCATAAGGTATTCCAGAGTTTGTAACAAGCCTGCACATACTAGTCCTTAATGTGATGACTGCTTAAAGCAAGAATTTGATTGTTTGGAACCAAAGCTATTGGCCCGAACTGCATGAGTCTGTCCGTTTACAATATGAAATACTATGTTCAGTCTAAGAACATGTTCTCTTATCCATCAAGCAGTCTCCTGTTAAATGTGCTATGAACTAGTCAGGCATGTATTTGAAATAATGGCACTGGAAATAGAGGAGGCCTTAATTTTACACAGTCCTGATAGACATCTGAAATCTCTGTGAGGTCAACACTCTAAACAACAAATACCGATCTCAATGTGACTTATGGAAATATAATCTCGTAAGAGCTCTGTTTGATTGGAATATTTGTGACCTGCATGCTTGCAGTTTATCTGCCAAAATACAAATGACAGTGGGGAGTGTGGCAAGTGCTACAAAGGCATTTAGGAGTCATAGAATCATACAATGGTTTGAGTTGGAAGGGAACTTAAAGATCATCTAATTCCCTGCCATGGGCTGGGACATCTCCCACTAGATCAGGCTGCCCAAGGACCCATCCAACCTGGCCTTGAACACCTCCAGGGATGGGTCAGTCACAACTTCCCTGGGCAACCTGTGCCAGAGCCTCACCACTCCCATAGTGAAGGAATTCATCCTTATGCCTAGTCTAAATCTGCCCCTCTCCAGTTTATATCCATTGACCCTCATCCTATCACTACAAGCCTTTGTAAACAGTCACTCCCCAGCTTTCTTGTAGTCCCTCTTCAGGTACTAGAAGGTTGCTATGAGGTTTCCTCAGAGCCATCTCTTCTCCAGGCTTAACAAGTACTATTCAGCCTTTCCTCATATGCCAAGCAGGGATCCTTTTATCTTTCCCAGCAGCACATTCTTAGGCTGGCCGAGTAAAGCACTAATGTACTGTCTAGACATTTATATAGAAGCTGATTTTGTTTGTATAATGGTGTGTTACATAAATCCTGTACCTTACATGAGCCATCTTTGACTGCCATGTATTTTATTGAGTTAGGCATATTAAGAGGCATAAACCCTATATGGTAAATCCTGAAAAGTCCCATGTAACTTGGTTTTCATAGATAAGAAATGCAAAACAGCCTTTCCAGTGCAGGATTTTTTTTTTCCAGGAAGTAAATCCATTAGAGAAAGAAAGCTTTTTAATGCAATGACAGGGAACACAGTCTAGTCATTAGCTTGTGGGACTGAGACTCACAGATTTTTGTTTCAGCCACCACTGGGCAGTTCTCTTTATCAGATCTAATTTACCTATCTTTTATCAAACCTTATGAGAAACATCTTAATCAGGAAGGGAGGGATTCTTCCTGCGTAGTCAGCTGCTTGAAGTAAGGCAGATGATATCCTCAAGGCAAGAAGAAGGTTGCCCCCTTGAGATACCTATTGTGGGATTTCATTCGTCATACTCCACACCCTCCCATCTCTGGCTGCTGACTATCAAGACACCATAGACATCTGGCTTAGAATTTGTTTATAGCTTTCTGAAGTGGGGTGGGATGAATCCTGTCTTTCTTTCACAGACTCCTAATGACAGACGTGAACCAAGGAATAAAAATTTGGATCTGGAGACTATTTTCCACCAAATCAGGACTATGTGATGCCTTTCATTTTGTTCATTTTATTACAGAGAAAGGATCTCACAGGTATTTAAACTAGTAAAAAGCTCATTCTGGACAAACTGATGAAAATTTCCCTGTGAGATATGAAACATGGAGCTGATATGACTGACTTGATTCCAAAGGCAGCTGAAAACATGAGACACCCATTCATCTGATGCTCTACAATGCAATTTTGAATCAAAATAGAATCAAACAATAGTAACAGGAAAGCCTTCAGATAGTTGCCTAGATCATGCTGGATAACTTAAAGCTAGCAAAGTTAATGAGGAAATGAGAATATGAAAAGATGTTTAGTTTAAACAGTACATTTTTAAAATAAGAAATTGTTGAAATTATATTCCTATTTGGCCTTCCTTAAACAATATCCTACTTGAACTTTGTTGTGTGCTTTAAATCA
Source organism: Coccyzus lansbergi (assembly GCA_033558105.1). NCBI lineage: Eukaryota > Metazoa > Chordata > Aves > Cuculiformes > Coccyzidae > Coccyzus > Coccyzus lansbergi. The sequence continues at coordinate 490,246 of JAUMJK010000470.1, forward strand.
AACAGATTGAAAGCTTCTTTAAAACATGAAGAATCAATAGCACTCAGAGATGCTGCGGCTAAGATGGAAAGCAGTGTAAGGTGCATAATGTTACATCACCCGTCCAAATTGTTAAATCCTGATTAATACATATACAAAACTATAAGGTTACATTCTATAATACTGGTTAGGCTAAATATATTGAGATCAGGTGTTATTATTCCCAAACAGACATCTCTGTGCATTAAAAAAAGGTAAAAACGTGCATTTTACTAAAATGTATTTGGGAGCATACTGACCAGCTTTAGTAAAATTACCGAGATTGACCTTGATATGATTCAAGCCATCTCCACAGTGTTCTTTTCTTATATTTTCCATTTTCTTTTCATGTAAATCAAGTTAATCCAAATGTAAATAGTGTAAAGTATAATGAATAACTGCTGTGAGGTCACAGTAGGGTCAAAGATGGATAAAGGTAAAAAGAAGAACTAATCTGAAGACCAAAGGCAATTGTATTTCAGATACACTGGTTTAAAGGTGGAAGAACTCTATAAATTGCAAATGAAATTTGTCGGGCTGAGGCTGATATGACTGACATCCTTTTCTGACCATCACAATCTAAGTTCAGTTTGCTGCTATGTGCATCCACCTGTGCGAGAAACACTACTGAATTGAAAACACAACATGCCATATGGGAATTGATTTATTGTCATCATCCACAACAAATGCATTAACTCATCCAATTTAATGAATTAGTTAGATTCAGGTTCATTGATTTTCCTTAGTTTTCTGGGCTAGGTAGTAGTCTCACTTCATTGTAACATATCAGGAAAGTCCATCCATCCATCCATCCATCCATCCATCCATCCATCAGTCCATCCATCATATACTTATTCAAAGACTAGTGCCATATAATGTTTTTCAGTTCTGGATAACTGGAACACCTATCTTTAACACAATAACAAAAAAAACCCCAAATATTTTTGCTCATATCAGTATCAAGAATTCCTAATATGAGTAATCTACAAAGTTTAGCTTTAAATTCCTGCTGACGAAATGCAGAAAACTTAAAATCTGATTAAACCTTGCCAGAGGTAAGAGTCTTACCTTTTCACAAAGTTATTGAACTCTGGTATTGGCTGCTTTCCTAAATATGATAAATCTTCCTCTCTTTTTTGCCATTTATATATTCAGTCTTTGAACAGTAACCACAAATGCAATGAAAGCACAATACTGTTGGAAAACTGCTTACAGAGCCTGTGCAGGTGACAAGACACAGCAGGGTATCTTACTCTATGCCAATTGCTGTAGATTGATCCTAAGAAAGAACATAAATGGAAAACTGGTAAAAGGCTAAAAATCCAATCTGATGCTCCAGTACAAGTCCAAATATCAGCACTTTAATAACTCCAATAATGGAGGAAATTACTACATTATAGATAATGCTGCCCAGGCTAGTGCAGCCTCTTCCTCCTCAAAAAGGCATGCAATTGACTTTCAGGTTTTTTACAAGAATTTATGTCCCGTGCTTTACCTCATGAATCATTGTACTGGATGAGATCTACACTTGCACAAATTTATCTACTTTTCAACTTTCCTTTGCTATTTTTTCTGCTTTATTTTAAATCCCTAGGTTTTAGAGGCATAATCATCTATCTAAATTTATTGGTAATGGATGATGATAACTGTCTGTGAAAATGAAGCTCCAAATGAATGGACTTCAGCACACACATACTGTAGTTTCAAGTGACAAAAGGACTACTTCAGAGTAGTGGCCTGATATTACTGCTCAACTAGGGCAGTGCTGTCTGGCACGTCCACAATGACCTATCTGCCAAGATCACTTTTTTTTTTTTTTTTTTTTTTTTTTTTTTTTTTTTTTTGCAGTTAAGATGGTCCTTTTCATTTGGAATGTCCTTTCAGCACTGAAAGTGTGCAGCCATGGGTTAAGCCAATGTTTGTCCAAAAGGCGAAGACCTGGTGTTTTTGTAGCAGAAAACGCTACAGATAGTCAGTGTGGAAGATGAGCAGGAACAGTTTGGTCCACCCACTCCCATATAGCAGCCAGCCCAGTCTCTGTGGGACTGAGATTCCTCTGTCCATGCTGTGTGTAGAGGGAACCAGCATTTTGTCAGCAATTTTATATGTTTCAAATTACTCGACTGGATCAACATTAAAAAAATCAATATTAACCAAGCTGCTATTTTTTTGGTCAATGTACATCCGCTGAATATACGATCCATTGTATTTTCCAATGTTAAAATATTTGAAGTAAAAGGATTAAAGTATTTGTTATCTTAGCACCTCAGTTCAATTTGCTGCAGAGTACTGACAAAGTTACAGAGAAATTTCTCCTTGAACATTAGGTGACAGAGAAAAAAAGCAAGTGACTCTTTGAAAGGGAAGATAAAAATAAAAAATACAAAAACTCTTCTGAGAACTTATACAGTACCATGGAACGTTTATCCTGAATTCCTGTTTAAGAATTAGGGTTTGCTACAGTGAGTGAGCCCAGGTGTATTGGCTGATGTCCATTGTAGTAATTACATTCAACTCAATATGTAGTCAGTCTTCTTTTCAGAGAAGCAATGTATTCTCTCTTCATTCTGATTGTATGGTGGTGGTGCCTACTATTTCAAAGCTGCACCCTGCCTCAGAGACAGCTGCACTTTTCTGATAGCTGAAGTAATCCTTGTACCCATAGTTTACATTGTCTTTCAGGCTCTGCTCTCCTTTATAGAACAAACTTGCATGTTGAATAGCTGTTGTAAAATCGCGCACTCTCTTTTGCAAACAGCTTTGAGAAGCACAGAAGAGCAAGTAAGTAACCTGGGTAATACTTAGTCCTTCCATGACTGTAAGCAATGAGAAGGCATAAAAGGGGAAGATGATCTCGAAGATCCTAATAGCTAGCTTCTGTGTCCAGAGACACCACTATAATATTCGTTTGTATGCTTGCCTGAAAAAGTAGATAATAGCTTACATTTCATCTGCCCCAGACATCAACCAGTGAGCTGTGCACAGAACTTCAAAATGCATTATTTCCCCAGAAGACAACAAATTTCCCTCAGTCCTTTTTCATGTCTAATATCCCACCTGGAGTAAGTACAACATAGCATCCTTATTACTCAGCCTACCCCTACATTAGGCAAACTATATTGGCACTAAGTGCTGGTTAATATTCCTAACTCATGTGTGATTACCTGCAGGGTCTTGACTTGAGCAATGTGAAAGGGTAACACAGGACTGTGCTACAAGAATGATCTAACCATTCATCACCGTTCTCTGTTTTTAAGTCTTCCACTTTGATTTGTCATCCTCCCTCCCTTTTTCCTTCATCAACTAGAGATTCCTGTCCCAATGCCATAATTCCTTAAGCTGGTTTCATTACCAAGGTAGGTTTGGTTCTAAATCCATTATCTGTCTTAAGTTGTTTAGCCACATGGTGTGGAAAAGGGTCATTTGTTTCACTGTGCACTGGCATCTGATGCCACGCTATTTAAAACCACAGGCCTTCCTCCACCCTCTTCTTTAAATCACTGTCTTCCACTTTTTAACATTTTCTTTCTTTTAACTCATGTCTGTACCTAGTTCAATATCTTTAAAATTATACCAAGACAAAGCCAATTCACAGAATCTCAGAATTACCTGAGTCGGAAGGAACCCACAAGGATCATCGTATTCAATTCCTATCCCCAGCATAGGACAATCCCAAAATTTACACCATGTGTCTGAGCACATTGTCCAAATACTTCTTGAATATTGTTAGGACTGGTGGCATGACTACTTTCCTGGGGAGCCTGTAAATCCGTAGTTACTAATTCTCTTGTGGTACATGACTGTCTGCTAGTAAATTGTGACATTCTTAACTTTTACTTCATTAGGATTTTACTAGACAAGCTGTTACTACCCATGATGTCATCATGGGGCAACAAAAGCTTTTTATGAGAACATTGTTCAGGAAAAGCTCTTCCTATATAAAAAAACCGGTAACAAATATATTTATTTTATTACTATTCAACATACGGGAGGGAAAGAGAAATCCAGACGTCTGTTTGTCAAATGGAAAAGGACCAAGTAGGTTAGAAGGAAAAAATTATTTTCAAACTTCTGACAAGACTTTACAATTAACAAAGAAACGTGACAATAAATTAAACAAACCAGAAAACTATGCAGTTGTTCTCCTTTTATCATCACTGTTTATTCCTCCTAATAGTCCTGTTTACTCCTTTTCTGCCTCTTTTGATCTGACTCGGTTGAGTTGCCACTCCTTTCTCTGGTTCTAATTGTAATCTCACACTTGGCCAAAGACCTGAACAAAGTTGTTGAAATGTAAATAACAGCTTTGAAGATAGAAGTACCAGATTGTTCCTAAAAAGAAAAAAATGCAACTGCAGCTTTTTTTTTTGACCAGATTAAAAAAGAAACTCCTGATGTATAATTCAAATACTGCCTGAAATCAAAGATTCCATTATCTCTGAAGAATAACAACAACCCAGGTATTTCCAGAGAGCTGTGGAAATTGCAATAAGAGTGCAAAATGTTACAGTGTAAACGTTGTTGATGAAATTGCTCATTTTAACCCTATTTCAGTTTCCATGTATTTCATTATGAGTAACTTTTGACAGGACATTTAAAGAGATGGGATGATTTTCTCCTGCATAAAAATAACTGAAGGCCAGATTCTGATGCCTTGGCTCTCAGTAAGTGGTATCTGAATCACAGTCACAGAGCTGTAAGGGACCTCTCAAGGTCACCTGGTCCAACCTCCCTGCTTAAGCAGGGTTACTTAGAGCCATTTGCCCAGAACTGTGTCCACATGACTTTTAAATTCCTCCAAGAATGGAGACTGCACCATCTCTTCCAGCAACCTGTGCCAGTGCTTGGTCACCCTCACAGCAAAAAAAAGTGTTTTCTGATGTTTAGATGGAAATTTCTGTGTTTCAGTTTGTGCCCACAGTTCCTCTGATACCAAACAGATTGTCCTCTGAATTACAGAATTTCTGACAGATAGGTTCAAAACTCACTGAAGTCAATAGCTGGTAACTTCCACATGTGTGGGCTTTGAGCAAGACCCTATCCACTCTCTGGGAACTTCGGTGTAGTCTAGTGTGCATTACTAAGGACATATTTATGTATGAAATCTGCCCATGGAATAATTCAGAATGACAGCCATTTCCACTTCGCAGTGAGACACTCTAATGCTTTAGTCCAAGCATGGATTTGGTGTGTAGATAATATGTAGATTATGAGTTGCACTTGCACAAATGCCATGAAATGAGCCTTAGTAATGAAAGGGGCTCAGTACTCCCTTAAAAGCGAGTCATTGCTGGTGATTCATACTGGTTCCAGATCTTGCCCCAGAATGCCCAGCTTGCCTGTGAAAGCTACCACTTCTGATGGAGAAATATATTTACAGGTAAGGAGGGACCATTTGGAATTATCTACACTGAACAAAGAGAATGCTTGTGCTATTTCAACATCAAGACCACTTCAGTTTAATGGTGTAGCCTTGATACTGTGGAGTTGGGGAGTACTCGTGGTGCCTAGTCACAGGGACCTAAACATGGTCCAAAACTATGGCTGCCAATCCAGCCACTCTGAAGGGAAGGGCATCACTTTTGTTAATATTGTCTGCCTGAACTCTCTGCATCAGGATTTACCATTTTTTTTAATATTAGACAGGGCAGATTGTTGGACATGACAAATAGGTAATGCATTTATTTGGATCAACTGCAGTAAACCAAGGAATACTAGATGTACCTAAATTGGTTTAAATATACTGTACATAGCACTTACCATCTTTCAACCAGCTTGTTTTGATCAGTTTTCTTGCACAGACAAGGGACATAGGCAGAGCTCTTAAGAGGTACATGAAGAGCACAACTGTTCCCATGATCCTAGCCTGTGGCTTCAAGTGTGAAAATGACTTCCTAGTTTTATTAATTAATTTATCAGGCTTAATCTGGCAGTCAGGTATTCCCATACTGCCCTATGCTCCTACTCTATCAAAACTGTTTTTGTTCTTTTTCTTGCCATCTCTCTCACTGAGTCCTTTTTCTTACTTATAAGTCTTTCTAATTCATTGCACCTTTTAATGAAAAACTGTACTTGTTTTCTTTCTGACCATGCATCATCTTCATTTACTTGTGCTGAAATAGCACAAAGATGTCTTGTTTTCCTATTAAAAACAGCATTGTGAAGACTTTTTACGCAGTTCTTAGACAACAAATAGCTGCAATAGTGGATGTACTCATTTCCACTCATTCACTAGTGGGTAGTAAGACTTAAAACCAAGACACTTTATTCAATTTGGATAGTTCAAATAGAGACTTTCTGAATCATATTCATTTTTATTCATAAGGAGAATCAATAGTGTTCTCCCAGAAGCCACTAAGTTTCTTTTCCCTTCTCCTACAGGAACTCAAGCATTTCCCTCCGTCATATCCGGGGCAGGTCTTATACCAGCACTGGCATTTAAGAAAGCTGTGCTTGTTTCAGACAGTGAGATTTTCATTTAACTATGGACTTCTTTGGCCCTTTGTGTCCATTGACTGAAGCAGCTCAGAAGGACACTCTATCCCAACGCATGGGACAAGCACAAGGTGGAAACTACTGTATGCATATTGTGCAGGAGACTGTTTGGATCGGAGCATCATATTGCACTTCTGTCTGAAGCTCTTGGAAAACTATGTGTTCAAGTGCCAGGCTGAATCAGTACCCAAAATTAATTCACCATCTGAAGCAATTCAGACACTCTCTAGTGGGGTGCTGGGTTTTTTCACCTTGTCCTTGTGCTGTAAGAATGCCCTTGGCCACTACCAAGCAGTTTAGAAAGCAGCAAACCTCTTCTCATAGTGTTCATTTGACTGAAATGAGAATTAAATATTCTTCTCATCTCACAATCCCCTCTTTGTGTCCAAATCCAGGATAAGAATAAGGAGTCTGAAGTCTATGCTCTTCAGGGTAGACTACAGCTAAAACATGGGAAGTTTGAGAAATTTCAAGTTACCTGCTTTTCTTCTAGCCTGAGTTGAGTTAAAAGAGGCTTAAATCTCTGGACTTTAAACTCATCCACTCTGAGAATATATATTTATATATTTAATGGCATATAATAGCAATAATCCCATCTCTGAGTAGACTGGAAGATTAAAGCTTCTGCCAATCTACTGAGCAAACAGTCAGGCTGCAGCGTCATACATGCCCTCATATATTCCAAAGTAAAGAGAGCTCACTTTTAATTAAAATGCAACTTGGACAAATAACTTATGGAGCTAGTTATAGTCATATGTTAGGTTGCCCCTAGAAACTACACAAATTAATCTGAAAAAACACTGGGTTAATTAAACAGAAACTATACAACCTTAGGCACAGACTGTATTTTTTCTGTATTTTTTCGATCTTGATTTCCATGCTACTATGCAGGAACATTTACTACTACTATGAATATAAATTTACATGCATTGATTTTGATTCATCCCAAAGCTATCTACGTTATGGAGACTGGGGTCTGGATTACCAACTATTAGCTCCACCATGAAGTTATGCAGAGAGTGTAAAGTAATTTGCATTGAAGGATCTCAAAATACTTATATTGCATTCATCACAAATCTTTAAATGTTTTTAACTGCTTATCTGCAGCTGCACATCTGTAAGATTTTTATCCCTGATTTGATGGATGTTCTAGTGTACCTACTACGATTCTTAAATTGAGAGAAAAACATGAGTGATTCTAAACATTATAGTTGTGCTTTGAACTTAATCTTTCACAACAAAAACTTAGAAGGATGAAAAATCAACCTTATTCAAATAAGTGTAAAAAAGTGGGTGCAAGCCCACTAGTGCCACTTATCATTCGAAGAGAGCCTTTTGTGAACCTTGCAATTAAAATGGCCGTGGTAGTAGGAAGCAACTATAATTTGTCTATGAATCATAGAGCTATTCATAGGAAAGCTCTTAGCAAAGACAAAAGCCCTGCTGTCCATTATAAACCCAGGAATTGCCTTCAGATAAAGGCAGCTTGTCCTTCGATGTAAAGCTACTCATCGCAATCCACCCAGCATCCTCCATTGTTCGCCCTAATGAAAAAGCACTCTGTAACAGGGAAGCTGTCTAATTCATTACAGCAGAGACCATATTTTTCAACTGAGTGCTTTGTACTGAAAATGGTAAAAATCCCCAAAGCAAGTAGAAACAGATTTTTTTTCTACACAAAATTCAACCTTCACTTGCAAACTCCTTTTTCTTTAAAAAATAAGTAAATAATAGTAGCATTCCCTTTCCATGCATGTAGCACAAAGGTAAATCTTAAAGAGCTTTCCTCTACACAATCTTTAAAAAAAATAGTTTCATTCTGGGTTTTACGTATCTACAGAGGCTTTGAACAAGAGGAGGCAATTTCTTTGGCTGCATTTATCTTCCTCTTGGCTCCATTCAGTTAATATTTGTCTAATATTTGTTAATTGCTACTAAAGATGCCCTATCAGGTAATGCATTTAATTTTCCTACCGAATCTGAAACCACAGGAAGGAAAATGTATCTATGGATATGCCACTCTAGAGTAGCAACAGTAGCTTTGGGCTACAGTTGCTAAAAATAACTTCCTCTATGTTGCAGCTCAGGTGTAAGAGTCAGACCATTCACAAGAACTGCAATTAAAAGCATCAAATAGGATGGAAATACCCTCTTTCTTCACTCTGGCAATTAATTTTTGATGAGTATGTGCAGTGGTGGAGTTTTTTTATCTTGTTTTGTATTTCATGAAAAGCATAATATCTCCTTTGATTTCTTTGCTGAGTACCAGTATTTTTAGAGTTTAAACAGAAATGGGTGTCATTTTTATTCCAGACAGACAGCAAAGAAGAAGAAAATATAACTTTTGAAGGCCAAACAATGTTAAGACTGTTGGCATTTTTTAACAAGGCAATCAAAACAGTAGTTCTCATAATAAATAAGATCCCTTTAGCATTTATATAAAATGTGGTCTGCTGCAGAAATTTAAGTAGCATTTTTTCTTTCATCTAGTCTCTAGGGAGAAGGTTCATCTACTCTTATTTGTACTGAAGCCTACACGCTTTGCACATAGCCCTGTTGAAGAAAATCATGCAAGTAAACCTCTCTTCAATTGGGCCTCACAGTAAATGCTGAAAAGTGACAGTCAAATGAAGAGCTGAAACCCTGCTTGATGATTTTCTGTGAAATTGGCCTTTAGGAAATCAGCTGAAGTCAAAAGCAGTAACTCATATCAAATGCTCATACAGTCCTGGAACTGGGGAAAGCAGCTTTGACAACATGAATGGTTGCACGTCAGCAGCTGAGGGTTTTCCTCCATTTCCTTCTTCCCAAAGAGCAATCCCAAAAGGCACATGGTTAACAGGGAGCAGAAGTAGCCACTGATTTGCAGCAGCTTTGACTACAGACTTTCCACAAAGCAGAGCCTGGGCATATTCCCATATTTCAACAAGAGAGGCACCAGAACTTGAGAAGGGGTTGCTTTCATTACATAACAGGCAGGACCATGCAGGGAAGCTGCCAGCTGAGGGCTTTCCCGGGGCTGGCGGGGAGCTTAGCCCCATGTCCCATGCAGAGGCAGGTGGCACAGCCACTCTGCTCGGTTGGCCAGCTGTGGACCTCCCTGCAGTCCAGGCTACTGCCCGTTGCTCTATGTTAGAAGGAAGGGATTTAAATCAGCTACAGCCTTGCACAAGTTATTTGCCCCTGTGCTCAGTCTCCTCTTCACCTTGTTTACCAATGGTTTGTCCTTTCAGCGCCTCTCATGAAGAGGAACCTGGATACTGGTGGTGGTTGTTGCTCTGCTGCTTTCTTTCTCAGGATATTCATGCTATAAAAGGGAAGAGATCTTTGCTCCACATCAAGTGGCAGCAGCATAGACAAAGGCTCAGCTGTCCCATTAAAGTCAATGATCTACACAAGAATTAAGAATGCCAATACAAACACAATTTTTTTCCCCCCTTCCAGTTAGAACAAACAAAATAATATCTTTTTTCCCCTCCCTATTTTGTTACGGTGAAGGAAAATAAAAGAATTTTGGTGTCAAACTGTTTTTGCATCAGAATACATCTCTAATCAGCAAAAAGAAGTTTCATCTGTAACAGATACACCAGAAACAAAAGGGAATGAAGACCTGTCCGCACCTACATTGCTGCTTCCTTTCTTTAGAATCACTCATGATGGGGACACTGCTGAGATCTACAGTCCCAGCTCTGCCTGAAGAGTTTTCAACTAGCTTTTCCTGAAAAAGGAGATACCATTGCACTATGCCCGTCCCTTGCTCTTGACAGCTGATGTTTTAGTATTTATAAAAATGTGTTTGAGCTTTAAATATCAAGGAAATGCATACTGAGATTTTTCTTACCTTGACATTTAAGGCTGTTTAGCTGAGAAATCTATAGCTTAAATCAATGCACGCAGCACTGAACACAGCTCTTCCAAGTTTTGTTTGACAAAGTTAATTACTGGACACTGAAAAAGCAGAAGGGATGTTATCTGTCCCTCTGTCAAGATACATCTCCTCCTCAATAGCCATAACATGCTTCCAGTTGAAAGTACTTGACAAATATGATCCAAGTTCACGTAGTTTTTGAGCTCTATGAAAGAATGTTTTGACAAAATTTCCATGTGTACTACTTGTAAATTGAAATCCCATTTTGCTGTACTGTTCTGAAGGAACAATTACTTACAAGGAGTCATTAAAAAATAAGTGGTACATTTTTTCAAATTTTTGTGAGAATTGAACAGAGTTTTCATGCAAAATATTTCCTGTGTTAAATTAATTCTCACAGTGTTGTTTTTCTACCTAAGTTTCTCCATACTAATCACTACCCGCTATATTCAGCATATTCAGACATATTCTGGATGACAGTGGTTTAGTTTAACTACTAAATTATTCATGTGAAAACATATGTTACACTAACACTGCCAAAGTGTTTATAGGCAATATGTCTGGAAAAAAATAAAAGGACAGCAGAGAAAAATGATCCACAAATTAAAAACAAGACTTCTTGTAAAATTACCATTAATAAATTTGACACAAGATGTAGTAGTGCAGTAATGAAATTGCTGATTACACCAAAACATAAGGCACTGCCCATAAATACGAATCAAAACATCAGGTTGGAGGAAGTAATTGGGTATTGTTAAAAAAAGAGGGATTGGACAAAAGGAAATACGGCAAAGCTGAAGGTTACATTCACAGGTTGTCTGTACGGTAAAATGAGACATGGGGCAGGTAAAAGAGCCTGTGATACACAGAGGTGAGAGAGAGTCGGTAGAATCTGCAACACTAAGCAACGAAGTGACACATCCAAGCTTGCATCCTAAGCCAGGGGAAGCACCAAGAACACAGATCTATGCAGCACCATGCCAGTGAATTAGGATATCAATACGATGCCTTTTCTGCTATGAATGGACAAGCAGACTCTCTTGCAGATGGCACCATGCAGTCATGGGTTTCCTGCTCAAGAACTGTTCTTAGGCATACATATCTTACATTAATTTCAAGAGACAAAACACTGCCAGGGTCAACTGTTCTTCATAGCTATCATGTAGTCAGGGTGACTGCTGAGAATATTTTCTGCAGCTTCTAAACTCATCTCTGATCCATTGTTTTTCAAGAACTTTTTAGTTTAGCAGACAGCAACACGTGCACCAAGGAGATTTAGTGGGTAGATCACCCAAGTGACCTCAGAAAGGGAACAAAATGTGCTGCACTTTCAATCAGCATCTTTTAAAATCTCTGTTAACTAACACTGAGATATTTGTTTGACATGAGAGTTGGTTGCAAGAGTTTCCATGGTAATTCTTGGCCTTTCAATGGTGGGGACAAATTCAGCTAGCCCTAGTGGGCAGGATGGGGCTAAGGATATCTTCCTCCCAACTCCAGTGGACCTGGGTCAGAGAGGAATACAGAAATTTCCTCCATGTGTTTAAGTGACACTACATTAGGAAAGAAACCGGCCCCACAGGTTTGGGGTTTTTTCAGCTCTCCAGACTACTTGCAGAAAAGACCCTAGGAAGAGCTGCAGTATGGATGTGGATAGGGAAAAGTGTGCTCAGCACTCTTGTAAGTCACAGAGAACCCCACTATTCTAAGAGCAAGGGGTGCACATGTTCCTTCCTGTTGGTCAATCTACCCCCAAACTAGATGCTGCTGAGAGTGAAGATGGGACATTCAGGACTGTTTTTCTCCCAGATTATCATGAACTCTGTCTGTAGCTGGAGCACAGGTCTCAGTAAAGCAGTTGGCTGCTGGCTTTAGCTGTAAGGTTGCAGCCTGTTCTCCACAGGCTTCCCAAAATCTGGCAAAACCACTGCTCTTGGACAGCTTTCTACTAGCGACAGCAGGAAGGTGTCAGGGTATGCGATCAAAATACTTTCTTCTAATCAACATCTGCCAGTTGTTCCTACAACGAAAACTATTTTTCACCTTTTTGGCCATATGAGCTGCATTCACTAGTATTGTTCCTTGAACAACTCTATAGTACAACTATATTCAAATTATATTTGGTCACTGGTTTGTGCAACTTATCTGATTGTATCTTATACACATTTTTATCATTATAGTGTTTTACACTCCTGCATTTGGGAATAACTGCAAACATAAACAACATGCCCATAAATATTATGCAGATAGTAGTACTAGAATGTAAAATTGCATTTATTTTGCAAAATATCATATATGCTAGATATGATATTATACATCAGTGGGCATATCATATATACATATATAAAGATGCATACACCTGTGTATGCCTATATAAGAAAATGACAGAAAGGCTATGAATTGTTGTTTGTTATAATAATGAAGCAAGCAAACACTTCCTTTAATTACATCTATGATATAGAGTGGCACAGGAATAAAGATCCTCCTTAATAAGCCTGTAAATGTTAATGATATGAACTACTGAGTGGTTTTACAGCAGTGTGTCATGGTGACATATAAAACCTCCAAATTTCTATCAGCATATTTCATATGGAACTTGCTAATAAGTTCATTGGTTTCTGGTATATAGCACTTGCTCCTTCTTTGTTATTCTAGTGCATTGAATTGAGTGAAAGAAACTCAGAACAAAAGGCCAGGGTCCAGTTTGCACAAATATTGAGTGTGTGCTGCAGAGAGTTTTCATTTTGCTGTCATCAAGGCTGTTGTCTGTTAGCACAAAAGCACACTGCAGGATACTTACACCAGTCAGCCCAAGCAGGCTTTAAGCATGCAACCTTACAGCTCTGTCAGGTTCAAACCACAATTTTGTGTGATGGACATAATTCTTTGCGGGGTTATTTGCACCCTCCACCTTTGGGATGGATATTGAGAAGTACCATGCAGTAGGGGAAGAGGCAGGGATCCACAGCAGACTCTCCGTGAAGTAAAATCTGTCTGAACACATTTACTAACCTGAGCAGAACCACAGTATTGTCAACCAGAAGACAGTAATTGTTGTGAGGCTAACAAACCATGCCACATGGCTACAACTGCAAGAGAAGAAAGCAGTCTTCAATCAGCTCCTCTGTCATCTCACAGTGCTATCCCACGCCAGCCTTGAGAGAAGGCACTCGGGATGCCCAGGGCTGCACCTGCCTGATTCCTGTAGACTGCAGAGATGCTTGAGGCTCTTGGGGAATGGCAATGCAGGGCAGAACAAACCTGTCCCTCACATACTTAATGAACTAATGAAACAGAACGGGGTTGTTCCTAAAAGCTTACCTTTCTTTGAGATTTTTCTTTGTAATCACTTTAATTCTACTGGGAGTGGATGCTCTGTGATTTTCTTGTCACCTTCACAGGCTCTCTTGAATAATGTATTTATCTGAGATATAATCAAATATGGCAGCCAACATGACTCTCTGGCTCCCTAACAACTTGCTCTGGTTTCTTTTTTATTCATGAGGTAAATATTTTATTTGGGTTCTTTTCTCGAAAAAAAAAGCTAGGTTTTTCTGTTATTCATCTCCAGATACGGCTACCACATATTCAATAAAGACTGTATCTTAAAGTCTTCTCTGAGACAAACCACTCGCTGGCTTCAGTGTGTGTGTACATATATATACACACATATATACATATATACAAACAGAATGGTTAGAACATGAGTAACACGGAAGACAGAGGGGAGGATGATACAAACAGAAAAAAACCTCTCCCTTTCTCAGAAGCTCTAGTATGTCTCTGTAAGATGCATGGCTCAGTGAATCCATGGGATTGAAAGAGCTAGAGATAACTCTCTGAAAATGGAAAGAAAACACAACATGGTAAAAAAGGATTTGAGAAAAAAATGAATACAAAATCTGTCCCACAAAATATCAGAAGCCAAAACAGTTCCATGTGTAAATAGCATATGTGTACTATTTGCCCAAGATTATTTAAGTTTTCATGAGGGATTTCATTCTTTGGCTTTTCTGTTCAGATCCTTCGAAGCTCAGTCAACATGCATTATTGGATGGCACTTGGTTTAGAGTCAAGACACGTCTTCTGGAGATATAAACACCTTATGTAAACTTCTCAAAGAAGGGGAAAGAAAGCATCCTTACTTATGAAAGCAAGCCTTATATAGTTTCAGACTATTTCTAATATAAGACACCATAAGATTTAATGAATGAACACAGGCTGCAGGTTTTTTCCCAAATCTGTAATTTTGGGGCTCTGTTTTGTCTTTGAACACAACACTTGATTAATCTCATGGGAGGATTTACAAAATCCGCTTTTAGCCATAGGATATACTAAAAAAAAAAAAAAAAAAAAAAAAAGAAGAAGTGAAACGTGGCTTGTGCTAAACTTAGCAGTTCTGGCAATTAATATAGTTTATTCATTGATTTAGTCAAGTGAAATAGTTTGCTAGATAACTATATGAATTGTTACTGCAGTTTTTAATACTAATACACATTCAGCCAAATGGGTTTTAGAATAAAGAGGCCAGTGCGATTTATTTGTAATCTCTTTAGTTGCTTTTTTATTTGTTCTTTCAGACTGCAAAGACCAAAGAATATGATACTTACCCAAACCCTTGGATTATTTCCATGCAGAAGATTTGAACTTAATGCTCTATCTGTGTAATAAAATCAGATGGGTTCAAATGATCCTAGTACAATGACGCATTCCTGATACTGTCTACTTATTTGAAGCACATGAGTGTGGTAACTTGCCCACTCTTTCTCTGCCTGCACATGATTTGGTTCACGTTAGCCTTTAATAAAGGCCAACATTATTCTTATCCTGTGACCATCAGCAGCACAGAATTGAGTTAGTCACACTCCTTCACTGCTATCAGGGTGTCTTAACTATGTTTTTATTTCAGCATTTGCTTCTAAATGTTTTTAAATAAAAATTAAATGAGGAAGGGGCTTTAGAATCCAACGACATACATTCTTCAGCAAGGAGGAACCCAAATTTTCATATTCTATTTGGGACAGTCTCCAGACCAGTTCAATTCCTAAATGAGCCTTTGTCGGCTTAGATTCCATCCCCACTGGCCTCTCCTTTCTCATTCCATCATTTTGACTTTTAAGAGCCCTGAGCCATGCAACTCAGGAGATCTCTGATGAGACTACATCGAGGAAATACACACTCCCAATAGCTAATGACATTCCTCTCACCTATTTGGAGTGTAAGGGACCTATTGGGCACCCAGGGCTGTCAAATGAATGTAATGCAGAACAAAGTCTGAACTTCTAAAAGAGGAGAGGGAACAGAAAGTAGGTAGTTGGAAAAAAATGGTAAAGGAATGCCATTTTATTTTGTATAATGTTAAAGATAAGGATGTGAATGAAAATATTTCACAAATGTGAATATGCTGAAGGGGACACCTAATATAATTGACTCTAAAACCTGGTTTTAGCAGAAGCAAGCAAAGACTCAACATTGAAGC
Organism: Coccyzus lansbergi; assembly: GCA_033558105.1. Classification (NCBI taxonomy): domain Eukaryota; kingdom Metazoa; phylum Chordata; class Aves; order Cuculiformes; family Coccyzidae; genus Coccyzus; species Coccyzus lansbergi. Next base: position 506,106 of record JAUMJK010000470.1, read on the forward strand.
AACTGGAATCCTAGGAAAGGCAGGCATAACTCCCTGTCTCATACAGAGTCATATAGTGAAAATGCCATTCTAAATTTTAGAGTATGCTTTCCCTCAGTGGCTTTTAAGCTGTTTTACAAAGCATGTCAACATCATGGCTCATGTTTCATTGAGAATATTTGGGACCAGAAAATGAAATGGATTGCTGAAAAACACTTCAGGTAGGCAGTGGTCCAGATTTTATGCAAGTGCTTTACCATGTCTCCCTTGCTTGGGACATCATGATAATACTGACCACCATTACCGCCTGCTACGTTCTGCTGTCTTTGTCATCCTATAACTTAATGTGCAAGGATACACTGAAAGATAAATTAAATATTTTGGATCACCTGGCCACAGGGCTGAGTAGCAAGTACTTTTGTGTAAGAATGAAAAGAATGGCTGTGTCACAGTACACACAGACTGATCTAGAAGATCAATAGTTACTCAAACTTACTTCTGATGTCAAAATACTCAGAAGAAGAATGAATCAAGGGCTTACCAGTACCAGCTGAAAGATGAAGGCTGTCAGCATGTTCTCAAATACAGGAATAAATATATTGGGCAGAAAAATCAGAAATAATCACAGAATCACAGAACAACCAGGTTGGAAGGGACCCATCGGATCTTCTAGTCCAACCATTCCTATCTAACACTAAACCAAGTCCCTCAATACCTCATCCACCCGCGTCTTAAACACCTCCAGGGAAGGTGACTCAACCACCTCCCTGGGCAGCCTATTCCAATGCCCAATGACCCTCTGCGTGAAAAACCTCCTCCTAATCTCCAGCCTAAATCTCCCCTGGCAGAGCTTGAGGCCATTCCCTCTCGTCCTGTCCCCTGTCACTTGGGAGAAGAGGCCAGCTCCCTCCTCTCCACAACCACCTTTCACTTCTGTCAGGTCTTACAGTCTCAACGTACCTGTGCAATTCTACCCTGATAGTTGCAGAAGCATATGTACCAGAGGCCTTTTATTCAAACTCAAATCCCTAATCCTTTTGTTTTCCCCTTCCAAATTAAAAGGAACTTTCAAGAGTAGTAATTAACTACAAACAAGAAATGCTGCACTTTGAACTCCATTGCTGAAAAATTCTAAACGAAATCTGAAAGTTTTTTTCCTCGCTCTTATTCCTTTTATTATATTGGGGCCTGTACTATTTTTGAATTATATAATTATACATATAGCACAATTCTCTTCTTCACACCTCTTGAGCTAACATTTACATGTGCTTTTAAAGTGTTACTAATGAAGGACCTGGATCCATTAGCTATAGAGCAGGAATTACAGCATCAGTCAGAAAACCATCATTACTTACTATGAGACAAAAATATTCAACAACCAGTAAGCCACACTTTAGGTAGACAGAAGGAAAGATGAAGATGCATTCCATTAGAATATGAGAAGTGGTAAAATTAAGAAATTTATTCAATACTTTCCCACTCTCTGAAAGCTACTGTTATTCTTACATGTGATTAAATATGGAACAGTTGCAGTGTAGGTCACTATAAAAGTAAAGAAAATTGGCATAGGTCATTTAGAATCATAGAATCACCAGGTTGGAAGAGACCCACTGGATCATCGAGTCCAACCACTCCTATCAAATACTAAACCACATCTCTTAGCACCTCATACCTTAAACACCTTAAGGGAAGGTGAATCAACCACCTCCCTGTGTAGGTGGTAGCTCGCTCCAGTGCCCAATGACCCTTTCTGTGAAGAATTTTTTCCTAATGTCCAGCCTAAATCTCCCCTGGTGGAGCTTGAGGTCATTCCCTCTTGTCCTGTCCCCTGTCACTTGGGAGAAGAGGCCAGCTCCCTCCTCTCTACAACCTCCTTTCAGGTAGTTATAGAGAGCAATGAGGTCTCCCCTCAGCCTCCTCTTCTCCAGGCTAAACAACCCCAGCTCTCTCAGCCGTTCCTCATGAGGCCTGTTCTCCAGCCCCTTCACCAGCCTCATCGCTCTTCTCTGGACTCACTCCAGAGCCTCAACATCCTTCTTGTGGTGAGGGGCCCAGAACTGAACACAATATTCAAGAAGTGGCCTTACCAGTGCTGAGTACAGAGGGAGAATAACCTCCCTGGACCTGCTAGTCACACCATTTCTGATACAAGCCAGGATGCCATGGGCCTTCTTGGCCACCTGGGCACACTGCTGGCTCATATTCAGTCGGCTGTCGACCAACACCCTCAGGTCCTTCTCCTCCAGGAAGCTTTCTAGACAGACTTCTCCTAGTCTGTTGCACCGCAAAGGGTTGTTGTGCCCCACGTGCAAGACATTTAGTCTTGTTAAACCTCATAACCTGTATAAATATTATAACGAATTGTGAGTTCAGCAGTACATGGTCCTTGCCATTGGTTTAAAGGAATACCCAGTTATGTTGTAGTACCTTTAGCTTAATATTTTTCTAGCCAAGCTCGCCTACAGTTTATTATTTCTCATGAAGCTCCCTAGCAATTGCACCATTTAAAATAAATCTGAAGTGAGCATTTCACCTCTTCCATTGTAAGGATTTGATTGTTGTTTGCTTGATTTTTTTTTTAAATTTTACCAAATGTTACAGAACAAGGTCACAGGGATCAAAACTAGTCTCAGTAATTTCCCTCTGAAATTGACCTATTGTGTCCCAGAGGACTAGAAGGCAAATAAATGCAGCTCCTTCCCATACCATTCATAGAATCAGAGAATAATAGAATCATAGAATCACTACGTTGGAAAAGACCCACCGGATCATCGAGTCCAACCATTCCTATCAAACACTAAACCATGCCTCTTAGCACCTCATTCATCAGTCCCTTAAACACCTCCAGGAAAGGTGACTCAACCAACTTCCTGGGCAGCCTCTGCCAGTGTCCAATGACCCTTTCCATGAAAAATCTTTTCCTAATGTCCAGCCTAAACCTCCCCAGTGGAGCTTGAGGCCATTCTCTCTTGTCCTCTCACTTGGGAGAAGAGGCCGGAACCCTCCTTGTAGGAAACCTCACCTGGTCTAAGGTGTTAAGAGTGTGTGAACTTAAACATTGGCCTTGAACAGATGCCCAAGTAAACAAGATTAGCAAACTGCCAGGCCCCAGGTGGAATCACCCAATTATGAAGTTACAGCTGAGAAGGAACACCCAATTATGAAGACACAGCTGGAAGGAGCCATCCAATTACGAACTGTCAGTCTTTAGCCAATTGTGCATGGATGCACAGCTGGGTAAGGGGTATAAAGGGTTTTTTGGCCCACAACTTCTATGTGTTGTGGATTGCCCTGACTGCAACATCTCCTCTCCAGCAACATCTCCTTTCCATGACCTCCTTTCAGGTAGTTGTAGAGAGCAATGATGTCTCCACTCATTTTCCTCTTCTTCTGGCTAAACAACCCCAGCTCTTTCAGCTATTCCTCATAAAGAATACCTTGAGGAAATGTTAGCTTGCTCTTCTCTGATTGAGAGCAAGGTATAGCAGTCTGTTATGTTGTTGCATAGAGGTAGGTTAAAGTTTGGGGACAGTATCTTTTTCAGGCTCTTTCTTGGGTAGATTTGCCAGCTGAGACATTTTTGAAGCAGCAGAATTAAGTGTATAGAATACTGGGTCTGATTGAAGTAGGGCTAAAGCAGCCAAAAGGTTCATTTTTGATGAAAGTTGCCTGAAAATATCCTATTTGATGTTGGAAGGTGATGTCCATGTGCGTCCTCTAAGTGCCTTTCATCCTGCTGCTGTGGGGGTGTCTGCAGTGTGAGCTGCAAGGCAGGACATACCACATATAGCTGCCAGTCAGCTGCACATCCATTCCCACCTGTCCAACCTCTAATTCCTGGGTCTCAGGACTTTATTGCTGCAGGGAGTCTGGACTCTGGCTTCCAGCTTTGCTATGGGGTATTTAGTCTCATCTGCTCAATGCTCATGATAGACTGCTCTATGAGTTAGTTTTTCACTATGGAAATCTAAGCTAGATAACTGACTAAATATTTAGGCCATATAATTTAATGAGTTATTAAATGTTACCCAAGCCCAGGAAAAGGAGGCAGCCACTTCTGAATTGAGCAGAAGTAAATATTTTGCTATCTGAAGACAGATAACAGAGTCTTATGTAAGGAAAAAAATAAGATGGTTCCTGGATATCATGAAACAACTTATCAAAACAAATCAGAGCACTGTTAGGAGCTTTAGAAATCCACTCAAAAGACTGAATATTAAAAGAGTACATTTATAAAACCTTAAATCAGTGTCCCATTAACACATACGATCTATCACAAGGACAAAGACTTACAAAATCCCTTTCACTCAAGGCTACTTTCAGGGCCCAGGGATACCGCTATCTGGAGAAATGCAGTTATCTAGTATATGCTCCTAATGTCATTTGCAACATTCTTTTCCCAAATACTCAAAGAAACAAGGTAATACCAGATATTCCAGTATATTATTCCTAAATAAAGTTAATCTGTTCTATAACTTATCTGACTTCTCAGGGTTGCATCAGAGAATAAAATGGTCCAATGTAGCATATGGAATCTTTTATAATTCAGCAGCAAGCATCCTTCTTAAAAATCCTCCTAAAACATCTACATTAAATTCAATAGGTGAAGTCGTCCTAGAACAGAACTTCAGGCTATAAAAATAAATCTACAATGTAATTATTTTGGGAAACAACTGGCAATTAGGAAGTATTAAATCCAAGGACATGGTCAGGCATTTTATGACTTTGCTAAAAGTCAAAGCTATGATTTACTTTTTCTATTTGACTAGGTCATAAGATAAACAGCATAATTAGGAATAGTAATAAAAACTTTGAAGTTCAGTAGAGACACCAGCCAGCTTTCTTGCACAAAGAGGAAACATGTCGTTGAGCAATCCATACCATAAAATACACTTCAGATGCCGTATGCTATCTTTCGTCTTCAGATCTCATCACAGAACCTATAAACCCTAAAAACTCTTTTTCACCAATTTCTTCTTTGCATCAGTCATACTCACATTTTTAGTCAAAAATTTGCATTTGGAACACCCTTTTTTGTCAGACATGACAGAGTCATAAAATCAGTTGCAATGTGAGTCCTTGTGCAAAATTAACAGATTAAATTATGTGTTAGGTTTGTTTTCACTGCCGTGATCATTAAGTACAAGGCTGGCTCATTATAGGGAGACAATGTTTAATCAACCTCAAAATTCTGCAGAAGGTTTTACGTCTGTGCATATTCTCTTCTTTGATGCTCGACAGCCAGGCACAGTCTGTTCCAGTCATCTGTAAACAGGAGCCGGTTCAGCCAGCTACTCCAGTTTAACAAAGCATTTCAACATGTGCTTGTGTCCTGTTGGTTTCAGAGGGGTTTAAGCTCTTACTTGAACACAATAAACCCACGCCAGGGCTACATGGTAACAGAGATTGGCCTTGTGAATGTGCATTGATGTTTTTTTGAGCTGGAGTCCACCACAAGCCATGAGGGCTGTACAAAGATGCCACAATCCTGACAACTGTGTTTAGACTAGCAAGTGCTGCTACTGCAAGTGAAAGAGTGGGAAGAACAAAAAGTGGAAGAATCCCCAGAGCATCAAAAAGCAGGAACAAACAGTGAATAGTCATTTTCGTCGCAAGATAAGATGACATTCTAAGAAGATGATGCTTACCATTTCCTTGTCGCATTCCTGGCAACAACTTGAGGTTAAATTATGCCTAAGGGAATCTTAATTTGATCTAATTTCTCAGAACAATTATTTCCCTCCTAAAGGGATGACACATCGGGGAGACACTGCAGAGCTTTTAGGTTCCTTTCCTTAAATAATACAAATGAGCAGTGATGCCCAGGATTTTTGCGGTGAGACTCCATTCCAGCCTTGCCTTTCAGCTTCTTAGCCAAAGAAACTGTGAAAAGCATAATATAACTTCTCACAAAGAGGAGCCTCAGTGATGTTAAATCTAGTGATGAAGCTAGTTTTCTAAGTTTTTGCTTACTGGCAGCAGATTTTAATGGTGACTTTAGGAAAAAAAATATGTAACTCATTGGAAAAAAAAACATTGGCTAGTATAATTTTACCATTACTATCGGAGGTATATGAACACGGGCCTAGCTTTCTTTACTTCACTATTTTAAATTATATAAAAAGATACTTTAAAAAAACCAGAAAGAGCATCAAGATTAAGACTCCTGTTCTGTCTCTATCATTGTGTGCTTGGTATTGATCAGATCTATTGTGTGGCTATGAGGAAGAGCACAGTTTCTGCTTGATGGGATGTCACGGCAGAAAAAGGACTTCTGTTACATGGTTACCAATGGCTCCAAAGAAGCAACCAGAACACCCAGACTCTCCAGTGAATAGAAAACAAACCACGACAACTAGGTGAGAGACTTGGGTTCAGCCTCAGTCCTCAATGGGCCTGTCAGGTCAGTAAGGTCTAGGCAGTGCTCATATGACCTTTGGGCCATGCATACGAGTGATTGCTCAACTACTTTGTAGTGAGAAAGCTGTTTACTGAAAGTTAATGATTTCTTAAGATAAGCCATGCTGTAGGTTCAGAAAAAAATGATAAAAGTTGAGATAATGACAGTGCATAATGAATGGAAAAAAAAGTCAAATAGGAAAATACAGTGACTAAAGTTAGATGTCCCTTTTCTGAGAACTCACACATAACAACTGGTCTAGGACCCACCATTAAGAATAATGACTTATATGAAGTACTGCAAGGGCCTTTCATTGAGTATTAATGAAAAAGTAAGGACTGATCCTTTTTTTACCTGGAAATAAAGGTTGTTTTAGAAACCAGGACACGATATTGCTGGAGCTCACTGGAAAACAATGAAGTAGAAAAGGCTGCAACTGGTGGCAGTAAACAAAAAAAAATACATGGGCAGGTGTGAATCAAAGAATAAAACTTTTCTGTAAATAAAAATGTAGCAAAATTATTGAACAGAGTAGAGCAAATAAATGATACATTATTATCTGAATCGTCTGAGGATGACAGATACAGAATATCCCACTGTAAACACAGAAATCCTAGACAAATGACAGTAAGATGATCTAGGCGACCCTGAAAGTCACACTGTTAATGAGACTTCTTGCTCTTTAACCTTGCACAAAGCTAGTGACAGAGCTATGAAGCAAAGCATATTTCTCCTCGAATTAGTGTTATAAAGAAAAACAAGTTGCTAGACTTAATTTTCTCTGAGTTTTTTTTTTAATATAATCTAATACGTATAAAAAAAAGAAACTTTAATTGGATTATTTTTTTAACACTGCTGAGTAACAAGCTTTGGGGGCTTTTTCTACAAGGACAAAATTAAAAGTAATTATTCAAACTTTCTCAAGCTGAACAATCTTCTAACAGCTTGCTGTCTCATTTCTTTCCCTGTGTTTTTAATGAAGGGACTAGATATATTTAAATCAGGTTATAAAACTTAGCAGGGCCTGCACCTTTTCTTATTCTGCTTTAAGAGACCTGCAGATTCAGTCATGCTCTAAATACAAATCAGCCAATGCATAAATAATGATGCATTATTATTTTATTATCATTAATAAATAATAGCAACAACAAGAAATTTTGCCTGAGTCAGTAGTCCACTGGTTGACTCCATGACTGGAGTTTATTCTCTGATGGGAAAAGAACGAGTAAGGATGGGATGAAATGTACTACAGTATGAGAGGCACTCATTTCATCTTGATAAGACCATCTTCCCCAAGAGAATACTGAAGCATAAGAATTGAAGTGATGCAGGAAAGCCATAGCCTCATGTGTATAACTGTGCTGTAGGTTCAGTCTTGTGGACATACAGAAAAAGCATGACTGCAAGCTACCCAGAAATAAACACAACCTTCTGCTCTCTCTCCCTGTCTTCTCAGGAAAAATATGGTCTCCCTGTCTTCTCAGGAAAAATATGGTCTTTTGAATACACCTGAAAGTAGATCCTTTTTCATGGGGAGGAAGAATTCACAACAGTTAGAGACTAATCAATAAAGCGGGCACCTGAGAGAAAGGTCTTGCTAGTCAAATAAAAGTAGGGGTAGGCAAGTTCTGTCTGGCTCTAAGTAAATAATGAGGAAGATTACTGGGCACAGCACAAACTAGGAGCTGAAAAGAGGATTAACGTGGTGTTTTCCAGCAAGATGGCTTTTTCCCCCAAGCTACATTAAGAGTGATCTAAGCTTTTATTTCTAACAATGCCAGGAGAAGGTTTCACAGCCAAGAATCCATTTCTTCTATCCTACAGTGTGCCAAAGGAGCTTGCCTTGCTTCCCCATAGGGCACTGTCTACTGCTTTGCAAAACAAGTACCAGGTTATCAGATAGGAACAATAACTAGAGTTATTTCTCAGCAACAACCATATTTAATCATGGGATTTGGAGGCATACCTACTGTTGCAACAGGGCAGGGCAGCACTGCCTATGACTACTCCAGTTAGCAGTCGCACTGTTCAGGGGTGACGCAGGCAGAACTTGCTATATTTCAAGCAGTGAGGTATTGTCAGGATTTGTAGACAAACCCCAAGTGTCAGGGGCAGCTTAAGACTTAGAGGATGAGAGTCAGAAGTCAAATGCAGCTGCACAAGTGCATGCCAAGACCAAGTACCTAGTATTACAAGACAAAGGCCTCTCATTCAATACTGCTGCAATTTTGCTTTGAAAAAAGCTGTCCTGCAGGCTTTGTCTGGGAAGCTCAGATTTCACCTAGGGTACTTAATCACATTTGGGATAGTTAACGAGACCGCCAGTGAAATCAGGCTTCCACCTTAGACCTCCTTCAGCACTGAATGGCTCACCTGGAGAGCATCCAGTGTGAAATAATAATTGAGAAAAAAGAATCTGTTTTCCTCTGGGCAGATGTGTCTTCTCGCAAATACACTCAAGTTTAGTCCAGTTCAACAAATAATATGACATCTGAAGACGACTGTTTCTTATTCCATGAGTACACTGGGTAGTGGTGGTGGTGGTGGCATTTGGCTGACGGTTGGACTGGATGGTCTTAAAGGTCTTTTCCAACCTTTATGTTTGGAAAATACTCTACGTATTTACAGAGGACTTCTTAGACATAGCAAGTCCATAAGAATTAACAAAAAGAAAAAGAGAAATTAAAATAACATGACTGGGGAAGTCTGAGCTCTGGGAGATTTGAACTGAATTCAAAACTCTCTCAGTTGAGATGCATTGGTGCAGGACCATAGTTTGCTGTCAAGCACAATGCACTCGCACAGAATGAATGCTTTCTGCGCTCAGAGAGCCTGAGCACACTGGAGGGCCTGGAGGAAGTCTGGAGGGGTTTCAGACATCATGTTTTCATTGCCATCTTCACCTAAGTTCATACCAAAAAGTCAGAATGAGTGCAAACCATCAGAGTAATAGAAAAAAAATGAGATAGGAAGGAAAAGGGGATATAAGGGAATATCTATAAAGTTAAGCTGATTCTAAACCCATGTATTAATTTTAGAGATTATCCACATTATAAGCACAGATTTAATACAATGACCTATACTGCAGTAATCTCATACTGTCCAGAAAGATCAGAATTAAAGACATGGATACAACAGAATGATCATATCACCAGTGACATAAAATCAAAGTAGCAACTTTGTTGCTAATGATTTAGCAACATCAGGCATGAAAACTAAAACCAGACCAATGCTGAAATTTAAACTCATGCAGAATCTCTTAATCAGACTTTTTATGAGGCTACATTTCGGTAAATTGTCAAAGACTTTAAAAAGAGACTTGTACTGCCTGACGGTAACTGAAACCAAGTGATCACCACCGCAATGCTGCCCATATTGTGCAAGCAAATGTCGCACCTGTAGAGAGGCAGAGGGGCCTTAAATCAGAGTGACAAACAACAGTTGTCTTCAGATGGCTTGTTCAATGCCTTCTTGGAGGAAAGGGCAGGCCAAGTTTGAAACTGTTCTAAAATAACAGCATAGAAAAAAACCGATAAAGTGAGAGGAAGAATGAAAACATACATCAGGATGGTTTGCTTTCTATTACATTTTTTCCAAGGCTATTATCTGTGTTAGATTTACAGTGGTATCAGTCATATATCTCAGAACAAGCCCTCCTGCCCTCCATGGCTCCAGTACTGTCATGATAATCTGTCACCAGAACACTAAGGGAAATGTAAGGGAAGGTTTCCTTTCAACCAGGCTTCATGGTTTAACCTTCCTATACACTGTTCCATGTTGTCACTGGAGATGCTGGGATTCGAATCCCTGCACTAAAACAGGCATTGATAATTAATTTTCACCAAGGGTTATAAACTCTTTCAACCCTATATTTAGCCCATTCGCTATAATATTTTGATAGACCACATGATCTTCAGGCAACTGAAATAACCATGACTTTTCCAACTCAGCCGAACAGCACTGATTTGCCCCGATGAGCAATGCAGGGCAGCTTCCTCCGCGTGCCTTTTGCTGCCTTGTGTGTGACTGATGCTGTCAGGCGCAGGAATGTTCCTCATGTAATTCAATTAAAATTAAAGGGCTTTTACAGAGGATTTCAGCTAACCTCCCACACTAAGCTACAATTTCTGAAATAAACTCAACTTCTACAAATCAAGAGGAATCCAGACAAGGAGCTTGTTAAATAAACACAATCTGAATCTGAGGTGGGTTTACGGTTTTGGGGCTTTCTTTTATTTTTAATAAACAACTTTTATCACCTATTCAAAATCAACTGTCACAATAACAGATCAGGTTTTTCTGCAAGGAGCTAGCTAGATATTTTAGAAGTAAATTGATTATTTGTGCATACTGAGTTTGCAATTCTTTATGTTTATGAGTTACTAGCCTAGTACTCTGAAAGACCTGTCATCCTTTCTTAGAAAAAAAAAAGATGCTCTATGTACTAAAATATTATGCTAACAATCCCAGGCTGACTACTGTTTTGAGAACATATTCTTCTCCTAACATGAACTGAATTTTATAAATGTGGCCATTTTCTTCTTTAAAATGTCAAGATCCTGCTGTTTTCAAAAAATATAAATTTTAAGACTTCTAAAACTTAATTCTAGAATTATTCCACCACAGTCCTGTAATGATTTAACATTATTTAATCATTTCCTGTAGGTTCTGACTTGCCTTTAGTGTGGTAAAAAAATTGCTTCCATTCAGGACGTCTCTTTCATGTGTTTTGATGTGATTGATTTCAAAATTCTTGAAGATGGAGAATTAAAAGTGCAGGAATAAGATACTTGGGGCTAGATTCTTTTTACTCATAGGAGTGAGTGTTGACGTGAAAGTAACTATCATGGGGAAAGCAGTTGTTGGAGCAGGACCTGGAATCCAGTGTTCATCAGAAATTCTATGACAGCATCCAGCACTCTGTCTAAATTGGACCATCTTCAAATTTAATTTTCCATTATATCTATGTGGTGGTTTTGGCCTACTGAGGCTGAAGGTCTATAAATTTAAATAAAGACATTTAATTTGTCAAATTTGAAATGCTTATTTGCAACTACATTGGATGCTATGGATTTCTCTTTCTCCTCTGAACCCTAATAGTGTCCAACAGGGTTTAAAACATGCTTAAGACCATCCCCAGAAAGCTCTCTCTCAGCATCCACGTGAAATGACTTACTCTAGGTCCTTTGGCTTAGATATAGCTTAGCTTCAGCTCTCATGACCTGGAGTTTCTGTTAGGTCCAATAAAGGTCCAACAAAGTGTTGTTCAGTGGATGCCAATACAGATAAAAAGTTAATAAGTAGTCAGTAGCCTAGTACATAGCCTTTCTGTTCAGAGCTCTCTTTCATTAAGGAATGACAAGACCCTTCTTAAATCAGAAATGCAATTTTAATTCCACAGTTAGAGCTCATCACCCTGTTTGGACTACCCTCATACATAATATATACTTGTGTACATATTGGGTACATCATCTCCTTAGAGAAGCAGGAGATCATTTTGAGGCTTCTTTTAAAAGTTGACTGCCAACACTTTCTGATGTTTACTGAAATGTTTGGAGGCTTTCCAGTGTGAGTGAAAGCTCAATTGTGCTAGCTAGCAAGTCCTTTACAGAACTTGGCACCACTGCTACTAACACGCAGTGGTATGGAAGAAACATCAGTTAAATGTAATTCAGAAGAACTGTAAATACTGTAACACATTGTTTGTAAACAAGCCTCAGCAGGTAGAAGGTTTGGACTGGAGAAGGCATTTTGGGAAATTAGTCACCAGCGAGAAGACCTGGGGAGAATTCATTTGAGGCTCTGAGGTTTTCTTCTCTGTGAAATGGGGCCTTTTTTAGTCTTCGGATGCCATCCAGCTCACCAGAACTCTGTGCTCTATCCTCTGTGCTGTCTTCACTTTCCCCTGGCTGCTGTTATTCTCTGCTTTCCCCCGTTCCAGCCTTTTTGCCCCCTTTTTCCCACCACAAGGCTCCTTCTTGACCACCTTCTGCCACTGATCACTCTGCTCTTGCTTCCTTGTGATACTTTTTGTAGCAGTCTGAGCTTACTTTATCTCATCTGGCCTCTTCTGAAAGATAGGGGGTCTGATCCAAAATAGTCACCCACACACTCTCTATAAGCTATAGGGTGACAGACATTCCCAGAGCATGGGACAGGCCATCCTAAGAGATAGATACACCCAAACTCTGAGATTAAAGACAAATCCAGTCCCTACCAGCTATGGTTCTACCACCTCCTTCTCCACTACCCCCCAGCCTGCTGCAATTAAACAATCAAAACTGGCATTGAGGAATACTTCCCCAGAGCCAGTCTCCTGGGTGTCTTTATGTAGACACTGATTTTCATAAACTTCCAGGGACTTCTATGTCCTTGGCAAAATTCTTCAGAATTGTTTTGCAGTGAGAGTGAGGATAATGGAACTGATGGAGAGAAGGATGGAGAAAACGACAAATGAGCAATACAACTGCCAGGTAATCCAGGCAGGAAGTATCTGAATAATTTTTTCTATGCTATTCTTACTTCAGCTCTACATTCATTGATACTTCTTCATACAGACACATAAATCTATGTCTTCATCATGTCATATCTCTACTTTGCATGTATCTTTTTTTCCCTTTTGAACTCACAAGTCTCTACTTTTCTGGTAGACATCACAAGCTCTAATGCAAAGAAATGGTTTTCTTAGCACTTTGAATATGATTAACCTGCACTGACAGCCATTCTCCCACTCTCCCTTCTCCAACACATGGAACATAGCTTGCTTAAAATCTCATAGCTTTTCCCCATCCACTTCTAATCCTTTCATATATATGTCACAAATGCTGATGTCTGTAAAGTCAATGAGATCTAACACATTTATTTGGTTTTCAAAGGGGCACCTTCATCCTACAACTATGCCATGAACTTTTCAAAACTCTTCTATGGAGGCTTCTATGGAGACTTGCTGGGGTTGTTTAGCCTGGAGAAGAGGAGGCTGAGAGGAGACCTCATTGCTCTCCACAACTACCTGAAAGGAGGTTGTAGAGAGGAGGGAGCTGGTCTCTTCTCCCAAGTGACAGGGGACAGGACAAGAGGGAATGGCCTCAAGCTCCGCCAGGGGAGATTTAGGCTAGAGATTAGGAGGAAGTTTTTCACAGAAAGGGTCATTGGGCATTGGAATAGGCTGCCCAGGGAGGTGGTTGAGTTACCTTCCCTGGAGGTGTTTAAGGCACGGGTAGACAAGGTCCTGAGGGACATGGTTTAGTGTTTGATAGGAATGGATGGACTCGATGAACCGATGGGTCTCTTCCAACCTGGTGATTCTATGAGTCTATGAATTTCCCAAACTCTCACTCAATGCTCTTACTGTGTCCAGCTTTGAGTGTCAGAAGGGAGCAATACAAACAACCAGGTGTCTAAAACTATGAACTATAAAGAAATATATATCAGTTGCTCAGTCTGAGAGATGGCTGAGATATGACAGGATGCAATTTATGTCAGATTAGTGAAAAAGGGTTGCTGTAATCAGCTTTCCACCTCTACTGTGGAGACAAGGAGATGTAACAGTCTCCACTTTCAAAAAGGAGCATGTAAGAAAATCAGAACAGATTGCCTGGTAGGGCTGTGAAGACACCATCTCTGAAGGTGTCTAGGGAAGAATAAGTAGTTTGTCAGAGGAAAAACAGGTGTATTTGATTTTGTGCCCAGAGGATGTTCTAAGTACTCTCTACATGTCTTTTGTACTTTATTACTTCATGACTGAAAGATAAACACCAGCTAAGTGACTTCATTGTGCTTCTTCAAATATCTCTATACAAACCCCATTCACTGTAATCCAAGAGGAAAAAAGGATCAGTGCTTGTCATAAATTGTGCTCTCTTCTTCCTGTTCAGGCATATTAACCCACATCATTTGGATCACCTTTCTCCAATCAGTTCACTGACCCCACTGACTGCATTAATAAACATAAAATCCACAGCCCTACACTGTACAGTACAAATGGCATTCAAGAAACACAGCCATGAATGGATGGCAGTTCACCCTGAAACCAGTTATATACACCTCCCACAACAGGATACAGAGTATGTAGAAGCAGCAAATAAGTTCCAAAGCACCCCCCAGACACTCTCAGAAGTGTTCACCATCCCGCAGGCAAGCCTGGCTTGTGGCAGAAACTATGTTATTTATATTTTATTGTCTAATGTGATGCTTTAGGTCAAATCTTGTTGCTGGGCTATTTGCTCTATGAGCCATTTTTGGAGAAGTTTATGAAAAAGTAATTACCTTTTCTTCTTAATTTTAATTTTTTTTCTTTTAAAATGCAGTAGTGATAGCATAGGAGTGAAGGACTGCTGTGCTCTAAAGCACCCCCAGATTTTCTACCTGTCATGAGCTGGTCTGATGCAAGAAATTGCATCTTTCTGCCTGTTCTTAAAGAAGTTCTTAATTTTCAAGCACACAAACAAAACACTGCACCAAAAATGAAATCGAGAAGAAAAACACTGCAATTCACTGAAAACTTTTTACTACTGAGAATAGGACACAGGCTTTTTTTGGACAACATTCATATAGATATAGAAACAGATACAGACAAATCAAACTGAACTACTCACAAGTAATGACCGTAACTGACATTTTTACACTAAAAGCTCCAGGACTCCTACCTTGGGTTTTGGGAACAACCAAGGCATTTTTGCTTGACAAAGCTCTGCTGAAGGCTGCCTGGTAGGATACAGTAAATTAAATCATCCCTTAATTGCCTTGGATGTCAGAGGACACCACACAAGTTTGCCAACGCAGTGGATTCCTGTAGACACTGAGCTGCTCACTGGCAGCAGGGAGGTGATCAGAAGTCTCCAACACTGCCTCTGTCTCCAGCAGATGCTCTCTGATCACAACCCCAGTATGAAGCTTATCCCAGATTTCCTCCTCATGTGGCCAAGTCAGGTCCATTTGTCTCATCTAATCTTTTGCTGCAGAGAATATGCAGCCTTCTGGTGTCACCACTGTTTATTCTACCTCATCCCTTCTTTTGCAACAATGAGATGAGCTGGAAGAAGGGCAGCTTGGTCTGCCAACCAGCATTGATTACTGTGATGTAATGTGGTTTATCCCCTCTCCATACTAGTCCATATATATTTACAAGAGAGAACTTTCCTTCAGATGTCTGTTTTCTTTTCATGTCTCTCCATCATCTCTGACACAGCACCATGGATGAGTGAAAATGATAAATGCTAAAGCGACATTTTTACAGGACAGATAAGATGAACAGTTCAGATTAATCTTTGTGAAAACTAGAGAGAACAGGGAGGCAGCTGTTCTGGCACTGGCACACCTGATGCTATCGGGCTACATGAAAAAAGTTTGTGCAAATCCTGGTAATATCTTCCCTAGAGGCCATTAGTAGGCGACTACCCTCCATGCTTCTTTTTTATGCTTATGAATACATGATGCATATTTGTACTCAAGTGGAGGGGTTTTGTCACTCATATTGTTTCTTAAAAGCTTGTCTTTAAGTACGTCACTAATGTGGGCTACTTTGGTATTGGAAAAGGGAGGTCACGTGAATGAAAGCTGCAATATAGTAATTTTGGTTCTAAACTGCAACACATCTGGGCACACTTACACACTTGGACCCATAGGCACTGCTTCTCTGCCTGAGACCCCACCTAGACAGGGAGACCCAGTCAGAACTGCCTGCACAGCACTGTTCCATGTGGCTTACCCTTGCCCACAACGACAGACCCATTGCAGTTAGCATGGTAGGTGAGGACATCCTTGTAAAGCAGCAACATCGGAAGACTAAGTGCATGGAATAGCCTTATCTATTGACTACTTCATTAAAATGTTCAATGCTTAAATCTAAAACTGGGATAAAAATCGGAAGATAATGGCTTTAAGATTGCTGTGATTATGCCTAATCAATGAAATAAATTGATTGGTTTACTGTTATCCATAGGAAAACTGTCAAAAGGTGTTTCAGAGCAAATCCAAGAAAGCAAAGATGAAAAAACAGAAATCTGGATGAAAGGAGTGGAGGACATTGATAGGACTAATAGGACACAGACAGTACTGTTTTCAATGCACAACCAGTGGGACTAAAGGAGCTGATAAACAAACTAAGATATATGAAAACAGCAGCTGCAACATTTGAAAACCCTCATCATTCAAAATAGCTGAACATCAAACCTCAGCCTGAAGGGAAGGCTGAGGAAAGTTATTGTTTATTTTTGCCAGCTGAAGACAGGTGTTAGAGACTGAGAGCTTCTATGCATTCTATGGGGTTTTTTCCACCAAACAAATGTTTGTTTAGTGACAAAATCAGGTAAGTTCAACTGGAATTTGAATTCCAAGTTTGATTTTGCACCACTCAGTTTCCCCACACTATTTTATATAGTCAATGCTAGCAAAAGCAGCATGAAGTAAACAAAAATAAGATTACATTGATGTTCAGTGATCTTACTACCAGATATCAGAGTGTTAACAGAGACATGCTGGAAAGGAAGCATCATCTAGTTTTCTCACAAAATAAGGGAAATATACCCTTTTATCTACTAAAAAGGGATAACTTAAACCAGAAAGGATTGAATATGCTGTGTGAACCTAGGTCTTCCTGACTAATACCTACCTGAATCTCATTTAAAGCCTCATTTTTTTCCCTTGAAATTATTAAGTTCTTATGAGTTAAAAAAAATGCTGTTATATTGCAGAATGGTTTCTGTGTGACGTTTAGAGACTTTTATGTTTGCCTTGGAAATATTTCCTAAATTTAGGTCAAACAGGTATTTAATTTCTTTACACAGTCATAGAGCCACTGAAGTTGACAAGGACCTCCTGAGATCATCTCGTCCAACATCTTCCTGCTCAAAGCAGGATCAGTTAAAGAAGGTTGTGCTAGACCATGTCTAGCTGCAGTTTGAGCACCTTCAGTACACAGTACCTCTTTTATCACTCTTATTTTTACTTAACTATCTTTCTTACCTTTTTTTACCTATCATTCTCTAGCTTTATGTTTTCTTAATTTTGTGTTATTACTTCTTTTATAAAATTACATCTAGCAACAGCCACATATCAGGTACTTGAGAGCTAGATTTTGTCAGGGGAGAGAGACAGTGTATAACACAATGGGTAACACAAGCCATTACAAGTCTACTCCACTTCAAGAGAATCCAGTGAAGATGTGGTGCCTGGAACTCCAACCATTTCTTGTTTCAACAAGAGAGCTCGTGGAATAGCAAACATATGTATTCCTCTATCTCTGAACTACGGGTTTGCTAGTGCAAATTATTACATAAATGTTTTACGCTAAACTTGCAAAGCTCTGGCATGTATCCTTCAACTTACCCTAAGGAAATGTGTCCTTCTTAAATTCCTTTTATTTAATCTAATTCCTGAGTATATCAGCACATACTTCACAGTTTAGACATAACATTTCTACATTAAAGGTAAGATTCCAAATTAATAATGTACTGGAAGCAAATTTCTCAGTGAATCAAAATAGCCAAGGGCCAAGTTAACATTTCTTGAGTCTGTTCAGGTGTCAGACAATCTTATTCATCTCTTATTTAGTATGAAATACTTCAGCTGTGACACGTTTTATTTGGTTTCCATTGATTCAGGAACCAGACCTTAATGAAGCAAAAGAGGAACTTTTATAATTTGTTACACTGGTTTGCATCTCTGAACATGTGTTTTCTGCACTTCTTTGTCACTCCAGTTGAATTAGAGAGTGGATTCCTTTTAAGTTAGAGAATAAATCTATGCACAACTATAAGGCAAAACCCATTTAAGATAAAGGATAGCGTACAGTCTTCCCTGAAGGCCTCCACATAATTATTGTGGATTTCAATTAAAAAACAATTCAACGGAAAATTTAAAAGTAAGTAGCGCTAGCTAGGCCAGATACAGACTAAGCTATGTGTCGTACAACCACAATAGGAGAAAAATATTTAATGAGTCTGCTTTTAGGATCAGAATTAAGTCTGAGCTCATATGCTTACAGGTTTGGATCTCAGGATCTAATCCTGTGATTTCCTATACAAGTGTTCTCAGTATACTCAGTAAAAATACTTCCTGCTACATGAGTTGTAAGAAATGTATCCCCTAGGAAAACAAAAAGAAATGGCAGCAGCAACCAAATACTGATGGCTTTGGGAATAACAACATGGTAGAGGATTTTTAAGAGATCGTGATTAACAATTGTGAATAATATTTGACGCACGACAGAACAAACAATTAAACACTGAAGTGGGGATGAAGTTCCATTAAAATGGGGAAAACTGTGCATTTATTTCCCTGACATGATGCTACATTGTATGGCATTTCAGTTATACCAACAGTCATCACATTTTCTTCTGCTGTTGATGCCTTTAGAAGCAATGCAACAAGCCAGTGTTAACTCAATAAATAAGACTGGAGTTTTAATGGTAATGTAAAAATAAATACAACAATGTTTTTATAAACTACATGAACTTCAAACTAGCACAACTTCATGAAAATGAATAAGAATTGTTAACAACTTCTTTTAGTTTATGTAATCTGAGGTTTAATAATAAATAACTGCTTAAAACTTTTATTTTGGAAAAAATAAGAGAATTTATGGAATCTGATTGATGCTATTGTTTGTTTCCAGAGACTGAAATACCAGAATTCTACCATGGATAACCGCTTTGCAAAGGAAAGGCATATTTCAGGTAATAAGCTTTTCTTACTTTTCCTCTAATGTCTGCTTAATAATAAATGGTAACACTTCTGCCAAAACTGGAAAAACAGAAAGAACAAAAGCTAAATTCTGTTCATGCCAGGTCAATGTATATGGAAGTTTTGAAGCCTACACGATGCCTTTTGTTTGACCTCCTGTTTTTGACTGCAGAAAATTACGATCACAATGGAGACAAAATATACCGACTGAGCAGGCTGAACTGCGGGTTTCTAATGCATGTTCAGAAATAACCAGCATATATGTAAATAGCACCTACATACATTTATAAAGCTTTATTAAGGTTTCCTGCATCAGGGTTGACTTCATTAAGTCCTAAAAATAACCTTGCAAAAGCTTTCTCCTTACAGGAACATAAACAATACTATGTTCTATTATGGGAAGTGGTAGGCTGGTGTGCTTTTACAAGCCTAAAAGAAACTGATGTGGCCTTTGAAATTTTTGACTCTAAAGAACCTAAACCAAATAACTAATTTATGAAATGATCTTCTTAAGGAAAATATAAACGATCGAACTGATATTAACCCTTAGGACACTGGAGCTCTCCAGGCTGCCAGCAAAATCAGTGCTTTGGAAAACATATGTTGGCATCTACACAACACACTTACTCTCCAAAGGGTTACTTTAAGTATTATTAAGCAAAACTGTCAGCTTGAATTATTGCAACATTAACAAACAGGTTCTTCTTGGCAGTTGGGAAGCCTTATACTTCATGCCAAGATGACACCTGCCATTTTTAATTGCTTGAAAAAGACAAAGAACCTCCATTGCAGTGCTGTAAACTCATGTCCTATATCTTTACCTCTGATATCCTGCACTTTGAGTTTCAGAGCTATTTACTTTTAATATATACAGAAAGAAATAAGTCTAGAAATGATAAAGATAGACCTTGGCAAGGTGACAGTGACATTTGGTACTTGCTCTTTTGCTACTATTCATTACATTTTTAAGCACAAAACCCTCACAGGATGGAAACTCTCAGTAGGAAATGATGTCTTCCAGCCAACAAAATGGCCAAATAAACTCTGCTTTAGTATACTGGCAACACAGCCATGATCTAACAAGCTCTGACAATGCATGCAATAGTGTCTTGTTTTCAATTTGATTTCTGTTGATAAGAAATAACTCACAAAAATAAATAATTTGGCCTCAAGCTGTTCTAGCAAATTAAAATGGAAAGTTACCTGAACTTACCCATTAAAAATAAGTGCTGTGTCTACACGAAGTGGAAAGAAAGGAAATGTCTCTTCTAAAATGTCTTGCATATTGTTGTCTGTGTTCACACCCACTTTAGATGCCTCTCCAGTACAGGTGAGAGCTCACTCAAGTACAAATAAGAGAAGTCTCATCTGCTTTCTTTCACATATGTATCTGACATTCAGTATGAGTGGAACAGGTGATCTTGAGTGCTATCATGAAGCACATGCAAGAGAAGCGGGTGATCAGGCCCAGTCAACATGGGTTTACCAGAGGCAGGTTCTGCCAAACCAACCTGATCGCCTTCTATGACAAAGTGACTCGGCTGCTGGATGAGGGAAAGTGGATGTGGTCTTTCTGGACTTCAGTAAAGCCTTTGACACAGTTTCTCACAGCATTCTGCTGCGGAAACTGTCAGCCTCTGGCCTGGACAGACGCATACTCTCCTGGGTAGAAAACCGGCTGGATGGCCGGGCCCAGAGAGTGGTGGTAAATGGTGTTAAGTCCAGCTGGAGGCCAGTGACGAGTGGTGTCCCCCAGGGCTCAGTGCTAGGTCCAGTCCTGTTCAATGTCTTCATCAATGACCTGGATGAGGGCATTGAGGGCACCCTTAGCAAGTTTGCAGATGACACAAAGCTGTGTGCAAGTGTCGATCTGCTGGAGGGTAGGGAGGCTTTGCAAAGGGACCTGGACAGGCTGGACCACTGGGCTGAGTCCAGCAGCATGAGGTTTAACACGGCCAAATGTTGGGTCCTGCACTTGCGGCACAACAACCCTAAGCAAAGCTACAGACTGGGAGAAGCCTGGCTGGAAAACTGCCAGGAGGAGAGGGACCTGGGGGTGTTGGTTGACAGCCGACTGAACATGAGCCAGCAGTGTGCCCAGGTGGCCGAGAAGGCCAATGGCATCCTAGCTTGTATCAGAAACGGTGTGACCAGCAGGTCCAGGGAGGTGATTCTCCCTCTGTATTCAGCACTGGTGAGGCTGCTCCTTGAATATTGTGTCCAGTTCTGGGCCCCTCAGCACAAGAAGGATGTTGAGGCTCTGGAGCAAGTCCAGAGAAGAGCGACGAGGCTGGTGAAGGGGCTGGAGAACAAGACCTTATGAGGAGCGGCTGAGAGAGCTGGGGTTGTTCAGCCTGGAGAAGAGGAGGCTGAGAGGAGACCTCATTACTCTCTACAAGTACCTGAAAGGTGGTTGTGGAGAGGAGGGAGCTGGCCTCTTCTCCCAAGTGACAGGGGACAGGACGAGAGCGAATGGCCTCAAGCTCCGCCAGGGTAGGTTTAGGCTGGAGATTAGGAGGAGGTTTTTCACGCAGAGGGTCATTGGGCATTGGAACAGGCTGCCCAGGGAGGTAGTTGAGTCACCTTCCCTGGAGGTGTTTAAGACACGGGTGGATAAGGTATTGAGGGACTTGGTTTAGTGTTAGATAGGAATGGTTGGACTAGAAGATCCGATGGGTCCCTTCCAACCTGGTTGTTCTGTGATTCTGTGATTCTGTGATTCTATGAGGACAGTTAATACATACAGCCCCGTGCATATTGCCTCTGTGTTCCCTTCCTGCTCCCTGTTCTCAGTTTGTAGTTGCCTTGGGTGAAGGAAGACCCAAAAGAATGGTTCTGCCAATTTTTTGGGAGCATGCAGAGACCTTCCTCTAGCTGCTCTGTCCCCCAAAGGCAGCACATTTATTTCGCAGGATCACAGTGGAGCACTTGCCCTTGCTCCCTGTATGCTACAGAAGTATACGATAAACT
Organism: Coccyzus lansbergi; assembly: GCA_033558105.1. Lineage (NCBI taxonomy): Eukaryota > Metazoa > Chordata > Aves > Cuculiformes > Coccyzidae > Coccyzus > Coccyzus lansbergi. The sequence continues at coordinate 528,136 of JAUMJK010000470.1, forward strand.
CATGCTCTTTGTCCTAAGAAATGTCAGGATCAGACTAGAACAAAGCTGTATGTGTTAGAAATCCATACATAACACATATTTCCACATATCTTTGCTGAATAACTGTCCATTGAATATATAATTTCATCTTGGACTTCACTCTAGTTGCTTGGCTGAAGCTCTCTCCACATTCTTCTCTGCTCTATTGCGCAAGGTTTCTTTGAAATTAAAAAACCTTCCATGGTTTACCCAGGAGCTCAGTGTGATCCCATGCAGCATGACAGTGTCTGAAGTCCTACTCCATCACACAAGCATGGTCGTTTGTGCATCGCTTCCTTAAGGTAAAACCCTTGCCTGTCGGACTCCTAAAACTTTGAGGGACTGTTACAGAAGTAGCGTTCAAAACTATTTTCACCTCTTCTTCAGCAGGGTTTTTTATGCATCAAGAAAATTTGAAGTATGAATGAATGAGCTCTGTATTGACTGTCAATATGTTATTATGTACCCACCTGTTCGAAACAGATGGGCCGCAGGAAGAACTGGTGATGAGCTTTGATTCTGGGTACACCCTGATTAGTGGATTGCTCTCAACAAAGGTTGAGATTTGGGACTGTGTATGTCTGAGAGGTAAATAGTGACCACAGAGGTTAGGTGCAGGCCACTGCACCTGTTTTGTTTTCATTCAGTTCAGTGGTTGCTTTTGACAGAAAGTGTAATAGCTAATTTGCACAAAGCAGGGGTAATCTTGCTTACTGTGGCTGCAGTTTAGTTTTTGGAATCACCAAAAAAGCAGCCCCACACAGACAATTTCTCCAGGGTTTTTATTTTAATTATAAGATCTGAGACCTGCTGAACTCTCCTGTAACTTCCACATAGATGATAATACATTTCTATTCCTACTCAATCTCCTAACAGCACTGGATGTGCGAGTGTGAGGGGGAGATGTACAGTTGCTGGAAGCTTATACACAACCTGAATTCTCATAAAATAATAACAACAAATGAAAAATGCAATAAAAGACATGACATGGCTTTTACTAGCTAAATCTAATTTATAATCCAAAAGCTTCCTTTAATATAAAAACTCATCACAGTAAAGACATGGTTATCAAGCTAATAGCAAATGCAATGAAAGGAGAGAAAATCTAGAGACATATTGTTGAGATCTTGCCAGTCCTGTATTCTCCCCATAGAACTGTAGTGCAGAATGAAATTAATATTTGCCTTAGTTTTGCTCATGTCATGGAAAATTAAAACGGAAAATTTAAAAGGTGGATTTTTTGGCTCATTTTTGGTGGAAGTTTTTGTGGTGTTAGCGGGTTGTGGGACTCAGCTTGGTACCAGATCACTTCCTGCACAGCTGTCATAGCTACAAATTCTGGTTCTAGGTCTTGAGAAGAACACAAGTGCCTTAAACTGGATTTAGACAGATTTCAGTTATCAAAATCCAAAATGGCAATGCAAAAATTTCCACTTCATGGGCATTGCACGACACTGTATTTGCTAGGCACCCTCCCTTCTTGCACATACCCAGTGCCCCCTCCTTCTGCACAATCCCTGCAGTGGTGCAGACACAAGATGATATACAGAAATAGAATACATCAGCATCCCCACAACGTCCCTGAAGGTATTACTCAGCTCTGACAATATTTTCTCATGCAAAAAGTGCTTATACCCACACCTCCTGACCAACAGAGCTACCTGCCAGTGGGATGTGGCACACTCTGCTTTTCCTGAAGACCTAAGTCTCTGACTCCATTGCCATTGATTAGGCTGGGATACAATTTGAAGACTTATCTCCTAACATTGTTGTTGCTTTTTTTTTTTAACAGGAAATAAATGTTTGTTTGGTTTGTTTGTTTTTCCCATAGATCACAGACTCTTCTCCTTAGGACTTGGACTCTGGTTTCTTCATGGACAGGCAGCCCTGACTCAACCACAGGTTATGGAGAGGGCCATGACTGATGACGACGTCCAGAGTTTCCTTCTGGTGAGCTTCAAGTAATCCCTTGTTCAAAATGGAGACATTTTAGATTCCTTTTCCAGATGTTTCACTCTCTCCACAAACTCCATACAGATATCAGGGACATAACATCTTTTGAGTTTAGCAGTTTTAGGATGAGACAAAGTTTTGTAGTTTGCTCAGTGGACTAAATAGGGCATCCAGCCTCCTTTAAAACGGACAGCTACATCAAATAATATGGAGGCAAACTCCTTGGAGAACTTGAGAGATTTTGGGGCCCCTAGGTCATCATTAGAAATTCTGCAATTGTTCAGTGCCTCAGTTTCTCACCAGTGTAAGCCAGTAAGGTATATTTCTCTTCTACTTCTTGTCTGCTTTATCTGTTTTGTGCCATATGGTAAGACTTTTATTCAGGTGAGTGCACTGTGGTACTTACTCACTGATTTCACAGAAATTACCCATCAAACTTGTCATCAATATAACACAGGGGTACTTATAGTTTATCAGCTGTTTAAGGTGAAGGACAGTCTGTTCTTATGGGTTTTAATAGTATTAAACAAAATAAAGACTGAATTTTCATAAACTCATTTCCTATCATCAAAATGTTAACAAACCCTGCAACTGTTTCTACCCCAGCCACTCTTTTTCTGCTCAGTCTATGCATGTGACCAACTCTCAAATATCACTTCCTATAGGATGATTTAAAAAATTTAGTGTATTGGGTCAGATCAACAGAGCAGTTTTTGTGTAGATGCAGATACCCAATTGAATGAATGCACTCTAACACATGCATTTCGAACTAGAGATCCAGTCAAATTTGTATGTGTCTGCAACATTTAGGTCTTCTGCCAAATCACTGCACAGTTGCAGTTTTTATACATCTGCCAAATCACTATGTTGTTACTGGTTTTATATTGCCAGGTTGTGTGGCTCAGAGCTGTCTTCATTGACTTCAGTAGGCACAAAGGTACTATGGACTGCAACATTAAGAAATCCTTAACAGTGGGGGATTAACGAGAAATGTTGGCATCGGTGTTAAACACCTCAACCCACAATTCCCCTTCACAGTCACAGCTTTAATATACTGACTTCCCTGGAAGTGAAAAGTAATGACTTTCCTGGAAGAGGACTATCTTGACTCAGAGGTAAACATCAGTCCATCATTTTTCCCTTGGATTTCAGAATGACCACTGTGAACCATGAGAACCTGCTCCCCAACTGCTGCTAGTCTCATGCCATAAACATTCTAAGCTGATGGAAGCAGATGTTCATTTTTACACCGAGGTAACATATAGTTTCCCATACAGTTTGTGTCTGCCAGGAAAAGTAATCTTATTTATTCCATAAACAGAACTACATTTTATTACTGTGTTTTCCTGTCATATAACCAGAGCTAAGGTACATACGAAGTTGGAAGTTATTTGTCCAAGACATATTTGAGAATGCGATCAGGCTGTAAATATGACCTTGTGACACCAGATACACTTATGTAAGTCCCTATGGAATGGGGAAATAGTAATGAATTTCAGGAAACAGTATTACAAAGCGGGGTTGCAGAAAGATAACACATACGAGAGAGAACACTGTATTTTAAAACCATTAAGTGTCCTTTTTCTTGGTAAGTTAGTCCAATAATCTCCAACAAAAAAAGTGTCCTGAATAACAAATGTGAAAAATTGGATGGTATGTGGAGTATATGTAATAGGGAGGGGGTGGAGATGCAATTATTGGTAACTACTCTGAGACTGTACAGAATGCGAAGCGTAGGCTATTTGGGCACTTTGCCATGATTCTGAGTTACCATTACAGTTTTGCTAGTAAACCATGACAACCACTGTTTTTATTAGGCTCAGCAATGGAAATGCAGCAGCTTGCCATATAGCATTAGGATGCAGAATCTGGGATGCTGTTGCAGCCTGAGGGTGGGATGAAATGGCTGGAACAAAGAATTGGTGCTACAGGAAAGGAGGCTGTTAACACCCGCAGAGGATTTTTAACACACTGGTCAAGTTGCATGAGTGAGAAACTCTCATTTGGTCCCACCTCTATGTACATCCCTGCAACATCTGAAACTCCTACCCTGGCAGTATACCACAAGCACCTTCCTTTTCCTGGGGGCATCAACATGCTAGCAGAAGTGAGTGGCCCAACCTGCAGCTGGCTCAGGGGACCAGGCTGGGGATGAAGGAGCCTACATGCCCACCAGGATGCCTGTTCGTTAAAAGAAGAGCCATGGCCAGAGACACCAGAGGTGACAGTGCTCCTATAACTTGTTCCCTGCTGCATGAACCCATGATGCTAGGAGGTCCTGTCTTGTAACACAACACATGGGTGTACACCTTAGGTTTCCTGCACTTCCTCATCACTCAGCACTGTCAAGGGAGCTCAGTTAGATTTATCCAGCCTTATTGAGGGAAAACTGAAAGTGCTTTCAGGGTTTACAGTCTCCCTGGAATAGGGAACCTCAACCATTTTCACTCTTTACTTGTTGGACATGTATGGGTTATTGCTTCCTCTGGAGAAAGTCATATTCTCAGAAGAAAGACTATTGACAGTAAGTCACACAGTTAAATATTTCTCACTGAACTGTGTACGTTTTAGTAAGTATAGTAACCTGCATCATATGAAATAGTAAGCTATATGATGATGGAAGTTTAATTAGCAGGATCAGAAACAGATCCTTTTCAGTTGGCATGTGACAATTAGGAAAAAATTCACCAATTTAATGTTCTGATTGGAAGCTGAAAAAAATTAGTGACCATAAAGCAAACTAATGACCAGGCCATTTTGGGAGAGAGAAAGCAAGGATGTGAATTTTTGTAAGCAATACTGAATTCTAAAAAGTTTCTGAAAAGTAGGAATCAGGTGCTCACCTGGGACAAAAGACGAAATACTGCTCCCACTTGCTTTTTTTTCTAAAACACATTGTAATTTTTACAAAGGTTTAAAGTCAATCTATCCTTGCAGCAGGGGATAGCTAAGCACTCTCCAGCTCCATTTCTGGATATGATAGTGTTTCCCTAGGGAAATACTGTCAATCTGTATTTCTGCAATTCCCCAGACACAGAATAGCCAGATAAATTGATGTAGCATATTGTTATCACTAAAGCAGAGCCCCAACATACTTTTCCCTCAGCTCTTCAGTTCCTGATTGCAAATTTCTGCTGTTTCTCTTCACAAGACCTGGTGCCTGCTTGACCTCACTGTAAACTGATTTCATTCATTATTTTTAGAGGAAACTAAAATAATAGGGCAAAAGAATATTAACAATTTTATTCCAGACTGTGTAGTTGAATTGTCTCCTCATAAGGTTTGATGAGAGCTATAATAGAAAAAGCAGGATTGTGTGGCCTGGAGCAGGGATTAGAAGAGGAGGAGAAGAGCATCAGAGAAATAATATTGCTCCTTACAGCAGCTAACAGCCATCAGACCAGATGCCATCTGGCCTCTAGCTTCACATTCAGCATCCCTTCAGCCAACAACTCTGTTGCTGCAGCAAGATGAAAACCTGCAGCAATTACTGATTTGAAGTATTCGCACTGACCAGGGCACTGTTAACTCTTTTAATTGCTGGCAGAAGTTAAAAGTGTCAGTAATTCCAGAGCAGAGGACCATGAACAGATCTCTGAAACACTAGCTGCAGATGGCTTCACCACCCTGTCCTGGTGGGGGGGTGAATGGCTGCTAAATCAGGTGGTCATGCATGAGCATGCCAAAAGAGCTTTGTGTTTAAGTTTGGGGAAACATGCTGTGTATTGTGCTTTCAAACATACATGGCTCAAAGGCACAGAGGGAGCCAGCTCTGGCATTCAGCACTCTCAGAACAGCCACTTCTTATTTCATGACTTGCTTGAAATAAGGAATTCTCAGCCAAGCCATACACACAGTGATAAAGCCTTGTTAAAATTACTTGTAGAGCAGCTGATTCATTCAGTTACTTTATAGGGCCAGGGAAACTGTCTGAGTCAAGTCCAGGGTTTGTGTCTCAGAAGCACTCAAAGGACAGAGCTTTGGAAGAACCTGCCATGGAGAGGAATAATTTGTCTCATCTACTTGCTCGCAGGCAGAGAAGCAAAAGACACAGACTTCGGTTATTTCTAAGGACCATTGCACTTTCTATCAGTATGTCAGTTACATGAATCAATTTGGGCACACCCGTGCCCTGTGACGGGTCAGGGTGGAGTGCTCATAATCGGCTTGTTGTCAAATAAAATCTGCACTGAGATTACTGAGTCCACTGCCTACATATGCCTCATTCAGGTGGTTCCTTATTTTACAAAAGGATATATCTCATCATCTCAGATTATGAAAAGAATGGGCATCCAATCTGAAAAGTCCACTGCTTTTCATTGCATACTTTAATTTGGAAGATGCAAGGTACCACTTTGCTAAATATCACAAACACTACTAAACATAAATGCTGATGCTAATTCTGGACTTCAAAGATGTAGTAAGGGCATTATATAACTTTCACTGGAAAGGACAATTCCTATTGACACATCCACTGACAATGGGGAAATTAAGTCCTGTAACCAATTACAACCAAATAATGATATTTAGATCATAATTAATTGGTTAAGGGTGTAGGTGAAGTTTTAGTGCCATTAAGATTATGGTTTCCACTCAGAAGGGCAATCCCACTCGTTCAACTTGGAGCCAAACACAAAAGGCAGCAAACTGAATGTTTTTTTAGGACAAGATAATTCCAGCAACAATTTCACATAATGAAGACACAAAATAAGGGCTGCCACTCAGCAAAGTTTCACCATATCCAAGAATGTCTTGCATTTAACATTAAGGAAGGTCAGATGCATTCTGAAATGTAACGTCTTTTCCTCCCAGGAGACACAAGTAAGTGTAATAGCGCATACTTCTCTTAATCAGGATGTGCATAATCAGGATGGCGCCTTATTAGGATACGTCCCAGAGAACCTGTTTAGCTTAATGATAGTGAATGGTAATGACAACTGCTTAGCTGGGATAGTATTAGCAAAAATTTCACTTAATGGGATACATGCAGATTGTGTCAAGGGGTTAAGTGGTGTTTAACTAAGTGTGAATTTCTAAGCCCATGTCCCTTAATAAAGAAATCGTTGAATAATAATTTAAAAAAGAAACTGAAATGAACTGCAAAAAGTAAAATCTGTAGTCTCATGTTTATAGGCAGCACTAGAGTACTATGTAAACAAAAAAAATCTACTTTAGGAAAAATAACTTCATTTTTCCTTCCTGAACAGACTGCTATTTTTCAACTGTTTCCTTTATTTGAAATAATTGATAGATAGTTTTGCAAAATAACTCTTTAGCTGAGGCTAATCTGAAGCAGTTAATTGCAAGGGTTAGCTCTTCTACATGTGAATGGCTTTACCTGGATAAAGAGACCGCATGATAGGTTGTTGGTATTTGGCTAGACAAACATAAGGTAGAGTTGCTTTCACAATGAGAAAAGCCGATATATGAATTTCATTACTTGATGATGCTCTCCAATACTGGCTTAAGACTTGAAGTTCAGTGAATGTTCATCAGTAAATCCATTTGCCAAGGACCTTCATGATGAGAAATAAGGGAAATAAGGAGAGCTGCACTGGCAGGCAAGAGGCTTTTTTTTTTTCCCCACTTCAGTGGCATTTCACAGAAAACTGTTTCTAATATTAACTCAGGTATGGCCTCGTGACTGAGGTAATGGTCAGGCTCCACACCAGGGACAGCAGATCTAGCATATGTCTTCCTCCTCCCTTCATCCCTTACAGGCAACCACCCACAGCGGTAGGTCCTGTAGGTGCTTCCAGTGTCATCACACATGGGTGCAAGATATTGTTACTCCTGACATAAGGCTGGTCCTGAGTACGTCCCTTAAACAGGCCATCCAGCGAATGGACAGAAAGTTAGAAACAAACTGTGACTACTGTCTCTGAGGTTGTGATCCAATGCCCTGCCTCATGAACAGGCTTCATGGGGAAGCTGCAACTGAGGCCGTCATTCTACCTAATATAATACTAAATGACTTTGCATCCTTCAGACCTCTTGCATAGCTGCTTCAAAACAGGATAGCTTAATGAGGGACAACAAATGGTTGATAGTATTCTCATTAATGAAAATTTAGTATACTATTTCTACTCTGCTATGCCTTGCTTTGGTATTTTGGAAAAAGCTGGCATTCAAGATTCACTGCCAAACTGAAGATTCTTAAATATTCCCCAGATAAGTATTACTGGGCTGAGCAAGGGACAGCTTGCAAAGTATGTGATCTATATATTTCTTAGCTGAAGTTAGCTGTTAGCCTGCATGATTGCTCCCATCCACTTCGTAAGTGCTTCCATGTCATGCAATTAGGTGCATAGTATAATACAGAATCTATTTACACAGGTGTAAACATACTTTTTAAGACTAAATTCCATATCTGCTATAGTTTTCACTACTTTGGCTGCAGCGGTTAAGGAAAAACATCCCTAGACATCACAGGGACCCATAGCAGGAGCTAAACTGTAGTCAGGCATTCGTCATGAGATATTGCTTCTCCTCCTTGACTGAATGATTAAACATATCTATGCAAGATCAAGGCTTGGACAAATTACCTTTTAAACATCAACATAAATACAGTGGTTTGGGGTTTGTTTTTAATTGTACGACCATCCTTGGACAAATAAGATTTTGGGTAGAAAATAAATAAAGAGATTGTTAATGCTACTGAGGAAAACAAAAGATGTTTGCCTTTCTTAGAGTTTTTCTGAATGAATCTTCAAAGTGAGTTTTCTAGTATTTTATATGCTCTAGTCCTCATCATTAGCAAAATAAATTGTAACATTTATTGATATGGAATACATCTATTTGGACAGGCCCAAAACTGCACAGTCTTTATTAGAAAATTCATTTGCACTGATGAATTTGTAGGTTTATGCCAATGCAAATAAAATGTTGGCTGTCATGCATCATTCCTATTTTTTATTCTTGAATGGATGAAAATATGGATAAGGTAAAAATTTCATTAAGAATCAGTCCAAGAGCAATTATTTCATGTGAACTTTGTGATTCTATGAAAATAAGTACCCTTGTGAAACAGCACACTGGGAAAAAAAGTGATATAAAAAAGTGGTATAATATTTCACTTGTTTGAGATAATAAAAAAGTGATGAAATTCTGCTGCTTTCATTCAGTTGCTTGATCTTACTTTTTGTTTTCAGAAAAAAAATTGTTTTCTTTATACATTTCATTCTGGTCCAGAACTTGAGAAATTACTCTTGATTTTTCTGGTTGTCTCTACAAATTGTAACAGCAAAGTTATTTCTGATTTACCAAGCAGAAAACCAAGATGCATGGTGAAAAGGTCTAGTGGTAGATCTTCCTCTCATCCAGCAGGGGATCTGGATGTGGCCCATTCATCACTAGGCATTATTTGTCCCTCTGTGCTCTGACACACAGTGGATTTGAGTGTGTGATAGCCTGAGACATGAACATATTGAGCCTCTGACACACAGCCTGTCTCTTTAGTGGGCAGCTGCAAAGATTAATTCTAATAGTTCTGAAGTCTCCAGCTTCCAGTGTTAGCTAGGAGAGCGTATGTCACAAAAATAGGAGATCATCCAGGAATGAAATACATTTACTATGCAAAAAATATAAATTATGTATGTGAAAAGTAATGCAGCTAATAGAGCATTATCACATAAAATAATAATTCACTGCAAACAAACTTGTGAGTTCATGTGAACCCAATTGCTCCTTCTCCTGTACTTATTGCGTTTTATTGGCCTGACTGAGATAAGAACACTGCCAATTTTCTTGGTGTTACTGTACACTGAGCACTTCTAAATGTATCTGTATACTTTCACACTGCTACAGGCGCATATATATATATATATATATATATATATATATATATATATATGTCCAGCAAAATGAATATAACTTCACATCAACTATCAGCTCTGGCATGACTGTACATTGCTACGTTACTTTTCTAAGTGAAAAACTACAGCAAACATACTCAGTCTGTCTCATTTTTGGCTCATTTTTGTTTTACAATGACAAGACGTCTTAAGCCTCTGTTAGGATAAATACAGTAGGCCACAGTCGAACTAGGGTTAACCCTCTGGATTATTTAAGCATTCAGTCTATTGTCCAATGACATTTCCTAATGAAATGTGCTTCCACAATTAAGTGAACAAGACATGTCTCTTTCTGCATAGATGTTTCTAAGTAATTTCCTAAAACATTTCTGCACTGCATGGTGAAAAAAAAGAACCCTAAACCAAACATGAAATCAAAGCAAGACACAAATAATGGAAAGACACACAGATACATCACAGGTGTGCGAACTCCAAAGCTTCGTAATCTATAAGGACTCTCCCGCACACTGGTGATCTTTGTTTTATGTTGGCTGAGTTGTTCAATCCTTGGATAAACCAGCCCTAAGACCGCACCAGCAGAGGCAAGCGCTGTTGGGGTTGCAGGGGAAAGATTGGTTGAGCAGCCGATTCGTAAAGTCTGATTAAGTGATCTGCCGCTGGTGAAGTCCTTCAGTGACCTGCCTGCTATTTCTGTGTCTAAGTCATTTGTGAAACAGCCCCAGCATGTGATGCCCTTGCTGACGCATGCACACTCCAACTGGGCAAGGTGGCCACTGGCTTTTATCTTAAAGCTAGAAAAAACCCTAAGCACACCTATTTCCTCTCATTTGTTTCTAATCCAAGGACTGAAAACGTCATACTAGATTGGAATGGGAACTTCATTAACAAACAACAAGAAACCAGTAGGAAAAAAAATTAAAAAATTAACCAGTTTTAAGATTCTTTGATTAACTCGAAATAGTTTCCTTCCCAAAGCAACACTGTCAGGCCATTTAAGAGAATCAGATTACCTTCAAACACTGCACCCAATCTCCCTGATTTTTCACTGCTTTCTTGTGTACAAAAAAATTGACAAAAAATCCACTACAGAACAGCTAAGGTGTCCCTACTTCCAGGACAAAAAATGTTTTAGGAAGGAGAGGTAAAAAATTTCAGTTATTGACAACTTTTGCCAATGCGGCATCAAAAAAAATGTCCTTTCATTCTCAGAAATGTGATCTCTTGCACTTCAGATAATTCAGTAGCTTGCAATGCTTCATCTTCTCTTTCTGGAGTATTTATGTATTTTGATATCAAAGTTGGAGTTCTGTTAGACATAATTAAAACAGGACCTGCACACACAGAGTGATTCTTTAATGAAGATTCTCACACTTGAAAGTACTGACACATATCTTTCCTTCGGAGAAAGAGAAAATGAACACATTTCTTGAGTGTTTTTAATTATGTAATGAGGTTAACATGATTCATGAAAGAAAAAAAAAAAGTGCTTTTGCTTGGCTGAGTAAGTCACTGGCACTGTCAGAAAACATTCCCAGAAAAGATGAGCAGGCTGATTTTCATTATTCAGTGCATTCTTTTGCCTGGTACCTACTCCTCTGCCTTACACAATTCAGCAATAATTATGCTTCCCGTTGCTACCCAGGTTGGGGCCATCCTTATGACAAGGCAAGAAGCAGATGTGGACTATGCTGTGCTTATGTCATTCATGTTTCAGCCTGCCAGAACCACCGTCAGTGAGCAGTGGGGTTGGCCTGTGCATCCACTAGTACATACTGAAAATCCTTCCTTGTGGGATAATTTGATGGGCAAAATAAGTATCCTTGAACCAGCAGACTGGGAAAAAAAAGTTATCCTTTGTGTTGTTCTGCTTTGGCATACTGTAGCTGTGAATTTTTGTAATCTAGTATAGTTATTGCTTGTTACCAAATTTTGAGGAGACTTCTGTCACCTTTGTAAAGAGTGAAGGGAATTGTTGTCTTTGAAGAATCTCCTGCTCCACATTGTCTACACTCAGGTGGGATTGGATTTGGTGAATTTCTAGGGACTGCTAAAATGGCCAAACTCCTTTATTTTTTTCTCAGTGCCATTTCAAAGTGGGTCTCACTTTGTATTCTTTTGGTGGAATTTCCAAGCACTGTAAGGTAGTTGGGGTCATAAATTCATAGAATCGGAAAATGGTTTGGAAGGGACCTTAAATATCATGTAATTCCAAACCCCCTGCCATGGGCAGTGACACTGCCCACTAGATCAGGCTACTCAAGGCTCCATCCAACTTGTCCTATAAAATGTCCACGGGTGGGGCATCCACAGTTTCCCTGGGCAACCTGTGCTAGCGCCTCACCCTCCTTGTCATGAAAAATTTCTTCCTAATGTCTAGTCTTAATCTTCCCCTCTCTGATTTAAAGCCATTTCCCTTCTTCCTATCACTACATGCCTTTGTAAAAAGCCCCTTTCCAGCTTTCATGTAGGTCCCATTCAGGTATTGAAAGGCTGTTACAAGGTCTCCCACAAAACCTTTTCTTTATGCTGAAAAGCCCCAACTCTCTCAGCTTGTCCTCAAGCAGAGGTGTTCCAGCCCTCTTACTATCTTTGTGGCCCTCGGGACATTTTTTCTTTTTTTTTTTTTTTTGAGCAACTACATGGCCAACTTGAAATGACTTGTCAATATCGAACTTATATCAGGATGAAAACATCATTTCAGATCTGACAAAGCCTCTCTCAAAACTGCTCAGTCACAGCATTTCAAAGCTGATAGACGCTCTACTCTGCTCTCATTGAGATCCAACCTGGAGTATAGTGTCCAGTTCTGGAATCCTCAGTAAAAGAAGAATATGGAACTATTGGAATGGGTCCAAAGGAGGGCCACAAAGTGTGCTCTTTCAAGGGTACCTATTTTGCCCATCAAATTATCCCATGAGGAAGGATTTTAAGTATGTACTAGTGGATGCACAGGCCAACCCCACTGCTCACTGACGGTGGTTCTGGCAGGCTGAAACATGAATGACATAAGCACAGCATAGTCCACATCTGCTTCTTGCCTTGTTGTCATAAGGATGCCCCCAACCTGGGTAGCAACGGGAAGCATAATTATTGCTGAATTGTGTAAGGCAGAGGAGTAGGTACCAGGCAAAAGAATGCACTGAATAATGAAAATCAGCCTGCTTATCTTTTCTGGAAAAGTTTTCTGACAGTGCCAGTGACTTACTTACCTAAGCAAAAGCACTTTTTTGTTCTTTCATGAATCATGTTAACCTCATTACATAATTAAAAACACTCAAGAAATGTGTTCATTTTCTCTTTCTCCGAAGGAAAAAACATGTGTCAGTACTTTCAAGTGTGAGAATCTTCATTAAAGAATCACTCTGTGTGTGCAGGTCCTGTTTTAATTATGTCTAACAGAACTAAGAGAGTGGTCATTACTAGCAGAAGGTAAGTAAGATAACCTGCAGGGCCCCAAGTTGGAAACTACATCTTAACCTAGACATTATTAATGACACTTGTCACAAAACTTTTCTTATCACACACTTATCAACAATTTCAGACTGCAGAAAGCTATAGGTATTTTGGAAAGTTAATTGAGAGCTAGAATTTGAATACCAAATAACTTCTTGAGCCTCTGCTTTACTGTTTACATTAAGTGAGTATTTTCAGCAGCATATTTCAAGCACTGAGTGTAAAGAGGAAACAAGCTACATCAACTAGAATACAGTGAATAGTTTCTTTCTGTCACTCCAGACAAACATATTGTCGTCACTACTAGGGGAAGTAGACGGAGAAAGTAAATGCCTGCAGCCAGACTTCAAGATTCTGGGTGCTCTGTTTTGCAGCGGCTATGGAAGCAAGACACGCCCTTCAAACTCCTGCCACCTCTGGAAAGGTAATTATTGCTCATGCAAATTTCTGTGTAGTCTGCCATTCCAATGTTGTCATACTTAGAGTTTTAAAAAAACAGTAGTATTCACAGTATCATTCAAACTCCTGACCAACATGACTCAATGAGATCAATTTTCCATACAGAGTACTCTGAAGAATTAATTAGATACACAAATTCCATTAACAATTGCTTAAATAACTTACATTCCTAATTTTCTGCACACCGACAGAAAATGTATTCAAGACAACAAATAACTATTATGTCTTCTGGTATCTATCATAGTGCCAGTAATCATGCTATGTGTGTTTTCTTCTGTAACTCTGAAATGAAATCCAACAGTCTCCTACATAGTTTAGTACCAATTAATATCCACTCCTTCCAAGTACTCCTTGACTACTGAGTGTAGATATGAGGGCAGGTCACTCATAAAGATCAGTCAAAACCGAGAGAAGGGTTAGGTGCCGCACTGTAAAAGGCTGAAAATGATGTTTCTAGCAATCATTATTTAAAAAATGAGAATGCTTTTGTGGTCTGTCTCCTTCAACTTTGTAATCACCATTTGTACAGGAAAATATTCATGACCTGTATTTCGTATCTAGTTTGCAACACACTAGTTTTGGACATCACCATCTTAAAATACTTTTAACCACCCTGTGAATAGTAGCACCACCTCCTGCCCAGGGAGGTGGTTGATTCACCTTCCCTGGAGGTGTTTAAGGCACGGGTGGATGAGGTCTTGAGGGACTTGGTTTAGTGTTTTATAGGAATGGTTGGACTAGAAGATCCAATGGGTCCCTTCCAACCGGGTTGTTCTATGATTCTATGAAATCAGGCTAGGTTATCTAGAAACAAACCCTGCAGCTTGAGCTTGCCATTTTCTTTCCTTGGTAATGGGTTTCTGTTCTACAAGCCCACAAGCAGGTAGAAGGAGACAGAGGTGGAGAAAAACTATGTTAATCTGCTTTGCATAATATTAGTTCCCTGAAGTGTAAGCACATAGTAGTCTAGGTTTCTCTATAGTTATTGATGACGCTTCCAAAGGTCATTTCATCCCTAATTTAGAAAAAATTACCTTTCATGGTGGACCACTAATTATGAGGCCATAAAATTCTTTTCCTTCCTCCTTCATCCAGAAGGAGATAGATACCAGAGTCCCAAGAATTCTGTTTCATTCTGCCTTGTTCATTTGAAAATTAACAAAGTTCAATTCTCAAGCTAGCTAAGAAGCACAAACAAATGACTATAAATGTTTTGCATGAATGCAAAAACCTTCTTCAGGAAAATGAAATTAAAAACACCCTTCCCAGATTTTCAGTTTAATTGTACTAATGTAGAAAAAAGCTTTTCCTTGCTGAAAGGATCACTGATCAGGGATCAGTGGATGCTTGATAGAACAGAAGACTGACTCTGAGACAATTTCACATGTAGCCTCTCAGTATTTCATTTGCCCTGAAGGTAACAAGCATTTGAGAATCCATAAGAAATCTAACAGTTAAGGCAGTCTGGTTCAGTCAGGGTGCCAATGTAAGACACCTCTTTACTATCTTACACACGAAAAGCACCTGCATTTGAGGCTGAATACTATAGAGAGTCCTTTAAGTCACACTGACTGTCAGCTGGGATTAAACCAGATTACACTGGTTGAAGCAAGCGTTACTTGAGAAATGGTTCCTTATGCTACATAAGACTAAATCAAGTGATTGTACAATAATAGAAGCAATTTTATAGCAAAAAAGAAGTCTTTATTTAGAGGACCAAGGAACCTTAAGAAAGATGCAGTATGCAATTATGAAGACGAAGTCTTGTGCAGACTTTATTACTTTGTCAGACAGATTAATAAAAGTAATGAATGAAGGGTGCACAGCAGATGCTATCTGAATTGTAGTTATGCATTTTAGTGTCCCAAAACAAGTCTTACTTTCCTAACTAATACAAATTGCTCTGGATGTAGACATTATCAGGAGGATTGAAAACTGGCTGAAAATATAAATAAAAGGTGGTGATGAATGACAACATATCACATAGTTAGAATGTGTCTACTGAGGGTTACAAGACTCAAAGCAAGTCATGGTTATTGCTAGTCTCTCCACTAGAAGAAGGAAATACTTATAGTAATGAAATCTGCACATAATGTGAAACAGAGGAGTTGAGTATCCAAGTGTTAATAACAAAGTGACACAAAGGGATCTTTAAAAGATTAGAAACATGAACAGATTGATGATTAAGTATGATTTACTCTAAGGAAATGTAGAGCCATACCTCAGTAGGAATGTACTTCAAGGCTTGTCTACATGTGCAAAATTGCCAGTACAGCTGTACAGAACAATTACATTGGTAAAACTACCAGGACACATCCCTTGTACAGCCATTCCACTCTGGAACAAAAATGAATTCTTTACTCTCAGGTCAAGTGACACTTATTGCAGAAAATCACGTCCCAAGGGAAGTTATGCTGGAGTAATTGGATGCAGCTGTGCTGTGCACTGAAGTGGGTGAGTGGGTTATGCAGCAGCTCTGCCATCACCATGTGTGGAACACCAGCAGGATGCTGCAGCTCCCCAGGAATCTCCACAGAGTGGACTCTGCATTCTCCTTAGCTATGCCGACAGGTCCTCTGTTTAGAAAACCCCTAAAACCTAGCAGGAAGGGAAACCAGGAATGCTAGTGCCATAAGCTGCAAACACATCAGGCAGTAGCTCAGACATGATTTTGCAATGCAAAATTGCAGAAAAACTGTGTTGGTGGGTGCAGAGGGATTGCAGTAGGAGAAAGGGAGGTAGCTTGAGGCTCCCAATAGTGTTTCCTTTATATAACCCCTTAACGTGGCTGTCCCAGCTACACAGCACTGAGCCTTGCTCACTGTCAGAAATACTTAGTGCAACAGAGGGACATTTGAAGAGAAGTAGTGGAAACCGCTGACTCATGAGGAGAGACCAGAAGAGTTAAACATGTAGTTGGCTAAAAGCAGTCTGAGTGGGGAACCCTGTAGTACTTCATAAATATATGATTCTGGAGATGAATTTTCTAGGAGTGACACTAGAAATCTTAGCATGCAGCTAAGAAAGGAAACATTCAGAATAAAAGCCAGTTAAAACTTCCTGACAAGGAACAACATAAGCCTTGGCAACCCCAAAATGAAGAGGAAGAGATGAAAATTCACTTAGTATGTGGGAGATCATGTAATCTGATTTCCTGACTTGAAGGAAAGGTGAATTAACAGCAGGAACCACGTTGACTGGAAAGCAGAAACATGTAATATTTAACTCTTACTATGAAGAGGTCACAGCTAAGGTGCTAGTCCTTTCTCTTTAGTCTCAGGGGACTGTGCAGACACTGGGAGTTCAAGGAGTGCCCTCCCCAGAAGGACCATACTGTACCTGGAACCCTCCTGCAGCACAGAGAGCCACGGGCAAAGCCTCATGCAGAGGAACTTCCTCCCCTCTGCCTTGCACTATTTAATGTCAAATACCTACTGTGCAGACAGTTCTACGATGCTCAAATTAATTGAAAAGGATCAAAGTTTAGATACTAGCTGCTATTTCTAAACTGAAAAGCCTGGTTGACCCTTGAGAAAGCATTACCGCTGTCATGAGCACAAAATCCTTCTGCCACTTCTCAACCTTTATGTATGGCAAACACACAAAGGGGGATATCCCTCTGCTATGGCAGACACAAAACTAGGGGATTACACCCACCTGGATAATGAAGTGGTACTTTGCTCTATCTGTCTTGCTAATATTCCATGCTGCAGCATGGAAACTGTTCTCAAAATAGGTTTCTAATTTCTGTAGAGATTAAATGCAACCAAGCTACTTTATTTGCTAATAATTTATCTAATGCCTCTTAGCTGTGCTGTCACATTCACTACAGTGAGTTGGACACAGAGATATCAGGTGTCCTGTAGAAATTCAGAGAATTACTAATAAAGGAGCAGCCTGCTTGGATTAGACATATATTAGTACTGCCCTTACAGGCTGGCACATCTCTAAATCCTTATTCTCTAGCTGTCACCAACCACATCCTGCCCTTCCAGTCAGCATCTATCTCATGCCTGTTAAATTCCCACAGCATATCATAGCTTAGCTTCTCCAGGAAAAAGGACCAAATATGCTAAGGATCAGGGTTTGTGTCACCATGAAGGAAGGGAAAGTCTACTCCAGCCTTCCTAAGGAACCAGTTGAAGTGTTACCTAATGTTAAGCATAAAGGACCACCAGGAAAATTTCCAGCAGAAAAGCCAGAGAAATAAAGTTTGTATGACTCACTCAGAAGATCTAAGATCTTAAATGACTGAAGCCCCTACTTTTTGGGCAGCAGTGTACCTTTTAGGATCACAGATCAGAGCAGCATATGCTTTGAAATTTTCTCAAGATTCCTTAGAGGCATTTCTACAAGGAGTAATGATCTTACCCTTAGGTTTAAACCCTGCAAAACACGAATATTTTATTGCTAGTTTATAATCTGATAAGTATCTGTTTAATTATAAGTAGGAATACTTTTACTTCGAAGCCATTACTCTGAGCCTTCCCAACTGCAACTAGGCTCAGAAACAAGTTGCAAAGAATTCAGGAAATCAAAGGTGTATAAGACAGAGATTCAGTAAGTGATTTGCATTTTGTATTTCAGAAAACAAGGAGCATCCCCAAAAGGGAAGTACCTGTCTCAATATACTAAGTATGTGCTTCATATCCCTACCACTGAGCAATATAAACTAGAAAAGTAAATCCAAACAAGCAGGTACTTCTCATCTGTTTTGCAAAATGAATGCATCTTTTAAATGACAGCTGGTTAATTTTAGAAATCAAGGATCAACACAGAACAATGCTCAAACTAATAACCAAGTTACATTTGTCAGAATTCAGTGTCTAGAAATTAATTACAAAGGCACTACCTTGCAGGAAAATAATTCAGCTACTGATGCTTATTTTCCACAGTGCTGGAAGGAGTTTGAGAGTAAGGTAGCTTGGTCAAGGCCTTCCTGCTCCAGCTCCTACTGGTGGGGAATCTCCACTGCTGGGATAAAGGAGCAAAACAGCATCTATGATGGAAATTTCCTGTTTAGTCAGTATGTTACTTTCTGCAAGAAGTGACTGAAGTTAACTTGGTTTACTGTGAGAGATGTAGCCAGAGATGCCTCTAAGTCCCCTTCTTGTGTAGGGCAAGGTAGATACAGGTAGAAAGGAGATGTGAGGTATGCACAGAGTGGGAACTCCATGTAGCTCATAATTATCTATCACTGATAAACAACTGCCCATATTGTCTTTTAATTCTATTTTTATCCGGTTTATCCTGTTTATTATGGTGGTCTTTATTACCCTAGGCATTTCACAAAATGAGCAAAGACATTCTCCCAGTAAATATCCCTTCTTGCTTACAACGAAACAGTTATTATTTCAAGTAAAGATAGTGCTATAATTTATTTGAAGAAATGTAAGCATTGTTGACCAAAGCTTACTTATACAGTAATGCCAAAAGATGTGATGGTCTGGTGCTAAATACTGCATGCTCTAGGCCTATCTGTGTAAGGAAGAATAAAAGAAATATGAGGGTCAGACAAGTGGCTAGAAGCTAACGTGTGCTACGAACAGATGCTTGCTAGTAAAGACTGGTAATTCATTCATTTTGAAGTAAACTGCAAATCAAGGACCTATGGAAGTGTGGGAGGAATGGATTAAAAATTTAGGAAGAAAGCTTTTGGTTTTCAAACTCCATAATCTGCCACATTCCTCTGTCTGCCTGAAATGCATGGGTGTTGTAGAAAAGGAACGAAAGGGTAGGATGTTAAAATGATTTACACTGAGATTCCTGTGCAACGTGGCTGACTTCTACAGTTCTCAAACAACACTAGTTCAGAAAACCTCTACTTTTATATAAAATAAAGGCAGACATATCTATCACTTGTCAGATAAAAACTAATTTACATAGCTGGACTGCAAATGGAAATAAAGGCCTTACCATGCCTGAAAAATGCCACTTACTTTAAAATGAGGTTTTCTACTTTGTGAGAACTAATTTGAGTAATAACATAAAAACAATATTTGATATAAAACTCTACTGATTTCCATTCAGACAGTCTTAGGCAAAAAAAAAAATCCCCCTTTGAGAACTAACAAGAAAAGACAGAGTACATGAGAGATGTCTGAAAGAAAAATGAAAAATTATTCCAAGGTTTTATTTTTACTTGTACTCCAGGAATGGAATGTACTTTTTTCTAGGCTCCAAGTATTAATTGCTACACATCTCAAATACTGATGAAGGGAGGCTGGTCCTGAGATGTGCTCTCTCACAACGAATTACAGTGCTTGGAACCTGACAAAATTAACTGTAAAGTGAATACATTTGACACCCAGAGGAGCAGTTCTATGTGCAAACTCCTGAAAGAATAGAATATAATTCACATATCTCCCTAAGCTGCTGGATCTGTTACTTATTTTAACTGTATGCATACTCAAGCACAGAGACACACATCAGAAAATGCTAAGTAGTTCATCCTTAAGTAGAGTGCTACATTCTGTGCAGGGAAAGACCACAGGAAAACTCCTCTCAGCATTTGAACACAGCATGTCTTGATGCAAAGCAACTGATGGCAACAGAAGCTGGCTAGAACAACAGAAGTAGTACCTGCAGACTTTGAACTACAACAGGTTCCCACATGCAGCTCTACTTTTGTCACCTGTGATCATCTCCATGTCCTGAACATGGATGAACGAATTTCCTTATCTGGATGAAAAGAACAGGGGAGTAAACAAAATCAGCATAAGTCAAACCAAACTGACCCATAAATTCTCCCTACTACACAGGGATCAAGGTAGGAATGATGGGTTAAAGTGTCTTCCCTTGCTTCAGAGCACGTGTATCTCCCTATTAATAATGAAAGGTATTATTAATCGTGATGTCCCACTGTCTCCTAGGTCAGGTAATTAAAAATTCCCATCTGGCTGGTGTTAGGGAATTTTCATAACAAGGCTTTCATATGTCTGATGTCTCACTGTCTCCAGAGGAGTTTCTTACACTACTGGCAGTCATTCCAGCTTGCCTGTGACTGTGAGACTACTCACAGCATCACATGGGGAGGAAAATAAAATAAAAACCCACCCAGCAAAAGCAAGTATTGGAAGAACAACTGGAAGAAGCCTAAACTGAAAAAGAGAAAAGGAAGAGTCATTCAAGTTGCAGCCTGTATGTGGGAAAGCCTGATCTTCAGGGGCCAAACCAGTTGGCTGGAGAACCATAAGAGGATATCTACAAGAGAAATACAGGAAGAATCAAATGAGACTTTTTCTTTTTTTTCATTAAGAACAATTAGCAACTATAATGCAGATGAAAAGTTCCTCCCCTCTCCTTTTCTCTCTGTTAAGCACACGCAGTGCTGAAAATGCTGTCTCAACCCCACAGATGTATTTGCCTTTCCTGCTCTATGAGTTTGATCGAAAGCCTCCTGGAGCCAGTGATTTCGGCATGTCTTACTAAACTCAGTGGAGTCCAGGATCTGATGACCCTGTTTTGTGGGAAAAATCCAATGTCATGAGCTATCAGAAAAGGAGGAAAGGAGTGAAAGAGCCCACTATTCTCTTTCCTCCTGCTATTTGACAGAGTGAGTAAACACAGTTCCCTTATTCATGATTGTACAGATCATGATCTAAGAAGATCCATGGAGATACCTGGAAATCCCTGTTATGTATACTCTGCAGTTCCTTTTAACTAGTGGGGACAAACCTGAACTGACTTTTGCAGAATAGTTGGAGCAGCACAAAAATTGTCCCAGGCTGTAAAGCACAGAAACACAGGATGGTTCAGATTGGGCAGGACCTCTGCAGGTCACATAGTTGAACCCTGCTGCTCAAGTGGGTCCTCCTAGGGCTGGTTGTTCAGGACCATGTTCAGAAAGGTTTTAAGTATTTTCAAGGAAGGAGACTCCACAGCCTCTCTGGGCAACCTGTGCCAGTGCTTGGTCACCCTCACAGTGAAAAAATGCTTTGTGATTTTCAGAGGGAACAGTGTGTTTCACTCTGTGCCCATCATCTCTGGTCCTGACTCTAGACACAAAATGGGAAAAAACCCATTCAAGAAGCTTGATGAAACTCAAGTTTGAGAATTTGAGCACTGTCTTGCTGCTTCTTCACTTTTGTAGCTCCTGAACTGTTTAATTTAAAGTTACCTTGGGTTACTCTTGTGGTTCCCTTAAGCAGTAAGTCAGATCAAAAATACACTTTTTCTGACCATTACAGTGTTGTAGATAAGTGTTCCCCAAATTACCTTTCAGTTGCAGATGTGTTGCAGTTGAACAGGTATAGCCAAAACATATAATAACATTATCTATAAGTCAGACATCTATAGATTCATATTGCATATCCATGAAGCAGTGGCATTTTCAACTATATCTTTGACTATAACAGCAATTGTTCTAAAAGAAAAATGTTTGCATTTATATTGCATTCATGAATTTGTTTTCCATTACTTTAGCAGTTTTAAGCTTGCTGTATCTTGTATAAAAAAATGTTCCTAATAGGGGCAGTCAGGAATATTTACATTTTAATTAATAAATATTCCAATAAATGGGAACTTATTATTGGCAAAAAGCAGAGAAGAAGAGTGGCTTACTGCCATTTAAATTAATGGCACCAATCAGCACTCATAACTGTGGCATTTCTACAAACAATTTACCATGTAAAATTATATTTTGTCATGCAAATCACTCTGAGAATCAAATTTATTCATGAAAGACTGCAAGCACTTTTCAGAACAATAATAAGCTTTAAGTGTTTTATATCAGAGATTTTTTTTCCAAGCTTGGAAATCACTGAAAGGAGAAACAAGGCTTAGAAAAAGTTCAGTTCAACAAGATCACAATCTAAACAAAAGGGGTTTAATTCTAATTACTTTCCAACACTATGGCAGTGTTAAGGATTTCTTCAGCATCACTGTAAACTATGTTCCCAGGCCCTGTGAGGCTCCCATATAATATGGATACTGGGTAAATGATGCAAATGCAAATGCAAATGCAAACCTCTTCCTCCTTGTTTGTAAATTCCTAGTAAGATTCATTTAGTGAAAAGGAAAGAATAAAATGGATATCCACACATGGTGCTTCCAAAAGCTCCTGTTCCAAAGAAGGAAATAGAGGTAAAAATGGTAGAGGTAGCAAAGTCAGACCTGAATGGCAGGAGGAGGGAAATGCTTCTCAAGAAAAGTCAGTATACAATATCAAATGGTGAAAATATCTAACTGAGCTAGCATTTGATGCCTAGTCCTGATATAGGATATATGGATGCAAAGTTTATAAGCCAAGACGAATGTCTGAAAACATCTAATATAGTACATAAAATAGAGCTGAGAAACTCAGAAGGCTGTGAGAGTTCCAAAAGCCCCATGAGGGGACCCAGGAGGTCTGCCTTCAGCCCAACAGCTGGTAGAGGTAGTAAACTCCCCAGTCCAGAGGAATCTGTGACTTGAAGAAACCAAGAGCACAGTCACTTGCCTTTCTCCAGGGGCCAAATTTTTCATGTTTGTGTCAGTCTTCTTGTGTTCCACAAAACATGAGCCAGTACATTGACACTGGAATCTTGCCTGAAAGTTTTACAACAGATGAGAGAACTAAGGACATGCAGGCTAATCCTGTATTGTCATCACATTGTCACTGGCAACAAGAAGGTAAGCAATTATCTCAGCCCACCAAAGGCAGCTTCAACTTGATTAAAAAAGATCTGGGTTTATAATAGACACGTTTTCTTCCAGTTAATTAAATCAATGGGCAGGTCAACCTCAAACCCTCCCAGAAAGTGTAGGATGGATTTAAAGAGAAAAGAATAACAGTTTAAAGAAAATGGATTAGCCGTTTGTCTTCTGTGCTTTTCAGCCATGTGTTTTAAGTTTCTTCCCACAAACATGACAGCTAGAAAATCACTTAAAAATTACAGCAGATTCTGTCACTTGTTTCTGAGCTTTTCACATTGAGTACCTCAGGGTTTGAAACCAACTGTGAAGATGTGACAACTCTGTATGTAGTGTAACTTCTGGATTTCCCCAAACTCTCCTCATATGTCTACAGATTCTTCGGTTCATTCTTTGAAGATGAAACATGCAGGAGCTCCCTGGATCTGCATGTGGCTTACAGCTAGTTGGCAATACTCTCTGAAATGCTTTCATTGTGAGAAATAGTTCAGTGCCCAGAGAAAACTGCTGCTTCCATAACTGCAAACTAGGCAAGAGAAAACAATCCGTCACTCCAGCTTGGTATAGAATCATAGAACAACCAGGTTGGAAGAGACCCATCGGATCATCAAGTCCAACCATTCCTATCAAAATGTATTGACACAATACAATGTATATTTTTAAGAAGCATCACCTCAGTAAACAATGCCAATCATTTAAAGATAAAGTTAAATGTTTTCAAGTAAAAAACCTAATGAAAAATGTTTCACAGAAAGATTAGCTAAGAGTATGTGTAGGATTAAATGCTCAACTATGATAAACTTATATATAATTTTGTTTAATGCCTTCAATTGAATATTCAGTAATAAAAGCTGAATTATCAAATGGCCAATTATGCATCTAACTGGTCATTTGCACTTGCAGCAATTATGACTATAATGCAATCATAGTAACTTGTCTTGTTATTGTCTCCTTGTTTAGCTGAAACACTGAAAGTCTACAGCTTTGCATTCTAAAACAATTTATGTGGAAATCAGGACTCTATCCATCTATCATACCCTTAACCTAGTGACCATGTCCTTCTTTTACAGCATCTGATACTGCTATTTACATTAAGACAAGGTAAAGTGACTGACTTGAAATACTTTTTGCCTGTCATGATGTATTGCAAGAAAAACCCGGAAAGATTTTTAGAAGACAATTAAGCTCTTTATATATACCTGGAGGGCTGCCATTTGTGTATATTTGGGGAAATACAGTAGTCACCAAGAACAGAGCTTCATTGCAGATTAGTTATACTACTTCATGGCTATTAGAGACAATAAAACACAATGTCAGCATAAGCTCACAGGAGACCATGCATTTCATTCTAATACCACCAGAGTCATGGGAAATGTTGTCATAGGGCTTGAGGAAGCTTTGGGTTAGATTTTGCAGCATGCATGTATGGTTTCTCAGTGTGCAGATCTGACCAGGAGATGGAGAAGGATGCTTATCATCACAAGCCTCTGTTTCAGCATTGCAGGAAAGTCAGCATATGGCTAGGGGGATGCATGCAGCAATTCTGTTCCCCTTGTGCTGGAAAACCCATAGTATTGGAGCTGTCTGAGAAGGAGTCCATCTATCTGTCTGATGACAGCTATACCACACAGCCTCAAAGCACTGAGAAATATCTGGTGCACGCGACATGGCTGGCCCAGATGTGTCACATGTAGGGCTAACTGAAAATACGGACTCATGTCTCGCCTCTATATGGTGCCAGTACACTCCACAACTCCTGCAGGGCTGGGCTTACATTCATACAGAAGACTCTCAGATAAATCTGGCATCAAGTGCAGAACCAAGACAGTAGCAACATCTGCATTATAGATCTGATGCATATGCTACATCAGCTGGGCAAGGTGAGAGCAAGCAGACTGCCTTCAACTTTTCAAACATTATAGGATCCTGACTTTTAAAAAGCACGCAACGAGATGTGTTAAGTGGGAAGAAAAGGATGCTATTTATCTTTTTTTTTTCCCTTCTGCTTTACACACTTCCATGCTACTTCCTTTTGCCTTCTTCCCCTTGACATATCCCATTTTCTGGGTCCATAGCAGGAGTTTATTTAAAAAAAATCCAGAATTAAAAGGTCATAAATATTGAGTCTTCCTCCCACTCAAAAATTCAGAGCAGTTGAACTTGACATTAACTGGCTATCCAAAACCAGCCACTGATTTTCAGAGAGTAGACAGGAGTTCTGCACTCAGAAAAATGGCAGAGACCATGGAAGAATAGCTGTGATATTGAAAAGATTTTGTTATTTTCCCTGGAATATTAAGTAGCTTTGGAAATCGATGTTGGTTTTCTTAAAACTATAAGAAACAGGTTAGTCTGTTTTTCTGTTTTCTTAATCTTCTGCCATTGTAAGCAACTTTCAAACTTTTTATAAGCTTTTGCAGATTTTCATGCCACTGTACTAATTTTTATTTTTAAGAGATTTTACAGAATTCCACATTCCCATTGAATACAAGAGCTGTATTTAAAAGACAAATGACTATTTAAAATACATTTTTACTGAAAAACTATTAAAACCAAATACATCTAAATGGAGCCCAAAAAATCTAATGTCCTAATGTCCCAGTGCCTTTGGACGCTGATATCATGAACCTCAAATAATGACAAAATGATGAATATCTGCATGCTAAAATTCAAACTTTAATTACAAATAAATTCTGAAACAACACTCTAGTACAGTCTATTACTTCATATCACCTGCTTTAACTTGGCTTTTAAATGGTTCCCATAAATCTGCAAAAAGTCCTGTTTTACACAGTTGTCTTAAAGGAGTCACATATACTTTGAGCAGAAGTCTAGAAATTAATTGCAAGTACATGTATATATTTGGTTTAATTAAGTTTACAAATTTTACTTGGGTTGCAGAGGTTTTAAAACGTATATTTTATTATTTTTCCATAGTAGAAAATATTCTTCCTAAGTGGACTGCAGTCATCTCTGGAATATAAAGATAAGATGAACACGTTTGCAAGGCAGGTTGGAAAAATGCTAAGAGACAATGAAGAAGACTTCTGAAGACTCAACAAAATGTTGGACTAGCGAGAGAATTGAATTGATAGCTACTGAAGAGACATTTCAGTTATATCTATAGAAGTATGTGACACTTAGAAATGCTGAAAGTCACAAATTTTTTATGGGCACTATGCAATTACTGTCCTAAACACATCTTTCACTTTTTCTGCATTATTTACGAGGCTGGTTGCAAACTCTGAAATATCTTTTTGTGTGGATTATATTTAAAATATACAAAGTTAATTTGATTCTAGAAGCAGTGTCATTTTGCTAGTAGGGAATACGGGCTTCATCCCCATCCAGAAATTCTCTGAAAACTGCTTTCAGAAGGGGGCTGAATGGCTTCAGTGTACAATGAAGTGCCTCCAGCTGAGTACTGTAATGCCTGAAATTTAGTTTTACTGCTCAAATAGAGTGACTGACAGTGCTGGGGTTCAGGGTCCAGGTCACCCCTCTGGGCACCTCCTGAAAGGCAGGCTGAGGAAAAGGCATGCACAGCTGGCTGACTGCATTCAGGTTTATCTGTGCCACTGCTGCAGGCAATGATCATTTAATTATTTCATTAGGTTTATAACATAATGTAAGTCACCTTATGAATTAAACTGCTTAACTAAGCAAATCTCCCAGGGGTAGTACTGGCACAGCATCCCTGCCCATGCTGAATGCCCTGAAGGGGCTCCCAAAGACTCCCCTGGATAAAGAGGAGAGCTGTTAGTACATTTACAGGCTTTCTAGGCAGACACTTGCTGAAGGGTAACCATTCTGGTGTTCCTAAGCAGTAAATTTCCATTTTTGCCCTGAAAACAATTGCTCTTGCTGTTTGGTTCATCAATCCCAAAGCAGAAATGATGAGTATTTCTATCTGTGTGCATGTTGGATGTGTCATTTCCTGAATAAAGAAATAAATGTATTTCTATATTAAATATATAGACAATTTAAATTTATAAATATTAAAAACTGTGTAATATATGGATTTATACATTAAATGCATATGCACATGTATATATACATGTTTTTATGGATTTTTTTTTTTCATACTGCCTTCTTTTCAAGAGAGAAGGTATTGAATATTGTGCCAGGATTTTCTAATCTCTAATAAAGTATGCATACCTTACAGGCTGCTTCTGTTGCTGTACTGAAATCTTTGAAGATTGCATTGCTTTAGTCATCAGACAAATACAAGTATTGTGAGGCTGGGCAAGAGCTGGCAACACGCAAGCAGTGATGATATTGTTTTCTTATTTTGGCTAAGGTTTCTCCTTAGCAAGTATTTCTTTCCCCAAAGCTTCTAATTAACAATATTTTGAAGTCTAATTACTTCAGCTCATGACCTGTCATACTGAGAATTTATTTATATATGAAGCAGAGGATAATGCATCTGCTTAAGAGCAAGAACACATCACTGTTTCTTCAAAGCCAAAAGGTAACTTGAAAATCTGCATTTAGGTCACAGCTCAAAGGTTGTCACACTCAGAGCACATTTTTACATGTTTTTGATTATATTATGAGTGTTAAACAGATTAAAGTGTTTTGAAACAGGGAAACCCCCTGCAAACCACTGAAATAGCTGTGTACCCTACAGTGGAAACACTGTGGAACGCTCCTGTTTGGAATCATAATGCATCTGGAAATCTGGGGCAGAGCATGCAGTTAACAGCCCAGGGCAAAGCTCACCAGGCCCTAGAACAGGAAATCTCAGACGTGGCTGGGAAGCCCTGAAAAGCACTGAGGGTCAGATTGCTCACCACTGACACTGGCAAGCACATACTCATATAAACAGTGCAGAGACTTCAGTTAAATCAGTCGTGCAAGCAAGAGCTGGTGTGTGGGAAGTGGGCTACACTGCCTAGCACTGCATCAAACCTAACAACACCCTGTACCTTTCCAGCATCTGTTATCCTAGGATTTCAAACTCAGGTACTTGCAAGACTCCTGTTATTGTCACCCGTTTGGCATCTGGGAATAAAATATGAGTTCTTACCTTTTCCTTTCCTTTATTGTGAACAGCCTGTTACTAAGTTGCAAGAGAGTGAGCCTGGGGGGTAATGTCAGCCATCAAGCATCAGGTACAGAAGTACGCAATTTTACAGTAAGTGCTTTCCAACAGGGAAACTGAGTCATGAGAGATGGAACAATTTCCAACTCAAAACAGTGAGTCAAAGAAAGGGTCAGGAAAAGTTTGAAAACGTTGCGAGTATGTATGCCTTGAAATAGCAATTGATGATGCTCTGTTGTGATACCGATGGCCAGAATTGCAGAGGCTGAAGTCAGTACTTCAGTTTGTGTGCTTGAATTTAAATTTGTATTGTCTTTTATGGTTATGACCAGAATGCTAAAGATGTGACCATACTATCTTCCATTGGTTCCACCTGGAGCCAGACATGTATGTCGTTTAACAAAGCCTTGGCATCTTGTGATTTTTGCAAGGCCGGGCTCTCTTCTGGGTTTGTTTTTGGAGGTGCTCACATTCACAGCTGCTGGGTGGGATTTTACTAGCTGGTAGGGTGAAAGTCATATCACCTATATTTGTTGACTCACCATCACTACCAGCAGGATTTCAAACGTCTTGCTCTGAGAACTACGACAGATTTCAATAAGAATATACTTTTACTTAGAAAGACAAGGAGTAGAGAGGGAGTATGGAGATCCCACGGCAGGGGGACGTGCATGCCTGCTGTTCCTTCAAAGGGAAGTTGCAAACATCAAAAGCGCTTTTAGGCTGTCAAGGCAAAGTATCTAATGTGTTGTGCCACAACTGGGTTGGCATTATCATTATTCTTTTATGTGGCATCCTCCTTCCTGCCCACGTACTGGCATCAGCTTGTCTGGGTGTGCTGCAGCAGCCACTCACTTGCTCACAGGGGAACAAGAGGCCTTGAGCTCAGGACAGGGGTGGCCAGAGTGGTAAAGCTGAACCCACTGCAAGTGACACAGCCTCTACCCATGGGGATGCAATGATGAGACATGACACAGTGATCACCCACTGCATGCTCCCCCACTACAACAGTCTGCTTGTAAAGGCTCAGCAAACCTGCAACTGTGTTTAAGAGACTTTACACTGAGCAACTGAATAGCACATACTAATGAATGAGAGCAATTGCATTTAATAATGGGCTTGGGATGGTATCCAAATCCCTAACTTACTTAATAAAAATCTGATGCATGCATCTAATCCTAATCCAATACTGTGCATTTATAAATTTTTTTCTGATCCTGAAACTTCTTCCTGAAGACAATTAAACATCATGAGAAACACACAGCACTCCCTTCCTCCATGCCAAATCAATTTTATTTCAACTTTGGTGTGACTTAGATTTTTTTACAGTTTCTTCAAACCCACATAATCTCAGAAGACCAATACACTCACAGGGACCAGAATCACATGCAGATGTTACTTAATACTTAAACAAGTATTTCTCACACTCCTGATAGAGGTTAGATCTGAAGTACTGCAAACTGATTAAAAATGTCACCCAGTTGTTTTAACTTTGTTCCATGTTGCCAGAGGAATGCTTACATGATGAGACAGTAACTTCCTTCATGTAGAAGTAAAAACTATCAAGAATTAATTGTGCTGAGCACAAGGTGCTCCTTGAAATTTGTGCAACTGTCACCTGCTTATAAGGACAGCCCAGAAGGTAAGATGCTCGTGTACCTTCATGATGGGGACAGATCCCATATGGATCCTTCTGAGGACTCCTGCCACCCTCAAACAGACAACCCAATCTTTCCCCTACACTAGGGCAAAATCTAGATATCAGGAGATTGGATAATCTTTGATTGTATCTGCTGATGTGATAGAGATGCTGTAGTGACAGGAAGCAAAGACATTAGAAAACGGATAAAAGGTATAAATGACAAATAATTTATGGAAATAATAAATCTAGCTGAGCAGGTGGAAGGGAGGAAAATTCAAAAGGTTACGGAAACCCTCGGAGAAAGACACAGAGAGGAGGACTTGCAGTGCTGGTGGGAAGACAGGAAACTGGGCTAGTGGAGGACAATGCAGCCTGAAAAGACAGGGGACAAAAATGAAGCATCAGGAGATAGGATAAAAAGAAAAAACAGGAAAACCAGAGAAAAACTAGAGGAAAACTGTACTGAAAAATCTCTCCTTCTCACACTGTGTCTCTGTGACTCTTCTGTGAATGTAACTACTTTTTGAGTGCATGCTAGACTTAATTTGCCATGAATGATAGATTTCAGAAGAACTTTAGATTTCAATATGTGCTGTGAAATGTTTCCTGCTCAGCCATTCCTGTAGAGGGGGGAGAATGGCAGGAAATCATTGCAAACAACAGCGAGTGTTATTTTGAGGGAGACATAATGGCTTATTTGGTTTGACATCCAAAACAGATATAACTGCTACCAAAGCATTTAAATGCTAATCTGCCATTTACAGCGGGTAAACAAAAATAACGTGCATAAAATCTGTGCTGCTTGTGAGTGAGAGCACTAGAAGCTCGAAATACTGCTTAATTTAGAGAAGACAGGCAACTCTTTGAAGGCAAAATTTATATCTGAAATATATAAATATTGAGAGCAAAATTTAGGTACTCAAACTTCTTTTCCTGGTGGTGGATTTGTATCAAACAGTTAGGGTCACAGAACAGAGTGATTTTTCATTTGTGGGTTATTTCTCAGAGATGGCAATACACGGGCAAATATTTTCCTGTAGTAGTTAACACCTGCGTGGTATTACCAAAATGTATTCCACATGTGATAAAATTTGATAGTTTACATAGAGTTCCTGAATTAATCACACTTCTCTGTCTTTTCTAAATCATCATGCTCACAAAGCAATGGTAACTCTGATCAAGAGCCAAGGAAGGAAAAAGCAGCTCTCTGCACGAGTCTGGAAGAAATATGTTTCCCTGATCACAGGACAGCCTGTTTCTTAAGACACTTCCCTGAGCAACTGAGAAAAGCTTGGAGAACATTTCTAAAATCACAATGCCTGCCACCAGCCACCAAAGGCTCATAGACAACCAGAAGTTACTGGGAATGATGCTGCTGTCTAAAAGCTCACTCCATTGCAGTGATGGAAAGAAGGGTTGGGTTTCTTTCCATTCTGTAATGAGTCTCCTTAGCTCAGCAACTCATCTCAACCTCTAGTCATACTACAGAACAGCAGGACTAGGTGCTTAGACATCAACTTTCTACAGATAAAAAGAATGAAACTGAGATTTATGTTAGTACCACAAGTTCTGCCTCTGTTGCAAAGAGGTCTGTATGAATTTATAGTTTCATTATACAAACGGGCGGCAGGGCCTGAGGTCACCGAGCCCTGCACTGGCCCCCTGAGCCTGGCCCTCTTCCTGCGGGACCCCTCCTCTGCCTCTGTGAGCGACCCTCAGGAGGATTTGCTCACAGTGGTGCGGCTGGCAAGAGCAAGGAGGGAGTGCGGAAGAAGTGAAAATAAACCTGTTTGAAAAGAAAGCAGCCTCTCTTCTATGGGTGTGGGCTGGGGATGCTGAAAGGCCCAGAGAATCTGGTCTGGGGAGGTAACCAAAAGGAGTTTCTTATGCTGCAACTTGAGACTGGTGGTTTGAGGGCTCTCTAGAAGGAAAACTGTTTTTCTAGAGTAGGTCATTGGGCACTGGAACAGGCTGCCCTCAGAGGTCGTTGAGTCACCTTCTCCGGAGGTATTTAAGGGACAGTGGATGAGATGCTGAGGAGCATGGTTTAGTGTTTGATAGGAATGGTTGGACTCGATGATCCGGTGGGTCTCTTCCAACCTGGTGATTCTATGATTCTATGATTTTACGATTAAAGCTTGTAAAAAGATGAGGAGAAAAGAGAGGCAACTGTAATTTACGGCAATATATTAAAAAATGCCTTGAAGTTCCTGTCAGAGAAGTTTTCCATTAACTTCTATCAGGGTTGACATGTTGTATGGATACACAGGCAAAGAGGGGAAAACCTCAGACACAATGGAACTTGAGAAGGAAGTATGCAATTTAAGATTCACCTAGGAGCTTAAAATTTAGCTGAGAACTTTATTACTCTTGCTACCTTTCTGCAATCCTCCTGTAATGCTATTTAATTATTCTGTCATGTCCAAGCTTGTTGAAGTCCTTGATGCACACATAGACAAATAATAAAGGAGTCTCTACAATGGACAAAATGTGGTCACATACCTAACCTCAAGCAAGCATAAGAAACTGTAAGAATAGAAAGAAACTCATCTGCCTGCTCCTTCTCTTTGTAATATTGTGTGGTTTATCTGCTTACTGTCCACTCACATGGCTTTTGTCACGCAAGTCTCTGAGCTTCTTATAACCACTGAGTAACCTGTACAGAAAACATGCTTTTATAGAAATAGAAAATATTTTTAATTTCTAGTTTATGAGTGACTGCCAAATAGACAAAAATAAATCTTAGTGCAGTTACTAGGACATTCTGTAGTGATCTATCTGGATCTCGATTGAGACTGCACCTCAAATACTGTGTTCAGTTCTGGGCCCCTTGCTACAAGAAGGATGTTGAGGCTCTGGAGCAAGTCCAGAGAAGAGTAAGGAAGCTGGTGAAAGGCCTGGAGAACAAGTCTTACGAGGAGTGGCTCGGAGAGCTGGGGTTATTTACACTGGAGAAAAGGAGGTCGAGGGATACGTTATTGCTCCCTATAACTACCTGAAAGAAGGTTGTAGAGAGGAGGGAGCTGGCCTCTTCTTCCAAATGAGAGGGGACAGGACAAAGGGCAATGGCCTCAAGCTGTGCTGGGGAGGTTCAGACTAGATATTAGAAAAAAAAAATTCACAGAAAGGGTCATCGGGCACTGGCAGAGCCTGCCCAGGGAGGTGGTTGAGTCACTGTCCCTGGAGATATCAGAAAAAGGGGTAGACAAAGTGCTCAGCGACATGGTTTAGTGGTAGGTAGGAATGGTTGGACACGATAATCCAAGATGTCTTTTCCAACTGGGTGATTCTGTGGTGATTCTATGACTTTGCCGTGGTCAGTTTAACTGTGGCAGAACTGGTTTTAGTACTGGGTCTTCACTTCTTAACCTGGTTTTGTCTTTTCCCCACATGCACTGTCCTGTAAGGCAGGGAAAAGCTATATGTCCTCTTTATACACATAAAGGTGCTTTCTTGTGATCTTAACATGTCCTGGTTTATGACATGTAATATATAAACCCTGGAGTATAAATATGGAACTTGCAGTGGGCTGGCAACTTTCCCAAGCCCTTCAAATGCACGATCATTTGCTCTATGCTATAGCTGAGTGTTTCTTCATGGGAGGTCTCCTTCTGAACATCACTTGTCTAGTGCTTGTTGTTTGTTCTGTGACTGAAAATAGTGAATAAGTGAGGGCCATGTTTTTCCCACAACGAGCCTGTGTAAAACCTTTACATTAAAGACATCGTCCTAAGTATCTCACATCATAATTGACAAGTTCAACCAAACAGTTGTCCACAGGGCAGAATTTAATCATTCATTTGACAATCACCACCCAAATCTGATGTTCTTTGTGATATTCTATTTGGGTTTATGTTACACATTTGAAAGCATGGATAAGGATAAAAATCTGCAGAAATTTCATCCTCTAAGAAAGCTTGCAGCTCAGTTTCAAAGAATTCTGGAACTGTCTTAAAACTACTGTATAGGATAAAGAACCAAACACAGTATTTGGTATTATATTTTGAGAGTCAGTGAATTTACTGTATTGCTTCAAAATGTTTAATTATGCCTGTATGGACTTTGACATTGCTCTTTCAACTGACAAACATAATCTCAGAGTGTGTCTAAGCCTCTCCATACAGATCTTAGAAGCTTTACTCTGTTGTCAATACCCTACCTTGGGTTTCATGACCTAGGTTCAGTGAATACTTCAGGACAACCAGCACATGGCATCAGACATCTTGATGACACCAAACCTTGCACACTGCTGTTTAATGACCTCTTGTATTATTTTCGTCTGTTGACTTTCTAAACCCATCAAAGCAGATTACAGCCACTTACAGTGTTCATGTCTTCTGAGTCCTCTGCTCAGCTTAGTTCAGAAAGGAAATCACCTTATCTGTCAGATATTCACTGTACCCCAAAATCTCTCTAAAATACATCACAATCCTTCAGATGGCCTAAGAAAGGATCCCCTTTCAAAGACAATGACACTAACTCTTTTAAACATGGGGTTTTTTTTGTTCTGATATACATAAAGGACCAGATTTACTTCTTCCTTGTCCTATTCTGTGAGCACGTCACTGATGTCAATGGTGTAAGGTATGAATGCAGACGGCAGGCTATCACTTTTAGTAATCCAGCTGTTTTAATTCCCACATTTGTAAAATTGCTCTGAAGCAATACAACATAATAATGTACAGAAACAGAGCCCAGGCAACACACGCACATGTATTTCTCGGCATCATTCTTGATAGTTCTGCATACTTACACCTGGGACAAAATTTACTGTGATGAATACAAACATGTTTGTCTTGATTTAGACAGCCACTTCATTTTTAATTGTAAAGACAATTACAGAAGGGTTTGCTCAGAGCTGGTGTTGCATCGTTGTACTCTGTTGTTGCCCCTTCTCAGGTGAATAAAATTTGAATGGAATAAAAATATATGTTAAAGTGGTAGCAAAGTCAATGCCTACCATTGCCAAGTATTATTTCAGAATATGTGATCGGGATTGAATGGGATGGGGAGAAATAAAAGAAATTTTTTTTTCAACTCTTTTCCTTGGACATATCTTTTTTTCTGGATCCATACTTGTGAAGACAAGCTGAGGCTAAAGAAAACTTCTTTAAATAGCAGGTGATGTTCTGCATTAGTGAAGAGGTTAATGTGAATAGTACATTTAGTTGTTTTGGTTTGTCCTCAAAGAGAGATGACATGCTGCATTTATGCAGGAAAATTTACTGCCACCTAACTAAAATTAGATAGTCCACATCTATGCTTTATGTCATTATCCCAGGAATGGTGTGGGAGTTTAAACCTATAATCTCTGCATACAGAGGGAAAGGATGAGGACTATTCTGAATAAATACAACAGCCACAGAAATTAATGTCTTAGCATTTGACTCATTTTTAATGAACTTAAAGCACAGGTGCTGGAAAGCAAAAGTGGGTAGGAGAGGAAGGAGAAGTAAGCAAGTGCACCATATGAGTATTTAATGTATCTGCCAGCCTGCTGTTTAACCACTCTGGAGTCTTCTAATAGTATTAGCTGACAGACGTGTGACCGTGCTTATCAGACGTCATTGACGGGCTAAGAGACATGCTGTGGTGGTAAGCCCCAGCACTCCAGTTTACATTGCACGCTGCAGCTCTGATTTAGCTCCTGCTAGTCATAATATGAGATGACCAGCTGCTTAACAGATAACAAAACACTTCCAGGTAACAACTCTTGACGGATTTTCTGATTTTCCTGAACTTCTGTTGACAACTTCTGCTTCACTGTGTGGATAATTTTTTTTAAAGCAAGCTCAGCACTCAGAGACTTTGCAGTCTACTGTTAGCAAATTGGTGAGGCAACTGCAGCTCTCAGTCCATGACACCAGTTCTCAGTAAATTAGTTGTGTGGATTTGTCAGACAATGACAATTTTGAGTCCTACCTCTCTGACCTGTTGTTCCACGGCAGCTCTCCATATTGCAGCATATTGTGTATTATCTCTGCTTCCTACAATAGGTTGTAAATTCAGAGAGGTAGGAAGTAAGTACATAAACCAAACCCAGCATCAGTGTTATTTCATTTGGAGCCTGCCTTATTGCCCTCAGCTGTACTGTGTCTCTCCTGAACCAAGCTCTTAGAGTGAGCTCAAGGCATAACACTGGGTGCAAGGCAACATTAAAATATAATGGAAAATATTGTCATTTCCTTCAGACGCCTAAGTCTTATCAATATGAAAAAGTAAAGTACTTTCTCACTTACCTGACACATCTGTCAGTCTGAAAGCCTGATATCCTATGTTCCAGATCTATCACAGGCATGCTGGTCTGGTAACATAAATCTATGATGATGAAATATGCCATTAACAACCTTAGGAGTAACTGATGAGCCTATCAAAAACTACTTGCTCCTTTCATTTGCTCAAATTTCTGCAAAAAATTCTTAAGAGAGTGTTTAATGTATGTCTGAAAGTTTTCAAAAATCCCTGAAAGGCTGGTTCACTTTACAAAAGGAAAAGCAACTATTATCCCAGAGAACATATGAACAGAAACCATTCATCTAAACACCAGAATACAGCAAGACTCCATTATGAGGCCAATTTTGTATTGGGAAAGCCCTACTTATTCTACATTATTTCTCTGTTATCTTTCAATCAATATAAAGCCAGAGCAGACCAGCTACAGTAGTTCCTTTGTTTTCCATGAAATTAACAACTGTGCATCTCTGTACACATCTAGTCAAGTTTGTTCGTGTTTGTGCATGAGTAAATTTGTGTATATGTGCTCATGACAATGTTTTTTCAGTAAAATTAACAGGCAAGCCCTGCAGGACTGATCAGTTTTTATTGCACAAAAGCTTGGCAAGAAGTTCCCATTTCCTTCTATTTAACCATTTTGACTTGAGTTAGCTCCACTTCTGTGCAAGTCAAAATCTAGTTTACAATTTTCAGCTCCAGTGGAAATGGTAGTACACAATGAAGAGTGTTTCTCTGATTCAGTGATTCAGTGCCTTGGACCCATCTTTTACTGTGGCGCTGGTGCAAGGCCAGCATGCTTGAGGTCAGTGGCTGGTCCTTATGTAGTCAGAACAGCCATGAATAAGAACTGGCAAAATGTAGTAATTTGTAAGTTTCATCCAGAATTAGAAAAATATATAATTTCTGGGATTCTTCTGCTGTCAAACCAATTGCCATTCTTTCATTCTATCAAATGTCCTTTAACCATCTTTCTGCAATCTCACTTAGCACAGTATTTATTTCATCACATTAGATTTCAACATGAGCAACAGGCCAAGGTTTTCTAGTTGGAGTAAAAACGCTTCTTCCATGTGCTTTATACTGCCAGTTCAAGGCACAGCATGTGTTAAATCTTAACAATACATCTGATCTGAACTATATATCTCATGGCTAATAAAATAAAATTATAGCAATGTGATTCACTTGAGAAAAACATAGAACACAGTCTGTCCTTGGGTTGCTCAACAGAAACAGCAATAGAAAAGTTTATGCAGACTACAAAATTATTTTCACAGCAGAAGTCATATTTAGAGACTGAATTAAAAATGGGTACATATGCTTTTATTCCTGGAAGCGTGACATCCACAGCATTGGCAGTTTGGGACCCAGTGTAACAGATTCTTAAGCAGTTTCCATCCTTCTGGAGTACCAGATTAATTCTCGACAGATGAATATGATGTAAATATGAAACACTTGGCTCTAGTTTGAAGCAGTCAAAAGTGATTTGCTGACTATTCTACCAGCATTTCAGCAGGCTCTGAGCTACTTTATTATCCATGTCAGCAAACTCTCACATGGTCAGCGCCAAAAGCTTCTGCTCCATTCCCAACAACACAGCAACTGCTAGTAAAATACTCAAACAAAACAGCACTGACCCAAAAAATCAATTAAATACAGATGTTTAATTTCAGATTCTGTGTCACTGAATGGAAGTCAACCACTCGAGGGGACAAAGGACCTGGCTG
This sequence comes from Coccyzus lansbergi, assembly GCA_033558105.1. Taxonomy (NCBI): domain Eukaryota; kingdom Metazoa; phylum Chordata; class Aves; order Cuculiformes; family Coccyzidae; genus Coccyzus; species Coccyzus lansbergi. The sequence goes on from JAUMJK010000470.1 coordinate 566,110, forward strand.
TACTCCTGAAGTATTTAAAGTGCTATATCAACTGTGACAAGGAGTTTTGAGAACAGCCATAATTAGCAACAACATAGTGCAGGTGTGTTTCTTACCTGGTGTATGTGCAAAGTAATTTTTGAAAAGTAACTAACAGGAATAGTATTTTCTTCATTTCCATTGCCAATCCATGCTTTGACCTATACAAATATCCTACTAGCTACTTCTGGTGGGGCAGATTAATTTCCTAAGTTGATCACACATCATAAAGCGTGGATGACAGTCCTGATACAAATGAAGCTCTACAAAAAGGACCAGACAATAAAGTCATCAATCTTACCAGAGACATATATATTTGAAGATGCATTTCAGTACTTTTTCCCTTATACATAACATGTACATCATCACACTGTCACATCTTTTAATCAGCTCTAAGTTTCCCAACAGTGTGATAAAACTTTTTGACATCTTCTTTATTTGCAACCGTGTCTATAAAGGCCAGTTAACAGCACTATTCTCCTGCTTAGAGTAATTCAGCATGTTTTGACTTAGTTGTTTGAAATTTGAAACCTTTTTATCTTGAAGGCAGATGAATTATTAAATCTATCTATATGAAACTATCAACAGAATCAAGTCTGAACTAAATGAGATTTTGAGGACTTAGCAAAAAGAGTGGTTCACTGTTTGCTTATTTTACAGAAGGTCAATCAAGAGAAAAAAAAAAAGCACTGTATCTCATCTCTGTTTCACCAAAGCAATAACTGTACTCAAATGTTGAATTTTAAGAGATGACTTGCAGTTAGGTACATGCTTAAGTTCAGACCAAATAATACATGCAAAATATAATCCAAAAGTAACATAGTGTGATGAAAAGAACAAGGTATTCCATATTTACTCCAAAGACAATGTGATCAAGATATTTAATATTAACTGTCATGGTTTCAAGGAGACTGACTCACAATTTCTAAGTAGCAGTATGTTGTATACATGCCATCCAATTTATTGCTTTGTTAGAATAATGAAATAGAACAGCTCTCTGAAAGGAGTGTGCCTTTTGTTTAACTAGCTTCAAACTTTATTTTCAGAAGCTAAGAGAACTTAAAATTTAAAAAAAAACCAGAAAAACCAAGCAAACACCAAAGCATAATTATGTCCTTTGCCATCTCCCAATACCTGGCTAAGTTTCTCTGGAACACCCATTGTTTTCTGCTGTGCACTCAAGTAAGACACTGTAGTCCATCAGATGGCAGATATCCACTGAGATAAATTCAACATCCAGTTATTTCAGCAGAAATTTAAGATGGTGTTTGCAAAGAATCTTCAAAGCTTTGTGCCAAATGCAGCTCTTTCTTATCAGTATTTTGGAAAAGCTGCAGCTTCCATCTATACAGAAGAGGATAGAAGACGCTATGCAGGCAAGTGACCTTGCTGCCTGACTGGATAAGGAAATTGAGAGATCTCTTGGACTATTACAGTGAACATGGAGCAGGACACTAAAACCTGCTTTGTCTTTCATTCCTTTTATTTCTGGTGAAGTCAAGCACACTGCTGTTGAGCGTTTGAGAGCTGCATTTGGTGATGCAGTACTGGAAGACAACTTCGCAAATCCTTATTTGCGGAGTAGGTCCACACTGCCAAACCAAGGCACCCACCTGAGCCTTGGGCTCTTTCTGCAGACAGCGGATAATGGCACGTTACCTAAGTCCTGCTGAGCTCCTCTTCTCCCTAGCTATGGATAGCTGGAGACAATCAGACTTATGCTCTGAGCACCTTGATTTGAGTGCTGGAGGTGAATCCTTTGCTCTCCTGAAGCTGTACTGGGTTTGGTGAGCCAGTTCAGCTCCATGTAAGAGGACTCCTGCTAGCATAAAAGATGGCTGAATTCAGTCTTATGGATACTGCAGATTTCATACCTAGCAATATTGCCGAGTAATCCAATCAAACCAACACTAAAAAAATACATGGAATGCCTCAAAATTAAAGCTCAGTACCTAAATTAGACACCAAAGTAAAATCCAATTAATGTACAACAGTTTGGGGGAGGTTTAGATGGTTCAGCTCTTCCCCTTCCATTCTTTACAGTTTCTTACAAGTCAAAAAACAAACCTTGAAAGAAGCACTCCTTCATCAGACTGTTATTTCAGCAGAAACTGAAAAAGCTGGAGTAACAGGAGTCCAGCTACCAAGCACTTAAAGGAAAACGTTACGAAGTGTGGCACTCTGGAATTTATGTTAAAAACATTTCTAAAGGAATTGCTTATCTTTTCTCTTCCTCTCCAGAAGATAAGTGCTGGAAACTACTGAAAAGGATTATACCTGAATACATACATAGAATCATAGAATGGTCAGGATTGGAAGGGACTTAAAGATCACCTAGTTCCAAACCTCGTGCCATGGGCAGGGACATCTCACTAGATGAGGTTACCCAGGGCCCCATTCAATGTGGCCTTGAACACCTCCAGGGATGGGGCATCCCTGTCCTCAGCTACCAGAATAAACCTACCAGGAGGACTTTTAAAAGCCCTGCCTGGTTACCAATGCCAAAATCTCCTCTGCCTGCTTGTGTCATTCTCCCTCTGCTCACTAACAAAAACCATCCATCTGAGGCTTCCTCAAAAAATAATTTCACACGTCTCCTTCAGTTTGACTGGATCTCCCAGTTTCACCAGCAGACATACAGTATGGGCCATTTTACGTCAACTCAGTTTACAGAAAATTCAGTTTTCCCTTTGGAAAACAGGTTTTGGGTCTCACAGTTACAAAGAAAAGCTTGCCAAGTGCACTGGCTTAAATCCAAATTATTTTTAATTTCTTGTAACAGCATTTCTTGCAACAACCCAAAGTGCATCTTTTTTAAAACAACACAATCAATCAAACAAGACTTCTGACTTGCAAAAGCATGGTGGTTTTGAGGAGGGTTTCTGTTTTCTGAAGTGCCTTCAGATAGCAAGGCTGGAATTGAACACTCTTCCCTTCATCTTCCAAGGGGCCCATTCACTTCACTCTGATTTTGCTACACTTTTGCAAACCAAACTGAAATACTAACCTGTATGAAACATATTTGTAATAGTCTGGAAATGAACAGCTCTTCTGGCATTTACAGAAAAAAAACACAGAATATTGAAACCCTGGGACTGAACTGTACCATGACATCTAAGAAACTTCAGACATATCCATACAAATAAGCACAAACATATATATACATATGTTGGAAAAAACAGAACTCACGGTTTCAAAGCCAGACTCAGTGGGAACACATGGCTCACATCAAAGCAAGACTGTGGCCCTCTCTTGGGCTACAGCCAGTGGCGAGATGCTTCTCAAGGCATTCATCGGGTCGTCCACCCCAGCAACATCACTGCAGCACTGAGATCATGTAACTGCTCTGCTACAGTGCTCACGGTAGGAAAACTTTCCCGCCTTCTGTAGCACTTTTGTCTTCTGAAATTTGATATAATATCCCATTGAGGGCTTTGTTTTTTAGCTTTATACCATGCCTTTAGCCATTGTTTGACTGTAAAATATTGGTGAATGAGATTACTCCCTATCATACATCCTTTTGATTCCTCTTTTATTTGCACAAGTTGTTAGACTAAAGAGCCAGACACCGTGTCATTTTCCTTCACACAGATCATCTTATTTCCTATTGTTAGAGAAACCAAACCACCACATATTATGTGAAGTAATGCCGTAAGATATAGAAAGAAAAGTATTATGCTTTAGATTGATACCTTGACTCGTGTTTCATTTCACTGCACTTAAATACTTAAGTCTACTGGGTAATAAATATTCTCTTACTAACCCTTCTAAAAATCTCTACACGGGGACTAAAATTTACTCCGAAGACATTCGATTCTAAAGGACAAATAACAGAGATTATTATTCTTTAGTAGATTTCCTAATTACATCCTGCCTTTGCTTCACTAGCTGAGCATACAATGAAGTCCTCTACCAGCTACCGTATTTCAGTAACTGTATGCTCCTGGAACAGGATTTTTATGAAATCAATGGCAAGAAAGAAAAGTTGAAATGCAAGAGTCCAGATACAAAAAATACAAGCTCCAGGATTTATCCTATTCTAAAGCTAGTATGAAAAAAAAATAAATTTTATTGATGCAACCATTTTGAAAAATGTGGGGTTCACCTCCTGGTACAGGGAGTGAGGGAGGAAATCACTGGACTGTAATATTCTCTATAGTCTTGAACTTGTTCTCTATGGTGGTCACCTTTAATCCAGCCACACATAAGTGAGAAACTGCAGGGATGGCAGCAATGGGCTAACTGCCTTCCAAATGAATCTTGTTTTTTAGCTAGCCCCCAATGAAATCAGCATCTGTAGGACAGAATGAGTGCTCTGGCACAATATGACAAGGAAGGCTTCCACATCAGCTTTGCCTGAAAGCAGACCTGACAATAAGACACTCCCTAGCATAGATTTGCTCAGTATTTGCTTTCCACAAGGACAGGTATGATTAATGAGGGCTCATTTATTTGCTATTTGTCAGCGACCCATACTAGCATTCAAAAGAAAAAGCATTCTCCTTTATTTCTTAATGAAAATATTTTCTGATCCTGAGAAACCCTGGTAGCTAAGTGATTTCAAGCCATGGGGGGGGAAAAAAAGAAAAGAAAAAGAAAACACAATTGACTCAAAAGAAAAACAACAATATCTTTTGTAGATCCCTACAATGCAGCAGAGACACTGCCCAGCCTGTAAGGGAGCTGCACAGTACTGTCTTCCATGCTGCTGGAAATGGGCTGCAGCTGTGCTTTGTCACTGGCCTTGGAACAAGGGGAGCTGTTGTGATTTGGGGGAGGATGGTGCATTTTTCTTAAGAATTCCCTTGGGTGTCTTTTTATAACGACATTTCTGCTAATTAACTTCATCTCTGAACTGCACCATGTAACCACTTCCCTTTCAGGTTGCAGAGTGACAAAAAGCCCCTACAGTTGAACCTTGTTGGATCAACTGTTTGTGTAGGAACAGCACAAGGACACAGCTTGAGCAAATAAACTCAAGCAACTGAAACAGAAACCAGAAACTAGCAAATAAACACAAAATTCAACTCAGGGGCCAGATGACTTCAAAATATCCAAAATTCGATGAGCAACATTCTCTTGCTTAGAAAACTCCTAGCACACTGTGGCAGTGGGACATAAAAAAAGGAGGATGAGTTTTCCCATAAGAACATAAGTGAAAATGTCCATGCCAGGGCAGAGTAATGTCTCACTTAGCACTTCATCACACATCTGAAAGCATCCAGTGCCACTGAAAGAGTATAAAAGAGAAGAGCATGAAGGGAGGATTTCCTCAGTATATACTCCCAAACTCAGCAACTCATGACCGAGGACTTCCAGAGCTGGATGTTAAACACATCTCATTATGGCAGCATTTGAGAGATCGCTCTTTGTGTTTTTGCTGGTTTCCTTGTTTGGACATGAGTTCTACTTTCTGATAGCTTGTTTATTTGTAATAAAACTCTTTGATCAGCTGTTTCAGCATGCCAACTTGTAGGATTTTTTTTAGAACAGTTTTTAATTACAGCACTTTCAGTTTCTCTCCCCTACCATACTCTTTTAAAGTTGATTCCAGCAGGTTTCCTAAGCTTTGAGAAATCTTATATTTGGAAATCAAGCATTTCCATAGGTGGTCCTTTTATTTTTTATTTTTGAATGATGACAAATTTCCAAACAATATGCTCATTTCTAACAGCTTTTTTATAGCTATACTTCGAGACATACATTTATGGAGTCTAAGCATCTGCTCCTTATATCACACCTTATCATGTGGTTTTTGCCTTTGCAGCCTCTCTGACTTCCTTCAGTTTTTCACAATCTCTATCCTCATTCAGACAACAAAGCAGGCAGTACAACTGTAGGACTTCATTCTTCCTGGTTATGTCTGGGATTATGGGTTCCTTCTGACAGTGTGAAGTCTTCACTCCTAATGTAGAAGAGTCTTATTGCAATGGTGGGACACTCTGCATTTCATAAATACTTTGTAGCTTGATAAAACAGGTTGATGGATTTCTTTCTAACAGGGCTCTGAAACACTTATTTGGCCAATAGCTTCAAATAAGACTAGGCATTTCACTCCATGTACCTTATTTTTTGAGAGTTATATGATTTGCATAGCACCTTAGCATGTATTTATGTGCCTCAATTAGGACTTTGTCAGTAACATATTCATTCATTCATTCCCTCCCTCCCTCCCTCCCTTCCTTCCTTCCCATTATCACCCTGATTTTGCGGCCTTCTTCACCTGCCGTATTTTCCCTATCGTTTCTTTGAAAAAAAAAATTTATAATGTTTTCAGTTCACTTGTTTGTGATGTAGAGAAAGGATTAAATGCAATGTTAGGTGAAGAATTTATCCAAGCTTACCTACCAGATCAACTCTGTTTTTCCAAATGCCTGACTCAGCCTTTTTCTGAGTCATGCAAGAGCAAGATATTGGAACAAGGTAATAAGAAAACTAAGGAAAGTTAACTCCATTCACAGATTTATGTGTATTGCCTAAGAATGCATCTGACACTACTGAACCTCCAGAAACCCAGCCGGCATGCTCTAACAGCATCAACTACTGTAGCCATGTCGCTGCTCAACTCCATTTGCTGCATCCACATGTTTTTCCTCCCTCTTACCCATCGCCTACTCAGCCTACAAGCTCTCTGAGATCAGTGTGCATGGTGATTCTCTACTGACTACTGCAGCACTACCATAATGAAGGTTAATTGTGACTAAAAGTCACAGTGCTAAGGGAACAAATGTCCCTTTCAGATAGCAGTTGCAGGATAGGTCTAACAAATGATTTACTGTTCTGAATGTCAAAATTGTTGTCTTGAGTCAGTATGCCTACCCTTCGCCCTTGTCTTGTCCAATTGCAGTAAACTTTGTTTCTTCTCTTTTACAACAGGTTAAACAAAAAGTTTGGAAGATACAGATCTGATAGGAAGGAACTTTGTGTAGAAATCAAGTATCACTGAGCATACTGGTCCATCCATAACGCACAGCAACACCGAGGCTGTGAAGACTGCCCTGCCTCCAAAATAATAAGCCAACTCTTATGATGGTAAATTAATATGAGGGTAGCACTGAAGGGTGATGCAGCAATCCAGCTGCCAGTCCTGGGGCAGACCAGATGGATTTAGCTTAGGATTTTTTGCCCTGTAACCCATTTCAGAACCTAGAGAAAGCAGACTGTACTGATTACAAATTCAGTTTGTCCAAAGTAAACTAGAAGAGTAGGCAGGTTGCAGCATCTCAGAGGAGATGTTGCACATCTGCTTTACTGAACAAAAGGAATTTTCAAGCCAAAGAACTAGAGTGGAATTAAGAATCAATGACTATCGATAATTTTCTAAAGCAAAATCTTGATGCGTCTGAAGAGTTCCTTACTCTTTCATCTCTGCTCTTAGCACTTCTTTTGGGTTCCCATCCACAAAGACTTTTTTATTGCCTTTAAGTGAAATATTAATTCACTACACTATAAAAATCTGATTAAAGGCAAATGGATAGCATGATAAGTGGCAGTTAAATTGTGTAAGTATAGTGTAATCTATAAATTTTCTTTTAAACAATAGCACTGAACTATGTATGTCAAAAGACTCTGGGATCAACTGACATATACACCATGACACAGATACACCCACAATATACCTGCTAAAATAGCTTATTTCCCATTAAAAGGAATAGAAACAAGACATGTGAGTCCCTCAGGCCTGTAAGCTTGAAAATTTCTGCCAGCATTATTAAATGACAACACTAATTAGTAACAGTAATGGAGGATAAACTCTGCCTCTAAAATATGTAAGACCAGATTTCCACAGAAGGAAAAGATGGTCCAGATGTAAGGGGCTGTGTAGGATCAGAGAGACTGGGATCCAGCTGCCTGCTTTGTCATGAACTTTCTGCGTGACCTTAAAGGAGCTGTAGTGTACCTCAGGCCCACATTGCACAACAGGGCTTCCCTGCTTTGTCAAATGACTGTAAATCTCAAATCACTCAATAGTATAAGGCACTCAGTACTAAAACAATGACATTAGGAACAGATGAGAAAATGCATCTACTTGTCTGCATTTAATTTGCAAGAAAGGCTCATGAACTTTTCTCCCGAAATGCTATAAAATATTTATGCTTTCTTTAATAGATGTGTTTTCACCTAGAGGTGGGCTTGTGGAAATAAATTGCTAGGAGTGATTTAGACAACAAAAATACTGACAATATCATATTAAATTTTTCTCGAGAACAATATGTAGCTCTCTCTGGGGTATCTTGACTTTGGGCTTCTGGGGTGATATGTTTAAGTGACCTAGCACAGCTGCAAAGCACCCTACTTTGCATGGTAACTTTTATACGGTTATGCCTAAGACATACGCATGAGCTGTCAGTAAATATGAGGGAACTGCTGTCCCCTGATTAGTTTAAAATTCTGTCCTACAAAGTTAGGAAAAACAGCACTTTGCTTTCACAGAAGGAATAATTAGTCACAGAATCATAGAATCATAGAATCACAAGGTTAGAAGAGACCCATCGGATCATCGAGTCCAACCATTCCTATCAAACACTAAACCATGTCTGAAACCTCCTCTTTCAGTATATGTCGGTCACTATGCTGAAGCTATGCGCTATGAATTAAGGCAAGGCAAACTGGAGAACCCTCTTATGAAATCTCATGGCCACAATCTTCTCATCTTGACCAAAAGGTCTGATAATAGAAACAAAAAGTTACGTGAGACATTGAGGATTTTTTAAGAAGAATTGAGTAATATTGCCATGGCTTTTAGGTGCCAAAACCCTAATATGAGCTAGGCACATTCAGATATTTGGTCATTATTTTTCTCTTACTCTCTACCTCATCCTTGGTTTTTTTGTTTTTTTTTTTTTGTTTGTTTGTTTTTTTCCTGCTGATCTCTTGTAGCCTTAGGGAAATTATCTGGTGATTTAGAATGCATATCCCACTTTTCCTGAACCCTTCCCATATGAAATAAAGTCAGCTCTACAGCTCAACTATTAGTTTACTTACACAGGATGCAAACTTGCATGTGTTATTCCAACCAATGTGCATCCTACTGCATATACAGGCTTCTGGTTTCCCTCCTTCAATATATGACAAGCTGGCCAGAGCACTTACACCCTGCTCTGTCCCCAGGGCAGCTTGTGTCCAAACCAGGCTGCAGCTCGGCTGTCTCCGATGCAAGTCACCAGGCACAGCACTCAGTGCATTCCTGTGGCAAGGATACATACAACACAATTGCTGTGCAGAGTCTGAGCTCTTAACACCACCAATTCTGTTAGCCTGGAGGGTTTCCTATGACCAAAGTACTATGCTGGAGAGATAAACTATTGTACAAAACCCCCAGCATTCACTGGCACAACTGTGGTTACAGATTTTATGCAGAAGGGGAAGAAATACAACCAGGTTCTTTGTCTTATTTCACTTTGATCTATTTTCTCGCTCTCATTTTTTTAGAGTACTGTAAATCTCCTTTAACAGCAACTGTGTTTCAAAATAGCACCCTTAAGCCTAGAAAATCTACCTTGTCTGTGACAACTCACTGAACAATGAATGCCAAAGGATTTGACATCATTGTATAAATTTATCAGAATTTTTCATCTGCTGAAAAATAAATATTCTTTTTTTTCTTACACACTTGATCAATGCTATGGCAGTGTACACCAGAATCAATGGACATTTGTCTTTCTGCTATTAACACCTCAGAAGAATAAGGTGAATATTCCTCTGGAAGGAAGGTTTCACCTTAGAGAAGTTTTAAAACAGTTTTGGTAATATTAAAATCTAAACAATTTAGCAAAATTAGTAAAAGTGATGTGTAAGTCTTCTCTATAGACCTTAAGAAAACAGAAAGACAGTACTGTGGGTTTTTGGTTGACTCCCATTGACTCCATGCATGAATAATAGGGAAACCAAAATTGTATTCATATAGGCATGGGAAATGAAAAGAAGAAATCCAGTTAAAAAACTCTATTCTTTTGAATTTTACTCGTATACCTCTGTGCAGCTTCAGTGCCACTTCTGTGCTGTAACAAGCTATTTGCTTATGACGGAGCCGTGGAGGAAACACAGGAAAGAACATTTTTTTTTTCTGTCCATAATCACACAAACCAAAGAATGGTTACCATATGTACTGTTATAGTCAAACTGATCTGCCCCAGGGGTTCCCTGGTTAGCATCTACAAGCATTGCTCCTCCTGGGAAGACGGCATGGGTTCAGCCTAGTTCCTGATGGATAACACTCCTTTTCACTTAACTGAAAGATGAAGAAAGGATCAGAGCTTTTGAAAGTTCCCCTCCCACCTTGCCTTTTAAAAATGGAGGGGAAAGAAGCATCAAACCCATTTGCAGTTGTGCCTCCTGCTTGTATTGACTGACACAGGATCTCTCACAGCTTGCACACCAACTTTCAGCTTCACTTCACAAGCAGAAGACATCTGTGCCTGCATAGAGCCCTTTGCAGCTGCACCTTCCCTTTCCAGAGAAGTCCTGAGGGAGGATGCCTCAATGAAAGACTGGCAGCAATGAAACCCTGCTAGCAGCTGTGCTATTAACCATTTTTCTGTCACAGAAAGCCTCTTTCTCAGGAACCAGGGCTTAGGTAAGTTTTTGATTTTAGGTCAAATTAGGGAGGAAACAGATGGTGCTGCAGTTAAAAATGTCACAGTTACCCTAATGTAAATACAGTTTTGCTAAAATATATCAGACACATTATTAGGGAAACATTGTAATATGGATACTTCCAAGACTAGGCTTATGTTTTCAATTTAATACCTCTAGAAAGTAAAAAGAATGGTTTCAAATAATGACATAAATCAGTTTGAGATGCTTGTGAGTCAGATATACCAGCTGCCTTTAAAGAAAATAAAAGTATTTCAGAAGAGCTTATTCTCCATACAGGCATTACTAACACGGGTGACACAACACTGTATTAAAACTTGTCCCCCTATCCCATTACTGTTGGTGTTAACATGTACTGATAATGCTTCCTAAAGAGCATGTCTCACTCTCATCTGTTCTCTCTATAATACATCCATCAAGCAGATTATCCTTGGGTCCAAGATCTCTCATCTTCAGTTAGCTACTCTAGTTAAAAATGTCTCTTCAACATTCTTATTTTATCCAAAAGTACACTTATAAATATGTAACAAACTGCATCAATTCTTCCTGAATTCAATGGACTGAAGAAGCTACTGAAAAGCTAGGAGGCATTATTCACCATTTCACTGTTATTGCAGCAGCTACGGTAGCATGGGTTAATTTTTCATACATAGTTTAGAGTGAAATCTGTGCTTACTAACCTTCTTCTCTCTAGGTAAGATTCCCCATCTCTGATAGAAATACAGTGATGAGGAGAAGCAGGAATCTGGGTGCGTAAGGCTACGATGTGTCCAGGACAGACATCTGCTTCCAGAGGTGGTGGACTGAAAATGGTGAAAAAGTTTCATTTCTGAGTGCTCACTAGGATGTCCTAATATTCACCCAAGAGAACAGGGGGGCTTGCTTCAACAATAACTGCATTAATTTATCCCTTAGACACTACACCTATTATCTGTGGTAGGAATGGTCTAAAGATCTTTGAAGTCAATGGCAGTGTTCCATAGAATTCTGGAGCATTGACCAAGTTTTTCTGTGCTAAAATTTCACAAAATGAATTTTCATACAGATGTAGACCATACAACAAGATACTTTTGGATCAGCTTTTCCAAATGGTATTTAACATCACAAAATAATTTATCTCATTTTCCTAAAATACTTTTTTAAAACATTTATTTTAGAATCACAGAATCACCAGGTTGGAAGAGACCTACCAGATCACTGAGTCCAACCATTCCTATGAACCACTAAACCATGCACCTCAGGACCTCATCCACCTGCACCTTAAACACCTCCAGGGAAGGTAAGTCAACCAACTCCCTGGGCAGCCTGTTCCAGTATCCAGTGCCCCTTTCTGTGAAGAATTTTTTCCTTATTTCGAGCCTGAATCTCCTCTGGCAGAGCTTGAGGTCATTCCCTCTTGTCCTGTCCCCTGTCACTTGGGAGAAGAGGCCAGCTCTCTCCTCTCTACAACCTCCTTTCAGGTAGTTGTGGAGAGCAATGAGGTCTCCTCTCAGCCTCCTCTTCTCCAGACTAAATAACCCCAGCTCTCTCAGCTGCTCCTCATAGGGTCTGCTCTCCAGCCCCTTCACCATCTTCACTGCTCTTCTCTGGACTTGCTCCAGAGCCTCAACATCCTTCTTGTGGTGAGGGGCCCAGAACTGAACACAGGATTCAAGCAGCGGTCTCACCAGTGCCATATACAAAGGGAGAATAACCTCCCTGGACCTGCTGGTCACACCATTTCTGATACAAGCTGAGATGCCATGGGCCTTCTTGGCCACCTGGGCACACTGCTGGCTCATGTTCAGTCAGCTATTGACCAACACCCCCAGGCCTTTCTCCTCCTGGCAGCTTTTGAGCCAGGCTTCTCCCAGTCTGTAGCACTGCACAGGGTTGTTTGGCCTTGTTAAACCTCATAACATTGGTGGCTGCCCAGTAGTCCAGCCTGTTTAGATCTCTTTGCAGAGCCTCCCTACCCTCCAGCAAATGCTTTTGAAGTATAAAAGCTCTGTGAAAATAATAGAAATGGAAATGAGTTCACAGTTCTTCTCAGAACAAGCCTATAACACTTCTAGATAGTCTCTCACAGACTGCTAAAGAAGTACTTAAACTACTTTAATACAGCAATATGCACTGTTCTCCAGACAAAACTCCCCCAAAGCCAGATCACTTAAGGAGTGTTCAGTAAGCAATCTGAACGGAGATTACAGTGCTTGGGAAAAAAACTATGTGATGTGAGTTTGAAACAAAACAAGTAATTTTTTTTGTGACAGAAACCTGACTGATTGAGTAACAAAAAAAATCTGGACGATCTTTGGAGATTACCAAAAATACCATCTATAACAAAAGCATTAAATGAAGGCAAGCTGGACTGTCCCAAAGAATTCCAGCAGCCACTTCTTCCAATGGGGCATTCTGAGAGCAGCCAGTGATACCCAAAACTGTCACAAGTTGGCTGTCCTTGGGATGATGCTGTCATGTGCTATACATTAGTTATTTCGAGCAATGGCTAAATCTTGTAGTTGCATCATGAGGGATCCAATGAAAGATGAGTGAAAATACTGAACTCCAGACAACAAAAGTGATTTCTGCAGTGAAGCTCATCATGCCCTTGGTGAAAAAAAAATCTCCCTCTAAGACATTTTTTGTGAAGAACTTTGCTCCCGTTGGATTTATATTCAACTTGCTTTTTAGAGGCTAGAACAGCAAAGCTTAGCTAATCCTAGGTGGTTTTTTTTATTAGCCCAGTGAAGTGCCAGTTTTTAGGCAGGAGCTTGGGGGAACATAACACATTTCCCACAAGGAACAGGCATAAAAGGTTCTCAGTGAGGAATGAACCTGAGCTTCAGAGATGAGGTAAGACTTGCCTGACCTCAGGAGGTCAGCTTGTCAATCAGAAACAAAATTTTCTCAGACTTCAAGTTTGCGTCCTGTGTTCTGGCTCCTGCCTTTCACTGCATTTTAGAAGAAATTCTGTATGAATATTTATAACAATAACCAACAAGATGACTTCAAAATTCAGCAAATACGATTTGTAGGTGCTTAAGTACTAAGATAAACACTGCTCTGATTGTCTCTATCATCTCAAACACTTTCTTATTGTGCAATATTATGAGTTTAAGAAAGAAAGGCTCATCTGTCAATATTATAAGTATTTACAGATAATATAAGCACATCTAAAAGCTTGAACAACACCAAACTCACTTTTTGGAAATAAGGGCTAGTTTGTTAATAAGTTGACTTAATGGTTACAGTGTCTAAGTGTGCTTGTCAAAGACAACTTGCCGCTTTCTATTGTTGCTCAAAAGCACTAGAAGACCTGACTCAGGTATGGTATATGGAGTATGGTATTCACTCACCCATTATGCCATAACATTCACGTGGAAAGGATACTGTGCACTTAACTAAATGACTTCAAATGCATGGTTGTCATGTATGTCCCAACCAGGGCTAATCAAACGCACTTCAATGGAAATATGCTTACTTCTCCCACCCGAAAAAATGGTCTGACTACATGACTCTCCAAAGAAAGAGTTAGCAAGACATGTAATGAGCAAACTGTGGTGGTTTCATAAGAAGATTCCACTGAGGTAGTTTTTTGATCTCAAAGTTGCTTTGAAACAGCTGTGCCAGTGTCACGTGCTCATTTTCAATATTCCCATGATGGACCTGGGGTTCAGTGCTATGTATCAAATATTCACATATCTTCATCAAGCAGAAAACTCATGAGATTGACATGTCATGATAATTACCATGGCTTTTTTTTTTCTGAAATAAGTAACATTCGGAAATCTCTTTGGCTTTCTGGTCACCTGGGATCAGCTTTTTGCTCTTCCACATTTTGTCACTCAGACACTCAAACAGAAAGGCCAGTTTGCAGATTGTCAGATAGATTTGTTATGTTATCAGTTTTACAAAAGCAAGACAGAGCCTGTTCATCCAGACAGTAAGTGCAGCCCTTCGCTTCCAACAGATTCGGTCTGGATAATCCCTCAAATAACATCACCTTCACATAATTTAATTTATTAGTGTAGTGCCCTCACATCCGATTGTTTCCGAATATCTTACATGAGAGAAGAAAATGCACTGGCAGCTGTTGATGAAAACACAGACTGGAAATGCAATGTTTTTAGGACATATGATCTGCCTTTGGGTGAAGGGAAAGGTACAACACGTGGGTCTGTCTGTTCAAGCAGTACATAGCTTAAGTGACATGTCACAGCTGAAAATCCAGCTTGTGAGATGCCTCTGATGTTACTGAGGGGGCATGTCGTAATGCACAAAACATTACCATGCTAACCAGAAATACTGCAGTACATATTTTAAAAGGTATATGCAATTGTTGCTGGTCTATACTCGATTTATGGTAACAGCTATAAAAAAAAAAAAAGAAAAAAAGATATGAGCAGTAGTAAAAAAAAAAAAGCAGTCATCATAGACTTAAACTACTCTCCTAATTTAAGAAGGACACATGGGGCTGGCATGAATTGGAATAATGCTCTCTAACCATTACAGCAAAGGATTGCTGTTCTCGTGTAGACTGTACCTGCAGGTAGTTTACTTTAATCCCATAGATTCTAAATCCTACCACATTTCTCTATGCAAGAGTTACTATGTGATTCTCTGAAAGGTGTCACAAGTACAGACACACTCTAGTCATTAATTTTTAAAATTAATTTTGCAAAACCTTACTAATTATATCTTATTTCCAAAACTAAAAAAAAAATAATTTCTCCAATATCTGAAATAATTATTCTTGCCTTTTTTCCCCCTTTAACAATATTCATCATGAATCCTGTTGACTTTTCCTTAACGTATCCAAAAAAGCAGAGGCAGTGAAGCCCCTCTTCACAGCTCCAGGAAGGAAAGATCCCTTCCCTCTGCTCATACAGTGATATTCCCTGGTGCCAGTGCTTGAAGCCAGTGGCAGACTGTCTGAACATGACTCACTGCATCTTTGTCCCTGGCACTGCTTCAAAAATTTAAGCATCTGATTTACTGAGATTTAAGTGTCAATAACAAACACATCAGTTTAAGGGATGTGTTACTCATTTTATTCCAATGGTAGTTTTTAGAAAGTTGTTTTAATAAGTCTACAGCAAGGCCCTTCCCCACACCACAGATAAGACCTCAGTTCTGGAAGGAACCTATATGTCACCAAAGTATTAAAGACCTTTAGAGCAAGACAGGCCAGACGGTAGCTCTGTTCCCAAGAAACTCAGCTTAACCAAAACTGCTGAATCATGGGTTACATGATAATTCATATAAAAAGTTTAAAGAAGGTAAATAACCTTTTAATGATCAACTGAGCTGTGAGCATATGCAAGCTCTTAAACCAAAATCAATTAACTACTGCAAGTCTACTGTGTTCCTGGATATAATATCTACTGAAAAAACCAATATATTCACTTACCACTCAAGACATTAGAACACTTTAGTTATTAAATATGAATGACTAGGATCAAATATAATCTCTTTGTCTTGCAGTCACATTGACTGACTTTATCATTTGGCACAAAAAAAACCTTCACCCGAAAAGCAAAGAGTGATTAAAAGTCTCCTGGCCAGAAACAATGGTGAGATGAAGATAATTATTTATTACTGGTGACCACCTTGTGTTTTCATAACTTAGTTTCAGCAGCCTTTTTTTTTTAAAGTATTGGGAGTGACAATGCAAACTATAACACTACTGGTAGGACATTCACATAAAGGTTCATAGCAAGATTCCTCACAAAAGTAAGTTGAAATCAAAGGTCAAACAAGTTCAACCCACAGACCAGCTAGAAAACCCCACTTATCTTCAATGAGTGTTTCCATACTCTGAGGTGTATGGTATACAGTACAAAATCTTGTGGAAATTAGAATCGTTCAAAATCCATTCCTCACACATTAAAAAAGAGACAGTATTAATTCTTTTGTCATCTTCATCCTAGGTCTAGTTAGACAGGAAGTACATATATTATAAACTTCTGTAGGGAGAAACATTAACAAAATCAGGATAACACAGAACATGTAAATCTAAACAGAAAAGAGGGCATAAGTAAAAAAAGTTTTTTTCATGTAACATTACAAACAATGAAAACATAAATACTTTTTCTTATTTCACTTGAACACTTTAATATTCTTAGTGCAGTCATCTGATGACACTTTTCTTATGTGCCATAAATCTTCTTTGCAATTCAAAAACCAGCTAAAAGTTTTTCTAAAGTCTTCTGAGCATATATGATGTGATCTTCACCACAAAAAGAACCACTAGTGCAACATCAGATAGGGCTCACCCCTGAATGAACGCTGTGTGACAGTCTAAGTGATAACTTATAAGGACTCGTCCTACATGTCTTATAACACTCAACTTGGTTCTGAAATCGTGCATAAGGACTCTGCTAATTTGCGCTTACCCCAAGACCACTCTTAAGCTCCTCTGCAAAGTCTAAATAGGTATAAGAGTAGATGTCAATTAAATGACAAATAAGAATCAGGACCCTAACATATAATAGGTGGCGACCTGCCTAGGAAAGTCGTTGTAGCAAGCTTAGCTATAATGCATCTGATAGCTAAATAAATATCAGCAGCCTAAATCTCCTCTTTAGGATTTTTTTTCTCCTAAGGGACTGCAGCACACAAAACCCTCAGAAATTCCATTCAGACTTGGGATAATTATACCTTCTCTAATCCACAAGAAAAAAGAAAACAACAAAATAAAATAAGGATAAATAAGCCATGCAGTGAGACAAATTGAATTAACAGAGAACACTTTCAATCCCATCCGGTTTCACATAACTTTAAAGATGTCAAACCCCATGCTTCAGAGCCACAAAGGCCAATATTTTACCCTTCTATGTATGTACATCAACAGGGGTTATGTAAAAAATCAAGGACAGAATGTGACTGAGTAGTTAATGACTTAACTTATTTATATTACTCTTTATACTTGATCTGTTAATAGTCACACTGAGTTTTAAGGAAATATTCATGTGAGAAAGAATGACTTGCACAAGAAAGACTTGTAGAATCAATACACTGCAATTACTTTCTATTTGTATCCAAAGGACCAACCTATAATATAAAATACCAAATAGGAAATACGAGATGTTTATTGATAACATTACCATAAGGTACTCAATACAGTAGTGTAGATGAAAGGTGATTGAGTCAGTATGTTTAGGCAGACATAGGCTCTCCTTTTCTCCTTGATATTCACATTATTTCTGACCTCATTCACTCTATATTGTAGATAATCCAGACTAGAAACATTCCATATTCATTTAAGATTTAGTGCAAATGAGTTTCATAAATATGACGCAAGTGTGAGAAAAAAACCAGGTTCTTGCTGTCTATAGACAGGGATGAAAGGAAGAGCTCCTATATTAACCCCTTGAAGGAAATATTAGATTTATGAGTTCATTTAACTCACAGCTGTTCCAAAGTAAGAGTGCACTCCACAGAACAAGATAACTCAGATGCAGTTAAAAAGGCATCAACTAGGCTAAGTTCTTCCTTAATAACCTGGTCCATCAAGATGCTGAACTGTAAGCATCTACACTCCCCATCTGCAGTCAATTCACATCCACTGAAATCAACACACATTCTGTCATCTTACTTTCTGGACTTACGTACTACTGACAGTATAATTTCATACCACCATTGATTAGCACTGCTGCTTGAAGGAAGCTGTTATAGGTCCAGAAACAATAATTACAAGACAAACTTACTACTTTTTCTGTTTTCTACACAAAAAATATAAGATGAAAGACAAGACTTGTAATGAAAAAAATGGATGTGCTGTGACCCCATGCTGGAGACAATTTATTCTGCTCCAGAACTCTGCTTCAGACCTCTCTGTCATAAAGTTTCAAACTATGTTTTTGGTTTGTTTTCTTCAAAATCCTTTGATAAAGTAACTTTTTCTCCAAACTGAGTTTTCATAAAACACTGTTACATAAGAAGTATAATTAAATGTCTGGTCTAAAAACTCAACTTTACTCTGGAATCAAATGATGCTAGACACTCAAGGAACTCTATGGCTTGGGTGCCAGGCTTTAGGACTGATCTGGGATGCTGAATGCACAGAATTCCCACTCTTCCTAATTCCCAGCACTGCTTATCATTTCACATCACTGTACATGACTGAAACGGCTGATCTTCTGGAAATCTTTTGGCTAAACCTAATCAAAAAGCTTATGAATGAGAACATAGGAGAATGGAGGTAAACCCTCTATTCCTCAGTTGAAACCTCTATTGAATTCACAGAGAGCTTTGCTGAGGTGAAAACTAGGCAAGAACCACTGTGCCTAGAACACACTCATTGGTGACCAAGATGTGATGTATGCCTGAATTTACTAGAATTTAAAAATCTCACTCAGCAAAGGATGCCTTTACTGTGCAACAACACTTGACCTATAGTATTTGTTTCTTACAAGCTAATCATAATTTTCATTTCTTGCCACACATACTTCTTGACCTGTCCTATTTATTGTCACAGAATCTATAAACTACCTGCTGTTTATACACTGTCATCTTGCCATTCCTCACCTTGCAGTAATTGAAGTCAATGGCAAGCCTTTACTGAACTCAAAAGGAAAAGGTCCTGAAAGGCCTAATTCAAAGCAGGATGCCACCTTAATTCAGTAAGCTTCGAACTGGACCCAGAAGGGATCTTAGCAGAATGAAGAAGTGGCAAGACGCAGACACATATCAAAACCACACTTGAGTGTTTGTCTTCCATCTGTAATCTTTTACATGAAAGGGATTACAAAGCAAGCTCTTTGCCCAGGTGCTGCACAGGATCTGAATGACTGAACAGGCATCTATAGGACAGCTGTTCACATTGACAGGGTTTCATGTCTTTCTGTAGAAGTCTGAAAAGGAACAAATATTTGAATTTGAGGCTTAACGGTAGTATTTCCTCATTTGGTTCCCGATTTTCCACTGTTGAAACCCCATCATTTTCAACTCCTATAGAGGAAAGAAGTTCTGCCTCTTGTTTCAGGACAAAATACCAACTTTCCCCATAAGAGAGCAAAAGATGAGAAGACTGAAAGACATGTTATCCATACACCTCCGACAAAACCTTGTCACAGAGCGTTACAGAGTCTGTGGTGGCTTCAGATTTTTTTGGAAGCACATCCAGATGATGCCAGCATATCTTGTTTTACATGAAACCCTGCATGTTTGCCTATGTTCATCAAATCTTAATGTGATGTGACCATTTTTGCTCTCCTTTATGTCATTCAGCCATCTTAGTGCCGCTGCCTTTGAGATGCCATAGCTGTATCGGACTATAATTTTGGCACAAATATATCTACAAACAGAGGGTCACTAGAAAGAGAAACCAAGTGCACGTAATACAGTGACTTCTGGATGCTAAAATCAGAGAAATCTCACCAAATGGCACTAATTTAGACAGAAGGCAACTTAAATAATGAAAACCATTCCCATATATACAAGTGCAATGTCAAACTTCCTCTAGCAAGAAAGCATACAATTGTAACATGCAATCGTCTGGAGATGACAGGAAACGGAAATAAAAAGATAAAAAATAATGAAGAAAATGGCCACTTTTGTCTGCAAAACCTGAAGAGAAATCTGGCCTGAGTGTCCAAAGTAGAATTTTCTCAAAAATTCGGAGTTGGTCAAATTCCCTTCAAACAAATCTATGACAGGGCACTGCTAAATCATGAGAAGAGTTTGGTCAATGGCAAGCACTCTTGCAGGTTTAACCATGTTCTATTTCTGCATTTATCTACCATGAAAAAGAATGATCAAATACTAATCACAGTTATAGGCAAAGACCCTAAGAGTCAGCATTTTATTTTTGCTCGATTCATACAATCCACCTTACTATGTTGACTTGTCTAGTTTTAGGAAAACATTAAGTATGTGTCTTACACCCTATAGGCAATTGCTTTTTTTCCTTTATGTCAAAAGAAAAAAAAAGAAAATGAGATAAGATTCCACTAACAAACACTTGGGTTTTCTCTCCTCTCAAATCTGTCTGCTGAGTAGGATGTGGGCTCTAAAAGAGGCAACACTAAAGACCGGGCAGTCTCCCAGCTCTAATGCATCGTGTCCCAGCCTCTGGTTCCACTAAATGCTCCTACTGCCTGTGTCTGGGAGGAAGAGAGCCCTGTTACAGACCAGATGCAGGACTAAGAAGCTGGCCTGTGACTCCTGCAGGCTTTGCAGCATAAGTGCGGGGGGTCGGGGGGGGGGTCTGATGGATGCTAGCTTGTACCAGAGGATCCTGGTGTGTAACATGGCCTCCCTGAACCTTTTTTTTTGGCACAACTTATGCCCATCTGCTTCCCCTCTGCTCCCTCTCCTGGAGAGGAACATATGACCCAGAACATGAATCTCAGAAGCAGTGTATGTATTTTCTAAAATATTCTGAATACCTTCTTTTTTCTCCTGTAGGCATTTATTCCAGTTACAAACCTGATATTGTGGCAGAATAAATAATTTTGCTACAAGAGGAAGTCCTTGCTTAAACAGTTAGGCAGCCCAC
This sequence comes from Coccyzus lansbergi, assembly GCA_033558105.1. Lineage (NCBI taxonomy): Eukaryota > Metazoa > Chordata > Aves > Cuculiformes > Coccyzidae > Coccyzus > Coccyzus lansbergi. The sequence goes on from JAUMJK010000470.1 coordinate 587,207, forward strand.
ATTGAAATACTAAAATAAATTAAAAAAATGTATATTGCACCTCAACAGTAATAGGTTTCTATTGTAAGAAAAAACTTCACCAAGATTCTGGGGTTTTTTGTCACTTCCATCATATTTTAATACTTACCTTATTCCAATGGTGTTGCATCCAATAGCAAATCAATAACAGAAGAAAATTAAAGCTACAGTTAAGCTTAACACGAATATCTAAACACTGAACATTTTTGCTCAAGTTCAAACTGGAGACAAGCTTCCACGATTTTTCTTATGTTAACTAGTACTTCTCATCACAAACACAACAGTGAAGTTCCTTAAGAAGACCTTTCTTTTAAATAGCAGTACCAACATCTGTGTGTACTGTCCCACTTCCCTAACAAGTATAAACTTTTCCACTGTAAGACATTTGCCAGCCTGTTTTAAGACAGTAGTACTGGAAGTTACCTAATTTCTGACTGAAGAGGTACAAATTTTACACATTTGTATGCATGCATGTGTTTGAAAATGTGTATATGTATGTAATATATACTTGTTTGTATACATATACATACATAAAATATATATGCGTGTGTGCATGCCCATACGTTTTAATATTTTAATACAGAATACTCTAATTCTTGATCGCAAAAAAGTATAAGAAAAGATACTGCAATCCTTGCCTAATGTAAAACCACGACAGACAGTGGCTCTTGATACTACTCTTGGATAACCTACCCAGGACAGCTTATGAGACAATGATAGACATGTATGTAATACCTGCAATAGGACAAGTAGCAATTCTGAAAGGTACGTTTCTCATAACCAAATGTGTTCCTCAGAAAAAAGTCGGTAGTGTTCTCTAAACTCCAATGAGAATACAGCTAATGTGAAGTCCATTAACGGTTACACAGATGTTTCTGATGATATGGAACAAAAGTGAAGTGTAGCAATTGTCTAAAATTAACTGAAGCCAACAGGATTCCTTCTGCTGATTTCAGTGGACTTTAGAATTGAATTGGCTGTATTCACATCATGATATGTACATCTTTAGATCATTCTCATTGATTCTTGCATGTCAGATACATGGTTCATGACTCCATTTTTTATTATCTTCACATTAAACATACTGTTTATCCTACCTTTGCTGCCACAGATGAGTTTGGTTTCTCCAGCAAGTCCCAGAGCTTCTTCCTTTTCTCTGGGCAGCAGGTATTATCAAACTCTTCCCCTTCTCTCTCTCGCATTGTCTCTGCTTCTCTCCTTAGCTCTTCATTCATCTGCTCTTTTTTTTGATGGTATCTTGCCTGGCAGCAAGATTCTAAATATATCTCATCAATCCCCCAATAATCGAGCTCCTGGCCAAAAGAAAGAGCACACATTTCTTCCATCATATGTAGTTTCCCTGTCCTGTAGAAATTCAAAATGGAAGTGAAAGCCCCTGGATGTCGATCAAAAAAATATTCATTTTCATTTAGATTATAGTCATCACATACTTCTAGCAGAGATTCATGAGTATTGCAGTCTCTGAGCTTTCCTAATCGTGTCCTTGGAAGTCTGTCCAAAGTCCTCCACAGCACTTCATGGTTGAGCCCACCAACATTTATTTTAACTCTCCGTGAGCAGGCTTTGCTCCTAATGATCTCCACTGGTTCTGGAGGCAGAGAAAGGGTAGACCTTGAAGATTTTTTGTTGATCCCTGGTGGAGCCTTTTCAGCCATTCTGAAAAAGGTGCAGCTGTAACACCAGAGTCTTTAGGAGAAAGCTCTTTAGGAGCTTGAAGACTACAAATATTTGGGCAGAGTCCTCTTCAGACAGACAGCTCCATTCCTGAAGCTAAGAAAGACAAAAAATTAGAATTTTGCAATGTACAATATATTCCCCAATCTCTCTCTGTCTGTCTCCTTCCATGCTTTCACATGCAGATGAAAAATTAATGATGGTAATTTGCTCTCTCTACAGTGAGACTCTTTTGTGGTAGTATACAGAACCACTGGAACAACTGGAACAGCTAAGAGCACTATGTTTAAGCAAACAAAAAATTCACTGAAATTTCAGCATTCATGAAAAACAACTGTGACAGCTTATACAGAGGACTTTGGAGTCCTTTTTTTTAGGAATATACCCAGTTTCTGATGAAGCCATGTTAGCTTAATCTGATTACTTACCAAGCAAGTCATGAAGCGTGCTAATGAAAAGATTGTAAGGATAACTATATGGAAAAAGCAAGAAACAGACTAGTTTTCACCTTATGAAAAAAAAAATATAAGAACCATGTTCTGAAACGGAATAAAACAATTAGAGTATATCAAATTCTCCTGTGCAACCAAACTACTTCCCTCCCTCTCCCAACTGAAATCTTGATTTGCTTTATTATGTGATGGCCAAACCTTACTCACCAAACTATTCAATCAACACCCTGACAAGTAAAATTTTCTAGCAGTTGACAGTACTGTTTTCTTTACAAACATGTCAAAAACACCTGAACTCTCCAGCAGCCAACTGAACAGTAATGTGTTATACAGGAAAGGACTGTGCATGCTATTCCCTGGCTCCTTGGAAAGGCTCTTCTCTGTCTCACCTGTTCAACTGTTAAGTTGCTGCAGGGACATGATTGCATGACAGCAATTGGCAGTCTCAGTTTTAATAAACTACAAGTGCATCCTCACTCACTGTGCCTAGCGCTTCAGTGAACTATGAAGTACAGCTGTTTGTCATCAGATTCATAAAATCAATATGAAACAGGAATGAAACCCACCCACCACCTGTACTACGGTCAATTAAATGATACAGTGCTTAAATAATAACCTAGCAATGGTATTATGGCTGAAAGGGAAGAATATTACGAATGCTTAAAAAAAATTCTCTTCCAAAGTAGGAAAGTCCCTCACAGTAATTTCCCTGAGTTGACATCTCTTCCTCTTGTTCTCTGTAAATCAAGATTTTGACTGTCTGGTCATCTTTTTTCGAAGTAAAACAACTCCAGCTTTAAAAAGCATTTGATATCAACAAGAATTTCATTCTCTCTGCAGAGTAAGCATGAAGGTTATGATGACAGGAATCGCTACCCATAAATACATTCAGGGGCAAACACCAGGGAGGTTGAAGAACTATTTGTACTATAGGACCATGATGTCACAAGAACAAATGGGTACAAACTCACTGTGAAAAAAGGTTAAAATCTGAAATGGAATCATAAAGACCAGTTCCTCTCCAGAGCAGTGAAGATCTAGAATAATTTTTTTACTAAAAGTACCAGGAAAAATAAAGAAATATTTCATCGTGTCATCTGAAATGCTTATGACAGGGTTGACTATGTAGTTAGTATTAAATCAAAATTACTAGACTTCATTATTTCTAAACCTTAAAAGTTCCTCCATCAACAAATAAAGTAATATTAAGGTTCAGTCATGTATGATACAGATAGCAACAAACTTCCATGTCCAAAAACACCAGGGAAAAGGAAAATACCCATCAAAGTACCATTTGCAGAGCTTTGTTTTTTGTTGTTGCATGCATAACTCACTGTATTGTTAACTCTCACAATGGCAACAGCCCCAAACACCATCCTGTCAGCAATTTCATTGTCAAATTGAACCTACTTCAAAAACACGAGCCAAAATATTGTGCCTTTTTCCATCCTGCCTACAGCACTGCACTGTGAAAATCTCTCCTGATCTTCCAGTGGAACCCAGAGCACCTCTGTGGCTATTTACATAAGGGTTTAAGCCTGTAACATTTACCTTCATTCATGAAAAAGATAATCTGATAACTTCACTTGCAAAGATAAATGTCATATCAAAATCAAGCCCTGACATCAGTAGGTTTACATAATATATATCTCTTTCTGTTATGTTTGTTTTGTGGCTTGCTTTTTTGCTTCTTCACTTTTGGTTGATTTTTAATTTGGTTTTACCCTCCTCCCCATTGCCTTAGATGCAAGTGGATGATGGAAGGACTTCTAAGAAGAGGGGGACTCACATCTTCACAAGGTCTCCTCACTTAAGCATCTCGTAGTTGTCTGCAGTGTGTTTATCAGCCTTCTGACAACCACATAAACACTAAGCAGTTATGGGAGGGTATTTCTCCACAGAGGCAATATTTACAATCTTTGTTTTAAAAAAACTACCTTAGACTTTAATGCATAATGATTTCTCTTCTTTTTTTTTTTAATATGCCTTCCTTAATATTAGAAATGCAGTAGAAATCAAGCCATTGATCTGATTAATCTCAGGTTAATCATATCTTTACTTGATTTTCTGATTACAGAAATAAAGATATGAAAGATTACAACTGTGTTAGCTTTTACACAGTGTAGTTGCCACACAGATTTGTTAAATGATGCAAAATACTCTCGCCCAGATTGGTCTAAAGCTGGTAAAGCGTTTACTGATTTATCAGTATAATTTTTGTTTGCATCTTCCTACTTGAGGGAACATGACTTTTTTAAAAAGCTTTAGAAATCATGGATAAACGTGGTGATACAGAAGCCAGCAGTAAAAAACCATTATTTAGTGTTCAGAAGACTCAATCCAAAATGCTATGTTTCTACATATGTACCAAGGGATGAACAATATGTAGCCCTCAAAAAAGATCAAAAATAAGTATTTTTCCAAATGAAGATTCTTGAAATGTGAGTGTTGTTTTTTACTTTTTACAGAGCTCCTTTCATTAAAATATTAAAAAGCAGCAGACTACATAACTTAAAATAAATCTTTTCACTTGCTTCTTAAGTCCCTTTCCTCATAACTTTTCTTTTCTGAGGATGATTTTTACATATTTCTTCCTGCACGGCTTTTCCCCAAGCCTGGACTACACAGCCTATATGTAACTGAGCCTTTAGAAAAATGTAATCAATAGCTTCCACTTTAACTACATAACATTTTTAACTCTATAATTCACCCCATGTACTTCACACAAAATCATCAGATCTTTCATTACAACAAGAAACACAAGTGAGGTTATGTTAACAATTAATTTAAAAAACCTTTCTGGATTTTATCTACTGCAATTAACTCATCAGACACTACAATTTTTGTCTGGAGAAGGTTTAAAATATTTCTCAGTTTAGTTCAGTGCCCTAGCCTTTTGGCTGTGTGCAACTCCACCACGCACTTTGCCCACTATGGGCTAGTGAGAAATGCAACTACCCTTTGGCCTACTGCTGACCAGCACTGCTTAGCAATCAATAGAGAAAGACGCAAATTCGAACCACAGATATACAGTAAGAGCTATTCCAGATAAAAGCTATTTTCCTTCCTTGCATTAATAAAATTATCGGAAAACACCTTAGTACTGAATAAAACACTTCCAAAACAAAGCCAATGCCTCACATTAAATAAAAGTCAAAACTGCAAAGACCACTATGCAAAAAGCTATAGAAAGCCAGAATGAAGGTGTCTGCCCAACACCATATCCATATAGTTTTAAGGGTCAGATTCCCCTGATACCAATCCCTTCTGGTTTAAGTGAATGGGTAATTATTTACCATTTCTTTTCACCTTTCTCATGCAGTATTTGGCCTCTAGTATTACTCAGCATGTCCTACGAGAAGCCCAATACCACATGCAAAGTGATGACTTTCCCTCAAGGAGCTCTCACTACCCTGCCTCAGTGCTTCCAGGGTATCCCATAGCTTCCCTTCTCAACATCACCAGGCCGCCATTATTACCATTGCTTTAAAATGGAGACATGAAGGTCACAGATGCCTGAAGTCTCCAATAATTTTGACTGCTCCAACTGAGATAGCTGCTTTTTTTCAAAGTCCTTAGTATTTTTATCCCATATGAAGGGCATGCCTCCCTGAACAGATTAAACCCAGGGAGAGGAACTCAGTTTTCTGGGCTCTCATGTTGCCAGAGCGTTGCCTACCACAGCACAATTAGGACTGTCAAAAAGTGACACAAAACTGAGAGGAGTGGCTGGTACACCAAAAGGCTGTGCTGCCATTCAATGAGACCTAGACAGGCTAGAGAGTCGGGCGGAGAAGAATCTAATTAAGTTCAACAAAGGCAAGCATTGGGAGGAATAATCCTCTGCACCAATAGAGGTTAGGGGCTGACCTGCTGGAAAGCAGCTCTTCAGAGAAGGACCTGGAAGTCCTGCTGGATAATAAGCTAAACATGAGCCAGCAATGGGCTCTTGTGGCCAAGAAGCACAATGGTATTCTAGGGTGCTTAAGAAGAGTGTGGATAAGCAGGTTGAGGGAGGTTTTCCTCCTCCTCTACTCTGCCCTAGTGCAGCCCCACTTGGAGTCCTGTGTCCACTTCTGGGCTCTCCAGCTCAAGGAAGACAAGGATCTACTGGAGAGAGTCCAGCAGAGGGCCACAAAGATGATGAGGGAACTGAAGCATCTCTTATGAGGAAAGGCTAAGAGAACTGGGTCTGTTTAGCCTGGAGAAGAGAAGGCTGAGAAGGGATATTATCAATGCTCATAAATATCTAAAGCATGGCTGTCAAGATGATGGGGCTCTTTCAGACTCTTTTCAGTGGTGCCCAGCAACAGGACAAGGGGCAACAGGCACAAACTGGGCAACAGAAGGTTCTGCCTGAACATGAGGAAAAATTTCTTTACTGTGAGGATGATAGAGCACTGGAACAGATTGCCCAGAGATGTTATGGGATATCCTTCTCTGGAGATATATAAAACCCACCTGGATGCATTGCTGTGCAACCTGCTGTAGGTGACTCTGCCTTAGCAGGGGTGTTGGACCAGATGATCTCCAGAGGTCCCTTCCAAACCGAGCCATTCTGTGATTCTGTGAAATAATCTGCAGGGGTGGCTGGAGAGTTAGCATGCTTCAGGGTCAGCTTTTAAGAAGTGTTTTGTCCACGGCCATCTGCTTTGGAGCCTAGGTGAGTTGAACCGCATGCACAAAGGTCACTGCGTCAGCTGGTCTGAGCAGCACTGGCCCCTTCCACGAACTGGCCCAGCTTACCCTGCATATGCAACACCTCGATTCAAAAAGATTCATGGCCATGTTACTTTTGCATGCCTTAGTCATAAACTTCCCTCCCAATCTTTGTCATACAAATTGTGCCAGAGAATGTGGAGATGCCACACTACATAAGCACTCTTCACCATTGGGACACGTCCTCATTGTGCACTTAAAGCAATAAAAGTATGTGATACATAAGAAAAGGCCCAGTAAAGGGAAGCAAACTGACTTTGTTCTGTCTTTTAAGACACTAACTTTCTCCATTTTTGTCTGATGCTCTTTGGTCAAAACTTTTCATGTTGTTTGCAAGGAAAAATTGTATTAATTCATTTCTTTGCTTTGCAAACCAAAGAAAGACGTTTTTCAGCATTTGTTGGAAATCTGTCTTGAACATTTTTCAAACAAAATCTAGATTCTTGATTCTAAATGTACTGATACTTGATTTTTTTTTTAGACGTTAAGAAAGCTCTGTATCAAAATGAGACATTTCAAAATTATTAAACAATATAATCTGGATGATCCCATTCAATGTATTTTATTTCAGGTCTGGAAAAATCTACAATTAATGAGTTTTTTTCTTTTTTTTCCAGGCAAAACACCTCACTGAAAAACAGGAAAATCTGGGGAGATAATTGTTGCACTGACTAGTCTGGCTACTAAATATGACATGTTACAGCGTGATGAAAGTCAGATCTGCAGATTTGTAACAATTTCTGCAAAATTCTAGCTTTAGCTTTTCGTAAGCATAATGTCACAGGAAGTTCAGATTGGACATTACGAAAAGGTTCTTCAGTGAGAGGGTGGTGGTCAGGGCACCAGACCCATCAGAGTTCAAGGAGTGCCTGGTCGATGCTCTTTCTTGTATGGTTCAGGTTTTAGGTTTGGGTAATCCTGCAAGAAGCAAGGAGTTGGACTTTATGATCTTTATGAATGTCCTCCAGTTGGAGAGACTATGTGATTCTAAAATCCTCAGAATGCCTGTGCCCACCTTAACATCTGACTCTTAGAACCACTGACCCATCAGATATCAAGTTAATCAAGAAACTACAGAGCAAGTTATTTGCGACAAACAAATACATTTCTACTGAGCAAGCAAATTATTAGAACTTTATATGTCACCATGTTTTACTGTCTGATTCTAATTTTTATAACTTCTGCTTTGCTCTAATATCTCTGCTACCACACCTCAGCTCTTCGTGCCTCTTCATTTCAAAATATTAAGACCTGCAGTTTCTTAAGGGTGAACTCTGGGATATTTATTAACAACATTTTCCCTTAATTTAAGTTTTAACAAAAATGTCTGTGATGAGTGCTAGAAGTTTGAAGATAAACACCTTGCTCAAATGAGATGCTTGTTATTTTCATTTCCCATCTTTACAGAAGTTACACCTCATACAGTTAAGGATTGGCAAGCTGAAGCCAGGAATTGTCAAGAAATATGTCAAAGTATTCCTGAGCATCATGTGTAACTCTCAGATTCATAACCCTATGCAGGAAAATACGTATGCATATATTCACAGGAAAGAAGCAGTTGTCCAAACTACCAGTGACAGTACTTGAGCTCAAGTTCTCAGAGTGAAGCTGATGAAATCACTTGAAGCCACATGGCCTAAATGGGCAAAGACAGAGCCTGAGTCCGTCTCCCATGTCTGGCTCATGACAGACCACAACCATAGTCAGAGCCATTAGTGGTGAGTGGTGGAGACTGTAAGAGACTGTTAATACTTCCATTAACGCCAGCCAAATCACATCCGTAGCCTTGAGAGCTCTGCTTGCAGCTATGGATTTGTTGGTCTATGGAAAGTAAGATCGTGATTTGAGAATAAATTGTGTAAAACCAGTCCTTAGAGCATTACCTTCGCTAAAACAATGGCTACTTTGATCTAAAATGATTATTTCTATTTCACAACAAACCTCACAGAGGATTTATTTCTAGTATGTGACAAAATTAAGTATTGGTTGCATAAAGTCTCAGAGACCTGCAGGAAACACTCAAGAAAAATGAGGTCTTTTATAGACAAACTTTTCAAATTGACTATATCAGTCTGTCTGCTAACTCCCTGTTCTCACCATCTGAAGCACAGAAGTGTCTTTTAGATGGATGAGCTGAACTTCACCAAGGAACAGCAGAGGTTTTGTATATTCCCTAAGAGCCTTGGGTAAGAAAAGCCAGACAGAAATAGGTCTGGAGACAGAAGACAGAAAATGAGGGAGGTTATAACTGATAAAATGTTTGCAAAATCTTGCAGTCACACAAGCTTGGCAGTTCTGGCTTATCTGTGTTTTCTAACTACCTCTACAGCACTTACAATTACTTACTGGAGCTATTGCTCAAGATAAAGTTTTGTGGGTGGGCCCTAGACTCCACTACAGGTGATGTGGACAACTTTACACTAAAAGGCTGAATGCTCCTGGCAGCATTCAGAGTAATTTTACCTCAAGACTCATACAGAACTCAGGACCTGAGTGGCCTTTTTGAGTAGGATCTCACTGCAACCTGAGCTGCGATTCAACTCTCTGACTGCAATGTCTCAAGACAGCAATGAATGTGGCTTTGCAGTCCATCCCAGAACTGAATGAAGATGGCACCAGCTTTACTTCAGATCAGCTCTGGATTTCTGTCTTTCCTTATTATCAGTGTTCTGCTGTTGGTGCTTGTGACAAGTGTGTCCATATGTTCCATACAAAACAACACTGATGCTGTCCTGCTCAGTTTACATAAACAGTTGCATTTCCATTGCAGCTCAGGTTGAAGCATCTCTTGTTTAGTATGTAATTGCCTGTGGTGTCCGCACTTTGCTATTTATGTTTACAATTGGTTGCTAAGGGCTCGGTTATTGCTTTCACCAAAGACACTGTCTTTCATTGCATATTTAGCCTTCTCTGGAAATTTCAGAAGTGGTGAGCTGTCACAGAGAAGTACAAGGCCGCATGGCTGATAATTTTCTTTAATTTAAAGCAACCACATACTACAGAAATGTGATTATGCAAGATCCTCATTTCAGGGCTAAAACAGACTACGTATTTATATCCTGGTTAGCACCCTTGATCCACAGTTTAGATTTGTGCTTCCATAGAATTCTGTGAGAATGTACATATATGTGTATATGTATATATATATGGTACCATAATAACAGTAAATACATTATATTAATATGTTAGAGCTTTAAATTGCTATTTATTCATCCACTACTTGATTTTTTTTTAATTTTTAATTGCATTAGAGTACATTAATATGATGTAAGAGTTTCTCATTAGTTCCTTGAAGAGGTACTATTGTAACCAGTTGTCCTAAAACAACTAGTTTAAGGACTTTTCTAAACATATTCTCTTCTATAACCTTCCCATCTTCCACTGCTCCCTACCAATAACATTGCTACCAACTAGGCGAAAGCACTTAAGAACTTCACAGATGTCTTTTTGTTCTCTTGAACAAAAAGCTGCACAGTGTAGTACTGAATAATGATTACAGGTTTCTAGGCAGGGAAATAGTCCACAATACATATTATACTATATACACAGAGAATGATGTCTGAAGCAATGAGGCACATTGAAAAGGGCCAGATCTTAGCCCTTTTCCAGTGAAACTGCATCTAAAACTCCACTGTGGCACTTTATCTAGATTTTTAGTATAATGTGTGAAATTCCTAATAGAGGATAAACATGTAACCCCACCATCCTAGATCTACAATTAAGGAAAGGATGGCCATATTCTTAAATTACTTCTTTGGAAATGAAAACATTTGTGTTCAATTATTGCCTCTGTCAAGTTTCATTTTGAACTCTTTCTAACTGGACTGTTCAATGATAAATTTCAGCCCAGGTTTGATTCTGCACCATTCCACCCTTTAATATTTTGATGTCTTAAACTATAGAATGTCTCTAAAAGAACCCCAACTTACCATTATAAATTGTCACATGGGGCCTATGACAACCTGTCATCTTCTTTTACCCATCTGAGAGGAGAAGTCATTCAGAAAGCATAAAAATTTGATTCCCAAACATGTCGAAGGTGTTTTGGTTCCACATCCTGCACAAAGGCACAGCTGTTTTGGGGACTGGGTAAGGAAGTGTCCTTCCTAGGAGCTCCAGCTGAACACTGAGAAGAAGCTACGCTTCGTTCTTATAGTGATTATTAGTCCTGCCACAAGTGGAGACAGAGTAAGGTTTGAAAAGCAGAAAGTCAAGCCTAAAGGCAGCTGATACCAAGAGAACTGATATTTTTGACCCTCACATTGATTTGATATTAGAAAAAAATGAGGGTTCACTATCATGCACAGCCCTATGCTACTGTTGCTGTAATTCTGAAATCAAGACAGGCTAAAAGGAAAATTTTTATAGAACTACCACTATACATTAATTTATTTACATCCATTAGGTCCAAATGTATTTTTAAAAGCCACAGCATCCTTTTCAGAACCGTGCTTCATCAGAGCCATTAGTTCAGGGTTTCTAATATTAAACATGCAAGACCCAAGTTCAAAGAAGAGGATGGGAACATCTAAAGCAGGATCAACACTATACTTCACAGTCTGAAAGATGATATTCTGAACTTCCATCCAGGCCCACTGCATGCCCAGCATCAAAAGGGACACAACTTGCCCACATAGCATTTTAAGCCTGGAAAACTCCTCTTATAAGAGGCATGTAAAACAGTCCTTCAGAAGAACTGAACAAGGTCCACTCTTTACAAAATACACCTTGATCCAATTACACCAAATACACCATTGGTGTAATTGCCTGGTCAGTAAGCATTCATACAGATATCACATTCTTCCACAGGGACTCAAACCTGTGGTTTACATTTTGCAGGCTACTGCTGCTACCAGTCATTTTCAGGATGGCTGCAGGGATGGATGGAGATCACCTTCTCTGTTCTTGCTGAGTAAGAATGAGCCAGCTTGCACTCGAAAGGCAACAGGTGCAAATCTGGAGCCTACTGGTACAAACAAACCTTTTGCTGAGGGGAATCTTGGACTACAAGAGGTGAAATACTTGGTTGCATCACTTTAATATAAGAACGGCCTCAAAGGTTGAATTCCTACTTTTGGATGAGTACCCTAACCACAAGGCTACTGAATAAAAGCCAAGCATTTTTGCTTCTACAAGGTGATCTATAAATATGTCCACATTTTCAGAACAGCCAAACATTCTCAACCCTTCTTTAGTTCAAAGAGGGCAGAGGATAGCAGCACTGCTAATGCTACTTAGAGACTAAATAGAGACTAAAGTAACTATCACTAGCCAGTCCTGTCCTGAATATAAACGCGAGCACAAGGCCTACACAGTTAAGAAGTTTATTCTATGTCAGTAACAACAAGAATGAAGAAAGCATGAAATGAAAATATTCTAGAAGGCAAGAACTTCTAGATGGCACTGCTGTCAAGGTAGATCAACTTTCTGCGCTATTCATCTCAGCAACCACTGAATGAGCACATACAATAATGTCATTCATAGCTTTGTGACTTCAAGGCTAATTACTCCAGCTCACTGTTTTAAGTCTGCTTAAATACATTAAAGGGTTTCTTCTAGCTGCTGCAATCTGCCAGCACTTTCAGCTCAAACTGTCCCAGGATCTTTCAGATACATTTTACAGTAAATGTATGGCCATAAATTATAGCAGGATTTTTCAGTCATCTAGGAGAACATCCAGTTGAGGCGAGGTCATCAGCCTCTTAGGGAAATCAAACCCTCACACCTTAAGAGAGCAAAAGATACAACTGGAAGCTCTGTAAAAAGGGGCATTATTTTGAGTTGTTGAGTTTGGTTATGATTTTTACTTCTTCCTGTTTAAAATATAGCTAATTTTCTAAAAGTTAACTATTGATGAGGCACGGAGAAAAACTATTTTATTAATTGCCTTGAAATGTCTTAAGAACACTCAGAGGCAAATGTATTTTGTATTTGGACTGTACTGCCATAACTGATTTCTATTTCTTAACTTGTTAGGCAATCAGGGAGAGAAGCTCATCTCCAGTGTCATCAAAGAAGATTACATTTGAGAGCTTTGTTCAGTTAATTATCAGCACAGCTTTGCATTAATTTCCTTGTTACATGGTTTTACCTAAAGAACTGATGTTTATTTTCTAACACGCTAATACTCAAAGATGATGGCAGCATGAAGGATACCCTGCAATTGCAAGCATAACTTCCGAGAGAGAAGCACTGACCAGCATAGAGCCTTCTCCTGTATCGTGTGCCAGTGCTGTGGAAAGAGAACTGCTCAGTCTCTCCATCTAGACCCAGACCACAGCTGCCCTCATGCAATTTCACAGTGTACCGCTGCCCCCCATTCTCTCATTATAGGAGGTAAATTGGTAATTGCCATTGTTCCTTGTAAAGACTACAATTGTTGCTTATCACAGCCTACTCCTCACTACCCAGAGCTGCATTATGCCAGTGTGACATACATTATTTATTAGCTAATAGATTGTTAGTTCTGACTCTCCTGCTGCTGCCAGCAGTGATGATACTGACTACATTTTATAGTCATCCAGAGGAAGAACAGGGCTGTATAGAAGCCAGACACCTAAGTCACAGCTGATCTGACATTATGGCTAAATATAGATTTCTTGCACTAGAAACAAATAAACTAAAAATCTCACAAATTTTAGCAGCCTATGACTTTTCCATTACCATTTCCATATTATTCATATAATCACCATAATCCACAAACAACTACGTTCAAAATAATGCTGATCACTTACTGATTGTGCAGTTAACATCATCATACTTTTCATGCTGACGAAAAAAAGTAACTCCTCAGTTTAAAAACTCCTAAGTCTATTCAAGTCCCCCAGCCTTGTAAAAAAGCAAAGTATCATACCGCAAAACACATGAAACTTCAGGACGATGATGTGTAAATTGCACTGCAGTTTCTGCATGCTTTATAGTAAGCACCAGGAAAGACAAAAAGCAGAATAGCCTTCCTGCTTTAATGGAGAATACAGGCAAGTTAAGCTTAATAGGTTTTAAATATCTTGAGTGATACATATTATAGCTAACACATTTATGATATTTAGTGGTCTAGGAAGCTGCACTGGGACTGTCTTTACACTTTCAGCCAGCCAAGAAAAGAAACTTCCAAGATACAGTCAATAAAAAGTTTAATTCTTCAGCTTCTCTTTTTATAATTTATCATACGATTTAATATATATGCATTTTATTTAGATTGAATTTGAGCATCACTAAGCAATCTATCATGGAACACAATGTTATATCTAAAACTGCAAAATACTTGAGAAAAACTTAAAAATAAGTGAATTCTTTCCAAGTCCCTTCCATATAGGTAGAGAATTATAGGTAAATAAACATACGAAAATATAGGATTGCACAAAAATGTACAACAGAAAAAAAAATCTAGTCTATAATGTCCCAAGCAATTTATTTTCACAGTACCCCGTAGAACACTGTATGTCTTGGTCATCTCTGCAATTAAAATTCGGAAATTTTATTTTTATTTATAGTTAAAATCACTCTTAGGAAGTAGGCACTCACTTCTACCTGCTACAACACAAGTTAAAACAACATGTCCCAAATATTTATGATAAAATCCAAGAAATTAATACCCAGTGCCACCCTCTCAGCAATAAGCACAAGAGAAATACGCCTGTTACTTGCGAGAAATAAAAAGTATTTTCTCTTAAGATGCTTACTTCCTAGTGACAGTAGAAACAGCACAATCCAACCCAAAAAAGTAAACAGCTGCCTCCATGCATCCAAGTTTAAAATACTCAGACATCCATTAGGTAAAAAAACATTATTTCTAAAACCAAAAAAATCTCCTGTAGTAATACTATAAAAAAGGGAAAGTCCTTTCAGAGGTCATTGTTACTTAATTCCAGGAGCTGTGAGCATACTGTTGCTGAGTTGGAAGGTATTATGCAATAACGTGAGTTAATAGAAATGACCCCTGAAAACACACACACACAAAAAATCATTTTTCAAATGCACGTCTGTCTACTCTGATGATGCTGAAGTGAAGTGGTTTGCAACTTTAAGTGCTTCCCATTCTGGCTCCCAGCTTTCCCTCCGGGGCTGTGCCTGTTGGAAGCAGCAGGTCTGTACTCTGGCAAAGCAAATGCCTTCAGAGGGGTTTACAGTGGGATCCCACACTACTGCAGTCTCTGCCCCCTTCACCAGATACCTCATCTTTCATTCACTAAGACTCATTTCCTCTAGACCATGCAGACTTGAGACTAGACAGCTGTTCCGCTACATGTTGTTTATATAAGAACAACATACAGAGTAAAACACTGACTGAAATGTCCCCCAGCAGGTAGCTTTAAATATAGTAGCACCATAAAAAGTACCTGTGTATGCAGTGACATGAAGCTCAAGGAAGTCACATAAGAGTAAGATTTTCTTCTACAAGTCTCAGTAGCAAGCTGTTTGGCAAAATCCCAAATGTTGGCAAGAAAGCTACTGCAAACCTCGGCTCCTCACCCTGCCTTGAATGGCAAGTCAGAATTTGCCTATTAACTTTCACTTAGAAAATGAGACTGAGCATGAATAAATAAATATATATGATATGACATTTTCACAGCAATGGGACTTTTCAAAATGCTGAAGCCAGTGGAAATGCTCAGACTGAAGTATGCTGCTCCAAACAACACTTCTCCCTCATCTCCACTTGAAGATGTTTTCATTTTTACTGTCTGCCTATGTGTGAATGAGGCCAGCCTGCTGAGCTCCAGTGGCAGTGTCCAGCTGTGAAAGAAGTAGGCGAGAGCAATTTGAATGCTGTTGTGGAAGCTGCCTGTGGAAAGCATCATTTTTCTTAAAAAAAAACCAAACCCACAACAAAATCACAACAAGGCAGTTGCAATTTCCAGTGAGGCTTAGGGAGGAGATAGCTTATCAGTTGTTTGAATGGAAAAGACAGCGATTGTAAGCACGGGATGAACCCTTTTGTGTACTGTACCTCCTCTCTTTGGCAAAGATTTCCAGTACATCTTAAGTGATCACAGAGCAAACAAATCTCCCAAGCAGAATGTACTGATTTAATCTGTTACCCTAAAAGTTTCCAGTAGAACTACCTGTGTGGATGATGATAGCGCTCCAGGCTTGGTAGGGTGTTTAGTTTCTCAGGGTTTGCCCAGCCTCGAAGGCTCAGTGGTAGCTCTTCAGTAATGGAGACAACTCACCAGCTGAGCAAACTTGAACTCTTAGCGTTTTTAAAGCAAAACTTCAGCACACGGGCTTTTCCCACTCCCAAGTCTGTCCAGTCTCACTGCTGTTCTTCCTCATCTAAACCAATCCTGGCAGCTTTTCAGAGCCACAGGATGGGGTCACTGAAATCCTTCACTTAGGTGTCCTTTTAATAGTAAGGTCTTGATGACAGTGCATTTGCAAAGGAACGTTGCTTCCACCTGATGCTATTGACACTTCATTTTTTACACAAACATTTAAAAAGTGACAATTTTGGCAATGATGCCAATGACGGTCTCATCTGTAATGAATTAAAATGTCCGAGAAATTACAAATATACTGCTTATTTATATCTTAATCATTATGTAACTTGAGTTGAATGAAGTCCAAGACGTCCTATAAATATGGGCAGTACACGCATAGGGTATAAACTAAGATGTGCCTTCACCCGGGGAGTGAAATTCTGAGAGAAGAAACGTACTGAATGGTTTGTAGAAACCCGTTTATAACGACACTAGGGTTTAAATCTAGCAGACAGACAGCTTGCTACATATCTACAGAAAGCACATATGCCAGCGTGTTTCACACTCGCACAATGCCACAGTTCTTCTCTGGCAGGGGGGATTTTCATTCCTGGGCACACGGGGGAATCTAAACGGCAGCCACCGACCGACAGCACCGAAGGGCTGGATCATCAGGTTCCCACAAGCGGTATCAGAGCATCGGAAACAAACCGACGAGCCTTTATCTCTGAAGCTCAACCGCGGCAGGAGGGAGACTACTACGAAATGTCATTACCCCCTTCTCTTAAGAAGCTTTCAAGGAATAAAAATATAAATAAAAAAAATAAATAAATAAAAATGCGAGGCACGGTTTCCCCAGCGCTCCTGCCTTCCACCCCCCACAGCACAGCCCCGAGCAGCCGGGGAGACCCCCGGATCCCCAGGGGCGATCCCAGCAACGGGGCGTGCCGGGGCCACAGCCGCCGAGGGCTCGGTCTCAAAAGACAAAATAAAGCAATAAATATAGATGCGCACAGAAATGAAGGCAAGAGGCAGCCCTCGGCGGAGGAAGGAGGGATGCCCGTGCGCTTACCTCGCTCGGCGGGCGCCCGGGGCGCCGCCGGGGGCTGGAGGAGGGATTCCCCGGCGCTGGCAGGGGCTGCTCGGGCTTCCCCGGGCGCTGCGCGGCCGCCGAAGGCACGGCGAGGGGTTTGTTTTGGTCGCTTCTCGCCGGGGAGGGTTGTGCTCTACATTCCCGGCTCCACATCACCGCCCACCCCGGCACGGAGAGGACTGGGGGTGGAAGCGCCGCGGAGAAGGCATCTCCCTCCCGCCCCCGGAGACGGAGCCGCCGAGCGAGCAGCGCGGCCAGCGGCCGGGGCGGCGGGGAGAGGAGAGGAGAGGAGAGGAGAAGAGAGGAGAGGAAGAGGACGGGAGGAGGGGGGCGGTGTGAGAAAAGCCGAGCCCGCGCTGCCCTCGCCTTCGCCGTAATCCCCGGCCGCATGCGAGCGCCGGCGCGGCCGCCCGTGTCTGCGGCTGTGCGGCCGGCGGGGGGGTCGGCGGCTCCCGGCCGGGGCGCCCCTAGCCCGCACGGGCCCCCCCCCTCCCGCGGGGACACCCCGCACCCCTGCCCGCACACACCTGTGCGGGCGCAGAGGCTCCGGCCGTGCCGCAGGCGGGGATGCACACGCAGTCGTGAGCTTGCATGCACACACATGTCTGGGTACAGAGACTCTGTCAGATGCCACAGGCAGGGGGGACACACGCACTCGTGCATGTACATGCACACACACACACACATGTCTGTCTGGGTACAGAGACTCTGTCAGATGCCACAGGCAGGGGAGACACACGCACTCGTGCGTGTACATGCACACACACACACACACACACACATGTCTGTCTGGGTACAGAGACTCTGTCAGATGCCACAGGCAGGGGAGACACACGCACTCATGCGTGTACATGCACACACACACATGTCTGTCTGGGTACAGAGACTCTGTCAGATGCCACAGGCAGGGGAGACACACGCACTCGTGCGTGCACATGCACACACACACACACACGCCTGTCCAGGTACAGAGGCTCTATCAGATGCCACAGACGGGATTCGTTCGCACAACCCTCTCCAGGCAAGGGATGCACACACACACATGCCTGTGCAGACACAGAGACCTTATCAAATGCCACAGGCAGGGGATGCACACACACTAGTGTACATTCATGCACGCACACATGCCTGCCTGAGTGCAAAAGCTCTATCAAGTGCCACAGGCTGGGAATGCACACACACACACACCCCTACACCTGTAGACAGTACGAAATGCCACAGGCAGGGGAGACACATGCACTCATGTACATGCACGTGCACACAAGCCTCATAGAACCCACACTGATACCCTCTCCAGGCAGGGGATGCACACACACACAAAAAACCCCATGCCTGCCTGTCCAGACATAGAGACATTACCAAATGCCACAGGCCAGGGATGCACACACACTTGTGTACATGTATGCACACATGTGTCTGTCTGGATACAGAGACCTTATCAAGTGCCACAAGCAGGGGATGTACACACAGTAGTGTACATTCATGCATACACATGCCTGCCTGGGTGCAAAGGCTCTATCAAGTGCCACGGGCTGGGAATGTACACGCACTTGTGGACATGCATGCATGCACACCCCCCCCCCCCTACACCTGTCTGGGCACCTAGACAGTACGAAATGCCACAGGCAGGGTACACGCATGCACTCATGTACATGCACGTGCACACAAGCCTCACAGAACCCACAGTGACACCCTCTCCAGGCAGGGGATGCACACACACAAACACAAAACCCCATGCGTGCCTGTCCAGACATAGAGACCTTATCAAATGCCATGGGCCAGGGATTTACACACACTTAGAATCATAGAGTCAGCAGGTTGGAAGAGACCCATCGGATCATTGAGTCCAACTATTCCTATCAAACACTAAACCATGTCCCTCACACTTGTGTACATGTACGCACACACGTGTCTGTCTGGGTACAGAGACCTTATCAAATGCCATAGGCAGGGGATGCACACACACTCATGCACATGCATGCACACAATTACCCACACTGACACCCCCTCCAGTCAAGGGATGCACACACACACGTGCACGTGCACACAACCTGCATTACCCCACTAGACAGGGTAGCCCCCTCTCAGACAAAGGTACAGCCACATTAACAGTCCCATGAAGGGAATAAGTACACTTGCTAATGCTCCCCACACACCTCCCTACTCACACACCTCCTTCCCAGACAGGGAATGTGCGCACACACACAGAGGCACACATGCACACACTTCCATTTACGTCCCCAACAACACCCCCCCTCCCATTTGTGGTCAATGGTACATTGACAACACCCTCCCTCCTATCTATTCCTTATTTTCCTCTCCCTCTCTTCCTTTTCCTCTCCGTCTCCCTTCCCTTTTCCTCTTCCTTTTCCTAGTCCAGGGAGAGCACAGGTATACACCACATAACACAAGCAAGTGTTCCCCAAATGCAGCTGACAAGCTGACAACCCAAGCCCAGCTTTGCTGTTGGTGCACTGGAAGCCTGCTGAGCGCCAAACCCCATGGCAAAGGTGCAGTGCCCACAGTCAGGACCCCCACATGGAGTGGGAACTCACATCCTTTTGTCATCAGGTCTTGATGGGGTAGCAGACTGCTGTCAAGGCTTCTGCAACTCCTACTACCTCTTCCTCCCTCCTATAGAGTTTAATAGCTATTCTTTATTGCTTTTTAATGGAAAGTCCTTTATCATTCCCAATAATGGGAGGAAGAGTCTCTCTCATTCAGTGATGTCTCTCTCTATTTCAGGTATTGGATTAGAAAGTTGTTATTTTCAAGCTCTCCTCTTTTTCTTGGGTTTCATAACAGTTCCTCTATAGCTTTGCCCCTGGCATTGTGTTTCTCAGGCTCCATCTCATCCTATAGCTCTGAGATTCTGCATTCAGTGTTGCACATTTCATTGCTGGGATGAAGTCTTTCCACCACAATGTTTACCGGCTTCCCCCCCCTTTTTTTTTAATTCAAAAATCTCCTAATTCTTTTGAAAGCCATCCAAGAAAAAGATTGGTCAGTATTGCAACCATGATTTCAATTACAACCAACTAAAAATTAGGTTAAACTTTGAGTGCTCATTTACTGTGTTCATTTCCCCTTTTGATGTACTTCCTTGCCCACTGAAGGGGGAATATACAGTTGTGTGATTTTTAGACAAGATCAACCATCTTCTCTTGGCCTGTCTTCTGAAGTTTCCTGAAAGGGTGCTCCTAATTGTGGAACTCCTAATTGGTGTGGATTTTAAGGTTAGTTTTCTTTGGAAAAAATGATTTATGTTGAACCCTCCAATGGAATGCACTTTGTCTGAAATCTGGACGTCTGCAACATTGACATCCGTGCCTGTGCTACTTGGCTTACTCAACACTTATGGTCAATCAGGGGAATACTCTTCCATGTCTTAGATAAGATAAACAAAGCTCCATAGCTACCCATTCCTCTCCCCATCTATTCTCCAATTGAAATGTTGGTATATATATTCCATATATTCCAATCCCTGTGTGTGCATCTCCTTCCTAATTTTTTAATAGGCTGATCGTACTCAGCTGAGTGTGAGAGGTAGGTAAAACTCTCAAAGACAATTAGATTTCTACATATCCAAGAAAAATAAATTAGTTGGAAGAAGATGCTTTATATGTATCCCTTTGTGCCCAGAGCATGGCAAAGGTAGTATTAGGACTTCATGTGTTGTTACATATTCCAAAGTCTACAACTATATTTGTATATATGTACATGTCACGTCAATGAGAAAAGCTCAACTGGACTTTGTGCTTTCTTAGCCGTTGCAGTCAGTAAAGGCTACAAGACAGAGCTGTAGCAAACCAGTTAATTCAGATGCTCATGAAATTGTAGGTCCTTGGGAGCTCCACTGCTTTTCATGATGTAGTGAGTGGTTTTGCAGGCTGTAAGTGTTTTTCAGAAGCAACCTATGTTTTTGTGAGATCTTACTATTTGATTTTTAGGTATTTTTTATGTAAGGGAGGCTCTCTTAGTTCTCTCTCGTACACAGCCCCCCAGACAGTGATAGGAATTACTTATTGGGAAAACTGACAGGAAGAACAGCCAGTAGATGAGTTCCTGCAGTTCTCCAGTTATGCTGGTGTGCATGCTGTGTAGACATTGCTACAGAACAAGCAACTGGTCTGCTTTCAAAAAGGAAGAATTATTCTGAGTGCATGTGTCATGGTTTAACCCCAGCCTGGCCGATTTCAGCTGCTAAAATAAAAAAGTTGGTCTCCCAATTATCTTCCCCACAAACCCCCAGGGAAAGGGGAAAGGGAAGTAAGAGGAAAAAATATACATGGGTTGGAAACAAAACTAAACCAGTTTTATTAAATAACAATAATAACAATAGTAGTAATAAAAATATGCAAACATATGAAATTGTGCCTCCCCCCCTCCCCACCCCGATGACTATACATCACCACAAAACCTGCAGAGAAAACTAGGGAAGGGGTCAGCAGCAGGAGAGAGCTGGAACTGGGAACAGGATTCAGGAATGCAGATCCAGGGCAAACAGACAGGCAAGGTACTCACTGGATGTCCGCTCTCACAGCACAGAGAGAGATACACAACCTCAGGACCTCTCAACTTTACACCAAGGATGATATAAACGGCATAAATGGGGTGGAATACTCTGTTGGTCTGTTTGGGGGTCACTTGTCCTGTCCACCCCTCCCTGCAGGTGTGTCCCTTCATCTTTGGCTTAGGGCATTGACTAGCTCAAAGATGGCTTTGGTTACTATAGGAATAAGTATAAGTATTGGCCTTTCTGCACAGCAGTGCCCCATGTTATCACTTCTGGAGACAAACACTGTCTGAAAAAACATGCAAGTTAACTTTCAGAAAATTAATTTATTAAATATGACTTGGTTGTAGTTAAAAAACTGATTCTACTTTAGCTCAAACCATAATGCCATGGTAAAGTATTTTTATTCTAGGAAAGAATTTTTACACAAAGAAAGAGGTACACTGTCACACCTTGATAGCTGCTTACTTCCTTGTATCTACACTATTCAATTTTCCTTCATAAACAAAATGCGAACTGTTCTTGGCTGGCTCCTTTTCTAGGCTTAAGGGTTTCCTGTTCACAAACACTCATCTTCTGCTCTTACACCTATGTGCTTGGAAGTTGAAGGGAAACCTTTGTGGTTCCTCTTTTTACCAGAAAAAAAAAATCAAAATGTTTGACCATGCTGATGACCAATGCCTTGCAGACTGTGTGGGAAAGATTTACTTCAGAGGAGTTCTGTTTCCATTGGTCAGATAAGAGGAAGAAAGACACAGCTTGAATGAAAACTCTTTCCTACGAGTTTTCTGTTGCAGGAGCTGTCTCCCTTGTTACGGCTGTGTCCCTAAGGGCACCTTTCATCAAAGACCTTTCACCTTTCACCAGACTCATAAACATGATGTACCTCTTTCTTCTAACTTCATGCGTGGTTTGCGTAGATATGTCTACTGGGTTTCTGTGAGGTGGTATCCCCAAATGCTGAGAGGGAGGGGGAGGTGGTGAGGGTAGGTGAGGCTAGGGGGAGGCTAGGGGGCTAGGGGAGGCTAGGGGAGAGGAGGGGAGAGAAGGGGAGAGGAGGGGAGAGGATTGAGTGAGATGGCAGATTCTTGGAAAGGCATAGTTAAATCTTGATATGCAGCACAAAAACCATTCCAAATCACAATCTAACTGTTGCAAAACTGAAATTGTCTTCGCTGATGACTGTCTTGACCATGCTAGTGAATTTGTGTGACCCATACATTTGTTTCCTTTTGAAGAAAGAAGAGTGGATTTGTTTTTGTTAGGGCCCTGAAGGCACTACCAGGGCTACTAGTCCTACCCAGCCTCCCTTGGGAGCTCTCCCAACCCCTAGTCATAGCCCAGCACCCCATTTAGCTCAGCTCAGGGCTGACAGTCCCTACCTCAACAACACTAGAGACATTCCCTTGTGGAGAAGGGAATCATCCTCTTATGGGCTGGTTTCATGGCTGGTCTTTACTTGTAGGGGCAAGTATTATAATAATTACCTGCACCAGGAGGACTCCTGTTATCAGCATTGAAGTTCACCTGCCTGTCTGAATAAATAGTTGATACTTTTCCTGAATATAAACATCTTAATGACTGCAATGCCAAAGTGTAATGTCAGGAGATCTGGAAATGTCTCCTGATTTCACAGGGATGACTCCAACAAACGGTGAAAAGAAAATGGTTCTGTTCTAGGTGAAGAGCAAACCCCATCTAAGTGTCCTTTCTGTCACCCAAAACTTCCAGATAAAAACAAGTCAAACAAAAGCAGCTTCTTGGCTAAGTCTAATATTCTCTTAAAATAAATCACATTGGAAATAGCATCTGGCAATAGCATAGCCCACCAGAGTTTAGATCAAGTCTGGTCTGGATTAGGGACTTCCTGAATCATGAAATAGCTTTCCATGCTTACCAACGAGTGGTTTGGGGTGGTTTTCTCCCTCTTTTTCAGGCTTTGGTTTTCTTTTATCAGATTTCTTCAACTCATGAGAGTATGTTTTGTATTCCTCTTGCCACAGATCAGACTCCAGCAGACTTTCTCCAAGTCTCGAGTTCTAGAGGGGCTCCTGGAAGGGGCTCCTGCTCTTCCACGGGTTGCAGAGGGAGAGCAGTCTAACTAGAATTTATAGGTTATCTTGTAGACACATCCAGGAATGGTATGTTCCTGCACACACGAGAGATAGTGGCAGCTTTTTCCTCTCTTTTGCAGTAAGTGGAAACTTACAGGGTTGGGTGTCACAAAACCAACAGTGAAGCTGAGCAAGAATGGAGCCAGGAAAGATCATGGGCAAGAGGCCATTGTCAAATTAGCCACAACTTGGATGGGGTTTGATGGAATTTTTTTGGCTATTTGTAGAAATTGGTTCATTGTTTCTTTCTCCTCTGCATGTTTTTTTTTTTTTATTATTATTCTGCACAAAGCCACAGAATAATATGGTAATTGCTGTCAGGACTAAAATCAATTGTAGACACAACATAGCAGAAAAAGAAAACAAACTTGAACTAAGCAAAGGCATATCAATATGATTACAGTTGAATCAGAGTTGTACAAACTGATTTATTTCAAATTTGGGCATCTCCTCGTATGTAGAAGTCAAACAGATAAGATTTACTGACTGTACTTTTTGTCAGGCAAACAGAATGCCTACTGAGTGGCTTCTGGAGCATGAGCCTGCTACATTTGGTTATAGAGCTCTCCCTCACTGAATAACAGAATCACAGAGTCATGCAGGCTGGAAAAGATCCTTGTAATCATCAAGTCCAACTGTAAGCTGAACATTGCCAACACCAGCACTAAGCCATGTCCCTAAGCACCACATCTATATGTCTTTCAAACACCACCAACACTTCCCTAGGCAACCCATAGGAGTGCTTGACAACCCTTTCAATGAAGTAATTTTTACTACTATCTAGTCCAAACCTCTCCTGGCACCACCTGAGGCCATTTCCTCTTATCACTTGTTACTTGGGTGAAGAGACTGACACCCATCTGCACTACAACCTCATTTCAGGTAGTAGTACAGAGAAATAAGGTCTCTCATCAGCCTCCTTTTCTCCAGGCTAAACAGCCTAAGTTCCTTCAGCTACTTCTTGTAACACTTGTTCTCCAGTCCCTTTACTTCCAGCTTCACTGCCCTTCTTTGCACACATTCCAGCACCTCAATGTTTTTATTGTAGTGAGGGGCCCAAAATTGAACATAGGATTCAAGATGTGGCTTCAACAGTGGTTGAGTACAGGGAGATGGTCACTTCCCTACTCCTGCTGGCCACACTATTTCTAATAAGATGGCGATAATTTCTACAAACTCAAAAGTGTATGTTTTTCTTTTTAACCTCCTGTAATGGGTTATTCTATATTACATTTTGTTAAAAAAAATCTACTTTTGTAATGTAATATTCATAGTTTCATGGGACATTTAAAAAAAAACACAAAAATGTGAGCGGAATGTCATGCCAAGTCACAACCTGAGAAATGAGTCAGCTTTGCTCATGAGTCTCAGGTAGGATGTATCCCAGGTTTAAACTTCCTCTGCTATTGGTTTCTAGAAGTTGCAGTCCTTTATAATAAAAGAGCAATTGAATAAAACCCAATCCTGTTATTCTAAACACTTGGTATTTCCTGATTATAACACACAGGGTGAACCAGTAGTACTTATAGCAAAATGTATACTTAGAATGAGGCTTGCCTAGGTGATCAAGTGTTTCATTCTAGCTTTGAACTTTGTAAATTCTGCAATAAAAAAAAATATGTCTCCTTAAATACCACCTCAGAGGAGATAGTTTTAGTATTTTCAGAAACATCTACTGCCTCTTTCACAGTCACTCGCTGCTGAGGTGCGTAGCATTGAGCAGACAGGTAGGGCTAAGAGCACTGGCTTTTTGCCTGTCACTGTGGAGGCAAAGTCATGCAAACAGAGGTCTCTGTTCCTGAGAGGGCTGTTACAGAAGACGTCCTTTCTAAGCTCCTTTGAACGTTTGTGGTACCTGCCTGGAGCTTACAAAACAAGCAGCAGTTCCATCAGTCTGGTGAAATGGAAGTAAAAATTTCAAGACTTTTTACTTCAGATTATTTCTACTCTATGTCAAATATAATTTAATGATAGATTAATTAAAAGTAATCTGTAACAATAGTTTAGGCATAAGAAGGCAGAATTTTCTGTGTAGGTCAAAGCTGAAAGAAAACAGCAAAGATTGGAAGGAGGGATGTTCAGCAGCCAACCAGAATTACTGGCTGAATACATCTATTAGCAAGGGAAAATGAAACATCCAGGAACAGAGGATTTTGCAACAGGATTTTGAAATTAAATCTCAGGAGTGAGGTGTAGACAATCTACAGACATTACCCTTTTTAGTGAAATGTCTCAATATCACTGGCAAACCCTGTCCCAACATTAAGCCTGTTTCTCCAGCTGTGAATAACACATTGTATAGAGCATAGTTCTGCTCCTGGATTGCAGCAGAAAACAACCAGCAAGCTAAAAAAAACTCCACAAATTACTTTCAGCTTTTTTTTTTTCAGCTTTCAGGCAGACTTTTTTTTTTTTCCTCTGGGATTGTAAACAAATCTGATAGAGTAATAAGTTAATCTAATTGCTTTTTCTTTAGCCTTCACCTCCCCCCCCCACCCCCCACTGATAGTTCCCTAAAGCCCTTTTCTCCTTTGTAATGTCTAGAAGAGAGTACTGACACAATTTGTAAATGCGGCACTTAGCCCAAGTGGAACTTCGTTAAAGAAAAACAATATTGAAGTTGTTTACCAGGTAATGGTTTCAATTCTTAAACTCTTTTTGAGAAAGAATCATATTTTTTCTTAAAGTTGTCTGAAAAGAAGTTCCCCATTCATGAGAACTCTTGAGTTTTCCAACCGGAGTGACAGCAGCTGAACTAACAAAAAATGTCAGCTTCCCTAAGAAGCTGCAGACAAATTCAGTGCTGGAGGGTGAGCCCTGCCTGGACACTAGCACAATTTGCCCTTCTGAGGTTTTTCAGGCTTCAGGCCCAAGATGTATGAGTTTCAAAGCTCAGTGAGCGAGAAGTCTCCCTGGCTTCCACATCACTGCTGTAAATTGGAAGAAAACCCTGATATGGTGGACAATTCACTCCAGAATCCTGCCTCAGAGACATCAGAATGTGGAATAGCATATGGCGGTCATCCCTAGCATAAGGGATTCCAGAGACCTACCAAGCAGATTGCTTGAGACTGGCAAGTAGGGTCCTGAGCAGATTAGATGAAGTGGTCCTTTAAAAGCAGCGATGTTCCCAGCTCCAAGGCAGACTGCCAGGAAGTAGAGCTGGTTTGAAACTAGGCTTTGGGATTATAAAAGTTCACCAAACCAAAATAAATTTAAATGAGCATCTTGACACTCACATACTGGCTTTGTTGGAAAATTGCAAGTAGTCCTATGTTCATAACTAGCTTCAGAAATAACCAGTGAGGGATTGACTTTTTGAAATATTTTCCTAAGAGCAGTGCACAATTTTAGAGATTCTTATTGTGCAAGCATGTGTTGCTGCTCTGCTTTAGATTCTGCAGACCTGAAGATGCTGGCTCAGTGTTTGATTAATGCCATGGGGTGCTATTTAAACCAAGGAAAACTAACTTTTTTAAAATTACATGTCAAAATTTCAGGCTTCCCTGCAGTATATAAAATCTCAATTGGCAGGTTACATGCCATAATCTTTTCTGAAATATTTTATTAGACCTTTTTATACTTTCTGTAGCTGTTTTTTAAATTCCTGTAGTGCAGTATAAATGACATTACATTTTAGAACCCCCAGCCTGGAGGTGTGAATTTACATACTCACATTTTACTTAACTTGCTAGAACACATTTCTCATTGTTCCTCTTTAAAAAAAGAAAAAATAAACAAAAGAAAAAAACCACCCAAAAAACCCCAACAAACCACCAGCAAACACCAAAACCTAAAACTCTTGTTCTTCAATTGCTTATGTAAGTCCTTTGCAAATCAATGGAAGAATTATAAAACCACACTTCATCAGTACCACAATTAAATACACTGTTTTGAGGAGCATGAACTAACATGGTGACATATATGTGGAAGATGATTAGGACTGGAAGCAGAGTCATGCAACTTCATATTCATATAGGTTGAGCAGATTGGTGTTGGGGTGGTTCTTGTTTTAGTGACTTACCTCTGACTACCTTCAATTGTACTTGAAATGTATTCTCAAAAGCTCTGCCACTTCACATTCCTGAAATACCCCTCATCTTGCACAGGTAAAATCAGTATCCTCCATTCATTCTTTCCCATTCCCTAGTTGCTAGTGACATATGCTCTGAGTGATTCTGAACTGTACCTGCTGAAAGTCCAGCGTTTCCACTATATTAAATGAATAATATTAAAGATGTATTGTAGCCTCAGCAGAGACACTTAGATGGGTTTCATAGAATCATAGAATCATAGAATCACAGAATCATAGAATCAACAGGTTGGAAGAGACCCACCGGATCATCGAGTCCAACCATTCCCATCAAACACTAAATCATGTCCATCAGGACCTTGTCCACCTGTGCCTTAAACACCTCCAGGGAAGGTGAATTGACCACCTCCCTGGGCAGCCTGTTCCAATGCCCAATGACCCTTTCTGTGAAAAATTTCCTCCTGATGTCTATCCTAAATCTCCCCTGGTGGAGCTTGAGGCCATTCCCTCTTGTCCTGTCCCCTGTCACTTGGGAGAAGAGGCCAGCTCCCTGCTCTCCACAACCTCCTTTCAGGTAGCTGTAGAGAGCAATGAGGTCTCCTCTCAGCCTCCTCTTCTCCAGGCTAAACAACCCCAGCTCTCTCAGCCGTTCCTCATAGGGCCTGTTCTTCAGCCCCTTCACCAGCTTTGTTACTCTGCATAGAGTTGTTGTGCCCCAAGTGCAGGACCTGGCATTTGGCCTTGTTAAACCTCATCCCGTTGGTCTCAGCCCAGGCAGTCCAGCCTGTTCAGATCCCTTTGCAGAGCCTCCCTACCCTCCAGCCGATCCACACTTCCACACAGCTTTGTGTCATCTGCAGACTTGCTGAGGGTACACTCAATGCCTTCATCCAGGTCATTGATGAAGACATTGAACAGGGCTGGACCCAGCACTCAGACCTGGGGAACACCACTTGTCACTGGCTTCCAGCTGGATTTAATACCATTTACTGCCACTCTCTGGGCCCGGCCATCCAACCAGTTTTCCACCCAGGAGTGTGTGCGCCTGTCCAGGCCAGAGGCTGACAGTTTCCACAGCAGAATGCTGTGAGAAACTGTGTCAAAGGCTTTACTGAGGTCCAAGAAGACCACATCTACAGCCTTTCCCTCATCCAGCAGCCGAGTCACTTTGTCACAGAAGGCGATCAAGTTAGTTTGGCAAGACTTTTGTGAACCCATGTTGACTGGACCTGATCACCTGGTTCTCTTATATGTGCTTCATGATAGCACTCAAGATCACCTGTTCCATGACTTTCCCTGGCACTGAGGTCAGACTGACAGACCTGTAGTTACCTGGATCCTTCCTGTGACCCTTCTTGTAGATGGGCACAACATCATCCAACCTCCAGTCCAGTGGAACTTCCCCAGTCTTCCAGGACTGTTGGAAGATGATGGAAAGGGGTTTTGCCAGCACACCCACCAGCTCCCTCAATACCCTAGGGTGAATCCCATCTGGCCCCATAGACTTGTGGGTTTCTAACTGGGCAAGCAAGGCTCTGACCACCTCCTCTTGGACCATGGGAGCCTCATTTTGCTCCTCTAGTTCCGGGGTTTGTACACAGAGGGAACAACTTTCTTTACAATTAAAGACTGAGGCAAAGAAGGCATTAAATACCTCAGCCTTTTCCTCATCCCCTGTCACTGTTGTTCCTTCTGTGTCCAATAGGGTTTCCCTAGTTCTTCTCTTATTATTTATTTATATACTTATAGAAAGATTTTTTTTGTCATCTTTCACAGATTTAGCCAATCTGAGTTTCTCTCCTCTCACTATTTTTCATGAAAGTTGATAAGCTGTTTTGAAATGGGCTAACGGATTTAGAAATGATGGGAAAGAGATCGTGGGGAGGAAAATGGACCTGAAAGTCAAACACATAGATATTGCCGTAGGAAACCAAGCTGCCAAGCACAGGCAGAAATGTTCAGTAGAGTTTTTTGCTCACTGTCATCTGAATACTTGCTTGTGTCACTGCAAAGTGACTTTGAATAAGGTGAAAAACCCTATAAAATCAGATTTGAAAAATATTACATCCATTTTACATGGATGGAGATTACTGCTGAAGATACAGGTAGCAAGAAACCAGACCCCATACTTTGTTAGTGACTTATGCACAAATAGACTTGTGTGGCTAATATTAATTTGCTTATTAATTGAATTTACTTGTAAATGACTTAGAAAACTATACCAGTTTATGAATTGTTTGCCTGGTGCACAGTTCTTGCTTTAAATATTCATTACTCATATGTGATATTCCTGTATTTTTCTAGGATCGTGGCAATGCATTGTGGATCTCATGATATAATTTCACTTTCTCACCAGGTAGTTCTCAAACCTTCCAAAGACTTGGAATGACAACAGGATTTCTGTACCATAACACTCTACTTTCTGCCACCTTTCTGTCCATCATTTCTATGTTCTGTTGTTCATTCAATAGATTGCTCTTCTAACTGTTGTGCTTACCCTAGTTTTCCATCGTTCAATTTTCTACGACCTGTTTTCCATCAAATATTCCCCATCATATTGAAGTGTGCCCAGTCAGCTGAAGTTGACAGCATGGAACTGCTTTAATTCATCGTTGATATATAAATATCTGCGTTTTTATGGCTTTTTAACATATGTTTTGGCAAATACATGTTGTCTTCCATTATAATATTTATGTAAAAATAACTACTGCAAATGGAAATACACTAGTCTGCAGTGCCATTTTTTTGACCTATCAGTAATAAATTACAGTACTTATGTGTCACACATACTAGTAGAAATGTTCAGGACCTACTACATGTAGCTATGAAGCAGCAGTCCTCTTTCTTGTGCTCTGCATTCATGCCACTGGGAACTCACCCCCACTACCACTCTGCTTTTGACTCAGAAAGCATTCGTGCAAGTAAGTTTTATCACAAGTTCAAAGTATTTGAATGATTCTAGCAAATCTGTTGCCAAGAGGCCAGGTGAATTTACTTCAAAAAAAAAGTCAAATTAGGTGTGCTGGGTTGTACTGGTAGCTAGCTTTGCCTCCAGCTGTTGTATGCACTGGTTATGGAAATGAGAACCATGTTTATAAGAGTGCCAAACATGCCATGCCATTGCTAACCAAGTAAACTGTGAGGCAAAGAAACCCTGTGATAGAGAAGATTGTACGTTTGCATTTGGTCTGGATTAAAGATCCAATTATGAAGACTATGCTAGTAATTCAGCTTATAACAACAGGGAAGGCTAAAAGCCTGTGTGTCCATTTGAGGCAGAAAGAGATTGTGACTTTGGAGAAGGAGAAGACTTATGACAAGTCACTGCTAACTTGATCCGCCCACAGAACTTGTTGCGGAGGGATAGGAGCAACCTGTGGGGATTATATAGCTCTTTTTCTATGCTTTCCCATCATCATTCTTCCTGGCTGTTATTGTGAATGTACCCTCTCTTACACTCAAAGACAGATGTTAATATCAGGTGTGTTTTATAAAGTATGGGTAATCTATTAGAACAGATTCTTGGAGCTGAATCTCGAATTTTGCAGGCAAACACAAGATTCTGATAACAAATGGGCTTTGCTATGGGTACTGCAAACTAGATATACATTATCTTCAGAGTGATGAATGGCTGTGACCCTCCAAGAAAGAAAATGTTAGATCATGAACTTCTGCAATTAAGTTGGGCTGTGCCCTGTGAGCCCCCAGCATAAATTCTCAATCAGGTATTTCTGTCTCTCAAAGAACCACTTATTTAGAGAATATGACCATTATTCAAAGGAATTCCTGCTGTCATTTAAAGGTGCAACCATCTATTCTATATATTGCAGATGAAATGACAATTTTCATCAATTCTGAGGTGGGAAAGTACTTTCATTTCTTACTTCTCATGTGAGAGAGATTGACTGACCCTGAAATCAAAAATAAACCCAAGCAGACCAAGAAGGAAAGCAATAAGATCTGTTTGCAATTCTATAAACCACGGTAACTTTAAAGTCCACACTTGATGAAAACGCATGGATTTGCTAAAGTAAAGATCTATAATATTGGACTTCTGGTTGGATGATTCAATATGTACATAGTCCTTTGCTCTGCTACTTTCCTAATTATTTAGTTTGAGTAGCAGCAACATTTGAACCTCTTTATAAGAAGACTACTTCCCAGAGAATACTTTGTCTCTTTCACTTATTATTATTGAAAATACCTAATGGTTCTCACCAGCTGAATTTTTTTGAGTAGGTTCACTCAGTGTAACACAGATCTACATTAGTTCACTTAGCTCCTTTTAGCAGAATTATCCTTTAGTGAGTGAAAAACCCCAAGGAGGCAGCTGCTTCAAATTTTATGAGAAAATCTTGTGGGTTTCATCAGGTAGTGGAAAAAAATTCTGTAACTTTGGAAAAAAGCAGCAGTGTAAGTTGGTAGGCACTGGAGAATTCACTGCAGAGAAGCCTTTATAAATATCCAAATTTCAGAAGGGACTTCTCACAAATATTACAGTTTAGATTCCATACTAATGTTCAGATGCAGATCTTTAGGTGATTTAACTTCATTGCTTCTGGTGTTTGAAGAATTACCGTTTGCTACATTATCTCTAAGTAAAAAATATTCTGAATGCCATTCATGCTTTTCTTTCTCAGACAAAGGGAAATGCCTCCAGTTGTGTCCAGAACAGTTGTGTATCTAATTTGGCTTATGTGCAGGGATTTGGTGTTGGGATCTACAAGACATTTGGGACTGGACAATTGTGAGGGTCAGGTCCAGCATGGGGAAACCTTCATATTTGTCCACATCTCATCGCACCTGAATTCATCTAACATGGAACTGCACTGGTTTTCTTTCTCTTGCTGCACAGACCATCTCATTTCTTCTAGGAGTATAGCTACATAGTGCAGCAAAAGTCCCAGGATCACTGTAACCTCAATACGTAGGTATAGTAGTGTGACTGGACAGGCCATAGCTCTGGTATTTTATATACTGCACAGCTATAATACATAATGTAGTTCCACACTATGTCACTGCTTCAGGATAAGTATAAAACTCAAAAGGTGAAATCCTAATGAATCACAGTTTAAGTAATGTCACTTAAATTGATTTTCAGTGAACAAGAATGTCCTCAGTATAATACGCTGCTGCTTATGCATCACAGATGCTGTCACACTATAACTGAGGCTGCCGCTACTGCTAGTTAGACTGGAGGTATCAACCCATTTACCAGACCATGACTGAAGTCCTACAGAAGAAACATTACTTGCTTGCCTTCCTTTTAAACAAATTTTCAAATAAGAAACTGTCATGAAAATATGCCATTTTTTTTCTAAATAGTTTCTTGGCTAAGCTGCTCTGGTTTTAGAAAGAAAGGTACCTAATAGTGAGAACTATATGAGCAGGACAGAGCAGATAAACTGAAACAAATTGATACTTTAATTAAATGTATTTAAATTTCACCATAGCGATCAACAGATATCTAAGATATCACGAGTGCCCCAAGAACTGTGTATTAAATCCAGAAGATTTCTCAGTATGCTGTGTGGGCAGATGTTCATTAGAAGTATCCAGTTATGAAGGATGTATGTTTTCTCTCAAATTCGTTGAAGATTAATAGTTGCATATATGCATCTGCTTTCCTACAGGAAAAAGCCTCCTTATACTGCAGTGGTAAATATGGGTTTGGAATACCCAGTTTTGTAGGCTTCTTGAGTGTGTCCAGTCTCATTGCTGGACTTCAACCTACAGAAAAGGGTTATGCTTTTCTATACTTAGATAAGCTATTCTGTACAGCCTGGCTCTGCTCCTAGGTTATATACATTATGACTTTTTTGAGCTTCGTTTTTACAGTACAAGTATAATGAACTGTTATTATTACATTGGTTCAATGCAACATTAAGTTGGTGCAAAATTTCATTAGTTTGAGTCTGGCTATTGGCTGTTCTCCACCTGAGTTGCATCATGTGGTGCTACCAGCCCAAAGCCACTCTGCAAGTGAGGTAGGCAAAGCAGAGGGAAAACTTCCAGTGAGGGAAGGCTGTCATGCCGGCTCTTAGGACACTGTGACAGGCATTAGACACATCATTGAAGAACAGAGAACACGTGTGTAGCACGATGAGTCACAGCTGTCTTGAAGCTTATGATGACCTATATAAATGTATGTAGGTGTTAGCAACTCTGACTTAGAAGAGGCTGGAAGCTTAGAGGCTTCAGCTGCTAAAATTCATGCTGGTGTGCTCATGCATGCTTTTACTAGAGCTGTGTAGCGCACTCTGACATAAGATGTTTAGCTGGGCATCTACATAAACATCAAATTGTTTTGCAAATAGTAGATTAGAAGAAACTGCCCACTCAAAATCCATTTTCTGCATTTATTTATGAGATATGAAACATCTGAGATGTAAGAGTATGAATTTATGGTGTCTGATACTGTTTTTGATACATTAAATCTTTGGGTAACACAGGAAGGAATAGAATCAGGACTATGATGCTTCTAAATGATTTTTAAGTGTCCCCTAAACTGTTCCATGTGCTTAAAAATTTCTCTTGTTTCCAGGAAAGAGATGTGTTAGCACCACTTATGACTTTTGGAGCTTTTTTATGACCTGTGTCTTGGTCTACTACTGCACTCAATTAACTGAAGAATGGATGGCCGCTATCACATGGTCGGAAAAAAAAAGCTTAATTACAGAGAGTTTAATTTGTGGAATGACTCTTTCCAGCCTGAAAGCAGAATGATTTGATTAATTCCACTATCAATACTGTGCTCTCACATGTGTAATCTGTATGCAAATATAGGTGCAATCTGTGAAATGGCAGGTACTGATAAAGATGTCAACTTCATTAGTCAAACACTGTAAGAGTCCAAGGTTAGTAATGAATCATTTCCCCCATCATCCTTCATATCCACTTCTTGGAGTTTAGCAGGAAATTAGCCTCTCTGAAACAAAAAAAAAAAAAAAAAAAAAAGAAAAGAATGACATTGCAAAAATACTCCACCAGGCATCACATAATTTTTTTTTCCCCACTCAGAAGAAGCATCTCCTCATCCCATTCACACATATTTACAGAATCTGGGCATCTATGTGTTGATGGGGAGTTTCTTTTGTTGCTTCTTTGGCTTGCTTTGACATGGGAAAGTGTATTGCTGCTTTACCTAAGGCAAAATCTGTTGTTAGTGTGCCCTTCTTTGTGATCTTCTTCTTACATTTACATCTTGTTTTAATGCCTTGGCCATTGTTGCAGGCCTAAAAGCTTAGTCTTTGCTGTGTGGTTTTAGCCATTTTACTGCAGTTTTGTGGGGACAGTTATATGTGGGAGGGGGTCATCTCTCATTTTAAAACTGTGAAATCAGATTGCAGGCAGTTAGCTAAACTTGCAGGAGCTGGTGTGGTATAGATCTATGCTCATGGCTCATTTTCTATTAACAGTGGGCGAAGTCCCTTTTGAGTTCACTTTATAGCACCCACAATGTTTTTTTCAGTATAAGACATACAGAGATTGAAATGCAATATGTGCTTACTGTGTTATTTGCATCACATTATATATTAGAGTGAATAATTGGTGCATGTCTTCAAACAAGTTACTATGGATCAAAAAAAACCCCAGCATATTGTCTTCTGTAATTCCTAGGAGGGACACTGTGATAAAGGACACATTTTGCCTTGGAAATGTCCCCTTTTTCCTCTGAAAACAGGAAGATGAACTACAAGAATTTCATGTTATAGGTTTTCCTAGTTGCAGTGAATATTTGGTCTTTTCCAAAGGAAAGAGGTAATACCTAGGGAAACCATGTTTTCATATTCTAAGAGACAGATTATTGGACTGTTGTCACTGTAATAAAATTCAGTACATCAAGTGGTTGACTTATCATTTAGTGAAACGTGGCATAACATCAATTGAAGCTACCCATTAAGTAAGGACATCAAACATAACCTTGTGACACTGTACTAAGAATCACTGTTGAAATTGCAGAACTTGCTGCTAGTAGCAACGGAGCTCAAGATAAACATTGTCCTTAACTCATGTAGTAGTGACATTAATGGCTCATGATATCACACAGTGATCAAAGCCTTTTGGGAAGACACAGACACAAAGGGGCAATTTTCTTAGTGATCTATATCCATTTTTTATCAAAGAAAGTACATTGCATTTGAAATTGGATGGATGTTTACTTTAAAATATCTAGAGAAATTCTGATATGTGGGCTTTTTAATTGTATTTTAAAGCTTTGCAGAAACCTAACTACTAAACACAAGAGTAATCAGTGTTTTATCAATTAATTATTATATCAAGAAAAAGAGATGAATATGTTACTGTTCGGTACCTTTCAAAGTGGAATTTTTTTCTGGACATACATTGTAAAATGCATCCATAAATTCAGAGTGTGACTGGGTCCCTGACCTTGCAAGACTTATTTAAATCATAGAATCACCAGGTTGGAAAATACCCCTTGGATCATCGAGTCCAATCATTCCTATCTAACACTAAACCTTGTCCAAGAGCACCTGGTCTACTCATTTTTTTAAAAAACCACCACAGATGGTGACTCAATCACCTCCCTGGGCAGCCTCTGCCAGCGCCCAATGACCTTTTCTGTGAAAAAATTTTTTCCTGGTATCTGAACCTCCTCTGGCAGAACTTGAGGCCTTCCCCCCTTGTCCTAACACCTGTCACTTGGGAGGAGAGGCGAGCACTCTCCTCTCTACATCCTCCTTTCAGGTAGTTGTAGAGAGCACTAAGGTCTCCTCTTACCCTACCCTTCCCTTCCCTTCCCTTCCCTTCCCTTCCCTTCCCTTCCCTTCCCTTCCCTTCCCTTCCCTTCCCTTCCCTTCCCTTCCCTTCCCTTCCCTTCCCTTCCCTTCCCTTCCCTTCCCTTCCCTTCCCTTCCCTTCCCCTCTTAGGGCAGGACCCAGCATTTGGCCATGTTAAACCTCAGCCCATTGGTCTCAGCCCAGGGTCCAACCTGTTCAGATTCCTTTGGAGAAACTCCCTCTCCTCTAGCAGATCCACACTTCCACCCAGCTTAGTGTCATCTGCAAACTTGCTAAGGATGCCTTCATCCAGGTCATTGATAAAGACATTGAACAGGGCTGGACGCAGCTGAGCCCTGGGGAACACCACTTGTCACTGGCCTCCAGCTGGACTTAACACCATTTCCCACCACTCTCTGGGCCTGGCCATCCAGCCAGTTTTCCACCCAGGAGAGTGTGCGCCTGTCCAGGCCAGAGGCTGACAGTTTCTGTAGCAGAATGTTGTGAGAAACTGTGTCAAAGGCTTTACTGAAGTCGAGGAAGACCACATTCACAGCCTTTCCCTCATCCAGCAGCTGAGTCACTTTATCATAGAAGGAGATCAGGTTAGTTTGGCAGGACCTGCCTTTCATGAACGCATGTTGACTGGGCCTGATCACCCTGTTCTCTTGCATGTGCTGCGTGATAGCGCTCAAGATCATCTGTTCCATTACTTTTCCCACCACTGAGGTCAGACTGACAGACCTGTAGTTCCCTGGATCCTCCTTCTGACCCTTCTTGTAGATGGGCACAACATCAGCCGACCTCCAGTCCAGTGGAACTTCCCCAGTCTTCCAGGACTGCTGGAAGATGATGGAAAAGGGTTTGGCAAGCACATTCACCCGCTCCCTCAATACTCTGGTGTGGATCCCATCCGGCCCTATAGACTTGTGGGTGTCTAATTGGCCAAGCAATTTTCTAACCACCTCCTCTTTTATCATGGGAGCTTTATTCCTCTCCTTTATCTCCTGGGGATGTACACAGAGGGAACAACTTTCTTTACAATTAAAGACTGAGGCAAAGAATACATTATATGCCTCAGCCTTGTCATCATCCTTTGTCACAGTTGTTCCCTTTGTATCCAGTAAAGACTGAATATTCTTCCTGGTCCTCCTTTTAATGTTAATGTATTTGTAGAAAGATTTTTTGTTATCTTTCACTGACTTGGCCAATCTGAGCTCTAGATGGGCTTCGACCCTCCTGATTTTTTCTCTGCGCAATCTCATTTCTTCCCTGTGATCCACCCAAGATGCCTGTCTCTTCTTCCAAAGCTCATAGACATTCTTCTTTTAGATGTCCACTCAGATCTCTCTGCTCAACCAAACTGGTTTTCTTCTCTGACAGCTCATTTTTCTGGCACATGGGGACAGTTTGCTCCTGCACTGGCAGGATTTCCTTCTTGAAGAGCTATCAGCCCTCTTTGGCTCCCTTGCCCTTAAAGACTGTCTCCCACAGGACTTTATCAACCAGCCTTCTGAACAGTCCAAAGTCTGCCCTCTGAAATTTTAAGATGGTCATTCTGCTAACCTCCTCTTCACCTCAACAGAGAATTCTACCATCTCACAATCACTTTGCCCCAGGCGCCCTCCAAACTGTTACATCTCCTGCTGTACTGCTTTACACAAAGTTTCTTCTCATAGTATATCATTAAGAAGCCAAATATTCAGGGTCTGATTCCCTTCATGTGGATGCCAGCAAAGTGCCAGCTGTCCCATTGTATCCCTTGGTGGATTTATCTGATGACAGATCACCACATTTCTTCCCCTGTTGTTCTTGTCAAGGAAAGTCAGATTTAAATTCATCTTGGGATTTGAGGACTTCTCACAGGCACCCTGCCTTTCTCCCCATCTGGCCATTGCCATTCATCTAGTGGCTGTGCTCATGTCTTGGGAATATTTTGGCAACCTGACAACTTACAACAGATATCCTATACGTAACAGCCCTCTAATAATTTTCTCACAATCCTCCAAATTAGACAGAAGGGATTTCTGCCTCCCAAGATTTACAGCTGGTACAAATGCTGCATTGCCATGACTCCTGTGGTAATCATATTGGACCTTCCTGTGTTACTTAATGTGTTAATAAATATTTCTGGCTGAAAGCAGAGGTTATAGAACTGACACACAATAACACCTGAATAACAAATTCAGTCACAATACTTCTTATATGTCTGGTTTTGTAAGGCTGGTGTGCAAATTTGGTTGACCTAAAATGATTGGTATATACATTCCTTTTGATAAATGTTCATTCATTTAATATATAAATATTGTTCTCAGGCTTTACACACAGCCCTGAAAATTATTTTACATCCTTCATGGGAGAGCACTATCATTACATGCAACACTGCTTTTTTATGGAATTTGTAATCCTTTGGGGAAAAACATATTACAAAACAAAGGAAATAAGAATTCATCTTTGTACATGAAAGACTCTAAATTATCTCCTTACAGTCACCAATTTTAAGTTGTTCTAAGAAGGAACTTTCTTTCTTACTTGCCAATACTTCAAGGAGGGTCCAAATTTTTAATTAATTGAAATCTGCAAAAGATAAAATAAGCCAGCGGAAGAAATAAACTGCACACAGAATTCTCTTGTTTACATACATATGTATATATGAAGGTGTTTACAAAAATGAACTGTCCCTTATACATTCATAGAAGTGCCAAGCACCAAACTTGTCTGATGGTATCACAAGTAAAGCTTTGATGATACTAGTAATTTCTAGGGATACTCCATATCTAGGACACTGGTAAGTGATGCCATATTTTTGTTTGAAGTTTTATCACTTTTTATCTTCAACCCATTTGAATACCTCAGCAACAGTAAGTATTGCTATTTATTAGTTTTGTTTGAAGAGCAGTTTGTCAAGGAAGATGAAGCTCAAGCTTCGAAGTACTTGATTTCCTCTTGCAAATTGAAAATGCAAATATTTGCACAGAAATATTTGTCTGGTGATAAATGTAGTTTCCTAGCCCTTACCTCTTATACATCATCTCTGGTGACTGGTAAGAGTGAAGTACAAGTGCATGGGCAATACTAGAATCTAAATGAACCAATAACAAGAGTAATCTGCAGGGAAACAACTCAGTAATTAAGATCTGGTGATTCCTGACATTCCCTCGAGCAACTTGTTAACTGAAGTAACCACTCCATTTCCACATACAGCTGAAGAGAGACCATAAATGAAACCACAAAATGAAAATATCATAGTTCCATGTGTTCAGAATCATTTCTCACTACCGGACTCTGCGGGTTGTATAGAAGGAATGTAACTGGAATGCAGTGGAAGGACATTCCCAACTTTGGAGGAATTTCTCTCATAATGAGTACCTGTCTGCTTTTTAACTACTTTTTTAGCATCTTCCCACCTCCCCGCTGCACATACAGATACACGTTGCGGTTGGTAACAAATAGCTCCATCCTATTGTTACTCAAGCCGGACATGAGTTTAAAAAATGATTTATTTACACCTGCTTCTTCTTTTCATGATTGTCGCTTCCACAAATAGTTTTCCTATTTTAACACACACATGCTTTAATGTACTAAAGCATTTTGAAGGCACAGCCAGGGACCAAATAGGAAAATGAACTTTCACCAAGTAATTTCATCACCAGACATCACAGTGGCAGAAAAACACCTTCAAACTCATTGCTGTTCCTATTTTTCTGGGCTGGTTTGCTCTGAATTCATTGGAAATATACCTATTAACACTGAGTGAGTAAACTGACACTGCAAATTATCATCTGGAAGATGCAAATATTACTTTGGAAGGAAAAAACTCACTTCTGGTTATATAAAAATGCCTCAAATTGACATTGGAAGAAAAAATGATGGAAATTTTAGTGATTAACATATCTAGAAGATAGCGAATTCTTTGCTATATACAATGAAATCCCAGAAGAAAATATATAAGAGGTTAAAAACTAACATGTTTTCATAGCAAACTCAAGATATAATGTGACAGGCAGATGTGTTTTTATGATGTATTATGGTTCTGCATCTGTTTTATTTTATTCCAGATCTCAGAAGTTAAGTCTGAAACACTAGAGGGTTTATGAGGTGTGATTCTGCATTGACTGATAATTCATATGATATTAATTTCCTGTCTCTTGATTAATGAGTGGAGCTTAGCAACCTTCCCTGGCTTTACTGAGAATCAGCTCATCTATGGCCCTCTTAATGCTTAGCCCCAAGCCCCTTTCATTGTTGTCTCCCTTCAAAAGCAGTAATATTTTTGTACTGAAAATGATACACACATTAGAAGATGTAATAAATTTTCTGCATGATAACCTTAAAAAACTATAAACTGAACATTTTTGGGAAGCCAAGGTGTTTTTTTGGTATTTCTCAATCTTTTGATACAGATATAAGGTGCCTAATTTTGAAAATGCTACTACCAAGCCATATGGAAGCTGTGGTTCAAATACACCATTCATACCTAAACCCTCAGTCCTAGCACAAGGTCTTACTAGATAGACTCCACTTCCCATAAAATACTTCTAACCTCCCATATTGCTGAACTGCTCAAATGAATTAGCTTTCACAGTGCATCCTGGGAGTCTGGTTGCTCCACTGTCCAACAAAACAGATGCATGAGATGTAATAAGTATGATTTTTCACTGCTTTGTTGATCTTCTGGTTTTGCACAAAAGTTTTCGATACAAAATTGTGAAAGCTAATGTTCAGAAAAGTTTTTCACTAAAACTGTTGATGAACATTTCCGATTGACTCTAGCATTCATCTCATCATAGATCATATTTTGGGAAAGAACTCGATGTGTACTACTTGCTCTGTGGGAAGCAATTAGTATTTTTTGCTAATGGACATAATGCATCCATAAAATACAAAAAAATCCATTCCAATAACTTCAGATTTTCACTTGCTGAAAAGAGAATTGTATTTGGCCCGTTATACTTGTCAAGTGAAAGAAAGAATAATGCCTTATGTTGTCAATATGGCACTGTCTCAAATTGTTTCTAGCTATCAACACCAAAATCAACTGCATCCACAGGGATTTGGCTCAATGCTTATTAAACAGTAATATTTTTGTCAACACATGGACTTTATACTGCTGATAGAAAGTCAATAGAATGAACTGAAGATTCCCAGCCATAACAGAATCCTATTTTAACCCTGGTTATTTTTAAAAACCCACTTTAAAAAATATGACAAGCATCAATGCTTAATGCAAATGCCTAGCAATGTGTGTTACCTGGTAACCAAATGGATGGTATGTGGAGAGGAAAGTGACAACACCAAGTGAACATATGTGAGAACAACTCATAGCAGGTATAGAGGTGGTCATGATGGATTTTGCTACGTGGAAAGAAAAGATCAGCATGACCTAGTATGATTTCATGGGATTAAAACCCAGGATTTTGCTTTTACATGTTCCTATGAAGGCTGAGGACATTCATAGTCTCTGATTTTGAAAGCTGCTGGAAGCGTCATTTTTGTTTGTCCATGAGGAAGAAAATTTCACATAAATAGTGAAGAAAATGTACCACATTTGTCCAAGAAAACAAGCTTGGAAAAGTGAACTCTGGCATAATATGAGAACCTGGACACAGTACAAGGTCCCTGACTGACTTGCAACACTTGTTCTGTTTTGTTGGCCAAAATACAGAACAAATACTTATCTTGGAGTGATAAGGATTTACTTTATTTCAGTGGGTTCAAAGATTTGCTTGTTTGCCAAATGCTTTCCTCAAAAATAATACACAAACCTGACTTTCTGGAAACTCAGCATTTCAAAGACACAAGGCATTTATTTTGGTTGGGAGAGGCAACCTGAGAGCTCTGTCATACAGGGTAAAAGCTTGATGTATGTGATAAAATCCAAAGTAGATTTTATTTCCCTGAAAACAGGAAAACCAAACACTTTTTTAAAATAAAAATTTTCCTTTAAAATCTTTTTTAAAGGAATTATCAAAATAGTCTACAAAATAAGTAGAAAAAATGATGCAAGTAGGAACTAAAATATTGAGGCATCATAAAATGATTCCTATTTAGGGAGGCATTGGTGTATGTTTTTTTATTTTCAGTGATATACAGGACAACCACAGTTTATGCTGCCTTTGAAGTGTTTGGGTTTGCAAAGTAATCTTAAAATAGCTTCCAAGAATTGCTGGTTTTCTGAAGCTATTCTTAGCTAATGCCTTATGTTACATCATTTTAGACTGACGCTGGAAGTAGAAGTGTCAAAGGCCAAAGTGAAAGAAAGAAAAACAGCAAGTGCCAGTCAATCTGCCATACCTTTACAGATGTGATGTGCAATTCTGAACTTTCATAGTAATTTTTTTAAACCTGTGCCAATTGGTGTGGTCTACACTTTCATAGGAGGTGCAGAATTCAACCTGTCTCAGGATTACTGGAGAACATACTGCAAATAGCCAGCTTAGCAATGTTGCTTTAGAAGGAAGAATGAAGTCCAGCTTTTAGCAGAGAAGGCACTAAAATGTATCATTAGCAATAACTAGATAAACACCAAAGCCTGGAAGAAGAAACAGTGTTTGTTCCCCAAGGAAATGCTTCTTCACAATGAATGCTTTCTGCTTCTGTTGTAAGACCAGAGGAACACAGATTGTACTTATGCAAACCACAACTGGCAGAACTTACTTCATTAAGATCCACATCTATTTGTTCTTCAGTTATTTTCGAGATTTGTCAGTCTGGTCCTTTTATTAGATATACCCCAGATAACTAATCAAAAAGCTTTTAAGAATGTTTACATGCAAAGACAAGGAATAAATTATTCAGTAGTTGAAATCTAATCATACACAAATTTCTGGAAAGTACTTAACTACATGCTTACATTCTTCCTCAGGAAAGCAGTAGGCATTCACCAGAGACATGGGTCTCGTGCCATCCAGATCTGCTATACTGACCAAGCTGCAGCCCCAGACTGGGAATGAATTTCATACTGATAAATTGCTAATTTCCAGACAGGCTGTGTGGGGAGAGAGAGGCAGCAGGACTGCAATTTGCAAGAACAAATTCTACAGACCACTTTTTTCAGTGCTGCTGTGCCCATGTTTCCCTTCCAGCCTCCCCAGTCTCTAGGAGCACTTGTTTCCAGACCACCCTGTCACTGATGTTCAAGAATTCTCTGTAAGACGTGTAAGTTACTGGTTCCATCACCAGGTTTTCTTGTATTTAGGTCTGGCTGGCACCTGAGGCACATAAGTGATTGACTAAATGCCTTTCTAGGTACAAGCTTGATAACACTTAAGCAATTGAAATAAAGTTTCTGTTTACGTCAAGACCTGTACTGATTGAAATGCTCTCTGTTCTTAGGTTTTAGCAGGGAAGTCTAAATCATGGACCTGCTCAAAGAGGATTCTGCTGTTGGAAAAGTATATTTTTAAAAAATTAAAGTTTAAAAAAAAAAGGTGTTGCTTTTCCCCTAATTTGTGGAAGATGTGCACCCCTTTTTTATGCTATATATATTCTGCTAATATTTTCATGGTAATCCTACAAGTGTTTGCACTTAGAAGTGGAAAATATTTGCAAAACCTTTTTTGTCTTGGATCTGTCGGCAGAGATCGTTCCCTGATAACCATACAGGGAAGATTCATGTGCATGCAGCACAGCAGTGTCTAAACCTGTTCCCGCTGTTCTTTATGGAAACTGTTACAGATCCACCATGGTTTGTTTAATCCCTCTGTAGATGTACTCTGATCTTAGCAAAGGGGGATGTTTCTGTCACTGCATGTTAAATGAGTGGAGTTGCTTAGTAGTTTTGATAATGAGGAAGCCAAACACGGAACTTCCACTGGAGCGTTTGGTCACAGGGATTTGTTTCTAGCAATGTGTCATCTCCAGTTCTCAGTTACATCGATGGCATTACTCAAGTGACAAAAATAGGAAGATTATTGCTCATGTATGTATGTATTGGAGTTATTTGCATGAGATTGACAGGGAATGCCTGCCTGCCCTTATAAACAAGCCTAAAAAGGGAAATA
Organism: Coccyzus lansbergi; assembly: GCA_033558105.1. Taxonomy (NCBI): domain Eukaryota; kingdom Metazoa; phylum Chordata; class Aves; order Cuculiformes; family Coccyzidae; genus Coccyzus; species Coccyzus lansbergi. The sequence continues at coordinate 631,791 of JAUMJK010000470.1, forward strand.
CCATATGATGTTGCAAAATGGCACGTGAATTACCTCACTTTCTCATCTCAGTTTGTCTCTCACTACGACTCATGTTATAGACACAGAGGAAGATTCTAAAGCTTGAAATGGATCTACCACTTACAGCCAGAGGACTCTTTTAAGCTTGCTAATCCATTGGAAAAATAGCTCATTCCTTTGAGCAGTGGACGCTAGCAATTGAAAACTATTTCAAGGGTGAGATTTTATAAGTGAAAACATAGATACATGTACAGAAATACACATTCATATATATGTGTATGCTTAAATGTTTTGTTTATATACATAAACATATATGTGTGTGTGTGTGTGTATACAAATATAGTGAATGTGTATGTATCTTATGTATACATGTGCTTCCACAGAGAAATTATTTCGACAATTTCGATAATGAGAAAAAACAGTTTTCTGCAAGAGTTGTAATGAAGTATTATGAAGTTTCCAGCAGGAAAGTTAAAATGCCTATACAGTGACAAAATAATTTACTTTAATTAATTTTAATTACCCAAAGTAAAGGAAAAGCAGGGAGTAAAAAATGGAGCAGAAACCCATCCAGAAAATGTTACTTTTAAAAGATCTACAAATTAAGTAAAGCTGGGCTTGCCATTATTACCATATAAATTCAGTCTTGCTTTCTGAAAGGTTGAGTATCTTCTGTGAGAAGTTCATAAGATTCAATATTTAATGTCTAACTATAAAGGGAAAAGAATGTAACAAATTCCAAGCATTAGCTGAGTTGGGCACATGCCTACATGCATGTGTACGGGTGCCTGTGCGTATGCATACACGTAAGGATGAAAATAGGAAAGAAGGAATATGAATGAACTAGCCAAAAGAAAGGGATATTTCTCTAATTTTCATTTAATGTCAGGTTGCTAGTAGCAAAATTTGCTAACAGCCTTTTGAAGTAAAAATCTAAAGGAGTCACTGTATTATAGACCACAGTGAGAACTGATGGCTCTCTGCATTCTCTGTGAGCTATATTTCAGTTGAGGTCATGAGAAATCCTAGCCAGTAGTGAGCATTATTGAGAAGCTTGCTGGATGTTTATGGCATCAAGCTCACAGCAACTGAAGAGAAGGCAGAAAGTATTAATACAGGAATTATTTACTGTCTTCTCAGGCAGTTTCTGTTGTGCTTTGTTTCTGAGTATCCCTCTGATTCTTTTCATTTCACCTGGGATCTCAATGTACAATAGAAAAATCGTGAACCTCTGACTGCTGAAACTCCCCCTCTCTTCCATCTTTCCACTGCCTTTCAGACAAATGAGACACATAGAAGAAATAATGACCCTGTGTCAGTGCTCGTGTATCCTACTAATCATAGTTTCTAGAAGGCTGCTAAGAGAACTGAAAACTAAATATAATGTTTTCTTTGGGTTATCTCTGTTGTCGTATTATAACTTCTCAGACACAGCAAATGTAAAGGCTTGACACCTTAGATGCAAGACAAGAGCACGCTAACACACAATCGTTCATGGAAATTTATTAGGTGAGTATTTCCTTTCATACTCTCTGGCACACAAGACTTTGGCATGTACATCAGTTTGTTTTATCCTTTCTACAGCCCACATTTCTAAATAACAACTCAAGCAGTCCTGAATGCAAAGACTTGGCAAGCTAAAAAAAATGTAGTAGATGGCTACACAGGCAGCAAGAATAGCCAACTGTAAAAGCAAACACTAAGGGAAAGAAAGTGCTTTAGATGCATAACCCCCTCAGATTTTAGAGCTCAATTGTAACAGTATTTATTAATTATCTGATAGATTGTCTTAGAACAAATTCTGACTGTGGCCTGCCCATGAGCAGATTTTATTATCCTTCACTGCTTCTGCATCTGCCTATCCCTCACTCCTAATGATATATTTACTCTTCTTAATGGACACTGAGATGATTTCGAGTGTAGATTTTCATGGGGGAAGGGAGTGACACAGAGTATTAAAATAATTGATATATAAACATGCAAAAATGGTACTGTCAAGGACAGGTTCAGCCTGCTACATGTATTTTTCCAAAATAAATCTCAATTTGTCTACACCTACATTGGTAACTTAACCAGAAACGCTTTGGTAATGTAGCAATACATGAGATTTGCAATTTAAGAGATCGCTGCTACCAAGAATTTTTTGCTCTTTCTTTGACACTGACTAGGATAAGTCACTTCAAATGACTATGTAATAACATGCTGACAGCATGAGTATTTTCCTAGTCTCTTGTTAGCAACACAGAGTGATGATCCTTCACATGGGACTGCCTAAAGCAATTATGTCCATTTTTATTTATACACACATCTAGTCCTACTGTTTCAGACTCTCTTCAGCTTGTCACAATGGGCCCCTCAGGTCACCCAGCCAAAGGTTTCGAGTCAACCCAACCTTTTATGGAAACTCAGAACTTCATGGTCTGGGTGAGGGGAGCACAGCTTTGCACATCAATTAAAGCACTGAATATTCCTACCCTCTTAAAATCGATTTCCTTTCAATTTCCATGGCTATCTGAGTTTGTATATGTTCTATATAGGGGTCATGACTGTTTAGCGCCTTGACAAGAACAGTTTAGCGATGTGATATTTGTAAAGGAAAACCAGATTGTTTTAAAGGCTTTTTAAGAGATCTCAAGGGCTTCAACACGCATTGCTAAGGACTTGTTTCTGAGTGTGAGTTAATCATATTGCTGACTCAAATGCATTTATATCCCTGGACTTTCACTTCTGGAAACGATGAGAGGAAACTATGAGAGAGTTAATTAGGTTCTGTCTGCCATCCTTAACATTGAAAATGCTTCTGCTGGACACTACAACCTTCAGATTTGATCCACCATCAACTACTGTGGCAATTATCTTTAATTTTACCTTGCTAGAAATACTGCTGGGATTGGAGAGATTAAATTTTACATAACTAGATGATGTTATACAATCAAGTGTATTATGGTGAGGGTTTAAAGTAACAAACACATCTTACCAATATGTTGATAAAGAGCTTTTAAAATTATTTATTTTTAAAGAATTCTGCGGTTCCTAATGGAACTGATAGATCTATGTTAATACTATTAATCCAATTTCATGAAGCTTTATCTCTAACAGTTACGAAGCAGAATAGACATATATTCAAACATTATTTCAATACTAATTTCTTGTTGAACTAGACAGTTTATTTCCTTGTGATCTGACAGAAATGGTTTACAACAAAAATTGTTCCTATGAGAATCATTCATTATTTTTCTTTTATTTTCAGATAAAAAATAATGAAAATTTTAGAAAAGCTGGACATATGTCCAGTGGCTGAAAAGTCTTGCAGAAGTCTCACGATTGATTATTATTTTTATGACAATGTCATGTGTTTGTCACAATTAGATATAGTTCAACTGACACTCTACAAACTTAAAGGAGATTGTATATTATTTTTCATTTAAATTCAACTGTAGATGTACAAAGACATGAATTATGAAGAATTGCTGAAACCAGGTTAAGTTCAAAAGCCACATAGTTAACCCACCAGTTCTGGCAACAATTTTGTTATTGTATGTTGCTGTTGTATTTTGCAAAACAATCCACGCTATGTTAGCCAGTCTGGAAAAATATGACTTGAAAGTCTTGTGTCATCAGAATCGTGGATGAATTCTTGTAAAATGGCAGTTGCTATATGTTCAAATTCATTGCTACAAAGTTCAATGCTATAGATGACAGATCCCATAAATTCTAATAACTCAGGGCCATGAAAGTATATGAGTGATTCACAATCACTTACTGAGGAACCACTTTACTTCAATAGCCCTGAAAAGTTAGAACTAGTCATTTAAACCTAAGCCTATTCTGGTTTTGCTGCAAAGATACTTTTTTAGGCTGGGTTACTATTCATCATGTGCTACTCAATTATACCATTTTCTCCACAGTGAAAAATCAAAACATTGTTTTCCACAATTTGTTTTTCACTATTCAAAAAGCAAAGCCATCAAATAGGAGCCAGGTGGTGAGCAGCACCAGTTCAATGCTTAGAATAGCTGCTGGTTTGTCAGAGCTCCTGCATGTGTTTGTGATCCTCAGTGCAGCCAGGAGGGACGTGGGGTCTTCCAGCAGCCATGAGGAGGTCTCAGGACACTGAAATGTCTAGTGGTTGGACTAGAAGATCCGATGGGTCCCTTCCAATCTGGTTGTTCTATGGTTCTATGATTCTATGAAAAGTTTAATGTTTCAAAGCTGCACCAGGCAGGTTTAGACTGGACATTAGTAAGTATTTCTTTACCAAGAAGGTGATCAAACCCTGGAACAGGCTTCCTAGACAGGTGGTTGATGCCTCAAGCCTGTTAGTGTTTAAGACACATTTGGACAATGCCCTTAACAACATGCTTTAATCTTTGGTCAGCCCTGAAGTGGTCAGTCACTTAGATTAGATGATTGCTGATTCCAACTGAAATATTCTATTCCATTCTAATCTAGTCTAGGCTAGGCTAGGCTAGGCTAAACTAGGCTAAGCTAGGCACTGAAGGGCTTTAGGGAATGCTGATATCTAGGATACATTTTAGTGCTATTGTTTTAATGCTGAGGCATGAGTGAGAATTCAGACTAGCCAGTTTACAGAGGTCTGGGAGTTGGTTTTGGTGAGCGTTCTGTAACCACCTTGTTCCTTTGAACAGTCTACTGGATTCCATCTGATTAGATTCCAGTCACAGTACAGAAAAATTAATATTTGGAAGCATAGCAGGGGTGTCGGGAATTTAGATGCTAGTTATCTAGGGTGTGATCTTCAGCTTCACTGAAGATCATGGGAGTGGGATGTAAAACAGGATGTGATCCCTACAGCTGTCATATTGGGTTACCTTTCAACATTTAGAAAATAAGCCAGCCCCTTTTTAATGTCCAGAAACTCCATATTTTCTATACATATCTATTTTAAGCTTGATATTGGAAAGGCAAATCTAGACAATATTGAATAAAACCAGACCTTTATGTACACCATAAAGAAAAATAGAAACTGTCTCCTAAGGGTAAAACTAAGTATTAAACATGACATATGAACAAAATCTCCATTAAATGAAATTGTGCTGTGGACTGCATTATTAATACTAAAATTAAACATGAACAAATAAGACAAGGAAGGGAATGAATAAGTAATCCATTTTAAAAGGTCATTTGAATAGTTCAGAACAGCTCTACAGGGTAATTTATGAAGGAAAAAATATTTTATTTTCAAGCTGTATTGAAATGAAAACATGTTTATAGCTATGTGAATGATAATGTTATAAGAAAGTATAATATTGGAATGCAAGTTAGAGTGTTAACAGGTTTAAACTCTCGAAAACTATGGACACAAGCGCTAGCAAAGTGAACATAGACCTTTTATCTTCCTAAGTCAGACCAGTTAAACTCCATACGATTTTCCAGATGGGATTTCAGAGACTGCAGTTCTGGATATGATTTTGGTACTCCCCAATCTGTGACTAAGTGTGCATCGTTCATAATTTGGTATTTTAAAATAACTTTATACACACAATTAAGTCAACCTTTACACAGCGCTGATAACTGAAATTTAGCTAATGCACATTTAACATGTAAGGTAGAACCGAGCATATTTCTGTAATTCAGCGCATGGTATACTGGCAAAATTTTCTGCCTAAATATATGTGCGTGTTCTTGTGCATGTTGTTCTAAATTAATATTATGACAGGAACATTTCTCAATGGTCACATAGCTGATTGGTCAGTCTAAGTTGCAGACTTAGTGGAGGAATTGGACAGAAAATAACATTTCAGCAGGTTTTTGGAAGGTGTGAAAATCATCTATGGTTTAGACTAATATAGTCAAATTAGTGTATCTCCAGTTACAGAATACCATGGAACTGAAAACATTTTTTTGATATAATCTATTATGGCTTTATAAAAATTATTTATTCACAGTTCTACCCTCTGTTTCCCTTTTGCTACCATCTTTGGGTTACAGGACCTTACCAAGGACTGGCTGTTTGGGTTCCTTTCAGTGAAGGTAAACTGATTGATATTGTATGATTTCAGGGACACAAAACATTACACTTTACCTACACACGGATTCATCCACCTTACCAAACTGAACCTCTGTGCTTCTAGTGGCAAATGCACTAAGTACTGCACTGGACAGTGCCCTCTTGGGCATCTAGAAATCCCAGACAAGAGGTTGCAGTGCTCTCACAGAGCAACTCCACCGTGCACACAAAGGGAAGCTGTCATTCTCATATATCCAGGGTGCACATAACTACATTTTCAGACAAACAATGTATGATAACTACCATTTTTGGACTATATGACACCAGTAGGTCTGTATCAGCATGAAAATATAACTGAGCTTCATTTACAGGCTACTCCATCAAAAAGAGCCATGTCTTTCTTTGGTTTGGGTGTGGCCATGATCATATTTTTAAATAATTTTTACCTCTCAATATTAACTGAAAACTCACGTCAATTTCTTAAAGAAATTATTCTTACCTGTGTTCCAGGATGCCTTCAGGATACCCTCCAAATTAGCATTACCATCCGAAGAATTTACAAATATTGTAGTTTATTCTTTCTTCTTTTGTTGATTGGCTATGAATGTATGCCATGATTGATATGTAATCTGTTTATTGCTGTTCTCCTGATCTGGTATAAATTGTTCTATAGATCTAAAAAGATCTCTTGTTCCACGTGTATTTTTCTAACATTCAATTAAACTGGCATATCTTTTTAATGGAGCCTCAAACTTTGGAACATGCAAAAAGTCTCCCATAGTTGACCTCAACTGGATGCACAACAATAAATTCATAGAATCATAGCATAACCAGGTTGGAAGAGACCCACTGGATCATCAAGTCCAATCATTCCTATCAAAAAATATTCCTATCAAAAAAAATGTGATGTTACATTGGAAAATTCTTAAACCACTCCAGATGGCCATAAATTAGGAAAGCTAGTGTTGACTGCTGGCACTGAAAGTGAATATTTGACTTTAGAGAACTACAGAATCACTAGGTTGCAAAAGACCTCTAGGTTCATTGAGTCCAACCGTTCCTATCCACCACTAAACCATGTCCCTGAGCAAAGGACAAGACCTTAACCTTTAGGACAAGACGTTAACCTTTTAAATTCATTAATTAAACGGGGAGAAACTAACCTAGGCTGCTGGGATTCTGTTAGGCTTGAAAACTCATTATTGTTTATGAAGTACCTTTATGATTTGACAAGAAAATACTATAAAACATGAATGTGTTTATTGTTACAGTGGTACCTTGAACACTTCCAGGTTCTTGAATACCTAAAATAGCTGATGAAGACAAATGAACTGATTAAACAAAAGGAAGCTTAATATAGCTCTGTAGTGAACACCACCAGGAATTGAAGAGGAAATGCGCAAAAATATATGCCATTTTAATTGAATGTTAGAAAAATATACGTTTATTAAAAGGTCACTGTGCCTGAACATGTCAGCATTCTTTGCTTTGTTATAGCTTTTCAATAGTCTTCTAACAAAGGGATGATATTGCAAAATGCTGTAAGAATAGGCAGCAGATTTTACTGAATTTTTGTGGTCCCCACTGAAGACTACCCATCATTCTAGATAAATGGAAGAGGAAGATACAGGCTGCTAAAACCACCAAGATAAAAAGCAGAACATTCTCTATTTCTAAGTCTGGGAAATACTGGCCTGTATTCTGGGCAGGTTAGAGAAACCAGTGAACATGAACACTGGACATCTATTTTCAGCATTTTTTAGGTTACAGCTTAATTTTTCATTCCAGACTGACTTACAGCTATTTTAAATAGATAACACTTTTAAAATCAAAACCCCAGTAAATAAACAACCAAACGCAAATCAAACCTCTTTTGTGAGTTGTCACAGAGACTACCACAGAGATTGTCACAGAGATTATTTTACCAAGAGGTAAAAAAACTGAAGGAGAGAAGAAGGGATGAGACAACTTGCTAGGGCAGGAGATGGGAGCACGCAGACATTGCACCTAGTGGAGCACATGGAGGAAGAGCTTCAGGAGCAGATTGTCTGGCTGTGGGAAAAATAGCTGTCAGTTCCAGGCAGGTGGGCTACCATCCTTCCATTATAAAGAGATTTTTGAGGTTTTTTTGATAATGGACTGAAAGCAGAGGGGCAGGTGAGAACTCTTGTACGCAACAATGAACAACATAGTAAATAATCTCTGCGATATGACTTCTTTTAATTGCTAAATAATGTGAAAGCAGTAATGCATTGCATATGTGCCTCTCATCTTTATAATGGACAAGCTAACCTTATCAAGGACAAAAGCAGTAAGATAAGTAGTAAGTTTGACCAAAGTACACTCTTTTATACTTTTAAAGGTATGGGTTTCATGCCTATATCTACAATATCTTATTTCTTTTAGACAGTAAAGTGCCACCAGTTGATACAAAGCTGCTCGGATAGTCCACTGAAAAAGAAACAAGATAATAAATAATGATCAAATCATCATTTCTGCAACAAAATATTTTCTTATAATGATTTCCTTTTTCTAACCTTGTTTTAACTGGACTTTTTATAACTTTCCAAAGATTTCCTCAACACGAATTCCACCTTGTTAAACTGTGCAAACCTTTCTCTGTGTCTGGAAAGTATATGGCTCAGTATAGTATGGTGGACTGTATTTCTTTTTAAGGCTTGATTGTTTTGCCACTATGAGATTATGAGATTATGCCCCCCTGTAGAGGAGCATGCTCTGCCTTTATTTTAGACCTTTAATCGTTTGCTATTTTCTGCAGTGACTGGGATTGTTGCAGTTTGCATTGGTAGAAACCAAAACAGAATTTGTCCTAATGGTCCCTATTTATTCCTGCTATAATTTTACTTAGTTTAGTGGCTTCTCTTAAGAGTTACTTTATCCATAAATGTAGTAACATTTGCTTCTTACATAGAGCCGAGTTTTGAAAAAGTATTCCAAATAACGTTTCTTTTAGACACAGCAGATGGTAGCTGAGATTTCCCTAACAATATTGGAAGTAATAAGAGTTTTACTTGTTCTTGCTTCAATGCATTTCAACTTTAAAACAGCTTTACTGTTTTCAGTAGGTGGCTTCTTCATAATCTGATTTAGACTGATTACAGCCACTTGCCTGAAAGCTAAAGGGGCACAAAGGAGGAGAAAACAGTCTAAAGGGCAAAATCAACTAGGATTCAGTTCTATTTATAAACAGGAACACTATAAGAAGGTACCTTCATTGGCAGTTGTCTCCTTGTTGAAATGACATGCCCATTTACAAGGTTTGAAATTAAGTATAGAATATTCAAAAGAAATTAGCTTTTACTGGTCTATTCAACTAGATCAATTGCTACAGCATCTGTACATCTTATTCATGTAGGACCAAAGTGTTAGTGACATTACCTATAATTTTTATCAAGGATATGTCAAAATAAACTTCTGTCATCTGTTACAAAGTGAATAGGAATACTAATAAAACACACTAGCTCGGTATTCTTCACCTTTTGTGTGCTGCACAAAGAAAAAACTCTGTATTCTTGCAATGCTTTTGTGAAAAAGGGGAATACCAGTTACAGGAAAAATCTATAGCTGCAACTATGTGTATTTTTAATGCGTGACATTGTTAACACCTAGTGAATCCTTAAAAAAAAACCCTTCCTCACCCATTATCTATGTTGTTACCCAGACTACAATTCAAAAGTGCAGGAAATCACTTAAAAATGCAGAAATATAAAAGCCTTCAGAAGGCTTCATATGCAGGTGTCACAAAACCTCTAGAGCAACCTTCCAAACCTAGCTAGAAAATACAAGAGTATTCTTTTCTTAGAAACAAAATGATAGTGTATACAATACCAATTGTCTAAGCTGAAAATATAATTAGTACGTTCATAAATGTATGCACTGATGATTTTTTTTTTTGTTACTGCTACAATTAATGTTCTGGTTTTAACTGTTTCCAAACTGCAGGTAGAGCCAGGAAAATTTTCAAAGCAGCATTTTTCTTGCAGAATACATTTTCTTTATCTTCTCTGGTCTCTCGCTCCTGAAGGGCAGATGGTAGTGAAATGAAAACAAGTAAATTTTCCACTATCTCAGGGTAATATTTCCAAATGCTGTGGGTGTATATATGTGATTAGTATCTTTTTGTGGTTCAACAGGACAGATCAGTTCAGATTACAATAGCTTGCCCTCTTGATTTATAGCAAAGACTTAAAGACAATAAAAAAGCACCTGAATTCAGACTCTGTCCTAGTAATATAAGAGATTTCATATGTAAGAATCAGATGAGAATCCAGATGGGACTGGACATTGACTAAGCAGAACTGAAAAATGAAAACACTCTTAGATGTGGGAACAAACACTCATGCGTTGGCCCAAGTTTTTTACCTGGAATTTGTAAGATATGTACATCTTTCTCCATTTAGGAACAGGTTCTAGGTACATCCCATCACAAGGGGATTAGCAAGGAAATAAAATCCCCAGCATTTTAAGTCTTTCTATGTGTTGTGAGGTCCAACAGCCTTTTGGTAGTGGACCAAAGTAGGTGCCTGGAGAAAACAGGACGGTACATGTTTCTCCAAGTACTCCCCCAGACTCCAGCTCTCAGCAGTATAAGGAGTTCCATTAGGAAGATATGGGGTATGTGTATTCAGAGCTCCCAGTGGAATCTTGTACCAAGAAGTTGACCATAAACCTTAGTAAACACTTTCATTTTCAAGCAGCAAGGACATCCACAACTTACTTGTTCCTTTGCATGAAGAACAGTCTCCCTCTGTACATTAAGGACCTCCCTCCTTCTAGCATCACTTGAGGTCCACTGGCTCTGATGCTGGAGCAGAGGGTGAACAATGACCTCCTCTTCTCTTCCCTGCCATTTTAAGGACCTCTGTCATATCCTCCTTCTCCAGACCAAAGAGATTTAGTTTAATAAGTCATTCCTCACATGGAAAATGTACTGTGCCTGTCTGAAAGAATTTTTCCTTGTATCTAGTCCAAATCTTCCCTTCTCCAATTCATGCCCATTGCCCTTAGTCCTATAACTACAAGGCTTTGTAAACAGTCCCTCCCCAGCTTTCTTGTAGGACCCTTTCAGGTACTGGAAGGTTGCTAGAAGATCTCCTTGGACTCTTATCTTCTCCTTGATTTTTTCTCTTTTCCCTTGGGGTACTTGATGTTTCTCTTTTCCCTTAGGATACAAACATATGCAAAGCTTTTTGCCCTCTTCATGTCTAGCACCGCAAGCACATTAAGCATTCATTTTCTTTATAAGATGCAGCATAGTTTTCTAGCTGCAACATTTAATGTTGTGGGATTTAGTTACTGTGCTTTAATACAGCTTCTCCTTATTAGTCAGGCTGCAAATCACACATTCAGGAAAGAAACGCATCAACCTTCAGGGATGAATGAATGGTTCCGGTGCTAGGTTGCTAGAAGTGCAGTCATTGTGAGATCCCTAAATAAGTCTTTACAGGTCCCAGTTTTGGGGTTTTTTTCCTATTTCCTTACAGTTTAATAGTCTAACACTGAGACTGATAGCAATCTGACAGGAAAGAAGAGATGTTTCACTTGTGAATCCAACATTAGTAATCCTTCTAGAAGCATCCACAGATTATGAGGGTAAAATGGACCTCTACCTAGGGGATGAATAAGTCATCAATACTTTTGAAAATAAAAGGGGAAAGCCAATTTTCAAAGCCAAAGCCTTAAGTGTTATAGAGGTTGTGCAATTTCTCCCCTTTTCTTTAGGAAGGGACTACTTCTATGTCCCTCAAGTTCTTTCTGAATACTCTATACTGTGAGCCCCTATGTCTTCTCTTTATCTATACCCGTATGTAAAAAATAGTTCATACAAAATAGTAATAAAAATGAAGAAATGTCTGAATGGAACAGAAGCAAAACAGGAATGGAATGAGTAGGTTTAGGCTAAGCAGCATACGGAGCAGGAAAAACTACAGCTGTGACAGCACAAAGCAAAGATGGGAGCCATTTGAATGCAATCAATAACTAAAAAGTGAGGAGATGAGGAAGTCATGAGAGAGAGAAGTGTGAGGATGCTTCCTGTTACGAGCTATAGCTACGCTGGGGACAACAACCATCCATCAACAGCTTGGTAAAAGGAAAGAGAAACAAGATACTTTTTTACATGCAGCATGTTCCAGACAAAAGACACTTCGGGTTTCTCGTTACAAAATTACTTATGGGATAGTAGAAATAATTTGCACATGGTCAGGAAATGTCTAAGAACTAGAACTTTATGTCTCACTCCAAAAAAAGAGTGGAATCTCTGTTAGTTGTCACAGCTGAGGCGCCACCAGTAACTGATCTGGAGGTGGGGCTTGTGCCTAGGGATCATTTCTACGTCGGTTTTAAATAAGCCCTTCATATGCTGGGTATTAAACTTCTCTCTCAGATGGGTGTCTCTTCAGGGTAGGAAGGAGTTCAACTGAAACCATCAAGTAAATCAAACCATGTTTATTAGCCTGTAATGAATGGTATAGGTGAACAGATTCAGGTGAGAACAAAAGATTTACACAGAGCAAAATGGGCACCTATTGTACTACAAGCAGCTGTATAGCTAGGGAGCTTATATAAATTATAGTGTATTGGATTTCAGACAAGGCCACCAGATTTACCCAGCACAACACTGATGAATTCAGAAAGAAATGAGAAATATTATTGCCGTACAAAAAACACTGCAATTCATCCTGTAGAGACATTCCCCTTGCACGCAGCTGATTGTGTTACTCATTTAGGTGGGGAGTTTCAAAGCAGTAAGCCAGATGACACACTCCAATTGAAAGTACCTCCCTTAGAGTCCTTTGACAATGCAAATCCAAATAGTTAATGTGACTTCATTTAACAAAAAAATTTTTACAAGATTTTTTTCCCTGCTGTGTTATTGTTGCACAGTCTGTTTCTGGTTGTATTACGGCATCTGGTTTCAAACCTGTTTTCATATTTAATAGAAGTTACATAAGTGAAACTAAAGATATTGTTCTTTGCTGGGTTTTAATTGGTTTGTGTTTGGCCTAAACAGATATAATACGTGCCTTACAAGAAGGAATGGGGTGGATAACACTTTCTTGTTTAATTCACAAGACTTGATTTGGGTTTAAGGGAGACACAGAGAAAAGACTCTGGTCAATTATTTTTCTTCCGTTTCTTAATATTAAAAATGTCTGTATTAGGTTTCACAGCCTGAAGAATTTAATAACTTGAATAAGGTCTATGACACAGCCAGAATTAAGAGAACTGTAAAAATTGTCCAAAACCTAGAAAAGAAAGCACTAGAGAAACGCTACATCTCAATATGTTTCTGTCTGTCTAACAGACAGTGCAAAGCTCTGTTAGGTGGACGTGTTTTAAGAATAATAGTGCTTGCTGCTTTGTAGATGTTCATAGCATTGACATTCATACACAAAAGACATTGATACTCTTCTTTTACAGAAGACTTGTGTGCAAACTGATAGTATTTCAGTTTTTCTGTGAAATTGACTTTGTTATGAGACATCTAAGCTTTATCTGATCCTTGGGTGCCAAAAGAGGATTATTTAGATTATTTTAGTCTGCTCCAGCAGGAAAGCAGCTCAGTTCATGTGTGCTGCATGGTCAGTGGTCCATGAACAGTAGATACACATTCCCCTGAATGCCAGAAGTAGCTCTCTTATTCACCTCAGCCTACAAAATGTCTTACCCAGACAGAGAGATGGGCAGAAAAATGAAGGTAAAAAGTAATTACAGTCCTTGATACACTAGGAAGTGACAGAAGGTTGCAGGGCCTGTTGACTTTCTTTGGTGAGCCAACAAACACTGTGGTTCTCAACAGCACTGCTCGTTGTGTAAGGCCAAGAGCAAAACGCAAGATGCTGCCGAGTCTGCCTGACGCTGTTCATGAATGACATATTCTGTGACTCCAGTGGGCACTCAGTACCAGTCTGCCCTATGAAATGCTCTGTGCCTTGCAACATCTTCCCTATAGAAAGCAAGTCATTGAGTCTTGTATAAATAATATATTTGGAGATGATTTTCATAGAAGAAATCTGTTTTGATGAAACAATTTTTGCTTTACAATGTATTAATTCACCAAAAGGATTGTGTTTTTTTTTTTTTTCTCAAAACTTTTAGTATTAATACTTCATTTTCTTCAAAGGTCATTTTACAGAAATATTTTTGTACTCTCTTTTAAATAACCTAACCTGCTTTTTCTGGGTCCCTTTAATGAAGCTTAATGAGAAAATCTTTTCACCTATACACAAAGCTGTCTATCTGGATTTATTGTTTGACTTATTTTGACATGCAGAATTTACGTGGAATCACGTAATCAGCTCTCCTAAATTAAAATAAAAGAAAAAAATCCCGCTTTTAAACTGCAAAAGGTTAATGAAGTCCAGATATATCTGCCAGATTCCAAAGTGGGGAAAATGTCAATTGCTGTTACTTAAAAATGTCATTATCACGTCTTTTTAATTATGTATGAGGAACATGGTTATCAGAGAGCCTGTTGGCTTCCATAATGTGAGCAAAAGAAAATTTCTAAGAGTGAAGCTGGAAATCCCTGATAAACCCCCTTTCCATTCTCACTGCCTGACTTGCATGTGTTCATACCAGCACCGTATACACATAAATTGGTGAAAAATATATAGATAGAAAATGTGGAAAAAAAAAGATTCATAATGGAATAATGAAATAAAAAAGAGGAATGAACTGAAGATTGTGCAGAAGAGAAAAAGGGCAATAAACCCAAGAAGGACTGATTCTCAGGAGAAAATTTGAGAAACAGAGATTGGTTATCCTCTTCTGTAATTTCTAAACTTCATCTGCCCAAAACTGGGGCTGACAGATGCCAAACCTTTATTCTCATCATGATGAATACGTATAACTTTCTAACTTCTTTGAGAGCTTCCTGGGTTAGCTCTTTCCATTGGCAGCTGCTGGGGACCCCAGTGCTCAGGAGGGAGGAAAGAGAATCACATGAAACACGGCAGTGGACAAATCAAGGATTTATCAATCAGCATGATTTTGTGTTTGTTATTTAGGAAAAATATCAGGTGTGTTTATAAAAATATGTAGGAAAACTGTGTTTTGGGAAAATATCAGGTGTATTTCAAACTTCGTGGCTGGAAATGGCAGTTCCTCGCAATTTTGCATCTGCTCTCAAAACATAATGTGAGGACAATGAATCCACTGAGTCTAAAGTGTGATGACGGAAGAAATGGGACAATGCACAATGATCAATTTGATCCAAGTGAAGCTGTTTATTCAGGGTTCATTATCTGCTTTTATACATTTTTTAATCTTAGCTAACTATTGCCCCAAACATTGATTGGATGATTCTGTCCTAGTAACAAACATTCATTGGTCACAGCTCAACCACACAATCATGTTGCCAGGGCACATTTCCCGCCTTCAACAGCCAGCTTCCTCATTTGCTTAACACAACAGAGTCATTATAACCTTTTATAACCTTGAGGCCTCATACTAAGGCTTTTTAACTTTACTTAGCATGAGTTCCTCAGTGCTTGGGCTGCTCATTAAATGCTGTAGCCACCCATCACTAAAGCAGAAAAATACCTACCTGCTTGATGCAGATAATGTTCATTCAAATTTATCCACCTTAATACACATGGGCAGCCAGAACTCCTTCCATGTAAGACTGCTCGCTGTGCATTGCAGCATTAGGTTTGCAGCTATTGATGGGAGTTTCTTTAGAGACTTGAATGGCTTACATTTGCCCAAAGCAGGAGGGCTGCATTTCTGACCGATGTGACATTTTGCTGGCAGACAAGTTTTGTTTTGAAAAGTTTAGTTACTTTACCATATGAAACCCAACAACTCCAGATTATAAGACAAGATCGCAGGAAGGGGTATTACTTTTTCTTTGGAAAGAAATTTAGATCTTCAGAATTATCATGCATCAGTGATTTTTAAAGATATTCCTCTGCTATGTTTCACCTTCTCACTGCTGTCACAGAATCACTAGGTTGGAAAAAACCCACAGGATCATCAAGTCCAACCATTCCTATGAACCACTAAACCATGCACCTCATCCACACATCTTTTAAATAACACCAAGGATGGTGACTCATTCACATCTCTGGGCAGCCTGTTCCAGTGTCCAGTGACCCTTCCTGTGAAATTTTTTTTTCTGATGTCCAGCTTGAACCTCCCCTGGCACAGCTTGAGTCCATTCCCTCTTGTCCTGTCCCCTGTCAATTGGGAGAAGATATCAGTTCCCTCCTCTCCACAACCTCCTTTCAGGTAGTTGTAGAGAGCAGTAAGGTGTCGCTTCAGCCTCCTCTTCTCCAGGCTAAACAACCCAGTTCCCTCAGCTGCAACTTGTAAGACAACTTCTCCACCCCCTTCACCTGGTTCTCTTGCATGTGCTGTATGATAGCAGTCAACTTCACCCGTTCCATGACTTTTCCTGCCACTGAGGTCAGACTGACAGGCCTGTAGTTATGTAGTAGATATGTAGCTACTCTCACTTTACCAGGGGAAACAAAAGTAATTACTTGCTTTGTTGGAGCCTGGGTTGGTTACCTTCCTGGATGCACTGGAAAGTGTGTTCTACCTCCTTTATCTAAAGAAGGCTTGCAGATTTTATAATTTATTAACTTAAAATGTGAAGACTTTCCTGTAGAAGTATTTACTGTCAAATGAGAGATTCAAATCCAGAATCTGACTTCTGTCCTAGCTCCATGCGATGTTTCCCAGTATAACTCTGTTTTCTGTTACTTTAACTTTTACCAAACTTAAAAGACACAAAATGAATAAGACTGAAAATGTGAATCACCCAGACCAGATGCTACTAAACGGGACCATAATGATGACTTGACAGGATTTTTTGGGTCGTGACATCCATGTACATAGGTGCTGACAGTTCCATGAGTCATAGTGATGCTGCTGTCAGTTACAAGGTAGCTGTCTCACTGCAGGCCACATTTCCACTGCAGTTTACAAGCAGTCCTAATGTATTTTCTGGAAAGGGCAACTGGCCCTGTTCTATTGCAAGTATAACCTATATGTAGCTCTTGTATTGGCACAGCTTGCAAATTGTTCAAGTGGAACTCCTATGCCAGCACTGTGCTGCTCGGCTGTGTTTGCATGGAGTTAGATGTGCTCCTCTGAGCCCTGCTTGCAGGGCACAACACACTAACCTGGCTGTGGAGGGGCATTTAGTCCCTCATCAGCATTCTTCTTCAGGGCCTCAATTGCCCCTGGGGTATCTCCAGTCCAGACTTTGCACACATGAGGGTACCAAATGCTCTCTAGGATTGGGAAAGTCAGCTACAGTTACCAGGTAGAGAGAACAACATTCCCAGTAAGTTATAATTTTCACTTAAGTTTCTAGGGTGACATACAGCTGATATTTTACAGATTCAGTATTGAAATAGCTGAAAAGATAGTCTCTGTTATGCAGGAAAGGATGAAGGGGTTGTCTTCCAAAGGCTGTTATTTCCTTTTACCTCACTGAAGAACGATCACAGAAATCTACTATTTCTCTATTTAATGGCTCTGTTTTAGAAAACTGGGATGACTATAGGGTCAACCTATTCTTAAGTGACAGCTGGCTTGCAGGCTCACCATGTGATACTATCTGGCCCATTTTCTGCCTGTGACTGGAAACTCACAACAGAGTAATAGGAGTTGATCATTGGAACATTTTCATTGTAACTGATGACAGCTTTGCTGTTGAATATGTTCATCTCATATCACTGTGTATATTATGAAAATACATGTTGGCCTGTTTATTTCTGTTCCAGGTACCAACTCTTCCCCTTTTTTGGTTGCATTTTTCTAAGAATAAATTTTACGGTATAGGATAGTGAACTGTAGTGTAGTATATTGTTCTTAAGGTCTCTGTTTCCTAGGTCTTCCCACACAGTATATCTTTACCTTTTAATAGTAGAAAACACGCATTTTAGCCTTATGCCAAATCCATATTTTGTCCTCTGAAACAAATTTGATGATGTGTCATGGGTGGGTATTCTGCTCTAGCAAAATTTTGGAATCTTTGGCCTTAGATTTCCATGAGGTTAATTCTTGAGTATTTGTTAAAATGTGTTTAGTTGTAAAGATCAATGTAGGAAACAGATAGATGTCTTAGGCAAAGCTGTAAAGAATGCTAGTTGCCCGAATACCAGATTTCATAAGACAAAACATCTGTAATAAACCCTCATTCCTCCTTTTCACTAGTACAGTATTCTGCACTGTTCAATAGCTAATCTCACAGAATTACATAACAAACAGAACAGATCTTGTTGTGGTGACAACATTTAAAATTAACTATGTGCCATCAGTTAAAAACAATAGGTCAGGCTTTCAGTGTTTTAAGGTATTATTTGTTGTCTTCTCTAGAAATGTTTAGTTGTTAATGTGATAGCACGTTGATGAGAGAAATTATTCTCATCATTCTGTTTGTTCTCACCTCTTGTATTTTCTGGGAAATTTACATCACACAAAAACCACAGCAGCTCTTTTTAATAAGAAACAGTCCTTTTGAGACTCCATAGTCAAAGCACACAAAGGAGCGGTGTGCTGAGTTCTCTTCTCTTTCCAACTTCAGTTGCTATATTTTTCTTCTCAAGTCCGTTGGATGCCAATGTACTAGAAGTAAAATATTATAGAAACAGCCTTTTTCACTTTATCAACTCAACTGGTGTATGTTAACATGCATAGGTTGGGTGGGAGTCCTTTTCTTTCTTTCAGTGCTCCTGTTTGGGGAAGAAAATGTTCCTGCTTTGGGTAATAACTATTTTGAGCTCTGGAACAGAACTCAGATTCTTAAGAGATCATTTATATTACAAAGGCTCACTCTGTACTTCCTCGGTGCTTGGAGGCACTTTTCAGCTTCCAAGCTAATTTTTTTTTTATATTTTTGAAAAAAAATTAAGGGGATTTACTTGGGCTTTTTAGAAATATATATATACATATATGAAAGCAGAAATAATATACTATTCTATCTGAACCAGAGAGAAATTCTGTCTATCCTTCTCTATTTTCCAAACAGTTCTCTGAAATATATGTGACCCTCACACAATGTCTATGTAAGAGGTATTGTATTTCTTGAAGCCAAATGGGAAAATGATTCATAACAACCTATTCAAGAAGATGACTGTGCTGGTGGTCTGGCTACATATCTATTTCCAAATGTACTAAATTTAAATGAATGCAATCATACTATTCAGTACATACATGATGTTGCATGATGTCTAGACAGATTAGATGCATTCTTGCCATAAAAGAGTCTAGCACGAGGCTGTGTTTATTCACCCAGTTTAGACCTCCTGTTGTTAAGACATTTTGCATAGATGTTCAGTCCACTTGTAGGCCAGAGACTGTTTGCAATGAGGCAAATGAAAAATTCACTCAAAAATCAAGGGTGCAATACAGTATATGTCTCTTCATAGTATATGAAAGAGCTTTCTGTTGCCCAAAGGTAGAATTTTGATATTCAGTATTGATTTGCTAAAGTTTCAAGTATTCTATTTGCCTTTCCATAAAAGATGATATATTGCTTTCTTTGAGTTGATACGTTATCAAGGTGGAAGTCTGTTTGTCCTTCTTAAATAACCGAAGGAAAGAATGAACCTCCTGTATTACAGATAAATATAGATCAATGGGACAAAAATAGGAGGAAGAAAACCAGTTTGGAAGTATTTTAAGCCATCCTTTCTTTTCTGTTGTTAGTCTTTGATTCCCATTATTTTAAATGACTTAAATAATTTATGTGTGTCCAGTTTGACACTTTGAATTATAATTTTAAAGTTCTTTCTTCATGCTCTTATGTGATTTCAGTTTTTGAGAAAGGCACTTGACTCATACCAGTTTGCAGTACCCTGATCCCAATGAACTACATGAATTATGCTTGCCATGGGAAACTGCCCCACACCAAGCAGCAAGGCTTGCAGCTCTGGTAAAGGTGACTGAAGATACAAGAAGTAAAAAGCAAGAGCGACACAAGAAAAGGAGATTAAACCACCCAATAGCTATTGTTTATTAGCCTGGGAAAAGGTGCTTAGAGACAAAACTGAGAAGCTACAGGAGCCCTTTCAGGATAAGAGAATCAATGGGAGTGATGGATAACTTGTCTCCAATCTGTCTTTAGGGAAATAGAAAGTACACAGATGAACTTTTTTAAAAAAAGTGTAATAGCTAATTTAGCCTCTCTAATTAAACTGACTGGTCACTTCATAGGTTTTATTTTGCCCCCTTTATTCTGCTGAACTCTTCTTTACTTCAAAAATCCCATGAGTTTCAGTGTGATTTTAGCTCTATGTGAACCCAGGTAGCCTAAGCAGTTCTATCTAGCTGGTGGCAAGTGAAATGCCATGTATAAATTTGCACTTTCGTATGCAAATTCGCAGAACCAATTTGCCAATTGTGGGACAGCTATTAGTATAAATATTTAGATGTTATGCAACAAACTTAGAATAAGGGATATCACTACACACCTGTACCTATTTCCCAGGACCATTTTAAGTAATACCACAACTGTGTGTTCTTCGGGGAAGGTCTTTCCTACTGTTTTTGTTTGTATACCATTTTCTAAATAGCTGCTACCTGCTGTTCTCATGCATATAAAGAGCTACACATGCACAGGGAAGGTAACTGCTGGGGCAAACCAGCAAGTTAGGTGCCTGCAGATCCCGCCAGAACAGGGTCTGTACTTCCAGACCAACAAGACGTAAAGGGGTTTGAATTGCATTTCTAATATTATTACTTTATTGACTTCCATTTGGGAACTGTCTGTCAGAGCAATATTGTCTGAATGACAGCAGAAGGTTTGTGCTCCTGGATAATCTGAAAACCTGTGCAAAGCATCTGCCCAAGGATTTGGGAAACTGATACAGCATAAATTAAAGAAATGTACTGTTGCTATGCACAAAGCATTCTAAAACCTACACTTTAGACATTCATTACTGGTTCAAAAATATGGGAGGAGAGAAGTGACAGTAGTTGTTGTAGTGCTGAACAATCATATATTGGTTCAGAAAAACTAACCTGTTTTTCTCTCTCTTTCTGTCTTGGTCATCCATGTGGGATTCCCTCCCACACACACAGTCCTTGCTGCTGCTGGTGGGTAGGTAGGAAACAGAGGTGGAGACACCTTTGTGTGAGAGATGGATGCAGCTGCAAATGTGTCACGGCTGAACCATTCACACATGACTCATAACTGCTTAACTTGGGGGGAGTTTAGAAATAAAGCTCTTGCTAAAATTATTTTTTAGAAGGGCTTTTCTTACTACACTGTTCCTCTCTTGTTTCCTGGGTACCCCACAATTCTTATTTCAGGGGCAAAATGTACACTGGGTGGGGTTTCCATTCTGAAGACAACAATTTTTGTGTGAGGTTGAAAAGTCCCATTTTTACTAGGATCTTGATATATGGGGGATTTGCTTTCCAGTATTAGTTTGCAGATAACCTGAATTGTTTCTATCTCAGTTCTGGACTATTTTATGAAATGAATTAAATGAAAAATATCACCTGGTTCAAAAAGCTGTAATCTAACATTTCACATGTGCAAATTCCAAAAATATTTTAGAAGACAGGTTAGGTTTTTGGCGTTTTGGATTTTGGGGGGGTTGATTATCTTTTTTTTTTTTTTTTTTTTAAATTTCATCACAAGTGTAGTGCAGCTAGCTGCTTTGCAAATGCCTCTGTGGTATTTGGCAAGGAAACTAAACATTGGCCAGTACAAATCCATTTTTTGAGATTACTGGGTCCTTAGAGCACAGGATACTCTTTAGCTCATAGTGTATGGCTATTCACTGTAGACAAACATTTCTGAGGGAGCAGGAAAAGACTGTTGGGAAAAGAGATCTTCCTGTACAAGGCATACTCCAAAACCAGTGGGTGTGACTGTAAAATACCTGGATCTCATCTGCATATTAATTTCAGGTCAAGTTGACTACATGGGACAATGACACAGCAACATGAGACTTTGTGCTGTTTCTCAAGCATGAAATACAGACCTACGCACTCTTCTTTTTTTAAGTCCCATCAATATACACTTTGTACTGCTGTTAGCACAGTCCATCTATGATACTAGCTCACGCATGTGTAACAGAGAAAATGTAGCCATACACCCGTGCATCAGGAGAATGTGAACACTTCTGCATAATCTACACAAGTGAAATGTGACTTATCCCATCTCAAGTTAGACATATCCTTGAACGATTAAGGTCAGCAGCAATATTGCTTTATGCTTCATGTGTGATCAGTGGAGAGGAACTTGACTGCAGGAGGCTGTTCTAGTCTTCACATCTGAATGCCCAACAGAAATACATGTCTCTTCCCCTTGCAAGGCTCTTCTTTGCCAGTAATTCAGGTATTCGTTTTAAGCAACATCATCTCCAGAATTTGAGGGCCAATGAGATCACTAGAAGCTTTCTGCAGTATCTTCTAAAATATTCAGCATATTTTCAATGGCTGCTGCAAGACTTGGAAGTGTTGATTTCTGAATGACAGTAAAAGACTTGAACACTATGCCTGTACTTCAAATCAGTTATCATTCTCTTCCCTTAAAAACTCCTTTCATACTGAGGTACTTCAGTAGAGGAACGAGAAGGATAAGATACTAACTATAACACATTTAAATGAAGATACTTTAGATACCTGCTTCCCTCAGTGATTCAATTGCAGCTATAAGGGAACACTCAGGCGACAGTTTCTCTGTACATTACTTTTACACTACTGTTTGTTACTTCATAAGATAAGTCATCTGAATGAATGGGACTTTGTCTAAAGATTTGTTCTTGAATGAATAATAGGAAGGTATTAATGGTTTGTTCGGCACATTACATCACTTGCTTTTGCTTCTCCTGTTGCATGTGTTAGGGAGTTGCTGAGTTTGGCAGGCTGGAAGAGGTGAAGTTGCCACAGCTGCCTGCCCCTATGTCTATCCAGTAATGGGGCTGAGCACGTATTCCCAGTAGGCAAACACAGACCACATATGCACAATGCATACATGCAGATCTACACAGACATCCACACAGAGAACAGAGACAGAAATAATGAGCACTCACAGTGAGACAAACAGCACCAGTGGCCTCATCTTGTTCCGCTCTCTGGCTGAGCAGGTTGGAGGCCCACTAGTGAGAACATACATACAGATACGTGCAAAGAGGGTCTTTTGGCAGCTGGACTCAGACACACCATCTGCCCAAGAACTGACTCCATACCACAGTCTTCCCAGTTGATTGCAACTGGATATATGAGCTCCTGAGTACACATACACATACACATACACATACACACTCACACACACACACACAGAGTGGGTCTGGCCTCATTTAGTCTTTTATCCCTCTGTTTTCCTTCATCTCTCCCTTTCCCCACTTTTGGTCTCTCCTTTAACTGTCCCATAATAAGCCTTGTGAAATTCCAAAATGCTCTTCTCAGCATCTTATAAAGTGTCCCCGACTCCCCAGGCATCTCATAGTTCCCTACAGTCATAAGGTACTCTGGAGAACCTTTTGTTGATGACTAGTGCTGGATGTTTCTGCATCCCATGGGGCTGAGGATCCCCTGGGACAGTTGTGGGGGGAAAACAGGTTGGAGGGACCTTTCTCTGACATAGCTCTTGGGGCTTCTCCATCTGCCCATGTACCTCTGGGCTCCTCTATGTGTGTGGAGGTGGGCCTTTAATCACATAACCTAATGGCATGCAAGCAAAATCTCACTATGGTAAATCAAAAGCATGAAATGGCAGCATTCTCATGGAAGACATCTCAACCCTGGCATCAATTAGAGAAATATGATCTTGCCTGTTCTGGATACCCATATTTCCAAAGGAGAATATGCATCTGTATACAGTAGCTATGTGCAGTCCTGCAGATGCCAAAATACAGGAATGGGCATGGCAATGTCTGCAGCCCTCTGCAGTAATGCAACTGCTGCCTCCTCTGCATCCCAACACAAGAGGCTCTGCCTGGACCTGTGTGCCCAGGGTGGCTGACAGAGCAGTATGTGAGAAGGTCTGTGCCAAGGGGGGCTGAAGGAAGAGTTTCAAGCATCACAGTGTGAGATAGGATAGGACATTAAACTTGATGGCACATCCTCACCTGTGTTGTCATCCACACTCATTAGGTAATCAGCTTCTGACCTCCTTTTAGCTCTCATTTATGCAGTCATCACTCTGGTAGGGATTTAAATATACAAGGATTTGCATAGACCATGCTACACAGAACTGATCAAATAATGAAAAAATAGCTTGGGAGACTGCTCACTGAACAAGAATCTGATTATCTAGTATCTGTCCTCTTATTATTCATTGCTTATGTATGCTCCAACAACTGAAAATGTGGTATGTATAAATATTTTAAGAAAGCAAATTTCAGGCTTTTACTCTTGACTACTAACATCAAGGAATTATTCTGTCATTCATCTTTTGTTGAAGCAGAAATAAGCTGTTTTTTAACAACAGGTTTTTGTAATAACACCTACTGCTGCAGGTGCTGAAGCTCTGCTTATGTCAGAAATGTTATCTTTTCTTTCAGTTCTGGTATGTGAAATCTATCCAAAAAAGGGGAGTCACTTTGCAGCATTGCCAGATTAAATATTTGCAGTTACTTCCAGTGGTAAGGAAACACCAAGTGACATTTTAAGTGACTAACTACAAAGCAGAAGTGCTTTGATTAAATCCAGCTTTGATTAAGCACTTGAATAGTCACTATGATCAATTTATAAATAACCTGGGGATCAAAGAGAACCACAAATATAATTGGTTGAACCCTTCCAAGTTAACAAATACATTGGTTTAAAGCAGGATAAGGGAAAATTTGTGAATGGAGAAGAGTGTTAAATCTGTCAGTTAACTGGTCATAGTAACATGATAAGCTCCAATAACAGAGGGGAAGAGACAGAGCTCTTTCAAATAATAAAACTCCTTTTTCCACAAGATCTGAGAGACATCCAAGAGATGCATTAAAAAGCATAGTTGAAACAACTCTGTGAAGAATATATTGGCACTACTAGCTACACTGGCAGCTGATGGGAATTACTAAGCAAAGGTCAGGAGGACATAGCTGCTCCAGCAAAGAGCCACAGGTCAGAGCTGCCAGGGGAGCCTTCCTGAACAGTGCCACGGTGGCTTTGGTAGGTCACAGAGCTGCCCCTGAGACCAGTGGACTGTAACACAAGGCTTTTGGAGCTTCATGTGAGTTCACCTGGACTTTAATCACCCTTACTTAGTGTCCTCTTTCCTCCCCATGCTGGTCCTCCAGTCTTAGCTGGATTTCAGGGGTAATGAGTAGTAAAAAAACCTAATATAGTAAGAACAGAATTTCCTTCTACAAATACCTCCAACATTTTCATTGCCAAGTGACAGCACAGGACACCCAGTAAGCAGATGAGAAAATCATGGACAAAACAGTGTGTGGGGGACAGAAACAGAAATGAGTAATATCTAACTTTTGAGTTGCTTTTTAAGTGGGTCAGTGTACTTGGACTATCCCAAAAATACATTGCCAATATTTTTTTTTTGTGCAGAACCCCCACCACCTCTTGACTCTAATAGCTCTGACTCTAACTCAACCAGCTAAAGAATGAAAATACAACACCAACGCCAATTGACAGATCATCATACAAGAGGGAATGGCCTCAAGCTCCACCAGAGGAGATTTTGGGCTGGAGATTAGGAGGAAGTTTTTCACACAGAGGGTCATTGGCCATTGGAACAGGCTGCCCAGGGAGGTGGTTGATTCACCTTCCCTGGAGGTGTTTAAGGCACAGGTGGACGAGGCCCTGAGGGACATAAGGGTTTAGTGTTTGATAGGAATGGTTGGACTCGATGATCCGATGGGTCTCTTCCAACCTGGTTGTTCTATGATTCTATGATCCCAAAGAACCAACACAAATCCCAGCTCAAACCGTCCTCAAAGAAAGTTTTACCCCAGAAAGGGAGCAGAGCCAGAGACACTACAGAGGCCATTAGGGCATAGTTTCTGGCATATGCAAGCATACAAATAACAGCTCATGAAGTCTGAAATTGCCAGCAGGTATCTCTGAATGACACCAGACACCACTGAATACATAATACTTCCGGATGAAAGTATATAACTACAGAAGAAATATGTTCCAAGATAGATCCCTGGCAGGACTTTGAAATTACTTAACACTGGAAATGTTGTAAGTATTTAGTCACTGAAATAAAAGCCTCGGGTCAGATGTCTAAGATGCCTTTGGGAGGTGCAACTGCATGAGGTTAGGAAGCAAAAGTAAATCACTGGTCAGCAGATATAAACAGATCTCTTTGGACAACATCAGGACAGTTTTACTGGTCTATTACAATCCTGGGATGAGCTTTTGTTTTTATAGTAGGTTTTGTGTATTAAAGTTCTAGGTTCAAAATTTGCAATTGTTTTGTCAGAGTCAAAAAGCCTTCTGGGAAAAAAAACAGGCAAAGCTCCTGTTTCCAGGGACTATGAGAATCAGGTTTAATTTCATTTCTGTAATTTTTTTTTTCGTCTCTGAGCAGTTAATTAGTCACACCTTCCAACCAAGTCTAATTGTACCCTGACAAAGTTTTTCATTAAAGGGAAGGATAAATGACTCCTTAACCTCCTGTTTGTCTCCACAGATGCATCCAACCAGCTTTTCACTAAGTTCTTTATAGACTTCCACCAGGGTCTTTTGGCTGCTCTTGTACTTCTCTCAGTGAATTCTGCCCTGCACTTGGGCCATGTATTTACAAACAGATTTATTTTGGTTAGTGGCAGTCCTCTCTCCTGAATTAGAACGTGTGAGTGCCAAGCATGAAGTACCCCTGAATTTGTGCTGATTTTTAGTAATCCTTGTTGAAAGAAGAATATAAGAGTTAGGAAAATATCTGTATCATTTCCTTCAAATATTAAAAAACAAACAAAACAAAAACAACCAAACCAAAAGGGTTGCTTTGACTCACTGATACAATGAAAGATATGGGAAAGCGAATGGGAGGTGGTGTGGTTAAGAGTCTGTCAATGGTTCCTGAAGTAAATGGCCACCCAGCCCCTCTGAGATGGGTGTCCAGCAGTGGGGACAATATGGCACAGGGAACATCTGTGGTCCATGAGAATCTGTGGGTAAAGTATCTGGAGCGAGGTCTGAGGATATGGGCAAAATGAGGAGTGATTGCTCAAGAACTGGCCTAGAGTTATATTTCTATTCTAATAATGATGTCAACATTGTGGGTCCTCTCCTGTCCATCATGCTGTCTGGATAGCTGCAGTCCTGCCTGCAAATGAAACCTGACCTGCACAAGAGAGGTAATTATTTGTGCTGGTGTATGATGCACCATGGTGTTGCACTGCATGTTTGCTTTACATTAATAAATGCATCATGGTCTCAATTCACATGGTTCAAAATCTGGAAGTAGTTACAAGCTAGTTTTCTAGTCAGAATGTAGTGAAGATGTGAACAGAAAAGACCCTCCCTCTGACTTCATTAGCAGATGCATGACTTTTTTCCATATAAAGAAAGACGCAGATATGACTGGACTTGGTATTCTGGGATTTCAGAATTCCCTCACAGAAAAAAAAAACAAACCCTTGTTTACTTTGTAAGATTTCATACAACTTGCTTTTAAAACTGTGCCTCCTCCCTCTCTCCCCAATACCCCCTGCGTAAACACTGATGGGGCTTGAGGAATGTGACTATTTTTGTGTTCATAAAGATGTATAGCCCTGTTCCAATTAGGTAAGAGAGAACTGAAAAACATGCTGACATATGCACATCACAGCAACTGCCTTTCCTGTGTGATCCCAAGTCTTCCGCTGGCAATTTTTGACCTCAAAGGTTTAGGTGCTTTTATCAGATTAAGAATTATCCCCACTCAATGAAGGATTTACCCTAGGAAAGGTTTATTGGAGCACAGACATGCTTTCTGTGTGTTTGCCATATGTTATGATATGCTGCTTACCCAGTGTGACAGGCCAGCTCTAAGCAGTTATTCATGTTTACCATTAAATGACTTTCACCTTCTAGCCCTGTTTGAAGACAGAGATCTTGAAAATACATCCTTTTTTTCAATTAAAAAGTAAGCTGGTATGAAAAAAAGTTTAAAATCACACCTTAGAAGTACATGCAGATGTACTAACTTTTAATAGAACTATCAAAGTATTTCAGGAGCTTTGAATGTCCTGAGATTCATTTCAGCCTCCATGCAAGTTGCTTTTGTGGCCCTTCTGTGACTCTGTGTCAACTCTCAGTTTCCAATTTACTTTGAAAGATTATTTCTGTAGTTGTAAATCCATACCAAACAATAAATGCCAATTGCCTTCTTCAGAGCACAGCTCAAACAAGTCTTGATTCACTAACAGGATTTCTTTCCTTTTTAAAATCTGTAGCAAATTTCACTTTGGTTTTGCCTCCTCTTCACCTGCTTCTGCTTTGAATTTCTTTGCAATACATTTTGGTCAGTGTAACCAGCTGACTAAGTCAGGAAAACAGAGTAAGGTCAGTGCTGGAAAAACACGGAGTCCCACAGACTTTGGCCTAGCAGAATTCGTAGCAACAAGCCTTATTACTGAATATAAATTAGTGTCGTGAGAGTAAATTACATTATCTTTTTGCTGAGTTTTTTCTGGAGATATTTCCTTCGTGATCCTATTTCACCTACAGGCAGAGGATGCTGACGTCTGAAACTGGATAAATATCCTATCCGAGTTACTTCTTTTTGTAATTTATCTCTATATACCTGCAGGAATCAAAGCAATCTCTGGTTGTTCCTAACTGCACCATCCTGTCACATTTGCATTAGCTTCAGTTCTAAGATCCGTTGTTTTACAGCCATGCGAGAAGATTTAGATGAATTTCTGAGAGAAGGAGATTGGGAATTAGGGATTTAAAATTTTAATTAATCCAGTTTGAATATAGAGCAGAGCTCCAGAAAGAGCAAAACACTTTCTTATTTCTGCCACACAAAAAAAATGAGAGACAGAAATGCTAATTTAGGTTTACTTTTGGAAAGAAAAAAGAAACTATTGATCTGCTAATAATATTTTTGCCTTAGGAATGCTTTGAGCAGAGAGTGCAATTTCATACACAGTATTTCAGTTTGGTATCATACTCTTCACTAGTATGAATGTGTCCAAGTGAAAAGAAAGAACAGTAACAAATACAGGATTTGTTCACTATGTCTTAGAGCTATATTTGCTATCAACACAGGAACTCTGAGAACTCTGAGAAGGTTGAACCATGATTTAGTGGGTGGCATCTTAGATGCAAGATATTAACAAGTCAAAATAAAGACATCCAAAACCCAGTGTGCAGTGCACGCCCATAGAAGCATAGCTGCTGTGTTATATGCGTAGAATGTTCTACTTTACTGAAATGATCTGAAGTTCCTTGCTAAATTCGGAGCTTGGAATGTATGAATGAATTTTTCTTTATACTTTCTTTTCTTTGATGATAAAATACAAGGCAAATGATGTGAGCTGGTTTTGTAAATATAAAAAGAATGTCGTCACCGTGAGAAAATCCCAACTGTTTAACAAATTACTTGAAACATACAGATATCTGTAAAATTAAGTCTCTTCTGTAGTCAGAGGATTGAAAACATGCAGTTAGAATGATATCAGCAAGAAGGAAAGTGGAGATAGATTCAAATATATCTAAACTGGCCTAATTGATTTAGCAGAAATGTATTTGATTCTTCATTACCTTGCACCTTTTCCTTCCCTCTCTCCCTCTCCCCCCACATTACAGGTGCTAACCATTGCGACTCAGCAGTTTTAGTGTGCTGGTCCTTACATCATCCCATGACTCACCTCACATCAGAAAAATAACATCAGAAAAATAACACTACCTTTCTGCAGGACAATAATCCAGGCTCAAACACACTATCAGTTTAATTTGGTTTACAGAGCTATCATGTGTCAGCTCTAATAGCTAACTGCATCTAAGCTCTTAACTCCCACAAAACTCAAGGCAAGAAGTACAAGCTTAAACCCTGTGTGGGAAGGTAGATGCTCTCTGCTGAGTGGAGCAGAAAAGTTCCTCAAGTACTAACATACACACTTGAAAGACTATTTATAATAAAAAATGCAAAATTGTATCCTTAAGGAATATTTCTAATATTCCTGGAAATTCCTTGTGAACTCATTCAAGCTCCGTGAAGGTGCTTGGTACTATGCTGACCATGGCATTCTCAATCTACATTGGTAGTGCAGAAATCAGCCTGATACCTAAAGTGAGCTTGAGAGGCTCTGTCAGACACCAGTGGTGCAGGCTTTCACATGACGTCAGCCTTTTGCCTGTTGAAGCACTCACAAGGACATGGAAAAACAGTCCTCAGGGAGTCAATGCGGAGGCAAAAGCAGCAGTTTTATTAAATTCTTGTTGAATCTTGGATGTTGGACAAATAGGAGTGGCAGATCTATGCAGGTAAAATGGAGGGAAATTACTTTGTAGCATAGACAAGGATAATAAGGTTTCAGTCCCTTCTACATTAATTATTTCTACAATCATTTTTGTGAGGAAAATTGTGGCTTGTAATGATTAAAATGGTCTATTCTATTTTATTCTATTTCTTCTACTGTCCTTAT
Organism: Coccyzus lansbergi; assembly: GCA_033558105.1. NCBI lineage: Eukaryota > Metazoa > Chordata > Aves > Cuculiformes > Coccyzidae > Coccyzus > Coccyzus lansbergi. The sequence continues at coordinate 662,286 of JAUMJK010000470.1, forward strand.
CATCACCATGTCCAAACAACAGAAGCATGTCCTTGCTTTACACAATGGTGAAAAAGGACTGCAAAGGACAGCAGCCACATCAAAGAAGGTCAGTGGGGTTGGTAAAAGGCACTGAAACAGAATTTCAGAGTGGAACATTCAGGCTGTGAAATGGGCAGTACACACTGGGACAGAAACCACAGGCTCTTTTTGCCAGAGCACTTTATAGGTTTCAGCCCAAGGACAAATTTTAGTTGGTACCAGCTTCAGAGTGGGAGGTGAGTGGATGTTAAAAGACTTCTTGTCTTTCCCAGTGGAGGGGAGGTCTGCAGGCTGACATATCATGCTGGGCATCTCTAACATACAGGAGATCACTGTATGGATGAAGACTGTGCATGTAGTACAGGACATGTACTTTCATGGGCTCCTCAGATTTTTTATATGCACCAAAAGCCACCCAGTGAAATTTCCATCCTGTTAATGTCAGGATATTCTTGAGTCCTTTTGTATCGCTAAGACACAATTTATAAAAGACATACAACAGATTAAAACATACAAGAAAAACTACCACATTGTTTTTAAATACCCTAGAAATGTAATGTGTAGTGCTGTCCAATGGAGAAAGTATATACATGTCTGCACAGTAGAAGATGCAGTTACGAGAGGATTATTCAGTATACGAAGCCCGGCAGAGGTACTAACAGTACCCCAGTTTAAAAGAAGAAATACTTTTTGTGAAAAAGAAACGTATCTCAAACTAAGCAAACCACCTATCTTCCACTTGAGTCTTATTATTTTTAGCTGACCTTAGTTGTCATTGGTCACATAAATTAATCTATTAATATAGTTAAATTTGCATTTGATATGGATTGTATCTATATAAAGCTCAAGAAGAAATGTGTTTTCTTTCCTCACAATGTACGTGTCACTCTGCCAATGTGGAGATTGCTCTAATGCAGTTTGGATATAGATTTGAAATAGGAGACAAGTGAAAGTTGTTTTGTTCCAGGGAATACTGCACTTTTAAATTTAATTTCTCGTGTATAGAGGGGTAATAAATAACACTGATAGACTCTCTCATCTGTAGTTTCCTTTCCATTTTGGGGGGCTAAGTGCTTCTATCAGACCCCTGTGCCACAGCCTCTTCCCTTGGCAGCCCCAGCTAATCCAGGAAACAGCAGCTGATTTAGTACTTTGAGTGTCATGTGCAGAGGGGACCGAAGGTGGACCTGTTAATCTGTGATTCGCCTTGCTGTGCCCTGCCAGCTACTGAGTGATTTCTGTCCTCCTGTTGCAGCCACTGTTGCTGGAAAATGAGCTTGTAGTGTATTTCTGCCATTTTAATAGAAATCTCACTGCCTGGGAGGTGTATCATTTTGCATGTCTGACACAGAACTTTGTAGGAGGTAGTTTTGAAGTAGCTCTTTTGATAATTATTATTCTTTACCAGCCTTTGTTTCTGGGTTGAAATAGTAGTCAAAGAAATCTAATCATACAACTAAAAGACAAAGCCTGTGATGCAGGCTTCTTAAAGTATTTGTATGTTAGCTTAGATTTTTTAAGTTGTTTGAACAGGAATACCTTGATGCACATAAAACTGTCTTTGAAACTCTTCTGGTATCTGAATTGCTTTGTTGCCATCAAGTGGTTTTAAGGAGGCATTTCACTACATCATGGTTTGAGAAGGCAAAACTGTTGAATTTACCGTATCAACCAACATTTGAATAGGTAGATTTAAAATGCAAACAGTACTTTTCTGGTAGGTTTTCTGTGGGATAATACTGAACAGTTTGAGGAAAGTGAGATTTTTTTTTTTTTGCACTGCAGCCAGAGTGATTATAAATTACTACTGTCAAAAATGTTGTTAGAGAAAATGGCATTTATTTATTCTAGTTTTTACTTTCTTGGCCAACCACAATATATTTGCAAGTGAATGTTATTGATATATGTTGTTACCCAGCAGTATAACTAAGGCAATGACTTTTCTGAAATGTCACAGTGTTTTGTTCGACATCTGAATTCTGTTAAGTCAACACTGATGCCGTTTATGTTCTAAGGAATTTTTGGTTTTCTATTGATAGCTGTTCCTTAGAATTAATCTCACCCTTATTTCCAGTCATTCTCATACTATTGACAAGTCATGCTTCTTAAAGTACAATATCTTCATTATTAATTTGTATTACCTTCCATAATTTTAAATACAGGAGATCTTTACTTACTACAGAGGTGAAGAGATTCATATTTTCAGACTGCAACAGCCCCTTTGGAAAACAACAGAATGGCCTGTGAGCTTGTCAGTTTTGTTGATTGTTGTCCAGCTCACTACTGAAATATTTCAATTTCAATGCCACACAATAGGCAACTCTTTTATTATGTCTCCATTTTCCCCAAATACAGCACAACGATGACTGCTGGGATTTTGCTACAGATGGAACTGGGAACAGTAAAACTTATAAGAGGTGAGACTTAAAGGAAAAAATAAAGATCTTAGTATAATCCAGCTTTAGACTTTATGTAAGCACCACACAGACCCAACTTAAAATCTCCTGTTTATATGTAAACTGACAAAGAATGACGTAAAGAAAACTAAACAAAAATGATGGACCTCTAATTCTAACGAAGATTTTTTTTTCCACTAATACAATAAAAGAGTTGAGGGTGTTTTGAAAACATGAGCTGGCTATAGGCCACTGTCAGACCCGTGATGGTAAGAGGCATGTATGTGCACATGAAAAAACTAGCCATTTTCTAGAGACTCATTTTTTGATTTCACAAGACTCTACAGGCTGGGAAGCATATTTATAATATATTTCTCTGAACATACTCTCATAATAGTGGCTTACACAGTTATATTCACACAATCACAGAATCACAGAGTCATTAGGTTGGAAAAGACCTCTGGGATCATGGAGTCTAACCATTCCTATCAAACACTAAACTATACCCCTCAGCAACTCATCCACCCATGCCTTAAACACCTCCATGGAAGGCGAATCAACCACCTCCCTGGGCAGCCTATTCCAATGCCCAATGACCCTTTGTGTGATTTTTTTTTTCTGATGTCCAGCCTGAACCTCCCCTGGCACAGCTTGAGTCCATCTCTTCTTGTCCTGTCCCCTGTCACTTGGGAGAAGAGCCCAGCTCCCTCCTCTCCACAGCCTCCTTTCAGGTAGTTATAGAGAGCAATGAGGTCTCCTCTCAGCCTCCTCTTCTCCAGGCTAAACAACCCCAGCTCTCTCAGCCGTTCCTCATGAGGCTTGTTCTCCAATCCCTTCACCAGCTTCGTTGCTCTTCTCTGGACTTGCTCCAGAGCCTCAACATCCTTCTTGTGGTGAGGGGCCCAGAACTGAACACAGGATTCAAGGAGTGGTCTCACCAGTGCCGAGTACAGAGGGAGAATAACCGACCTGGACCTGCTTGTCACATCGTTTCTGATATTAACCAGGATGCCATTGGCCTTCTTGGCCACCTGGGCACACTGCTGGCTCATGTTCAGTCGGCTGTCAACCAACACCCCCAGGTCTTTCTCCTCCGGGCAGCTTTCTAACCAGACTTCTCCCAGTCTGTAGCACTGCACAGGGTTGTTGTGCCCCAATTACAAGACCTGGTATTTGGCCTTGTTAAACCTCATGCCATTGGTCTCCACCCAGCAGTCTATCCTGTTCAGATCCCTTTGCAGAGCCTCCCTACTCTCCAGCAGATGGGTTCTCCCACCCAATGTGTTTTGGCTACCACCAAAATCCAACTAAGCTGCAGTGCTGGACTAAAGACTAAACCAGAAATGCATACTACAACTCCTCCTCTCACTCTTACTCTTACTCCTACAATTAAATAGTACTTGATATTTGGAGATGTGATGTTCCTTGTTGAACTTCATGAGGTTCCTGTCAACCCATTTCTCCAGCCTGTCAAGATCCCTCTGGATTGTAGCAAAACTTTCTGACAAATAAGCCACTTATCTCAGTTCTCTGTCTTCAGCACATTTGCTGAGGGTGTGTGTTGTCCCATCATCTAGATAATTAATGAAGATGTTAAAAGGGACTGGACCTAGTATTGACCTCTGTGATATCAACTTAACAGCCTCCAACTAACCTTATTCCGCAGATCACCACTCTTTGGGCCCAGCCATTCAGAAAGTTTTCAATCCTTCTCACTGTCTGCTCATCCATTAACATCTGTATAAAGATAGGAGACTGTAAAAGACCTTGAAGCCTAGTTAGAACATATTCACTATTATCCTCTCATCTATCAGGTCAGTCACTACATTGTAGAATTTTATCAGATTGGTGAAGCATGACTTCTCCTGATTTCATCAAAGATAAAAAAATTTGACTTGCAAACAGGTTGATCACAGGAGACTTGCTACTGTGGGGTTGTGGCCACTGCTCAGGGACTGACTGGGCATCTGTCAGCAGGTGGTGAGAAATTATATTGTGTGTCTCTTGTTTTGTATATCCTTTTATGATCAACTTTATTATTATTATCATTGTCATTATCATCATCGTCATCATTATCATTCTCCCTTCCATTTCTATCCTATTCTATTGTGTTTATGAGTTTTACCCTATTTTCTGCTTATCTCCCCCATCTTACTGAGGGTAAGTGAGCAAAGAGCTATGTGATATTTAGCTGCCTGTCAGGTTAAACCACAACAGGTTGTTATATGACAGCTACTCTGTTGCATAGTTCTGCATTTTCCCATGTGTATACTGAAGAAAAAAAACCCAACACCCCACCCCCCAACCTGAAATATAAAGCATAACTAAGAACAAAACACATTTTATACTGAACCATGTAAAACAAGCCAGCCAGATTCATTCAAGTTTGCTATAGTTTAAATGTGTTTTGCAATAAAATATGACCTATTATTATCAAGTATAGTAACAGCTGGGTTATCACTGGAGTGCTGAGGGTGGCAAAACTCTGTGTAAGTAATGGAACATTCTTCTGACTGAATTGTTGAAACAGGCATCTTCTAAAGGTGTAGTTGTTGGAGGGAAATGAGGACCTTATTTTTCATTTCACCCATTTCTTAGTTTTGGAATATCTCTCTTTGGATTAAAGAACTAGTATATAGGGTAAATTGTCAGGTTGCAATAGATGACCTCCATCAGGAAAACAAATTCAATACATTCTTTTTTTTCCCTTTTTTCCCCCCTTTGTTTTGGAAGACAGGTTTTATCATATTGCAAATATTCTTCCAGAGATACAGACTTTCTTGAGAGATAATCAGATGATCCCTACTCTGGCTTTCCTCTTTTAAATACAGCTCAGCTGATGACTCAGCTGTTCCACAGTCTCTTTTGCCATCTGTTTTGATTTAGAAATTAGTTTAAATTACAGATATTATTTTAGTCCATTCTTCATTTTTCCTGCTGTTTTTCAAAGAATAGATTTCCAGTAGAAAAGGATGAAAGAGCAAGAACCACTTGATAAGCAAATGTCTGTAAAAGATACAGTCATTTACTACTGTCAGAACAACCTAATTTGTCTTCAATTGTCCCTAGAAGAGTATTTGGCTATTTTAGATTTCATAGAGAGTAATTGTTGCGTTTGTTTTGTTGGCTTAGCTAGACAATTGCATAATAAATGAGAGAGTTTTAAATGAACTCTCAGTTTCTTAAAAATAAGATATTCAGGGAAACAATTGCACTGACAGGCATTTGTGCCCGTATATCCTTGTAGCTGAGAAAAGTATCTTTATACTTAAGAAAAATCAACTTTTCTTACAGCACCTAATAAAAGCAGTGTGATGAATTTCATGGTGAGGGTTAGCTGTCACTGCACCATCCATTGTGGACAGCATACTACCAGAATAGCTCCCCACATTCTCATGGCCATGTTTCAGGTACAATGCTTTCCAAAAGCAGCATTGGCACAAAACTTTTGTGTTGGTATAGCTGCATGCAGAAGCAGCAGAGAAAATACAGGATTTCTGCGCCATCAGTGTTGCTGGATCTGTGAAGCTGTTCTGGACACTGGGTTCAAATTAACTCCACCTTTTTCCTACTGCAACATGCACCAGGAAATAGCATAAAACCAAGTCATACGCTTGTACTTGCAGTCTTGGACTTTTTCATAGAATCGTAGAATTGACTGCTTGGAAGAGACCTTTTTGATCATAAAGTTCAAACATATCAGTCTTCTAGTAAATTATAGCCCTGACCACTTCATCCACGAGTCTTTTAAATACCTCCAGGGATGATGACTCAACCACCTCCCTGGGTAGCCTGTGTTAGCACCTGATAACCTTTTCAGTGAAGAAATTTTTAGTGATGTCCAGCCTGAACATTCCCTGGCACATCTTGAGCTTATCTCTTCTCATCCTATTACCTGTCACTCGGAAGAACAGACGACATTCATCTTGCTACAACCTCCTTTCAGGTAGTTGTAGACAGTGATAAGATCTCCCCTCAGCCTTTATTTCTCTAGTCTTAACAACCCCTGCTCCCTCAAGTGCTTCTCATAAGGATTATTCTCCAGCTCCTTAACCAGCTCTGTTGCCCTTCTCTGGACATGCTCTAGCACCTTGATGTCTTCCTAGCAGTGAGAGACCCCAAACTGAACACAGTACATATTTATTATAAAACCTGTGTATTTATTATGTATTTGGTAAGAACTACAGACTCTGCATGGAGAAACTCCACACTCAGCAAGGAGCTAGTTCCCGTCTTAGTTGTGAAAAATGGACACATAGAGCTGTGAAAATAGGTAGCCAAACATTGGAAAATTTATTTCTTCTGAACTTCTCACAAGTCTATGGTGCAAATCTCATACACACTTCAACATTTGTCCGACAGGTATTTATGCTAAAATGTCACTTTAGTTAAAGAAAAAGAGGAATTTTGGTAAGGATAAGAATCAGAATCTTAATAAACTTATCGGTGATTCTGTTGTACACTTCTCTGCAATATTTCCCAATAGATTTCAAAACTGGAAACATGTAATTCTATTTCCATTCCCACTCATTTCTTTGCTGATGATTTCTGTTAAAGTTGCCTGTAATAGGCACATCTGTTTTGTTGAGTACTTGAAAGCTGGCAAATCTCGGAGGTTTCTGCTCTCTGGACAAGTATATATAATCACAATGAAGTTTTTATTATTCAAAATAACTTAGAACTGTAAATTCAGTAACAAGGCTAGAAGATGGTGTCACAACACTAATTTTCATGGCTATATATCTTGTAGAAGTACCATAAGCTTGTTTGTAGTATTCTTTATTTTGGAAGTAGATGAAAGAAGGAACAGCAGTATTAACTAAAGATTACTCAGGAGATAAAGAACATGTCCACAACACATAAATGAAAAAATATTGACTGATAGTTAACAAATTCTTACATGCATCACATCATTATTTATGGATGATAAACTGCTCTATCTGTTGCTAAGCATTTAGCTGGCAGCAGATGAAAAAGAAGTCTACTGTTGATTCTGGCACAGAAACCTAATGTTACTCAGCAACATAGTTATGAGCATTGTAAATACTGCATATGGAAAAACCTACAAGCAGCTGTTCGGGTGTGTAAGTGATTAAAATTCCATGTACTTCATTGTGTAAGGTCAGCTGTAAACACTCATTAAACCTGAGTCTATGACATATGTCTCTGCTGCTTATCTCTTGCTTCATTTCTTGGAGCATCTCCTCTTATTCTTCTGAAAGAAAATCTTTAAAGCAGTCCTCTGATTTACTTCTGGTAGAGGTCAAATGCAGATCCCCAGATACAAATGCCCTTCTGCCTCATTTTTACCTGCCTAGAGAGCAACTGTCCACTTTGGGACATGAAAGAGGGTGAATTCTCAGCCCAACACCAGTCATGGCGCTGAAGGTCATTTGTATCTCAGTCACATAAGTGTCTGTTTATAATATGTATGTGTTTAAGCACTGCTTTAAAACAGAATGTGCTAGAGATGGCTGTGAATTCAGACGGTGACCTTAATGTTGAGGTTTCTTCTTATCTGGAAAATTCAAAGAAATAAGTGAATGGTAAGAAAGAAGAGAATTCCCTATATTTTTAATACCAATGGAATTAAGGAAAAAGCTTTGGTGGATCAGGAGTTGTTGGATGGTCACATACAGAGGGTAGCTGTCAATGGCTCAATGTCCAGCTGGCGATCAGTGACAAGTGGTGTCCCTCAGGGGTCCATATTAGTACTATTTGACATCTACTTCATCAAAGACATAGACAGTGGGATCACAAATCTGCAGAGGACATCAAGCTGAGTGGTGCAATCAACATACCTGAGGGATGAGGTGGCATCTAGAGGGACCTGGGCAAGCTGGAAAAGTAAGTCTGACTGAACTTTATGAAGTTCAACAAGGCCAAGTGCAAAGTCCTGTACCAGGGTGCAGCAACCCCCAGTACTGAAAGAGGGTAGAGGATAAAGAGATTGACAACCACCCTGCAGAGAAGGACTTGGAGGTCCTCGTGGATGAAAAGGTGGACATGAACCAGTAACGTGTGCTCAGAGCCCAGGGGCTAACTGTATCCTGGGCTGCATCACAAGAAGCATAGCCAGCAAGTCAAGGGAGGTGATTCTACCACTCTGCACTGCTCCAGTGAAAGCCCACCTGGGATACTGTGTCAAGCTGTGGGGCCTTCAGCACAAGGCAGACATGGAACCTTGTTGGAATAAGTCCAGAGGAGAGCCACAAATATGATCAGAGGCATAGAATACCTCACCTACAAAGAAAGGTGCAGAAAATTTGGGTTGTTCAGCCTGGAGAAGAGAAGGTTCTGGGTAGAACTTATTGTGGTCTTTGAGGACTTAACGGGGGCCTATAAGAATGATTGGACAAACTTTTTAGCAAGGCCCTAAACCATTACCAGGTGTAATAGTTTTAAACTATTTGATTTGCAAACTATTAAACTATTAGATTTGGACTAGATATTAGGAAGAATTTTTTACCATGATGGTGATGAAACACTGGAACAGGTTGCCCAGATTGGTGCTGGATGTCCCATCCCTGGAAATAGACAAGGTCAGATTGGATGGGGCTCTGAGAAGGCTAAACTAGTTGGAAGATATGCCTGCTCACTGCAGGATGGAGGGTAGAATAGATGAACTTTGAAGCTTCTTTTCAACAAAAAACATCCTATGATTCTATGAAATCCAGTCAGTTTTGACAGATCTGGGATATCTATATCTTTTCATACTGGGACAACTCAGCCAGGCCCACCTACCAGCAGCCTCAAAGCACACAGAGTACCCTGAGGTGCTCCATGACTGCGGCTGTCACTGCCGCCAGCACCACTGGCCCTGTTATTTGCACACAACAGCTTCATGTCCCTACCCTCCCTGTTTTGTGCCATGGGCAGGCTGCTGCTGGCAGGGTTTTCCCCAATCTTATGCCTTGTAAAATAAAAAAAAAATGGGAAAAGGAGGAGTTGGCCTGACTGTCAGAGGTACCTGTAGAGCCATGGCTTCCATTGTTTCTTCTTTTCCCCTTTTGGGTGATTTGGTGACCAACTCTGTCATTAGTCTGCAACATCATCATTTATAGAATCATAGAATCATAGAACAACCAGGTTGGAAGGGACCCATCGGATCTTCTAGTCCAACCATTCCTATCAAACACTAAACCAAGTCCCTCAAGACCTCACATTATATCCTCACCTGAAAATTAATTTCATTTTTTGATATTAATCCCTAACCAGAGGTCTATAGCTGAACAAAGAGCTATTTCTCTTTGGCTGTAACTCTACGTTAAAAGAAAATGAGTTCAAACTTTCTGAGGGGAAGAGGAACGTATAAGGCATTTTTAACAGTGGTCCTAAGCCTCAGTAGTGTGTGGCACTGCCTGCTGACAGCAAACTCATCTCCAAATCACTAAAAAGAATGTAGTAGTACTTATTTTGGTAAAGTACAGGATTTAAAAAGTAAAATAAAAATCAGTAGCAAGTTAATAAGTATATTTAATTCATTTCAAACCTGCAGTCATGGTACCAGAATAAAAGCAGATTTAACTGTGATTTAACTGATAGGAAATAGACTTCTACATAGGATTGGATCCGTGAACACTTTCAAAGTGGTAAAGATTTGTATGACCAGTAGCAGATAGATGGGAAAGGTGACTTGAGCTGCTGTACCCTGCAGGTGAGCCATAGCACAGGCAATGTGATATGGGAAATGCTATGCCAAAATTCAGCAGTCAAATATTTTGCCTCTGGCAATGGCTAATAATTTATTTGCTAATATTTGCTTCAGGGAAAGGAAACTTGTAATAGGAGATCACTATGTTGCAAAGAAAACTTCTCTCCCATGGCAATGGATGAGTTACCATCATGTAATAGTAACACTGTAGTATGCAAGTATACAAATTCATATCATTCTGTGGATGGTTATTCTGTTATTTCAATTAACATTTATAATCTTTCAACGGAGACAGAAGACAGTAATCACCACACACTACTGGTTTTAGAGCTTCATGCATAGGGAATGTTCCCTCACACAAATGAGAATATCCAGGTGTTTCCAGCTCATTTAAAGGGCACTTATTTCAAAAGGAGGAATATACCTTGTATTATTACAGCAGCTGAATAGGCCACATGTTTTATGGCTCCATTAGCTGTAATTGAATTTGCCCTGATATCAAGTGAGCATGTAGCCTAGTTACTGATCAGGTTTCAGCTTTTCATCTCCTTTCCCCTCCCTTACCCAACAGCTGCAAAAATAATTAAAGAAAATGTGCATTTGTTTCCCTTCCCAACATGCAGTTAATAGCTGTTTCCAGCTTTCTGGTCAGTTCCTTCAGCATTTAAAAGAGATTTGGTAATGGATGGAGGACAAGAGAACTACTGCCCATCCTCTCAGGTGATTCCTAACTAGCAGTGAGCATAGAATTCAAGACTCACTGAGCTTTGCAACCACAGCACCCATCTCACCATGACAATGAGAGGGAGCTGGGGCCCTGTCTCTTCACTAAGAGCTGGTCTGCATTCTACAGTGGCTGATAAAGGGCAAGACTGGCCCTTGCCTACTTCTCTGCAGATGAGTGGACTCCTGGGAGGCTAAGCCCTTGGGAAGATGAAATGGAGAAGTGCCTGCTTTTCAGAGCTTGCCTGCACTCAGATGTCAGCCTAGCCTGAGCTGCTTCCTCCTGTCAAGATGGAGATTCACCCACAGGGAGGTAATTTGTTGTAAGGACTTTGCTTTTCATGACAGTGATGGGGAAAGTCGATCAAGGGGATGGGGCCAACAGCTAGGATGGCATCAGGCCCCTGTGCCTAACTGGGAAACCAGGGCAGGTGATGGGGACAAGAGATCCCAGCCAGGGATGGGACAAGTCAAAGCTGTATCAGGACCATGACGGAATAGAAATGCATGACATGGGGCAAAAGCAAGTGCATGAATCCTCTCTTGAAACACAGAACTCAAGATGGGGAGGGATCAGCCACGGCTTCTCCTCCCATGTTTGATCCACAGTTCCATGGACCTGGTCTGGCCCTGGGCACAAGCAGTCAACATTCTCAGCAGGGTTAAGTGGCTACTTCAAGTACCTCAGTGGTCTGATTTTTGCATCTTGCTCATTGCCTTCAGTGATGCAGGGCAAGTCTCCCCATGCCACAAGCATCATTTCTCCTTCTGCACTTGCTGCACTTTTCCAGGGGCGGAATGATGGCTATAGGCCAGAGGGAAAATCCCCTGTCAGCTTCCCTTTTCCAGTGCATCTGTACCCACCAAGGCATGATTTACTCTGAAATATTTGTTTTGATTTGCAAAGTGACACCAGTGAAGTGGCACTGACTGAAAGACACTAGAATAAGCACTTTAGAGTGATTTGGGGAATATTAGGAAGATCCAAAAGAAAGCGCTTTTCATTAAGTAAAGCAATACAAGGAAAGGAAAGGACAATATGAGAATAACTGAAGATTAGAGAAAAAGAAGGACAAAGCCCCTTAGCTTTTTCAAATACATAATTAACCAGGAAACTTTTTTAGTAATAGTCTCCTACTGTATGACTAAACTGTGAAAATACTGCCATCGTCTGGATGACTAAAAATATAATCCCGTTTTTCTTGCTACTGTTCAGTAAAAATATTTGAGAAAGTAATACAGCACACATCTGCCAAAACAAAAAGTGTGTCAATTCATAGCAATGAGTAAACTATTAGTTTCAGGGTAGAGGACTGTGGTTTTATGTGTAATAGTCTATGACTGTAATGAGGCCAGACTTGCAGACCAACTCATGTAGTTGTGTTTTGGACGGGTGTTTAGGGAGTAGAGGTGCAGATAGTATAAAAGGACCTGAAAAAAGTGCTAAAAGCTTTTAAAGAGCTTGTCTGGTTTGGGGAGAAATTTATAACAAAGGGCATGAAGCTTTGTAGTTTTCTTCTGAACGTAAACTTTCTTGCAAGCCACATGTTTTTTTCAACTTGGAATCTAATTTTTATATGCAATTTCTTCAGACATATTTACATATTTCTTCCTCTATTTCTTACTCCCGATGGTAGCCAAATTTGTAGGAGTATAGGCATTAAAAATAACTTGTATGAAATACTGTCACAGACTCAAATCTCATATCAACTTTGAGGTATAAAATATGTCAAAACAGGTTTTTCAAGTATTTTTAGTTATTCTGCAAAACTTGGTTATGCTTATTATTTCTGTATTCAGTAAGAGGCAGGGCGTTAATTCAATTTTAAAATATGAATTATCCTTTCATTCATGTATTTGAGCAAGTTTGCTAAACAAACTGAACCCTCACTGACTTTTTAAATTAACAAGGACATAGATGATTTGAAGAAGGGAAATCTACTTTTTTGTCCATTAGAGAAAAGCATAACCGTCCCACATTAAAAGATATAGACCTTAATTCTATAACATTTTTAATTCAATCCAAATGGCATAGTGAAAAGACAGATAAAACCAGGAAACTTGATGTTTTATATTCATTCCTATTAATCTAGAAAATATATGGCTTTCCAAGCAAGGTTGTGAGAACAAATCCCTGAACAAAGGGACTTGATTACCATGATATCTTGAGATGGCCAGCAAGCTGTGAAAGACAGACTTTCTAAGGCCCTTCTGAAACTTGGGGTTGTTAGCTCAACTTCACTTGCCATATCTGTAACTGAATGTACAGTATGTTTCTTATATGCAGTATACTATATATATATTTAACTGCTAAAAATTGTGAGAACAGAGAGCAACTTAAGTTTAAAAAGTCCACATTCTTGCAGGATGAAAGCTGTGAAAGCAATTACAATCATTGATCCAGGGACTGATGGTGGTTTGGAAAAGAGCAAACACCAACTTTCTTTCTGTTTAAAAGTGTAAACAAAGATTTTGTGCTCATATATCCATAGAAGACTGCCTTTAGTTTTTGCAGTATTTTCATTTTGAATGATAAATTTTCTTTTATGTTTCAAGAACGAACTTTGTCGCTGCTTGGTGTACTTCAAGGATCTTCCCTGATACTGCTTTTTTTCTGCCTGGCTATCGCTGCCTGTGGGTTTCAGACACTCAAATTAGGAAGAAGAGGGAGATGCAAGCCAGACATGGCTCCTCTGCCAAGCATCCCAGCAGTTGTGAAGGATGAGGATTACCCAGGGTACCTCCAATGCTTGCCAAGCGAAGAGGAAGGGTATTACTGCCTCATCCATGCAGTAAACTGAGGCCACAAATTTTCTCCACCATCAGAGTGTTTTTTCTATAATACAAAATATTTTATACTAAAATAAAGTAAATGCTTTTTATTTCCATATTTTATGTTCCATTAAGATTTCAACAAATATTGGGCAAATATGACCCTGAGTACAGGCAAATAAACCTTGATTTCTTTTACAGGTTATTCATGATCCTTCTCTGATTTTGACAATAAGACCCATAATTTTTTGACTGTGTACATAGGTATTATTTAAAATTACTTGAAGTCTGAGCTGTACTCCTACATCTAGCACTTAAAACCAGATCTGTTTGCTTGGGTAGAAACCATTCTCCTGGCAATCTGTTAGTTCAGTTCAATGCAGTACCAGCAATCTTAGATGCTTTTGCTTCTTAGGAAAATGAATGGGCATCGAGGCATCCTGAAGATAGACATTTTTCCGAACATGAAAGAGATTTGCAAAATTGCACAAGACATTATTTCCCTATAGCTTATTCATTTACCCATAATGTGAACCTGAAAATCCAAAATGTACAGATTTCCTGTAAGCAAATACTGGAATTTTGGAAATAAAATTAGAAAAATGTTTCCAGTGAAATGAGATTTATAAAAAAATATCATTCATTGACAAGTAAATGTTTCAAGAAAATGCACTGTTCTATGACAGCTTTCTTGGAAGTTTCTTAAGTGTTGGCTCTGGGCAGCCTCAACCTGAAAACAATATTGACTGTGGGGACTCTGGAGGTGGTGTGTGCCATCCTGCCCCAGGAGCTGTCTCACAGGCTACAGCACAAGCTGCCCAAGGGCTACTCCACAGGTTCAGGGGCTCGCCACAGTGCATTGGATGCCCTTGGTACCTCGAGCCAGTCAGGACTCTTAAAATCCAGGAGGTGACTCTGCTAAACTCTATTTTATTTTTAAAATTGTGATGTAATAATGCTTTAAAAATAACTTCCTTTCTGCAAAAAAAATTTCAACCTTTTCTATCTCTGCTCAGCACAACTCCCTCTTTTGCTTCAAGTCCCAGGATATTCCTAGAGCTGGAGCTGAAAGCGTCCAGCATCCAGTCTGTGGATGTGGGGCATAGTGTCCCTCCCACAATGTCCCTCCAGCCTCCTTATCTCCTATCCCTCGCTCTGCTCTGTCACGGGTGACTGCATCCACCCTCTCAACTCTCCTCACTCACTGGGATCTGCTGGACTCCTCTGTAGCAACACTCAGGTCAAATAGGAAGATGGGAGATGCCTGACACCAAACTATATGGTAATAACTATGGAGACAACTGAGAAAATTCCTGTTGCTTCGACAGAAGGGAAAGTAACTCTCTCAATACTTATTCAAGTCAGAGTGTGCTACTCCGCTGCTAAACAGAAAAGAGGTACAAGTACATTGCTGAATGAATACATTGTTTGAAATATTTTCTTCTTTTTAAACTGGTTAAATATGTTTGGAAGGGAATAAATAATGTATTATAACATAAATCATTACGCGAATGATATATTTGCAGTGATATACTGAACCTGCCCAGCAGCATTAAACAACTTTCCTGATCTTTTATCAGTTTTGGCTTTTTAGCGAAGTCTATATGCCCCAAAATAGTTAGAGTGTTTTTGTTTAAAGGGAGAGGAAAGATTGTTTCTTGGTAATTATCCAGTGCTTACTGAAACAGGATATTTCATGTAAACTGTGGCTGACAGTTTTGAGCAACTGGCAGTTCCAGGAATCAAACTGTGATCATGATGATATTTGCAAAACATTATCTCCTTTGGTTTTGTTGCAATATTATACATTCACAGGGACATTGTTAAATTGCTGTTCTACAGACAAAAATAAATTTGTCCTAGGTCATGTTTCATTGCTCTTATAAGCAAGCCTTAAAGTAGTTAGGAAGTGTGAGTTCTGCCA
Source organism: Coccyzus lansbergi (assembly GCA_033558105.1). NCBI lineage: Eukaryota > Metazoa > Chordata > Aves > Cuculiformes > Coccyzidae > Coccyzus > Coccyzus lansbergi. Next base: position 677,776 of record JAUMJK010000470.1, read on the forward strand.
AAGTCCTGGGATAAAATTGTTCAGAGTACTGATGCTGGAGAGGACATCTTGTAAAGGGAGTACTTGAGATTGTGAAAGACAAAATTGTTGTGAAAGCTAAAAGGAAACGGGGAAAGAGCAGAGATGCTTAAGGCATCTGTGATCAAGGGACATTCTTAATTAGAGTCCAGTTCATTCGTGCCCAGCTATGATTTATGTTACTCCAAGAAAATGCAGCAAATCTACCTGTCTCTGACTGCCTTGCTCTGTCTCAATCTACTTTTCCAGATCTTATGAAGGAATAAGATCAATGCATATTTTTACTTAAATAAAGTTTGTCTTCAATGTTTCACTGTTCAGTGCACTGAGTCCTGAAAAGTGACTGGCAAAATTCATTTGAATACAGTGAATGTATTTTTAGTGGACTTAATTAAAAGCTTTCTGTGAACTTAAATGGATTGTATGTTGCTTATTCTTAGCTTACTTAAAATATTTCAGCAAAGAAAAATCTGCCTTTATCTGTATGGTTTTGTCTTTGTCTTTCTAGGTGCATTTAGCATGTCTAAATCTCACTTTCCCTGCACACTCACAACAGGCTAAAGTTCATTTCTAAGTCAATGCACTGCTTTCAACGGGGATCTTGAAAGTAATTCAATCTGTATAGATTGGTATTTGGAGAAGTCTAATTTATTTCTAATCTTATGTAGAGAATACGAACATACTGGTGAGTTTGTGTTCTTGAAAATAATATTCTAACTTTTTCAAAACTTTATAGTTATTTCTCTTTCTTACTACTGTTGTTTGATATAACGAAGAAGAGTGGAGTAACAGAAAAAGAACATCAAACAGCCAAAGAAATTCCATATTTCTACATAAAGTTCTCTTTCTTTGGCAAATTTTTCACATTTCTTGGTGAAGGAGTCACAGATACATAAATAAATATGCTTTGAACTTGAGTGTGACACAAGGGCATGTCATCTCTATCCAAAATACACATAATTTGTAGAACTGGACTGCATAATATTTTTAATAAGGCAGTAAGAATTTTTAAATAATAACATTGGAAATTTATGCTCTTACACTTTTACAATTCTCTGAATTTATTAATGCAATCAACTTTACTTTGAACTTCTCATCCTTTGGGTCTTTTTTGGATTAAGGGGCAGACTGTAAATGCATGAAAGTGTTTTCTCTTCAATTGGAATACTGGAAAATGTCAAGAGATCATGCTAATTGACATTTCCAAAGCCAGAATTGAGCTATGTTTGAGCTAACTGTACCTTTGGAAACCCAGTTGAAAACATAACCCGATTATAAATCCTAGAGCTGGGTAATGATGCCCCTTGAACAGCACTTGTGTTTTCCTGAAGAAAGAAGAAGACATATTTGGTATACATTTAGAATCTGTTCTGAGGACTAGGAGTGAAGCACAGTCAAATTCCCTTATATAAAATACTATCTAAACAAGTAAAATTGTGCTGGTTCATAGTGGTAGTTAAATTAACTGGTCTGTGTCTTAGAATTATTTAATAATTAGTTAGGATATCTTTTCAGTAATTTGCTTATTCTTATATTAGGAAAACAATAGGAAAACATATATCTCCTCCAGCAGTCAGGTGTTTGGTTATTTTGTACTTAAACCTATAAAGCTTTTCAGTGAAAAGCCAAACAGAATTTCATCCAAGTCCAAGCTAGATAAACAGTGAACTTAAGTCACATTATCCTGAACATTTGTTAGAAATACATAAAACAAATTACTAGTTGTTTCCTCTTTCTGCCAGACAGATGTGTTTACAAACTATTAGGAAAAGGAATTGAGTTGGCAGCAAATTTAACACAAAGGCAAAATAGTGAATGCCTGTGAAGATATTGCAGAGCTCTTTGAAGGTGCTCCAGGAGCAAATGGAGAAAGCTGCATTTCCGAGTTTCTTTAGTTTTTTGAACAGATAAATACCAGAATTGACTTTGAATTATTTCTGAGTTTACTCTCCATCTCTACTTTCAAAGTTTATTTTTAAGCGATGCCCTGTTATTATCTAGACAGTGTGTATGCAGTCAGATCCAAAGAGATAGGCAGAAAAGGAATTTGGATACGGACACTCAATCTTCTAAAGGTTTTATTAACATTTTGCATTTTCTCCTCATTATGAAAAAGTTATATTAGTATAAATAACAAAATCTTAATGGGAGAAAAAGAAGAAAATCAAGAAAATATCACAAAAATTCTTTCAGAAAAAATGAATGAAATAGAGCTAGGTGCACAATTTATGGCAAAAGACAAATGAAAATATGACATTGGCTCATAGACAACACACTGAGCGTACTGGTAGAATATTTGAAGATACAAAGCTAGTGTGAGTGAAAGAATCATTAGGGAGATAACTTTGCTCAGCATGCTCCATGCTAACACTGCTGGATCACACTATGAGAACTAAGAGGAAATATACCACATAAAAATCCCAGTATACTAAAAGATGATGCTTCTCCAGGCTTCTGTATCGAACCTAGACCTTTTCATGTCATATCTTCTTCATTATTATTATAGTTGCCATAAAACACTGTTCGGTAATGAACTGAAATAGAAAATTTAATACAGGATCTCATTATCATACCTTTCCACATTAAAGAAAGTTTTCAGGTCATAAATGGATAGTACTGTCATCTTTCATTGAGACCAGAGACAACATAAATGAATTATATTTATAGTGCTGAAAATCAGCCCTTTCTATGATACTAATTATTTGCAGATCAATTATGTTTTGCCTCTGAGCAAAGCACAGATTATATCTACTAAGTTTCTAATAATTCTCTTCTGTATGTAGAACTTCAGACACTTCTTATACAGTGGAGGAGAAAAAGCCCATTCAGCTCATAACTGTCCCTTAAAGTAATTTTTTGGTCATAAAGATGTTGTTACTGCCTGTTGTAAGAATTACATTTCTAAGTGGTCAATAATGTTTCTTTTTGTTGAGTAGCTGGCTAAGACATCTTCAAGATATTTTATTTTGAAGCATTTTAAAACTGAAGTAAAGTTCTATAGTAGAGAAAGTATTCTACTTTGTAAGAAGTTCACTGGCAATAAAAGCTTTAAGAAAAACATTTCAAACCTGCACACTAAAAGCAACTAATCCAAATACTGCTTAGAAAACTGAGGTTTTATTTAATAGCTTATGTTGACGGTTTCAGCCACAATACAAAAGTCCTGACTTTCATGAGAATTGCGAGCTACTTCAGGAAATGGTTCCTTTTTGAGTGGGCGAGGAAATTGTTAGAAAGAAATGTACTACAGAGTCCACAAAATACTGTGTACTGACAAAATGGAAGAGGGTCAATAAATCAAAGGCTTTAGGCACTTTCGTGCATCCCAAGTCCCAGAGAAAGATCCTAAAAATGCCTGTCTCTCAGTCTGGTGCCTAGCAGAACTTCTGCTTATAAACATGCCCAAAACAGCTGTCTTGTTGTCATGCTGTGAGGTGCTCAGCTTTGTGTCTCACAAAAACTTCCTTAGAATATTTTGTTCAGACATCTGTCCACCTACCTACTGTGGGTGATTCAGTCCAGGAGGTGAGCTTGGACTAGTCTTAATGCTGGCTACCTTGGGTTTATTACAAAATGTTGCTGTCACAGCCCATTTCATTTGAAGCAGTATCTGTCTAGATTGTATTGTATGTGTTTTACTACTTTTTCTTGTACTCCATATATTATACTGATCTTGATTTAGCAGCATTTTTTTTAATTAGCTCATTCATGCAGGAATTGAGAAGCCTGCATTTTGTTCTCTTTTAGTGCAGAAGATGTCCAGAGCTATATTTAACATTCCATGAGTGTTTCAACCTGCTTAATCAGGAGGCAGTTTAGGATGTAAGTATTCTCTGGTTTCTTTGTTGAAGTCCTTCCAGAGAAGAATGCAAATTCCCCTCACCATGCAGCTGAAGCACTTTAAAGACTTTTTTAGAGGGGCAGGATTGTAATGTATGTTTCATCTGTATTCAATTTTACTCTGAAGTTTTATGTCTAAAGTATATCATTCCACTAAACTGCTAAATGCTTATATGTTAGTATCAGTACTTCAGCCCCAAATTTGTATTTTAAAAACCTGCTGTCTGATTCTGGAAGAGCCTAGAGTCTATTGTCAAAAATGACAGGAGCATGAAAAGAGACCAGATTCTACAGAAGACTTCTTAAACTAGGCCTTATCCACTTAGCTTTTGCTATCTAGACTCAATCTGTTACATGCCTTTAGGGTACAATTAACAATGCCAGGCCTGCACAAAAAGTTGACACCTACAGAGTCTGTGTGCTTTTATTCCATAGCTCGATTTTTAGAGCCTTTATCCAGAATATGAGAGTCCTAAACCTGCAGTATTCTTCTTCCCAAATTGATCTGAACAGGCACCTTCTCTTTATCTAGGAGGAACTCAAGTTGTAGGCTACAGGATATCCTGGAAATAATGTAATTTTAAATGGTACTTAAACCATTAGCAAATTTTTAAAACAGCCTGGCTCCTTTCCATCAGGAGAAATTCTAGTAGCAGAGCCCAAATCTCATATCTATTATATGGAAAATCTGCTTTGTAACTCCAGTGGGAAGGTATCAGGAGCGTAGCCATTGCCTTTTTTTGACTTATACCCTGTAGAAAAATTTTCCTCTCATGTTATTCGGTACATATTACAAATATTAAAAGGCATGCATGAATCTACAAGAAGTTGATCTCTTCAGAAAGTCTAAGATACTTTTACAGAAGTTCCATGGTACCCTAACCAAGCGACTAGAGGTAATCTTTGAAAGTCTAAAACTCTTGGAAGAATTCAAAGTTTAAGGCACTTTATAAATAAAATAAAATAAAATAAAATAAAATAAAATAAAATAAAATAAAATAAAATAAAATAAAATAAAATAAAATAAAATAAAATAAAGAATGATGTCATAGCATAGTCAATGAGGTCAAAACAAATTGGAAGTGGGTAGGAAGTAATTGTTCTTCCCAGTCCCGAAGGGAACAGAAATGTCTTTCTACTAGAAAATATGTGGGCACTGCAGAACTACTGGCCTTCAGTTTTGGCATTTCCTTACCATTGTGCATTTGGTACATTGTAAATCTTACTGTGTTCAAATAACACTGAGTGGTCCATCAACATGGAGTTACAGGAAGTCATGCTTCTTACGCTTTTGGAAATTCAGGCATGTTTAAAAAGTAGAATGCTATAAAAACTAAAACATTAGAGATTTTGAAGCACTTTGGGTTGGAGGTAATATTTGTTTTTATCTAGATACATCTGTAGACTAAGTGTGTGGTTCGAAATATATTTTCTTTCTCAGCACATTTCATACTATCAGTCAATAAAACTGTTATAGCAGTTTTATAGATCCTATGGAGGCAAAAGGAGGATGGTAATGTTTCATATTTGAAACCAGAGCACTAGCTGTGCTCTTCATGTGGATATGACTTTTGCTGTGCTAGAAAACATACACAGGTTTGCAAAAAGATAGTCTTGTGAGGGTTAGCCTATAAAGATGTAAACATGGAAGAAGACTTAACAACTAAATAGAAAGGTTCACATCTTTTCACTCTGTTTCTATCTCTGGTAATGTATGCTCTGCCTTGCTTGCACTCAAACAGGGATGGAAAAGTAAGTTAGTCCTGTGTAAATGAGCAATGTCAAAATAGTATACAGCAAAAGCAGTGCAGGAACATTTAGTGCATTTCTTATTCTACCATAACCCATTAGTGAGTCATACCTGGCTCTAATACAAATATTATTGTCTCACTGAATTTAAACAGACATTTTTAAGCATAAATATGAGAGAAAATATGCAGCCAGATGTGTAGGTCAGTGACTAATTCTTCCGATTTAGAGGCTGACTCTGAAACAAGTGGTGTTTTCCCATGACTGTTTTTTATAGGTAACTTAAGTCAATGAATGTATAGCTAAGTTGTCTAGGCACTGGACTGAGAGCTAATACTGAGGTGAAACACTTTTTCCTTTCACAGCCTTATGCAAGTTGTTTGAACTCTCTGTCCTCAGACAGGCAATCTGAAAAGCCTACAGGGAGAATAGCAACTCCCTACTTCACTTTGATATTTGAATTACCTGGCATTTGTAGATTACTTTGAACGAGAAATTAGTCAAGCATGACTATAACCCCTCATCAGGAACAGAAGATAGTAGACTTTCACTGCTGTAATTTCTGGGAAGAACTTATGTCCTGCTTCCATTCATGCTCAGAACAGGTTTGTTGTTTTCTCTTTTCATTCAATCGTTCCTGGTCTCTCCGGTTTGGGAACAGTATCATTTCCCAAGTTCTTCTGCATCAGATCTATAATAGAATGATTAATTCAACTACTTGAGGCACATTTTTCCTGTTCAATATATATTTAAGTAGGATTTTTTCCTATTTCAAACTGAGAAAACCAGCGATTACTATTTTTTATGAACAAGTAATTAACCCTCCATTTTAATCTTACAATAGAAAGCAATTTTTTTTTTCAATTTTGTCTTCTACATTTATTGTTTTTTGGAAGAAAAAAATAAGAAATTCAGAAAACACTTTGTATATTATCACAAAATCTGTAGGGGTATTTTGGAAGATCAAAACAGGCTATTTTCCATTTTGAAGTGTTAGCGTTCACTACATTCTGATAGATTATTTCCCAGATTTCATCACTGACATGAGGGAGATTCAAGAAACTGTAGTATCTTGTAGTAGGTGTGTTTTACTTGCTGAATGAAAACTGCAGGATCAAGGCGTTCTACGTTATTGTACTGTCTTTGGGTTTCCCAATGCAAATTTTCTCTGTGAGTACTGACTTTTGAATAAATTAATTCTTATGAACAAGCAGTTGTGCAGGACTGGGACATATCTTTCGAGGGCATTTGTTAGGAAACCAGTGACTATAAATTAACTGCATGCTGCTGAAGTGCTTGTAAGTCCAATAACATAGTACTTTTCCTCATAGTGGAGGTGAAGGTCAGGGTGTGACGGTTTTTAGCTCCTCATACTTGAGGAATTCACAATGAGCTTAGATACGTGAATGGTAGAGCTTTTGCACTAATACTGTTGCACAGATAGCAAAATACAGCAAACAATATGGTCTGCATTAGACAGTATGAAGATTATCAAAGGCAAAAAGCTTATCCGATAGCTGGGTACATCACACCTTGTAATGGTAATGCAGAGCATATCAGCATCAATACAGGTTCTGGTCAAAAAGGATTCATGCATGATTGTAACAGGATAACCATTCAGGAAATTCTAATTGCACTGAAAGAGCCTGTACCATTGGCACACCACTTTGTTTCCACAACACTATAAATGTGCTTATACATTAGCCAAATTTATATTTTTCAGCAATTTCAGTTGCTCTTTTTTTGCTCTTCTCAGTTGCTTAACACTGTGTTTAATTTTGTACTTTGCTGACGCTGGGTCATAATGTTGACCATTATTGCATAGATTTGCTTCTTTTTTGCTTTACGTTAGAAAGCCATACAGAGAAAAAATATCCCAAACTTGTCTTTTCAGAACACAAAAGCAGCACGTACATAAGAAATTAGATTTCTGATATGACTCCATGAGAAGCACATGAAAGTTTTCTACCCAAATCATAAGAGACAAGACGGTTTTGGGGTGACAGGGGAGTGAATAGTTGCTGATAGCAGAGAGATTAATGATTTCATAGTCACTAGAGCTAAAACACTTTGCATTGATAATCATTTATAACTGTTCATGACTGGTATCTAAACATATCAGCAGCTTACACAAATACCTGTTGGTGCTTGCTGCAAATCATATGTAGTATTTTTCCATGCAAAGACTATGCTGAATTTCAACTCAGTAATGCCAGACTTGACAGCACTGGAAGAAGACATTCTCTTCCTTATAATCCTAGAACATGCACAAAAGATGACAAGCACTGGTGTCCTAGGCTGTATTCAAATTTTCACTAAAATGAGATTTAATGGCCAAAGCTACTCTCAAGTTACTGCCGAAAGTATAAGGAATATTACATTAGCCCACATAAATACCTCAGAAACAACATTTAGATTGCAAAAACTACTTAGAATACCTAGTGGGAAAAACACTGCAACATAAAACTAAATTCTCAACTACTTTGAAATGCAGAATGAAAAACCTGGGAGAAAAGGCAGTAAGAGTATGTTTTGAATCTACTAATATTTAATGTTCAAATGTTTTTCCAGACAATACATAAAATGGATTTTAAAAGTTAATAGCTAAGGTTCTGTGGTTTTTTCTTTATTATGTTGACTGAATAATGTATGAGACAAAGATCTGTCTCTAGCAAATATTAGTAACTTAGGATCCATTCCTAAGTCCAGTGACATCTCCTTGAAGCCCATATGATGTTACGTGCAGAGCATCTTCGTGGATTTGGGCTTCAAACATTTTGTCATTTCGAGTTATAAGCTGAATTGGGCAAGGGATGCGAAGAATAATAAGGGCTTCTATAGGTACATTGGCCAGAAAACGGAGATGAAATAAAATTATAAATAAGGCAGGAGAACTGTCACCAATCAACATGGAGAAGACTGAGGAACTCAACAATATTTTGCCTCCATTTTCAATGGTAATCACTTCCTCTTGCTACATCTTTGAGGACTCTGAACCTCAAGGCAGGGGTGGCGGGGGGGGGGCAATGAAGTCCTTCCCATCATAGAAGATGGTTGTGTTTAAGACTACCTGATGAACCAGAACATACTTAAGTCCATGGGATTTGACAAGATGCATCCCAGAGTCTGAGGGAATCAGTAGATGTATTCATCAAACCATCCTCAATCATATTTTAAATCATGGCAGTCAAGCGAAATCCCCAGTTACTGGAAAAAGGAAGGCAATGCTCTCATTTTTAAGGGGAAAAATGAGGACTCTGGGAACTACCTACTAACAAGTACTACCCCTGTGCCTGGTAAGATCATGTAAATCATCCTCCTAGAAGACATGTCAAAGCATGTGGAAGATGCAGAGTTGATCAGAGGCAGCCAGTGAGGTTTCATCAAAGACAAATCATACCTAACTAAACTAGTGACTTTCAACAATGGAGTGGCTGAAGGGAAGAGCTACAGACGTCATCCACCAGATTTCTGACCTTTGATATTGTCTTATAAGGGAGTGTATAAGAAACTGAAAGAGACTTTTTACCAAGATATGTAGTGATGGAACAAGGGTCAATGGTTTTAAACTGAGAGAGGGAAGATTTGTATTTCATATAAGGAGGAAATGTTTTATGGTGACAGTGGCAAGGCACTGGAATGGCTTGCCCAGGGAAGTGTTGGATAACCCATCACTGGAAATGTCCAAGTTTGGGTTGGACAGGGTGATCTGGCCTAGTGAAGGGGTGTTGGACTAGATAATCCTTAAAGGTCCCCTCCAATCCAAATCATTCTGCAATTTTACTAGTATGTCCAAGGGCACAATGGCCTCTGGAGAACAACAAAAAACCGGTATTTTATTGCAGTACCACAGGCAAGCACTCTGTTCCTATTTCATCCAATCCAGGAATGTTTTCATCACCTGAGGATCTCCTTTTCATATCAATATTATACCTTTCATTTGCATAATTAGATAATTCTGATTCCTACTCTCACAGGCAGAATGACATAAATATAGAGCTGTTGTGACTCTATTTTTATGCAAACAAAATGTGTGATGTCTTTATGTGTCCTTTCTGGTCTCCAATTCATTTACACAAAAGTTTCCTAATCCTTTTTCTGGGCATCACTGCCTGAAGTGGCATCAACTGACACCACGGTGGCAGCAGCCACCCTTCTGGGCTCCATGACATGCTCTTCAAATGGCCAGAGTGCTATTAGTTCTCCAAAGGACTATGATTTGTATTATATTACCTGATGATATATCTCTAAAGCTATGACATGCATAGATTGCTGTTGTGTGCTTAAGTTAAGGAACTAACTAAGGAGTTAAGTAGGAATGGAGGGACCCATTTGCAGACCTAACCAGCTACACAGAGAGGTCTGCTGCTTACCAGGGGCATCAGGGAGGGAAGTAGCTAGGAAACTCCCTTCCATGATCCATGAGACGGACTCCTACCGTCTGGTAGTAGTCCAAACTGGTAATTATGGTCTAGTAAGCAGTAACGCTAATGACATAAAAAAAGAATTCAGGGCCATTGGGAAGATGGACAGCTCTGGGGCACAGGTGGTGTTCTGCTTCATCCCTAGGCTAAATGGAGTGGACCTGCAACTTACAAAAAAGAACTCGATTAATGCCTCGCTCCGAATCCGGTCGAGGAAAGGGGTTTTGGATTCTTTGATCATAGGGTGGTTCGTGCACCCCCTGACATGGTTGCGAAGGCTGGGGCACGTGGGTCTCCTGGTGGGGCTAAGGCCCTTGCTAAAAATTTAGCTAAGCTCATAAATCAAGCTTTAAACTAGATGCAAAGGGGGAGGGGATTGAGTCAAGGCTAGGCAAGTGTGTGCCTGGATGTGGGGCACTAGAAATTAAGAGAGGGTGTGCTGCTGAGGACCACCAGCACATCACCACACAGGAAGTGGGGGAGAGTGCACCCTGGAGCAGCAAAGGAGATACAGGTACTCTCTTACAAGCTACTCCAGTTAACAGGCAATTGGGAACAAACACTGTCCCCTCTAAGAGGGCTGAAGGATTGGCAGCTCAGCTGAAGTGCATTTACACCAATGCACACAGCATGGGGAATAAGATGGAAGAACTGGAAGCTGTCGTAGGGCAAGGAGCCTATGATATAGTTACCATCACTGAAACATGGTGGGATGACTCATATAACTGGAGAACAGCTGTGGTGGGGTACAAACTCTTCAGGCCGGATAGGAAGGGTAGGAGAGGAGGTGGAGTAGCCCTCTTTGTAAGGGAGGATTTGGAAACCACTGAGATGGATTGTGGCGATGAGGAGATTGAGTGTCTGTGGGTTAAAATCAGAGGAGCCCATAAGAAGGTAGATTTTGTGATGGGAGTCTGTTACAGGCCACCCAGACAAGGAGAAGCAGCTGATGAGCTCTTCTATAAACAACTGGGGTTAATCTCCAAATCAATGCCTCTTGTTCTTGTGGGAGACTTCAATCTCCCTGATAGCTGCTGAAAGTACAATAGAGCAGAAAGGAAGCAGTCTAGGAGGTTCCTGGAGTGTGTGGAAGACAACTTCCTTGCGCAGCTGTTGAATGAATCAACAAGGGAAGGTGCCCTCCTGGACCTGCTGTTTGTGAACAGAGAAGGCCTTGTGGAGGATGTGTCAGCAGGGGGACGGCTAGGACTAAGTGATCATGAGATGATAGGGTTTTCTGTTCTAGGTGAAGTGAAGAGGGTGATTAGCATGGTTTAGCGTTTGATAGGAATGGTTGGACTAGAAGATCCGATGGGTCTCTTCCAACCTGGTGATTCTATGATTCTATGGTTCTATGAAGTTAGGAGATGGCAACATACGGCAACTGAATAAGTCTCTTGGGAGATGACATGGATTTTACCAGATCCCTAAAAGATTCTTCTTCATTCTAAAAAATGGTTGTTGATTTCCAGGCCAGCAAAACAAAATTTAAAGTGTGGGAATGGAAAAAAAATGCATTTGCAGAATCTTCTGAAACCAGTTCTACCTATCTGTCTTTTGGATGGACTTACATACCTGAGGGAGACAATATACCTGTTTCTAAGACCTACCAACCAAAATCATTGGGTAGCCAGGAGTTTTGACATACATACTGAAGAAGCATTCAGAAAGATCACCAGACTAGGGGCATTTGTCAAAGGTGAGAGATATTTAAAACTTTTCTGGGGTAAATATTTCAGGTTTACATGTCCTGGTATCCTGTGATATGCCGATGTCATACTGTAGCCAGAGGAAGCAATTATAATCTTGAAAGCTTTTATAGCTTGGAGGCTCTGAATGACTTGTTTTTATCACCTTAGGGAGTGTCTGGAAGAGCAGATGAGTGAACTCAGGACATACTAATGTTGTAAACCCATGGAAAAGTTGTAAACTTGTATAGGATATTCAGTTTAATACATATAATTATATGAAATTAAATCAGCTATGGAAATGCAATGGACTGTGGAAAAAATCTATTACAGTTTTGGCTTGACAAAAATGCAAACCAGTTGGAATGTAAAGTAGATGATGTGAGATCTGCAGTGTGCAGGAGACCGGGGAGTCCCAGCTGTAACATCTGGGTGCTACCTTTGAACGAAGATCTATTGCTTGTTTAATGTGGTTACATTGCAACTGAATATTACCTACACTGAAATGCATGTTGTACTTGCGTTGCCCAGTCTCAGGTCCCTCTGTATGCAAACATCTAATCCTCAGCAGCCTTACTCAATCAATTCACAACTTGACACTTGACTATATCATTTTGTCTTGATTTTCTTTCTGACATAATCTTTTACTATCTTCCCTAACATGCAACAACAGAATTGACAGTGAAATTTTTCAATGCAATCCTTTTTGTAGCCACAGGTTTTGGTCAGCTGTAGGGTATCAGATTTTACCCATGTTTCAGCTACAGTTATTTGCTGCTTTCATATTACAATAGTAAAACTCCCATCTTACCCCTATTTTTAAAAGCAAAACTATGTAGCTAAATATAACTTTTAAAATGTGTAAGTATTTTACTCTGGATGCTAAATCTTGATACGTTGGGATCTCTGGTCAGGACTCATACCCCAATACATCTCTTGTTAGGCAACTGTAGTGAGCATAGCTTTCATTGTCCAGTGAGAATTTCAGCCACCGATTCTAAAAGATCTTCTCTTCTGAACAGGTAACAGTTGCAGAATGCATGTATTGACATCATATCACACAAAATCAAGGGGTTTAAAATGGGTTTAAAATGGAAAGACTAAGCCATTTTCTAGGGCAAATTGTACTGCAATAGATGAGTGGTCTGCCTGGAGCTGTTCTTAAGGAATTCTATGAGGAGACAGTCACATTACATTGGTTTTTCTAAGTGGCTATTTTACAACAACCAAGGTTATACTCTTGAAACTGGACTGCGTAATTAAGGCTATTTTCTTCTATTACTCTTCCTATTACTTTCTAATTACTTCGTTCTATTTGCCCTTTTCTCTTCAGCCTATCAGACCCATAAGTATCATCTATAATGACTACACTGCTTTCACTAACTTAGAAAACATTCCATTGAACTCAGGTTCATCAGCTTTATTACCTCAAAGTTGATAATTGGTTTAGATCAGTTCAATGTAAGTGGCATAAGCAGACAGACTGAAGTCTCTGTGCAATTGCATGTCAGGTTTTCTCTTCTGTCATTAAAGACTTGCACAGAACAAGCCACGTGTATATACTGAAAGCTTCATCAGCTGTGAATCTGCTTCTTGTTGTGTTGTTTCCAACAATATATTTTTTTAATTTAGTCTGAATAGGGAAGTAAATAAAGTCAATTTACCATGGTTGCAAGAACACTATTAATATCCAAGCTAATATTTACCATCCTAGCACAATCCATGTAATAAAGTTTCTACTAACATTGTAAACACAAAAAAGGGACTCCGTGTAAATATTTAAACCACAGAGATTCTTATCCAGCCTATGCTAGAGTATACAGTGGTGGTAGCTGCAGGCAGTATTTCAAGTCTTTTAGTCAGCTTCTGACAGGGGCAAGGCATGGCCTTCCTCTGAGATGTCATACAGTCCAGTTTTCCATCATCTGATGTCTCAGTTACTATGAGCCAGTTGAAAGTCTCATGGGATTTTCAGAGTTTCTGTCTTTGTATATCTGAAATTCTTTTAGACACAAACATCTCACAAATCTAACACATTCTAACTTTTCAGCAGCTCTCAGTTGTATTTTCATGGCAAGATATTTTTGGTTGGAATGACCAATCACCTTGGAGTAGTTTTAGCAATACTTAGGGATTGCTAAAAATAGGGAAACAGTTATTTCTCAAATGTCTTATGACTCTAAATAAACAGAATGAGTCATATTAACAGATGTGGTGTTGTCTGTTACCAGATGTAAGCATACTGCTTTCCTGTGCCTTACTGTGTAACCTGATTGGCATATGGCTGTCACCCTGTTTGTTGCTCTGTTTAAGAAATTCAATCACAATGGCCACTCCAAACACACCTTTGGAAGTTTAATGCAATGGGCAATGCTGACAAATATAAAAGGGTAAGTCATTGATGAGATAGAAGGATGTTGAGGCTCTGGAGCGTGTCCAGAGAAGAACCACGAAGCTGGTTAAGGGGTTGGAGAACAAGTCTTATGAGGAATGGCTAAGGGAACTGGGTTTTTTTAGCCTTGAGGAGTCTCAGGGGAGACCTTATTGCTCTTTACAACTACCTGAAAGGAGGTTGTAGAGAGGAGGGTGCTGGCCTCTTCTCCCAAGTGTCAGGGGACAGGAAAAGGGAGGATGGCCTCAAACTGCACCATGGGAGGTTCAGACTAGAAATCAGGAAAAAAATTTTCACAGAAAGTGTCATCGGGCAGTGGAACAGGCTGCCCAGGGAAGTGGTTGAGTCACCATCCCTGGAGGTATTTATAAGACGGGTAGACAAGGAGCTCAGGGACATGGTTTAGGGGCAGATAGGAATGGTTGGACTCAATGATCCAAGAGATCTTTTCCAGTCTGGTGATTCTATGATTCTATAATTTCAGAGGATCTGAGTGTTACAAAACACTCTTTGAAATGTCCTAGTAGGAAACAAAGCAAATTGCCTACTGCCATGGGTGCAAAAATATCACAAAAAGTCAGTCCAGTTGCCCTATTTATGAAAAATTATTTGTACACACAAATCAATTGCCAAAGAGGAATACACAGTAGAGAAGAAGCAGTGGTCAAGAATTGTCCTTTCCTTCAGCCCTGTCTGCATCCCTCTCTTTCTTGCTTTCTTCCTGTCTCTCTCTCTCTTGGCCTCGTAGCCCTTCTTCCCTCACATTTCTTCCTCCCTAGATCAGATTTGGGCTATTTTTCTCTCTCATTGTAGAAATATTAGAATTATACATATAAACCCAAGTTCTCTATGAAGTTGTGAAAGACAGAAACTTAATTCCTTACCAGTTTTGTGCAATTCGCATGTCATACCATGGATTTTCTGATAAAATGAAGATTATTCACAGTTATTTCAGTAAACTATTTTATCTAAAAACTCATTTCAGTGACAATGACTACTAGGATGCACTGTAACAGAACCTATTAGTTTTTCTAGCAACTGAACAGTGATTGTTGGAAAAATCTAGAGTTTTAATAAATATTTATTTAATAATTTCTTAACATTAACATATGCTTTTCCCATTATAAGCATTACAATAAAATCTGTAGGTTTTGTTAACAACAAATATAATGGTTTATAATATTGGAAACAGCATTTCCTTCTTTGACTTAAGGTAATATATAACCAAGGCTTTTCTGTAGTTCTGCTTTCACATCATATATCACCTAGATTAATGTGTGCGTATAATTTGATACCTATGTTTCTGTATGATTTTACATTGAATGGAGCACATTTGTAAAGAAGACCAGATGAAATATTCTCTGAATACAGAGAATCTATTTGAGACAGATTCCTGAGTATAGAGAATATGACTGAGACTCAGCGTAATGTACTCAGGGAAAGCCTATGAGATGGTTAGACTTAGGGTAAAAAATACTTCAGAATAGGTTATACTTATTTAGTATTAAATATTACATATTTGAAAAATCCAACAATTTGTCATATGCTAGGAAAATTACAGAACTGAAGAATGAGTCCTATCTAGTTGCTCTAATCTCTTTAGTTTTGACATCACGGGGACATGTTTCTCCATTAAAGTTATCCCATTATGCCTTTCTGGTTTTGCAAAACTGCAAAAATACAGCAGACATCGCCTTTATGTACCCATGCTATGCTAGGAAAGGAGTGGCTTATTGCCATCTCTCTTTCCCAGGGCAGATGCAAAGTGCACTAATGTTCTTGGTGCTGAACCAGTAACTCAGTGACTGGTAGAGCCGCTGTATTACTGGAACAATTTTGACATTCTTCCTATATATGGCAAAAACTGCAGTGGAGAAGAAATCAAGGATTTTCATCTTGTATGAAAGGCATCTTCTAGTTTAGTATGAATAGATGAGGTGATTCATAAGGATTTGTACTGTAGTAGTTCTGGGAAAGTGTTAAAATCCTTTAAATTGCCTATTAGTGCCTTAAATGTACTTGATAAAGCTGCACAATGTCATCCCACTGAAGTCATTGTATTTGTAATTATCAGAATTTCCACTAAATAAAAATAAATCTCTACCCAAGAAGCAAAGATGTAATGCGTTTTATGCAATGTGACATTAACTTTTATATTTTAATTAATTTAAATGATAATTAAATTATTTATGAAAAAATCTGTCTTTTCATGAAATCCATACATTCATTGAGAAGACAGCACAGTGCAAACATTATGCTTGAATGTAACATTAGTTTTATCTTTAAGTATGTGTTCTACATTACTTTAGGAACCTTAACCTTGCTTCTTGCTTTGAAATCTAGTTGAGTATCTCTATTCCAGAGAACAGAAATGGTGTCATTAGGCAGAGAAAATGCTGAAGAAAGGTAAAAAAATTATCCAGGGTATATTAAACCAGATATATTTGGAACAATATTTCTGATTAAAATCTTCTAATTGTGAACATGTCAAATGACTCCACCTTTTACAGTGCTGAGTGCCCAGTGTGTCCAAGTATGTTTTGACATTATGCATGAACTATGTACATTTCTCATCTTCAATTTACAATGAATCTCATCGAAGTACAGCTTGCCTTCAAGAAAGAAAATAAATACATTTAACTAGTATTTTACTAGTTCCTCAACTACCCTCCACTGTCCCTTCCTCACAGTACCACCATATGAAGACACCCTCTAAAAGCCCCTTCTCCTACCTCTCCTTTTATCTCTTTTATCACTTTTTTTCCTTTTTTTTTTTCCTTAAATTAATGTCAGGTCTAGACTCGTTAGATGTGACATCTAGGATCTTTGACTTTACCACTTGTAGTCCTTTACACTCTCCATTCTATGGAAGATATTTGCATTTGTCTTTTTTATTTTTTTTAAAAAAACAACTCTCTTTAATTCTCTTTGCTGTTTTTGATTCTGTAATACCATCTAATCATCCTCTCTGGTTCACTGCACTTTGCTGTCTTTTTCTGCTTTTCCTTGTATATTTTATCTCCAGTTGCCTCTCAGCTTATGCTGTGTTGCTACTTCCTACCCAAGCTCCCTCCAACTTGCATTCCTACTGAACTATGAACTTTTTGCAGGTAGTCTTTCTGATCCTTTAGTGTCAGTCATAAAAAATGAGTTCTTAAAATGGATAAATCTTTCAGATCTAGATCCTGGTGGTATTTAAGCATCTAATTGCCACTCATTTGATCAGGGCCTATTTTTAATTTGGTACTTAATAACTTCTAAATGTTAAAGAATGCCTTCAATACTTATGTGACAAGGTCTATAAAAGATGCTGCAAGGTTTGTTTCCGCACTGTAGGCAGTCCAGGTACTCCTCTGGCTGACACAGTTGTGTCCTGGGGCTATTCTTTCATGACATCATACTGTCTCTCCCTTGCTTTTTCCTTGTGTGGTATGTCTAGGTGTTAGGGATCTAAATATCTTCGGTCCCAGTGGTTCATGGCCCTCATGCTTCATTTGTAAATCCCTACCCCCAGAGAAATACAAGAAAAAAAATGCAATCTATCCATCAGGAAAAGAGAGGGGGAGATGTCTTCACAACACTGTTAGTATTTGGCTGAGCAGTCTAAAGCATTTCTTCACTCTCATGGCCACAAAAAGGGTTATGATGAATTCATTAGTCCATTAAGTGTTCTCAAATTAAGTCCTAATGTACACCTGGAATTCCTGAAAATGCTGTTTCTTGCATAGCTGCCTGTTTAATTATTCAGAAAATAAGAAACCTACAATTTGATATTTGGAAACAGGAAAAACAAACAGGAATGGGTCGCAAGAGGCTGTTAGGATTTTTGGGAAGATGAAAGAATAGTTTGATTTGCTGAGTCTGACAAAATCAAGGCTACAGAGATCTGCAATTGGCCTCTTCAAAGTAAAGCAGAAGGACAGATACTATGGTGAGGAAAGAATAGCTTAAAACAGAAGGCAATGTTAACCAGGAGGAAATACTCATCCCTAGACCATGAATAAAATTAGATTGGAAATAACAGAAATATTATTAACTATGAAAGCAGTAAGGTATTGGAAAAGCCTTTTAGCTGGTGCAATAAGAGCAACAAACATAATTGACTTTAATGTAGGATTTGTTCACCTTAGGAATGATATAGTGTGACCACTTCGTTTATCAGAGGACTGAATTTAGTGACTGCAGAAATCCATCTTAAAACACCATTCATTTTGAAGTTTCCTCACAGAAAATGTCATAGTGACTTGAAATTTTGATTTTGCTGGAATTAGTTTTCCTAACTAAGGACCACTATTCAATATCCACAAAATATCAATCATATCTCTGTTAATGAACCAGTGCACTGTACCATCTAGTTACCTGTGAACAAAAGTAATTTCATGCTTCAAGGATTGTATGGCAGCACTGCAAAAAATCTCAAAGCGCACTGCTAAGTCCGCCAAGTCTATCAAGACCACTCTTTCTCAAGTTCCATACTTTTAAAAGATAAGCATATTGTGCTATAAAGCTTTGACAAAAACTAATTTTATGTGTGCACCTAGTTTCTTTTTACTGAGACAGAGACCCCATATCCAAAGAGAAAGACAAGCAGAATTGGGTAGTGGTTCTGGTCAACTACTGTAGGGAGAAATTTCTAAGTTGATTGATTGTTAGAAAACCATTTTTCATGTCTTTTCATGAGCCACTAAGCTATCAGGGTCATGAACTGAGCTAACGTGACTGAATTGCAAGACTTGGTCTGTTTCAGGAGGCCGGGGAAAAATAAGCTGCACAATCAAAACTCCATCCTTGTCAAATGTGAATTTAGGAAACTCTATCTAGATTTCTTTATAAAAATATTTTTATTTACAATTTTTATTAAAAAAGATTTTATTTAAAGTATTTTATTGTTGTCCAGCTTCTGTGTGATCAAAATGATAGAAAAGTTTGAAAATGTGCCTCCTTGAACCACAAACTAAATCCCTCGTTTGAAAATCAGTAAGGCTTATCAATTCTGAAGCAAGAAGATGAAATCACATAGAACTTAAATTTGTGATACTGCTTTGAGTATATCGGCTATTTTCCCCACAATTATGTATTCTACTATATGTGGTCAGACAATTTGTGCTAGCACAAGGAAACATTGTTCTATATCAAAATGCTGGCCACAATAACTCTTCCAGCACCAAGGAACTTTGTTGTCTGACTTTCAGTCTAGAGTGGATGGATCAAAGCCCCATTTAAGAATTACTTCAACTGAATAGAGAAATTTTGTGGCACTTTGAAAATAAAGTGCAAATAACAAAGTACAACTTATTTTTCAAAAAGAAAGCACATGCAACTCTTATGCCACCCCATATTGCATTAGGTATTGATCACAGACTACTACCTTTTATATGGCAATTCTAATTTTTGAAACATTTATTAGTAAATTGAATCTTCATAAGTAGATGGTATTCCTCTTTGATGATGTTTAGATTTTCCATTAAAAGCAATTAGTTCACTGCAAATAGGTAAACAAGTACCCTCCAGTGACTACCAAACAAAACTGAAACTACTCTAAGATATTGCATTAGAAAAAATTTCTGGTACAGAAGGTACATTTGAAGCCAGAAATGAAAATGGATTGGGTTGGATTAGATGTATTAAAAAAAGAAAGCTTCAAGAATCACTTGATGAGTATGGATGCTCCTCCCACACTAAGTAATGCATACCTACTTCTTCTAAATAAGCATCTCTCTACACAGAACAAATCACCAGATGACACAGCTGATGGCTTGACACGTCACAAGAACTTACTGATATAAGCATCAGAGGATTAAAATAGTCATATCTTTGTGTTCTTTATATATCTGGTACTTCAGAGAGAAATCACCTGCAAACTTCTTGAATGGTAAGCTTAATATAGTTTTCCTCTAGCTCAGATCTTGTTGCTCAAATTTTTGTTGGGCTTACTTTTCTTTTGCTGCTAGGGAAATTTTTGTGTTCAAAATACAAACTAGAATATTTGGAATTAATTTTTGTCATAATTTCATAAATTTGTCATAATTTCAAGTACTTGAAAAATTATATGATACATTCTTGGTGAATTTTAATAAGATCTGCTTTTTCCTAGCAGGAGAATGCAAGTAATATACAAAAATATAGGACATTCTTTCATGTTCTGTATGACTTTGTATTTTTTCTTAGTGGCAAAATTTTTTGCAACATAATTATTCTTTTGGCCACCAGACATTGTTTATTTTCCCCAGTAGACCCACAGGAAAAAACATTTCAAGTATCTACCTTTACTAGTAGATACTGACTCTATTTCTAAGTAATGTTTGTAAAAATTAAATATTTATTTATTAATATTTAAATATTAATTTTCTCAGACCAAAATAGACTATTATCACTGAGGATCTGATCCTACTTGTACATCTAATAAATATAAAATATATTTCCACCAAATACACATAGCTATTCCCTCTAATAAGCATATAAAACTGAATCTTAATCAGTGAAACACAATACCTGAATGACTTTGATATGACTTGACCACCATCCTTCAGTCAGAAGAGGAATGTCCAGGCTTGGGGAAATCAAGTCAAGTGTCAGCAAGTCTTAAAGACTAACTAAAATATGTAATGCTATACTTAAAGTCATTTCATTCAGATATTTTGGCCTTTTTCTTCTTCCCTGAATTTTATATGTTTAAACTGACTACTTAAATAGGACCTATCCATTTCTCTGTTTTAAAAATTTACATATGTAAGCACCATTTTCACTGAATTATATATGCAACCATTTTCAAGATAATGCTTTATTTCATTTTAAAATGACATTCATATGCAGTTTATATGCACTATGTAAAAAACATTTGAATAATTCTAGATATTAACACGTCTTCCATCACTCCTAACCTGATAGGAATAGAATTTAACATACCAAAATTTCTGCTTCACAATTTCAGTGCAACTGCACAGGCAATTCATTGAGAAGAAATAAAAGTAGTCTGGGCATCTTGCAAAATAAATCATTTATATTTGAAAGAAATGAAAACCTGGGGTGTAATCTGACATAGATAATAGGAACTGCATTCTATTTTTGAAAATTGATATCTTGTTGCAGTTGTACCCATCTGTGATGATCCATAGAAAGCACTTCTTGAAGACTTCCAGTGTTGGCTGCTTCTGCAATAGAGATTCAATTCATTGTTCCCAGTCACCTACACAAGAGGTTCAGATTAACAACTAGAAAGGTAAGAACCATGTCTCTCTTAGATACTAGAAATTATGGAAGTGCTTTCAGAAAATGCTTGTACATAATTAAGTTAGAGACTTGAGCGAATCCTCTTAGTTCAAAAAATTGACATACAGTCAGCAGATGCTAGATAGTATGCAGAGAAAGGAAATAATGTCAGGGAAAGGGAAGAAAGAGGATTAAGCAGCCTTGAAATATAAACAGAGAAACCAAGGGAGAACAGGCAAAAGAGGAGATAGTAGGAAGGAAGGAGGTAGTTATCCAAACAGTTTTAAAATTCCAACATGAAGACAGGCAGAAATAATGTGCAGTATTATTTTACTAATGCTACTTTTTCATGCTTGAGGTTACCACCTCTCATTTTCAGTATTTGCAGTTTGGTGAAGGGGAAATATGCATGCAATTTCCCCTCAGTGGTTCCTCAGAACAACTATGATCTTGAAAAAGTTTGATCATTTTGGTTTATCAGTAAAATGCACACCTCACCTCACTCTTTAAGTATATGTCCATCACGAAAAATGCTGACATGCATTTTCCCACAGTTTTACCTCTTTTTATGATATTAAACTGTAGTTAATTTCTCTCTGTTTATTCAGGTGTTCTGCTCCTCTCCCCTTTCAAGCTGAAGCTTCTTCATTTCATTGTGATTTCAAGCACTTTCTAGCACAAATCATCTTTGATATAATAGTAATCTTCTACAAGCATGAATAAGTACGACTATATTCACAATCATCTAGTAATTAGCAACATATTTCCATCACTATTTTAATCCCTTAATGATCAAATTTCTTTTGGAAAGCATCTTTCTTTATTTCTAAAACAAGTATATCAGACAATGCTACATAACAGAGAAACTCCAAGACAGTGAGCTTAAAATTTTCTGTGCGTCATTAGGAAATAATAAACAAATGGAACCATTCAGCAGAATAATAAATAAAGCAGTCAATACAGTTGTAATAAGGAATTATGCCTACTAATTTTACCTTTCTGTTACTGTACATGGTAAACTCCATTATATTCCTAAAAGTGTCATGAATTAATAGAATACATTCTGACAAGTTTTCCTTCACTCATTCATTTTTAAGAACTTCCATATTTAAAGACATTTATCAATCACAGATCAATATCAATAGCCACCAGCAAGACTAGACTATGCATCAGAAAGAACAAAAGTCATTGAAGGCTCTGTCCAGCCTTTCAGAGAAGAGAAAGTAGGTGTTGTGTGAATAAAACATCTTTCTAGAGGACAGTCTTTGCTGGATAGAATGTCCAGAAGAAAAAGGGGTTTCTAAGTAGGCAGGCTAATATATGAAAAGCATGGTTGCAATGAAGGTGCTGTTCCCTGACAGGTATGGCAGCACATATATGCTGAGTAGGAGAAATCTGTGGATGCATGTTAGGACAGTGATGGCAATGTAAAATACACAGCTGATAAAGTCCAAGTAGCACTAAGCAATAGTACCTTCTAAATCAGTTATTGGTCAGCAATAAAGTGCCTAGCTTAGATTGCAGCTAGGATTTAGGCTTCTGAAATCTAGGAGTGTCTTACCTAAAAGAAACCCTTGCCTAACACTTTCATATACAAGTATCTTAAGGCACTTTCAACCTGATGTACTTGAAGATGTCCCTGTTCTCTGCAGGCAAGCTGCATTAGATAACCCTTAAGGGTTCCTCCCAACCCAACCCATTCTATGATTCTATGTATTTCATTACTAAGGTTCTCCAGTTTTTCAGAGTTGGTACAACTGGTGGTGTATCTTCACAATATACAGAACTGAAATAAACTTGTTCATAATAATCATATATATACCAGACCTCAGTGTGGTTGGACTTTATGGACCAGAAAGTTTCTGAAGCCCGATAATTCAGCTTTTTTCCTAAACTCCATAGTTAGGGGAAGCCCAGGGTTGAGGTCCTTGTTTGACAGACAGTTGCTGGGTTTGGTTAGTGGTAGCTGAATGTAAAACCACAAAACCAGTTCCGAAGGCAGGAACAAGAAGGCAAGTTTTCCAGTGTGGTAAGACACTAGATTGGAGTACTTTGACCCTGACTGTCTCTGGCTGCACATCTTCAACAGGAGGAGGAGAGAGTATCACTATCAGAAAGCAAGCTGCCATTTGATGGCCACATTTGTTTTATTACGAAGTAGACAGACCATGTTTAAATCTCTTTAAAGGGATACATAAAATGCCTACTATGTAAGAGGCCCTCCACTGGTTTAAAAGATAGTTTTCAAGAGACGGCTTAGCTCCCAGTTCCTCAGCAGCATTACTGTCTGAAATAGGTATCTAAGTCATCCCTCACCTGAATACACTCCACTCTGAAGCACCCAGCTCTCACAGGGACAGGGATTGCATTGACTTTTGCTACCATACACCTAAACCTTTTCTAGATCCAGATTATATACTTGAAAGCTTTCATTTAAGAGTTAACTTAAAGGCAAAAGTCACTGCAATTAATGGGCTGTACTGGACACCTTAAGAAGTACCTTACCAAGAAAGTTCTCATGGACTGTCATCTCCCTTGCTTTTTACAACTGATTTTAACCATGAGATCAATCTATACTTATATACTATGTTCCTTCCAACAAATAAGATATACTTACATTATTATACTTTCAAAGCATAGATAGTACTCTATGGGCCTCTATTTAAATGTTCTCTTGTCCAAAGCATTAAGAGTAGAACTCAAAATCTGTAAGATTTAATTTGTATCTGATTAACATTAGGAAAAAAAGACTCTGTGGTGTAGTGGAATGAACTATTGTTTTATAAATATTCTTTTCTTTTTTTTTTAAACGAGGCATATAATAAACCTATCAATAATTTAAATCCTGCTGAGAGTAGCAGCCTATTCCTTTACCACAGAAAAATCTCAAGGAGAAAAGCATTCAGTGAAAATCCATTAGGCGTAAGTGTAAAACATGAGTTAAATTCACCTCGCTGTTTTAAAAAGACAGTAGGATTTTTCTCCATGTCAAGTATAAACATGTTTCTGAAAACCTGTAGGAGACAATGCATTCTTGCTTGTTTGGGTAATAGTTCGGATTAATTTCTAGATGACTGTAATCAATATCTGAAGTACCATCATTAAGTCATTTGGCTCACTGAATTAAGTTGACAACACAATATCCTAAATATCACTTTACACATTATAATTTGTATAACACTGTTGCTGAATAAATCTCATACAGTACATCCTTTTCATTACTGATATTTGTTTGAATTTATGGTTCCCAAGCCTGCAAAATTAACAAAATTGCAATATTGTATCGCTAAGGTTATTGGACTGTAATGGTGCATATTTACTGTACATACAACTTAAATATTAAACAATCATATTTTTAATGAAAAGCTGTGCTATGATTACCTTTAGTGAATTTTGCTTGTACTAATGGATCTACTACTCTACCATTAGCAAGATCATGTTTGAAATAAAATGGTATAAATGTATTTTAACTGACTCTTGGGAAAAACAACTGTCAGAAAGGCTACCTCTCTGACTACTTATGTGAATTACTTCCTTATGTCAAATAATTATGCAGAAATAAAAGCTGTGGTCAGATCACTTAAAATTCCATTTGATCCCTCCTGGGAATGGAAAACCTTTGTATTACTTTTCATGCTCTGAACATTCTCCTGAACATTTACTAGAACACTGAAAACTAACAGTAATTTTAAAAGAAGTAGGCAGTATTATGAGATTGATGAAAATAAGTAAAACTGTGGTTGTTTGAGGATCATGACTTCTACAGTTGCACAGCGTTACTCTGCAGTTTAAGGGATTTTAAGAAGAAAGGGCATGTAGATTTACAAATGCTTACCAATGTTTCACTGATGCCTCTATTTCCAAGTAAAAATTCTTGCAGAAATAGCATTTATTTTCTTTATACTATATATAGATGATTTTTGTTGAGTTTCATTTCACATAAAGAGGACTACAGGCAACAGTAAATTCAAGGCCGGACAAGGAATTTAAAGGGACCTCACCACTGAAAGGTGAACAATCTTACCAATGGGAGCTGCTCCTAATCAAAGTACAAGGGAGAGGGTTTAGAAATGCAAACAGCTCCTCCACTGACTTAATTTCAAGTCACATAATTAGGATGTCCACAGGAGTATAGCTTTCTTGCTGTAGCATAAGTATCCCTGCTTCTTTTGGTTACAATTAACAGTGACTTAACAATAAAAGTGTACCTTAATGTACTGCTGCTGAACAAATGCAATACCTATGGCTGCAAGATAACGTGGGCTGGAGAAACTGGTTTTGTTCCACTTTTTAATGTTGTCTGATAAACAATTAGATCAAAACTATTGGATCTAGAGTATTTAGTTAAGGTTGTGTAACTTTTAAACAACTTACTATAAATGATTCTGGAGTTACAGGCTCTAGGATTAAATCTACCACAGCATCCATAGAGAGAAGTCTCGTGTTGCACACACCAGTGAAACTGAAGGAATCAGCAAGCATAAAGGTACAAAGACTGCCAGTGATACCTGGATTTGGGAAAGTCCTTCAACATGGTCCCTTGTCGTAGTCTTCTAACAAAACTAAACTGACATAGGTCAGGTAGGAAGGATTCTATTAATCTGGTTAAGGGTCAAAAAATATGGAATAGGAATACATCTTTGCAAAGCAGGGAGCTTCCCTAGGACCCCTTAAAGTCAGTGTTTAGACCAATGGCACAAACACGTTCTGATGATCTGGAAGGTGCTTTTCAATGCAGATGGTTGTGGGAAATGCTCACAAGATTTGGTGACAAAGTAATGAAATATGGATTAATGTTCCTAAATGCTAGGTGCGTACACAGAAGAAACATAAACCCAACTACCCTTGGATGAGTGACTATAGCAGCTATACTATCACCTCTCAGACAAAGGATTGTGGTAGAGCAATAAAAATTCTTAGGGAACAGCTCTGTGGCATTCAAAAAAAAAAAAAGCAAATACTTTTAACAGCATTTAGGATAGGTAAAAGAAAAAAAATGGGCATGCAATTAGTACTATTGCTCAATATACCTTGAATTCAGCATGTAGATTTTGCTACCCCATTTCAAAAGGAACATGGAAAACATGCAGAGTAGTAGGATGAGGATATTCAGAGATATGAAATGGCATCCCTAGGAAGTAAAACCATATAAGGCTGAACAACCCTGTCCTCCTATGCGAGGTGCTCCATCCCAGTTCAGTTAAAGTTGCTTTAGTGACATCTTGTGCTGTTTCCTTCTATAGCTTTCCTATGCTGCTCCAAATTTTGTGCTAAACCAAATTCTGCAAAAGAAACCCTTTATGACTACAGAGTAAATGCTGAGAATTTAACCACAGAAAACTGAGCTAACAAAATTGCATGGCTGGGGCAGTCTGGAGCCGTGGCTGCCACCGCAGCCATCAAACAGTGCCATTCTGCCCCTCATACCCTGGGCACTGCATAGTCTGACTGCCACTCCTGTTTTGCATGGCATTTATTGATTTTAAATGTTCACAAATTGCTCTTCTCACTGAAGTTCTTTCATGTACCGACATGCACATCTCCGGGGACCTATGCCACTATCATACCAGAAATGCTGGCAAATAAACTCTTTAAGACTCGTTTTGGAGTTTTAGAAAGCAAGCATCCTTTATCAGGCCTGGACAACACAGGGAGTGATCTCCATCAATCATATGCAACAAGACAAGAGTTAGTTACAGAATGCATTGCCCGCTTACTGGCAAATGTATAAATTTTCCCAGAAATCTTATGAATATTCTATTGCTTTCCGAGGACTAACTTTAATGTTATTATGAACTACCTGAAGAAGGCCTACAAGAAAGCTAAGGATGGACTGTTTACATAGATTTGCAGTGATAGGACTAGGAGCAATAGGTATAAACTGGAGAGGGGCAGATTTAGAGTAGATATAAGGAGGAATTTTTTCACTATGACAGTGATGAGGCTTTGTCACAGGCTGCCCAGGGAAGCTGTGGCTGCCCCATCCCTGGAGGTGTTCAAGACCAAGTTGGATGGAACGTTGGGAAGCCTGATCTAGTAAGAGGTGTCCCTGCCTGTGGCAGGAGAGTTGGAACTGGATGATCTTTAAGGTCCCTTCCAACCCAAACTGTTCTATGATTCCATCATTCTATGATTCTATATCTGTAATGTGCTGTCTGGGACACAGCGATGTTGTGAACACGTGGAAAAGCTGTAAACTTGTACAGGACTTTCAGTCCCTTAGAACCCTATGATTCTGATTCACGACAGTCAGAACTCTTACTATTGGAGCTGGCTTCAGCTCTCTGCCTGTGTTAGCATCGGCATGACAAACACATAACGCTCTGGGAAGGGTTATATGTGGTGCTTTATTGTGAGTCCCTGAGAACCTGGGGCCAGTACCCAAATCCGGTTCCTATGACTGTTACAACGTGACCCAATTTATCTTCACGAGGTTTCACAATCTAATGTATATTCAACAGGTTGCATCATTTAAGGCTCAGCTAGAGATCAGATTAGCTAAGTCTGCAAAAGACAATAAAAAATCTTTTTATAAGTATATTAATAGTAAAAGGAGGACAAGGGAGACCATACAGTCCCTTTTGGACTCAGAGGGAACAGCAGTGACAGGGGACGAGGAGAAGGCTGAGGTACTTCATGCCTTCTTTGCCTCAGTCTTTAATTGTAAAGAAAGCTGTTCCCTCCGTGTAGATACCCGGGAAACAGAGAAGCAATACGAGGCTCCCACAGTCCAAGAGGAAGTGGTCAGAGCCCTGCTCGGCCAACTGGATACCCACAAGTCTATGGGACCAGATGGGATACATCCTAGGATTGTGAGGGAGCTGGCGGATGTATTGGCCAAACCCCTTTCATGGAATCATAGAAT
Organism: Coccyzus lansbergi; assembly: GCA_033558105.1. Lineage (NCBI taxonomy): Eukaryota > Metazoa > Chordata > Aves > Cuculiformes > Coccyzidae > Coccyzus > Coccyzus lansbergi. Next base: position 705,961 of record JAUMJK010000470.1, read on the forward strand.
CATAGAACAACCAGGTTGGAAGAGATCCATTGGATCATCCAGTCCAACCATTCCTATCAAACACTAAACCAAGTCCCTCAAGACCTCATCCACCTGTCCCTTTAACCTCTCCAGGGAAGGTGAATCAACCCCCTCCCTGGGCAGCCTATTCCATCATCTTCCAGCAGTCCTGGAAGACTGGGGAGGTACCTCTGGACTGGAGACTGGCTGATGTAGTTCCCATTTACAAGAAGGGTAGCAGGGAGGATCCGGGGAACTACAGGCCAGTCAGTCTGACCTCAGTGCCAAGGAAAGTCATGGAACAGGTGATCTTGAGTGCTATCATGCAGCACATGCAAGAGAACCGGGTGATCAGGCCCAGTCAACATGGGTTCACAAAAGGCAGGTCTTGCCAAACTAACCTGATCGCCTTCTATGATGAAGTGACTTGGCTGCTGGACGAGGGAAAGGCTGTGGATGTAGTCTTCCTGGAATCCAGCAAAGCCTTTGACACAGTTTCTCACAGCATTCTGCTATGGAAACTGTCAGCCTCTGTCCTGGACAGGCACACACTCTCCTGGGTAGAAAACTGGCTGGATGGCCGGGCCCAGAGAGTGGAGGTAAATGGTGTTAAATCCAGCTGGAGGCCAGTGACAAGTGGGGTTCCCCAGGGCTCAGTGCTAGGTCCAGTCCTGTTCAATGTCTTCATCAATGACCTGGATGAGGGCATTGAGGGCACCCTTAGCAAGACTGCAGATGACACTAAGCTGTGTGGAAGTGTGGATCTGCTGGAGGGTAGGGAGGCTTTGCAAAGGGACCTAAACAGGCTGGACCGCTGGGCAGTGTCCAACGGCATGAGGTTAAACATGGCCAAATGCCGGGTCCTGCACTTGGGGCACAACAACCCTATGCAGAACTACAGACTGGGAGAAGCCTGTCTAGAAAGCTGCCAGGAGGAGAGGGACCTGGGAGTGTTGGTTGACAGCCGACTGAACATGAGCCAGCAGTGTGCCCAGGTGGCCAAGAAGGTCAATGGCATCCTGGCTTGTATCAGAAATGGTGTGACCAGCAGGGCCAGGGAGGTGATTCTCCCTCTGTATTCAGCACTGGTGAGGCCACTCCTTGAATCCTGTGTTCAGTTCTGGGCCCCTCACCACAAGAAGGATGTTGAGGCTCTGGAGCGAGTCCAGAGAAGGGCAACGAAGCTGGTGAAGGGTCTGGAGAACAAGCCATATGAGGAACGTCTGAGAGAGCTGGGGTTGTTTAGCCTGGAGAAGAGGAGACTGAGAGGAGACCTCATTGCTCTCTATAACTACCTGAAAGGAGGTTGTAGAGAGGAGGGAACTGGCCTCTTCTCCCAAGTGACAGAGGACAGGACAAGAGGGAATGGCCTCAAGCTCCACCAGGGTAGATTTAGGCTGGAGATTAGGAGGAGGTTTTTCACACAGAGGGTCATTGGGCATTGGAACAGGCTGCCCAGGGAGGTGGTTGATTCACCTTCCCTGGAGGTGTTTAAGACACGGATGGATGAGGTATTGAGGGACTTGGTTTAGTGTTAGACAGGAATGGTTGGACTAAAAGATCCGATGGGTCCCTTCCAACCTGGTTGTTCTGTGATTCTGTGATTGTCTAATGCATATGTATGTTTCGATAGTTTCATCAGCAAGTTTTTATCAGCTCTTACACCTCCTTTAGCAACAAGAAGTTTGTTACATTAATCTTATGCTTTCTATGAGGAACAGCTATCTGAGTATTCTAGCTCACAGCTCAATAGACCACAAAGTAACATCTCAAGGTCTACCAAAGAAAAGTTACCAGTGAGAAACAAGAGAAGCATTATAGCAGAACAATCACTTAATGTTGTAAAAGAAACTTTGAGCCTGTATAGGCCTTTGTATTCCTGGCGTTGTTAGCATTCCTAAGTAACTAACACTTCTTTCTATACCACTAGGTTTTAAGATTTCTTGTAACTTTAAAACTACTACATACATTTAAATAATTTCTTTTCTTGATTTGCAACTAATTCAAACTACTGTATATAATAAAGTTTTAGATTCTTGCTCCAACACCTGGAGATAAGAAAAGGCTGAAAATGGGTGGTTATAAAAGAAGAGACATCTATTTAGCACAGATTATACTTCGTACCAGATGCTACCATCTTGAGGGAACGAATAGCACCTGGAAAAACACTATTTGAAAGAAAACACGCTGTCAGAGGGACTTTCTGCCTAACTCTGAGAAAATTGCAGTTGCTTAGTTAAAACTTTACTTTAGCTTAAATCAAAAATATTCCACTTTTTTGCGACAGTAAATTACGTTTTGTGTCATGGACCGAAAAGGACCACAGCCCAAGGCGAGGGGGCTGCCCTCGACCCTTATCTGGCCCTGGCGCCACGTGGAGCGGTGGCCCCGCGGGGACAGCGGCGTGACTCCCCGGGCCCTGCCCGCCCCGCAGGGCTTTCCCCGCCCTCGGCCCGTCCCCGCCGGCACTCGCTCTGTCTCTCGCAGGTCAGCGGAGCCGGCGGTGCGGGCGCCGCTCGGGGCTGGCCGGGCGGGCGACATGAAGCGCTCTCTGCTGCGGTTCTGCCAGTCGCGGGAGAAGGCGGCCGCCTCCAGCTCCTACCAGGGCGTCGCTTGCGAGGCGGACGCCGCCTCCGTCGCCTCGCAGGATGTCTTCAAGGTGGGTGCCGGGGAGGCAGGGGGTCCCCGGGGGGCGGGGGGCAGCCTGGGGTACCCTGGGGTAAGGCTGGAGCTCGTGTGAGTCGGGACAGGGTGGGGTGAGGGTGGAGGGCGAGGGGGATAAGGGCGTGGGACAAGGTGAGGTGAGGGCGGGCGAGGGCATCGGGGCAAGGAGAGGTGAAAGTGGAGGGTGAGGTGGGTGAGGGCATCAGGACAATGAGGGGTGAAGGTGGAGGGAGAAGGTGGGCGAGGGTGTTGGGACAAGGATAGGTGAAGGAAGGCAAAGGCTTTGGGACAATGAGGGGTGAAGGAGGAGGGCGAGGTGGGTGAGGGCATCAGGACAATGAGGGGTGAAGGTGGAGGGAGAAGGTGGGCGAGAGTGCGGGACAAAGTGGAGGGCGAGGTGGGTGAGGGCATGAGGACAATGAGGGGTGAAGGTGGAGGGTGAGGTGGGCTAGGACTTCAGGACAATGAGGGGTGAAAGTGGAGACCGAGGCGGGTGAGGGCATTGGGACAAGGTGGGGTGAAGGTGGAGGGTGAGATGGGTTGAGGATGCTGGACAATGAGGGGTGAAAGTGGGCGAGGGTGCGGGACAAGGAGAGGTGAAGGAAGGCAAAGGTGTTGGGACAGTGAGGGGTGAAGGTGGAGGGTGAGGTGGGTGAGGGCATCAGGACAATGAGGGGTGAAAGTGGAGGCTGAGGTGAGTGAGGGCATCGGGACAAGGAGAGGTGAAAGTGGAGGGTGAGGTGGGTTGAGGGTGCCGGACAATGAGGGGTGAAAGTGGAGGGAGAGGTGGGCGAGGGTGCCGGACAATGAGGGGTGAAAGTGGAGGGAGAGGTGGGCGAGGGTGCGGGACAAGGAGAGGTGAAGGAAGGCAAAGGCGTTGGGATAATGAAGTGTGAAGGTGGAGGGTGAGGTGGGCTAGGACTTCAGGACAATGAGGGGTGAAAGTGGAGACTGAGGCGGGTGAGGGCATTGGGACAAGGTGGGGTGAAGGTGGAGGGTGAGATGGGTTGAGGATGCCGGACAATGAGGGGTGAAAGTGGAGGGAGAGGTGGGTGAGGGTGCGGGACAAGGAGAGGTGAAGGAAGGCAAAGGCGTTGGGATAATGAAATGTGAAGGTGGAGGGCGAGGTGGGCTAGGACTTCAGGACAATGAGGGGTGAAAGTGGAGGCTGAGATGGGTGAGGGCATCGGGACAAGGTGGGGTGAAGGTGGAGGGTGAGGTGGGTTGAGTGTGCCGGACAATGAGGGGTGAAAGTGGAGGGAGAGGTGGGCGAGGGTGCAGGACAAGGTGGAGGGCGAGGTGGGTGAGGGTATTGGGACAAGGAGAGGTGAAGGAAGGCAAAGACGTTGGGACAATGAGGGGTGAAGGTGGAGGGTGAGGTGGGTGAGGGCATCAGGACAATGAGGGGTTAAGGTGGAGGGCGAGGTGGGTGAGGGCATCAGGACAATGAAATGTGAAGGTGGAGGGCGAGGTGGGCTAGGACTTCAGGACAATGAGGGGTGAAAGTGGAGGTTGAGGCGGGTGAGGGCATTGGGACAAGGTGGGGTGAAGGTGGAGGGTGAGGTGGGTTGAGGATGCCGGACAATGAGGGGTGAAAGTGGAGGGAGAGGTGGGTGAGGGTGCTGGACAAGGTGGAGGGCGAGGTGGGTGAGGGTATTGGGACAAGGAGAGGTGAAGGAAGGCAAAGGCATTGGGACAATGAGGGATGAAGGTGGAGGGTGAGGTGGGTGAGGACATCAGGACAATGAGGGGTGAAAGTGGAGGCTGAGGCGGGTGAGGGCATCAGGACAAGGTGGGGTGAAGGTGGAGGGTGAGGGGGTGAGGGCATCGGAACAAGGAGAGGTAAAGGTGTGCAAGGGCATTGGTACAATGAGGGGTGAAGGTAGAGGACGAGGTGGGTGAGTGAGATGGGGCTCTGGAGGCAGCTGTGCAGGCTTGGCATTGGTCACATCCCTGAGACTCTCCTCTCACTCAGTCTGTGGAGCCTTGAGGGAAGAGCTGTGAGGGGTGGGTGGCAGGCTGGGAGCAGCCATGGGCCATGAAGGCACAGAAGACACAGCTCCCCAGAAGGTCCTCTTAGAGGGAGGCTTAGAGGTTGTGATGGGAATGAGTACATTGTGTAGTAAATATGGCTGAAAGTTTAGAAGCACTGGAATTGTTAAGAAGGGAAAGGGAACCAACAGCACAACCTACAAGTTAGAAATTGCTGCCAGGAACGATATAACATCTTCCTTTTCCCATAGAGAGTAAGACAAGAAGTCATGTATTTATATTGCAGCTAGGGTAACCTAGACCAGGTGTTAGGGAAGCCTGTTTGGAGGGTAAGAATAATTCAACAAAGGAAGAGATTGGTTATGGGATGAGTGACTGGGGTAACTTTTGAGATTTTTAAGTAGGCTAACCAAATTTAACAAAATATGTGGATGAGCTTGGAGACCTATTGAGTTGATTTCCAGCCTGTTTTCTGTGTGCTATCAGTAGTCCTGAGCATAACACGTATCCGCTTCAGCATAATACAGCTTGTCACTCTGGTGAGTGATCTGTCACTACAGAGCTGTTTGGGTGAAGTGCAAAGGAGCTGCTGTGGTTTAAAATGTCTTGCTTTGCTGTTTTGAACCAGCTGAGGTACTGAGAACACCTAACTAATTTATTTCTTCCCTATTTTGTTAATGAAACAATACGGCATCAACTGAAAAATCATATTTTTCTTGGTGCCACAATTCAGACACATTTTGTCTTACATTGACAAGAAATTCCATTGTAAAGAGTGGTGAAAAGTGGTCTAAATCGATAGAATACTGGGTTCTACAAGAAGGTTTTCTTGTATATATTTTTGATGTGTATAAAACGTATAGATACTTGTGAATGGAATTGACCTCATCTTTTTATGACAGTTGAGTCCTCTTAGATACTCTTTCCACAATAGTATCACTTGTTTTCTATTAGCTTTTTCTGATTGCTCATTTGAGGCAGATGCTATGCCTGTATTTAGCCCTAGTCTTCTAAATCTTTAAACACATATGTGACGCTATTCACATAAGTAACCTCACTGAGGTCAATGGCACTATTAAGTGGAAGGAAGTTAAATGCATGCTTAAGTGTATGAATGGGCCGCCCTGTAATGTATACTTCCTTAATGACAGCAGAATTTGCTGAGTCTTTGTGGCTCAAGGTTCCTGAAGAGTAAAGTTTTTTCGTTTTCTTTTGCCACTGAAGAGGGAAGAGTGGTTTTAAGAGATTTCCTTTTTCTACCTTTTGCTTGCTTACACATTTTTGGGAAGGTTTGCATTAATTTTAATATGCATTTTTCTCTTTTTTCCCCCTTCCCAATTTTGTTATTTTTTTCCCCTTTTTATTCCCTTTCAACTTTTTAATAATTTGTTTTTAAAATCCTACCCATTGTACTACAGTCTTTTTTTTAAAATTTTGCTTTCATTCCTACACTGTTATGTGTTTTGAAATACTCTAACAAATATATTTAGAGAACATCATAAACTAAGAATCAACAGGGTTTCTACAGTGGGATTTGCTTGCAAAGCAGGAAGGTATCAAGGTGTCAGATGGCTGAGCTGTTGGATGGGGTTTTGTTTTATTATGCTGTGAAGATGCTGAGTTGTTTCAGACTGAGGTCCTAATCCATGAGATGTTAGGATCCTGGAGAAATTAAAGAATTTATTCATTACTCTGACTTAAAGTACATCACAGAAACCCAGTGGATGAACTTGAAACCTCAGGACACAATACAAGTCTCTGCAGAAAGCTCTAGAAAATGAGTATATCGAGATTATTAATTTTTCCTCTCTGTTGCATTCATTTGATGTGGCCACAGCTGGAGAGAGAATATAAAACAGTAAGTGATGAATTTGCTTGTTTGAAATTTTCTGTGGTGGAAGTTGGATCTTGAGCTCTCTACAGAAGACAAAATTATATATTCAAGATAATTTCCGGTTTTATTAATTTTGCACTGTTTCTCATCTTGATCTCATTTTGCAATCAATAAAATCAATGTGAGTTTCAGTGTTGACTCAATCTGATCAGAATTTCTGTATTTCTGTATGAAACTAAACAAGTTGGGACAGAATTATGGGGTGGTAGATACCCACAGTAGTGTTTTATAGTGTTGCTAACATCTTACCTATTAGGAAAATGGAATGTTTGTGTCCAAAATAGGTGATTTCAGATGGAAGTGCCTGTAGGCTACGGAGCTTCATTAAGAAGAATCGTTCTGGGCTTACCAAAGTGGATGAATTGAATGCCACCCCACTGCATCATGCTGCAGAAGGAGGTCAAATAGAGTTAATGCAGTTGATCATAGATGATTCTTCCAGTGAAGGTAATATACATTTTAGGAATTATTTTATTTTATGGAATAAAAAAGTTTGAAAATCAAAGTGTTTCTTACTCACCCAAAGCAGAACCGGTAGGAGCTATGTACTTACATAGATTTGAATGTAGTTCAAACTGTGTCACAGTTTGCCGTGTCTCACATGTAGTTTGTGCTGCACTTGTTATGTTAGGACTGTTTTCTCTTTAAGGCAGTGATTCAATATAAATTGTTTGTTGGGAAATCAGATTTACAGTCTTCAGACGTGAAAAAGAAAACTGCAGTGAAGTACAGTAGGCCTGACTTTTTATCATCCTTAAATATGTTGTCTTTTCTTACATTTAAAATACTGGAAATGTAAAAAAAAAGGAATTTGGTTTCTTATACTTGCCATTCAAGTTTACTTAATAGTGAGGAAGAATAAACATTTGATGAGGTAAGCCATCTGAAGAAATTTAGGGAAGGAGTGATAAGGCTGAAAGCAGGGCTTTGAATGACTGAAAAATACTTTGCATAAGAGATGTTTAATAGTTATTACTAAGCATTATGAAAGTATGTACAATACGACTGGCAGACTGTGGGCTACTGAGCAAACATACAGTGATCCTAAAAAGACTTTTACACCTAATGGTGGCCAATGTAATTTTAGTCTGAAAAATGCTTTTTCTTTTCAATATATAGTTTTTGGCTTAATTTTTGAGAATATTTGTCAAAGTTTAGTTCTCATTTTGATACTTAAGATACATGTGTAGAACAGACTGGTTTTATGACTGATGTGAAATGATTTACCTCTGCGTTCTTAAGTTAATCAGAATGGATATGGTCTTTAATCTTATAACTTGCAAGTGCTTATCTATTACCACTATTTTAGCTTTTCACACTCACTTGTTCTGTGCAGCTTCCAAAGCAATAGCTGCAAAGTCAAACAAGGTAGGAAAGAGAAAAGGCAAGGAAAGAGGGAAATCACGTAACTATTGAGGGAGAAAAACAATGTATAATAATGGGAAAGAAGTAATCAGTTTTTTCGCCCTACCCTTTCTCCACTATTACAATTTCAAAATTTCTAATAAAAAAACTTCATTGCCATTTGCTAACCTCATCAAGCTTCCTCTCTGCTATTTTAGTGTATGAATATTTTTAATAAAACATGTATTCAACTCAATGCTTAATCAATTTATCACAATACACTGTTTGACATGCAATCAATTCTCTTTCTCTTTTTAACGAATGGTAACAGCACAGACCTAAATATCCACTGAAGACACGTTTGGTTTTTTTTTCATTGTGCTCAGAACATGTGATGATATTGCTTTCTTTTTGGTTCCGTTTTTGTTTTTCTTTCTTTTTCTTCTCTCCTTTCACCTAGTATTAAATGTGATGGATTCTTCTGGAAATACCCCACTGCACTGGGCCACAAAGAAAAATCAGGTTGAAAGTGTTAGTTTGCTTCTCAGCAGAGGAGCCAATCCAAACATTCTGAACTCCAATATGATGGCACCTTTGCATATGGCCGTGCAGTCTCTACATAATGAAATTGTTAGGGTAAGTCTAAAGTCCATGTATATTTACAACTTTGATAAGTAGCTCAGCAGCAGCTGCATGCACAACACCGTGACCTTACTTATATATGCAGTATCCTGGATGTAGCTCCCCATGTGCTTTGTTTAATGAGCAGGATGTATAACTTACGAAGCTTATAGAAATGTTTGTTTCTCAGCATGTCAAGTAAAAAGGGACTCACTGACTGATTTAAATACTGATAGTTATTCTGTTGTAATAGTCACAATGTTTATTAGAGAATTCTTTTAAATTTTCCATTTCATGTAAAGGTGTTATTTTTAATGCTTTCAAAATGTTCTTTTGGCAAATTTGCATTTGCTAAAATGCAAATGTAGACATATTGTAGGTAAACAACAAAAGTATATGGCATGGGGCTTTATGGTTGTGGTTGGCTTATGAATGACTGAATATTTTCTTAAACATTTAGATTTTAGTCCAGCATAGCAGTACGGATGTTAATTTGGAAGGAGAAGCAGGGAACACACCTATAATTGTAGCATGCTATAAGGATAATCCTGAAGCACTGACACTCCTGGTAGGTATAATTCCCCATCACCTTTTCATGTGATTCTGCTTACCTTGATGCAGTCAGTGTTACTCGTTTCCTGTGTTCTGCCTTTGTTCAATCGAGGAAAGTTAATCATGGATCTGATACTCTTAATTAGTTTGCATAGGTCTTTGCATGTATGCGCTCTTTTTTATTTTATGAGATGGTTATACTGCAAATAAGTGTTAAGTGGACACCCTTATGGCTGTGAAATAAAGGGAACAGTCCTTAGGGAAAGAAAGTGTAATTTAAACCTCAAAAAGAGCCGATTGTCTTAAATACAAAGTGTTTTATCTTCCTGTATGTCATTCTACAATTTTCACTTATACACTTCTGAAGTATGAAGAAAACTGCCAATGAAATACTTAGGAGCTTTTTGAAAAGAGTACGAGAAATTGCTAGATGCGTTCTGGGATCCCTGATGCTTAAAAAATATATTTTGCAAAACATGAAATGTGGTATTTTATGGTTTTAGAGAACTGGAGGAAAAATGTCAAGTGTATCTGAGTTCCTTTACTTGCTTATGGGACTTTTATGTGAATAAGTCTTTCCTTTCTGCTTTGTGAAAGCAAAAAAAAAAAAAAAAAAGAAAGAGAGAGAGTAGAATTGAATAGAATAATTGCATTGGAAGAGATGTACAATGATTGTTTAGTTCAGCTGCCTAACCAGTTCAGGGCTGATAAAGCATGCTGCTAAGGATTTTTTATATAAACTTCACAATGCATATGCAACAACAACAAAACAACAAAACAAGCAACAAAAAAGAGGAGACAGCTATACAGGAGATTACTTCTGTGACAGGATGTTCATTAGTCAGAATTTTCTGTATGTCATTAAGCTATATTCAGGCATTATTTTTTCAGATTGAAAATGGAGGAAAAATATGTAAACCAAACAAAACGGGATGTATGCCTATCCATGCGGCTGCATTTTCAGGTGCAAAAATGTGTATGGAAATTCTTTTAAAAAAAGGTAAGTGCATTGTTCCCAAACAGTCATAAGATTTGTTATTTATAGTAGCATTACCATCTTAAAGTTTTACTTCTCAAAGAACTGTGCTAATAAACAACTTATGTCTGTAATTGAAGTTACAAGAAGTTATTGCAATTATTCCTATGGATAATTCATGCTAGTAACTTTTGTAGGATCGCAGCAGGAGCTTAACTGTTTACCTAAATGTATGTTTTGTCCTTTACTTAATGGTGTGAAAGATTCATGTTTTGAGAGGGAAGAATATTATTCCACAGTTAATATACTTGTTTTAAAAGACTTGTTATGCTGTTTTGTCATTCTTGCTTAAAAGTTTTCCATTTATTTCCATCTATTAGGTGAAGAATTGGGTCACTCTGCTAAAACCCACATCAATTTTACCAATAATGGAAAATGCAGTCCACTTCATTTGGCAGTTCAAAGTGGGGATCTTGAAATGATTAAAATGTGCATTGAATTTGGAGCCCAAATTGATCTAAAACAGGTAACAGTTGGAGTGTAGCAAAATATAATTTTGATAAAACCTAGATATCTCTAAGTCTATGAGTGGTATTGAAAAATAGATGAGCAGGAAATCCTTGCCCACTCCCTCTTCCATTGCAAGATTCCAGGGAACTACCGGCCAGTCAGTCTGACCTCAGTGCCAGGGAAAGTCATGGAACAGGTGATCTTGAGTGCTATCATGAAGCACATGCAAGAGAACCGGGTGATCAGGCCCAGTCAACATGGGTTCACAAAAGGCAGGTCTTGCCAAACTAACCTGATCGCCTTCTATGATGAAGTGACTTGGCTGCTGGACGAGGGAAAGGCTGTGGATGTGGTCTTCCTGGAATCCAGCAAAGCCTTTGACACAGTTTCTCACAGCATTCTGCTATGGAAACTGTCAGCCTCTGGCCTGGACAGGCGCACACTCTCCTGGGTGGAAAACTGGTTGGATAGCTGGGCCCACAGAGTGGTGGTAAATGGTGTTAAGTCCAGCTGGAGGCCAGTGACAAGTGGGGTTCCCCAGGGCTCAGTGCTGGGTCCAGTCCTGTTCAATGTCTTCATCAATGACCTGGATGAAGGCATTTGAGTGCTCCCTTAGCGAGTTTGCAGATGACACTAAGCTGTGTGGAAGTGTGGATCGGCTGGAGGGTAGGGAGGCTCTGCAAAGGGATCTGAACAGGCTGGACCACTGGGCTGAGTCCAGCAGCATGAGGTTTAACACGGCCAAATGCTGGGTCCTGCACTTGGGGCACAACAACCCTATGCAGAGCTACAGACTAGGAGAAGTCTGTCTAGAAAGCTGCCTGGAGGAGAGGAACCTGGGGGTATTGGTTGACAGCCGACTGAACATGAGCCAGCAGTGTGCCCAGGTGGCCAAGAAGGCCAATGGCATCCTGGCTTGTATCAGAAATGGTGTGACCAACAGGTCCAGGGAGGTTATTCTCCCTGTGTACTCAGCACTGGTAAGGCCGCTCCTTGAATCCTGTGTTCATTTCTGGGCCCCTCACCACAAGAAGGATGTTGAGGCTCTGGAGCGAGTCCAGAGAAGAGCAACGAGGCTGGTGAAGGGTCTGGAGAACAAGCCATATGAGGAACGTCTGAGAGAGCTGGGGTTGTTTAGCCTGGAGAAGAGGAGGCTGAGAGGAGACCTCATTGTTCTCTACAACTACCTGAAAGGTGGTTGTGGAGAGGAGGGAGCTGACCTCTTCTCCCAAGTGACAGGGGTCAGGACAAGAGGGAATGGTCTCAGGCTTCGCCAGGGGAGATTTAGGCTGGAGATTAGGAGGAAGTTTTTCACAGAAAGGGTCATTGGGCATTGGAATATGCTGCCCAGGGAGGTGGTTGATTCACCTTCCCTGGAGGTGTTTAAGGCACAGGTAGACGAGGTCCTGAGGGACATGTTTTAGTGGTTGATAGGAATGGTTGGACTTGATGATCTGATGGCTCTCTTCTAACCTGGTGATTCTGTGATTCTATGATTCTAAGATCTAGGAAGCAACAAATGAGAAGTAGTCTTTAGTTCAAATTAGGCAAAATTGCAAGTGTCTTTACACAAGTTATATAGGATACTCTGACTATGAAAAGTTTGCATGGATTTAAAATGCATTTGGGCAGATCCAAATTCCCAATTTGGGAAGAAAAATCTGTTGTTGGCTACTCAGTAAAAAAAAAAAAAAAAATTACCTCTGGCTCAGGAATTCCTTGAGTCATAAATAGAGTCTAGGAGAGCACTCTGAAATAGTATCATTGCGCTGCAGCCTTCTTCGCAAGCTCCTTACTACGCAACTGCTACAATCTCTTTCCAGAAATGAGATGTTTCATCTCATAATTCTTGCTTATCCTTAGCCTTGTCCTGGCCTTTACAGTATCTTCTTTGTAAGCAAGCACGTGTTTGTGATATTACTGCTGCTACCATGATACTGTTCGTTTAAGGGCCTGTGCTTTCATGAATAAACATTTCTGAAAACATCTGTCATTAATCAGATTGTTTGCAAGGCTGAAATCCACTCATGAGAGCAGAGATAAACGTGGTTCAGCCTTCTTCTATTGGTTTTGTTCTTTGAACATACAACTTCTGAATGACATATTTTATACTGCTGATTTTGTGACGGACAAGGCTGTTTTGAGAATGTTTATGATGTGGAAAAGCCCATTTCAATGCATTCACTGAAATGTTCTTGTTTTGAAAAGGACAAAATCAAAACCCTCAGGCATGCATCAAATGTAGTTTGTTCTGTCTAGCTAAGTAAAGTCCTGTTTTGGAAAATCTTGTTCCAATCATTTATTTATTGCTTAATAATTTTATGACCATCTATCATGTAACAATTTAATAACGTACTACACCAAGCTATATTTAGCCTGTGGAAAGTGGCATTTAGGAACAACATCTATGGAAGATTCCATTTAAGGAAGACAAAAGCATTTTGGAATACATTTTCTCTATTATATAGGCATATGTCTTTCCTTATTAATTTGTTCTGGATTACTTTTGACTTTCTGTAGTCTTTCTTTGTTTTGTCAGTTGCATTAAAGGGTGCTCCATATGTCTGTTTATTAATTCAAGTAGAAAAAAAAAAAGTTATGACTGTTATTACATCATATCTTAGGGGCTTGGCATAGAATAGTATGGCTGAATAAATGATAATAACAAATGCCTTCAAAACTATCTTTAGAGTTCTTTAGTTGAAGACTAAAGTCTTATTACTTGTATAGAAATGTAGACTTTTAGAAATTATGAATCCTAGGCTAGATCACTAGTGAGCCTAGTAGGTTGGAGGTTAGGTTGTTGGGGTTTAAATATTTCAATGTTGTTTTATTTTCCCATTGACAGAATGAAAAATGCACAGCACTTCATTTTGCTGCCACTCAAGGAGCAACTGAGATTGTAAAGCTAATGATGTCATCCTATGCTGGTGAGGAATCAATTATTGATGCTGTAGATGGAAATAAAGAAACATTGCTTCACAGGTAAGAGGCTGCTCTGCCAGACTTCACTATAAGTTGTGATCCATGATATTCCTAGTGATTCTCATCATCCAGTTATACTTCATGGAGTACCCTTTGGAACATCCTTCCACATGAGTTGGAACTTTTCCAGTGGATGGGAGGTAGTTGTAGTAAAATATGAAAGAATCAATAGGTTGGTCAGAATGTTAAAGATTTTGATACTGGTGTCAAAATTAAAACAATTCCAGCTACCTCAGAGCCATGTTAAAGAATGGTCAATAAAAGATTATATTGAAAATTTACTCCAGTAAAGAACTATTAGGTGAACCAGTTTATGGAATTATTAACAGTTTGTGACATTGTGGAACAAATACCCTCATCTAATGGGGTTATGTTCTCCAGGAAACAAATGAAGAATAAAATTAACATTAAAATATCTTTTTTCTTCCCCCCAACAAAAGTCTTATACAAATAGGTACAAGTATACCTTATACAAGGTACAAGTAGATGTTGGTACACTTCCCTATGACTGTAAAGTTACAGATTGCACTTGTGTGCGTTATAATCCTCTAAACTTCCTAGTCGTTCAGCTTTTCACAGCTCATTTGAAACCAGAGCACTAGACTGTGGAGGAGTTTTCCTCAGTCTTCTGTAGCAGAGACAGTTAAATATACTGGCTACCCTCTCTGTGGAGGATAGTATATTTCTCCATCTATACATTTTTCCAAGAAAGGTATGTCTCATTGCATTTAAGTAAAGTGTAATAATTTTTCAGTGTTATTTTACAAGGAATTTCACACTATCGAATAACTAGTAGAAAATCAGAAGCACTAGAAATGATTGCTCTTTGGACATGGTGTGAAGTGGATTGCTTCAAAGATAATTGAAGAAATTTAAAAGGGGAGTGTGTTGTACAAAGTTAAGATAAGATTTGGGTACACTTGGGAATGCTACTGCAATATGACATTACTGAAGACAAAGTGATGACAGAACACCAAAGACAATTTTTGAGGCAAAACATACTAAATAGATAACCAGCTCTCATTATTGCCCTTGGAAAAAGCTTTGGACCAGAATGAATGACACTCTTGCTCCCTTTGCCTGTGAAATGGTGAAAAATATTATTGTCAAGAATCATGAGAAAGGTAGAAAGTCACTCAAGTCTCTCAGAATATAAATAAACTGTGTAAGAACTTTAAATTGTTGATAAGTGAAGAATTACTGCAGCATAGGTATAACTTTATCCTTTCACATTCCTACTATCATGTTTCTGTCATGGTTTTTGTTGTGAAATTAGTTTGCGCTCTCTTCAGGCACACTGGAATTTATTTTGAGTATGTGTGAAGCATTCAGTATTTGTGCCTCACTGGAGGAGTATAGTATAGGTAATGGAGTCTCCTCTATTTATTTGGAACCATTACATGGTTTTTAATATGTGTCTTTTGAATAATCAGTTCTAACTACAGTAGACCCTGTGTTATTACCTCTTGTAATGCTGTGGGAACTATAAACTTTGAGATACAGTACAGCCTTGGAACTGTCCTTCTGGGTTTCTCATTGAGTTAAAATATTTAACAGAGATCTGACTTAGGAAAACATTTAGTATGTGTGTATTCACAGTGCTATACTTCCTGCTTTGATAATTTTCTTCCTATAATATATTATTCAATGTCTCGTTCGAGAGTAAAACCTGATATTTCTCATATGTTTAGATAGCTTTAATGTATCTTTAGTAAATTAATAAATGTCACCATGATTTATATTAATATATATTTTTTGAGTAGACTTGCCTACCACAGACAGAATAGTAGTTTACCTGAGTCATTGCCAATTTAACCCCATTCTAGCATTATTACACAAAAAATATAGCAAGTTATTTTTTCAAGATTGGATCAATGAAATGGATTTGAGGCTCTAGGCTTGCATGGAACAAACTGAAGCCAAAGTTTATGGAATTCTGGATCGGCTTTCTGTGGTACAGTGAAGGATCTGAAAAATGAAGTGACTAGTTTGTTAAAAATTAGTGTTAAAATACCTGTTGAACTATCAGTGAAGTCTTGTTTCCCACAGTGAGTTTTCAGTGTATAAATAGAACTGAACTTATTTTAAAAAGGAAACTCCATGACAAAAATGGAAAAAAATATTAAAATTAATTGCATAATAAAGATCTCTGTCTCTTTATTTTAAAATGTATTTCTTTGAAAATATTAGAAAATGCTGCAAATGGAGAAAAATACTACCCTTTGCATTGAAAATACATTGTCCTTTCTAATGTTATTGTGTTTTTGCATTTTTCCCCACAGGACAGCATTGTTTGATCATTATGAACTGGCAGAGTATTTGATTTCAATGGTAAATATTTAATTAAGCAACATGGTTATAGAGATTATTGCTTTCTACTGCTACAGGTGTACATAGGGAAATTCATAAAGGAGAATATTTTTTCAGGTATAGCTTATTTAGTGAGAGATAGTTCATAATGAGTAAGTGACATCTACAGTGCAGTGGTAGTTAGAGCTCCATAGTAGCATCCCACAGTTACTGAGGGCAAATTCTTGCATTTTTATTTCCATTTTGCTTACTCAGAAAGGTTTCATAAGCATCTTTTACCAGATATAACAAACTGGTTTAGTCATCCTCATTTTTAGGATATGAAATATGAAGTAAATGTTAATCATGAATTGAATTTAATCTGATTTTTCCAGAAAGAAATAATTTCTTTGAAGCATGTACATATGATCTGGGATCAAATAGCCATAGACTGAAGTTTGTGTGTGATCTAGAAATATTTTTTACTTTGTGTAGTTTGTTTACATTTCTTCAGTGTGTAATTAAGAGAGAGAAGAAGAAAATGTAATGGAGGATGCTATTGGCTGTGCTCCAAGTGTCCATTTATACCAATTAAACTAAGGTTTATAAAACTATTATATGCCTTACTCTGATGAGGAAACTTTCAGAAGTCAGCAGACTTCTTTTCCATTTTATGTCTGTTTATGTTTTTGGGGTTTTTTTGCTTCATTTCGTGACAGTTGTGTTAAGGATAATTCTCATCTATGTACAATTTTGCTTTTCTTAGACACTCAATTTCAGGGATTGGATTTAGGTCAGAACTAGATGTGTGCTTATTTTTAATTCAACTGTGAAATGATGAGATTTGACTGCTTAAATCTGGCTGACAACACAACCTGTCTAGAGAAGTTACTACCAGATAGATTCAAGGCACAAGTTTTTGCACTTGGAGCTTCATGTGCACAAAGCATTAGGGGGAATGTCTTTAACACCATATTTGCTAAGAACAACCTTTTGTTCCTTAAGTGTCTTTTCAACTATTTTGGCCTTCTTCATAGAATCTATGGTGAGGATTTGTTTGGCTTTCCTTATAAACTATGGTAGTTTTGAATTTTTAGGATTGTTTTTGTTTGTCCTGTCTGGGAATGGATCAAACTATGCCAGTTGGGGTTAGGGGGATGTGGCCCCTCCTGGCAAGATCACTAGATATCACTTATGCTGTGGTGTACACAAGGGTGAAAAAGAGAAGGTGGAACAATGTTCCATTCCAGTTCAGAATGGCTTTCTGGTTTTAATAAAGAACAAGATTTATTATTTCATACATTGTATTTCACACATTTCATGCATATTAACTTACAATTAATAATTCCTTTGTCTTATTTTTGGTACTTTTTGTGTCTGAATATGAAAGCCATTGTAAACTGATACAGTGTTACACCTAGCTCTTCTAGACCGAAAAGGTAAGAATTAGCTATGCTAGATAGATAGATTGTCCCAGCACACAATGTATGTTATTTACATTTACATTATGCCATTTTTTTTGCTAAGTTATAGACCAACATGCTACACAAAAATCAGTGAATCAAACTGTATGGATATTTTTTGCAGAGCTTTTCATTATTTTTGCATTTGGCCTCAGTGTAACATAGCAATAAATGAAAATGGCTTGCTCATGTTTTGGTGAGATGTGCAGCTGTGATTTGTCATAACTGAAGACTAACCCAAGCCTTAAAAAAAAGGCAAGAGACAGGAACCTAGATCAAAATTCGCAGCTTCTAAACATTAGAAACTTTTATAGCTTTAAAGAAATTATACTTACAAATTGGTTTGCAAATTAAGCATTTTAACCAATAAAAATGTCAAAATGGCCATTGTCACATTTGACAGTTAGGCACACAATATGTACTTAGCACATGCAAATAGCATGATTATATTTACAAGTTATATACGCAACTGTAAAGAAGAATAAAGACCTGAAAGCCAGAACATTCTCATGATTTAGCTAATATCTGAGCCATTTCCCTGCATCTTATAATGTTGATTTTTTTTCTTGTGTACTGGACAATTTAGCATGAGGTCTGTTGTGCTTCCTGAGTTTACTCCATTAATTTTATTGAAATATGCTTATTCACGGTAAATAGGAAGCAATTTTACACATTTTCTTGCTTCTTGTTTTTTTCTGTTCCCCTTCTGCTTCTGATATTTACAAAATATGCAAAATACTTATTTTTATATTAATATGTGTTTAGTTCATCTATACAATGTATGAATGCAAAAGTAAAAGAGTTCAGAAGCTAGATTGCAAATTCTTCATTTATCTGTGTCATAAATATGGTAAATATATGTGGCCATATATGCTACTCCTTCATGTGATAAATCGTGATGAATGCTACTGACTTCATTTTGCTGAAGGCTGAACAATGATGTTAGCTGCAGGGCAGGTTATTAAAGATTGTGTTATTAACTGGAATTGCTGCCCTGTATTTATTGAAATGAATTAGCCACTTGGATAAAAAAGGTCTCTGTTTCTTTGATGAATAAGAACATTTTTAAGAGGTTATTTGAACGTATAGAAAGGTAACTGGTGAAAAGGTCCTGCATGTGTTACTCTCAAACATATCAGAAACACGCACTGGAAGCTTCCTGCTCTGTCTGGTAAAGTAATCACTGTACGTTTATTAAATGTTTCTTATTACTATATTACAGGTTTTATCATCCTAGAAAGTAAATATTGCTCATGGTTATGATTCTTTCAAATTAATACTGGACCCAAAGATGATTGAAGTTAATAGAAAAACTCCCATTGATTTTTTTTTCAATAATCTTTGGGTAATATCTGAAATAAAATAGACCTTTTTTGTGTGCTTTGTTCAACTCATCCAATTGACTTGCAACTCAATGTCTAGAAAAAGTATATCTAAAAAACTATAAAATATACATATATCTCATTAGTTCATTTATTTGTGTCTTCATACTCCTTTCCTAGTGGGATTTTTAGATAAATATGTTTATATTCATAGTATTTTGATGGTAGGATCATAGTGATACAGTGACCATAGTGACCATAATAAGCGTGAAATAATTCATAATAGTGACCTGGCAATAAGCATCTTATGCAAACCCAAGCAAAACAGGGAAACTGGACTTTTACCAGAATATCTCATTCCAGTCCTTGTGCTTCACCTATGGAGAAAAATAGAATCAAACCCTTTGAGTTTGGAGAATAAAAATGTGTCTTTTTTCATACAACTACTTTGGGATCAAATTTAACTTGGCTTATGTAGTTTATGATGAAGAAAGAAAATGAAGACAGGTGAAGCTATGCAGATTGAACTATACTAATGTCTGCATGCATTACTTCTTGGACAGTATTCATATAGTGTAGAGCTTTGGAAGGGTCTTGTTCATTAACTGTCTGCTAGGTAAGACCGTATCATTCAGAAGGGCTGCAATTACTGTGTTTTTCCAGAGTTTCAGTCCCAGTATTTTCAAGTTAGAATTATATACTTTGAGTATTAAATTGCATGGAAAGATGCCCTAACAAAGTATCATTTGTTATGAGCTCAGTATACCTAGAAGTAGGTCGCTTCATTTAGACATCTATAGATCTGTATGTGATGTGGCTGATAGTATGAAAATGTAGTAGTTTTACGTAGGCATGCAATGAGTTTATCAAATCTACTTGTCTGGAACGTCTGAAGGTACTAAGAATGTCTGTAATTCAGCTATGCTTTTAAAGGGCAGCACCATCTTATAATTTCATGTATTCGTTAATCATGATAAACTTGAAATTCTTTATTGCAGGGGGCTAATATTGATAGCGTTGACATAGAAGGTCGATCCCCACTTCTGTTGGCCACTTCCTGTGCATCATGGAAAATTGTGAATTTACTGCTTTTGAAAGGTAAAAAGGAATATACGACATGCATCCTTTTAGCAAGGCTCATACATGTTAAAGCTCTATGTCTAACTTCCCTCTCAATTTTAATTGAGTACTTCAGCATACAGTCCAGGAGCAGATGAGCTAAACAGCTGCACAGTGCTGGTATCACCCGAGATAAAGGACAGAGTAGAGTGATGATTTCACCCTTTTTTGTGCAGAATGAATAGGCTGTAGAAAAATGTGTATGCCACATATTATGCTTCTCAAGGTAGAGATGGCATTGGCACTTCATCCCTGCATTCATTAGCCATTCTTGAAGTAAGTAGTACTGTGGAATAAATACACCACTTACACAGTTATGTTTCATACCAGCAATCAATCTTTAAGCATTAAAGCCCATATTTCAAGCATTACCTGCGATTTTATATAGTCACCTGGAAAATGTTTGAGCTATGTCTTTCAATTGCTACGCATTTGATGCAAGGTAATTATTGTTAGTGTATTTGTTCTTGTTACGTCATATAGACGATTTTGTTAATAAGGCCTATAATAAGTTTTTAAGAAATAACAAGGTTACAAATTTAAGGTTATAATGATGTGGTAGTAATCTGCATGTTCAAATGACCTTCTTAGTTCTTCAGTGAAATACAAAATGCATACACACATGAGATAACGGTGGAATATAAGTGTCAGTAGGGGTTTTAATTATAACTGAAATTCCATGTGATAGTGTTGACTTGAAATAATACCTGTTATTTTATAGATTTATAAATGCAGTTGTTTCAGCATTTGTTCCTTTGTCTAAAACATCATGAATTAGTGCCAGGGGCCAGCAGTTTTGAAGTTGCTGGTATTTATTTCCATATTTACCTAGGAGCAAATGTATCATTAAAAGATCATCTTGGTCGGAATTTCTTGCATTTGACGGTATTGCAGCCTGGAGGATTACAGCATCTGAATGAGAAATTTCTGCAGGTACAGTAAGCATTAATTCATGCCTTCGTCTTGTCCTTACTATAAAATGTAAAACAAAAAGCAGATGCCATTTTATTTTTAATGTTTGTAGAAGTTTGTTGTACTTGTTAAGTTGCCCAGTGTACAGAAAATAGTTTGAAGAGGTACATATCTCTCATGAAGCATTTCAAAGCCAATAATACAGTTTTCTTATTGCCAGGCAAAGGAATAACATAATCCCATAAATTATTTTGCTGTTGGGGAATTGAATAGCTCATGAGGTAGGCAATAAAATATAGAACTTTTCACTTCTGTTTTCCCAGCTTGCATGCATAAAGGCCAGGGGATGTGCCCATATTCAGTCAAGCTCTAGGGCATAAATAGCTTACAGCATATTCATCAGGAGCTTTTTGTGGACTGGACTGTAATGAAGACTTGGATTTAGTTTTTAAAAGGGTTTCAAATATGAATTTGTATTTGGCTGTGCTGATATGAAGAACTCGTATTGCTAGAACCCAGTCTCACTTTAAGGAGTTAAATTTGCTAGTCTCCAGAGCTCCAGAAACAACCTTTTAGATGTGAATCTAGTATAACTGACTTTATAGAGTCTGCTGAAATCTGTAAACAACTTTGATTAGTAATGCAGAATGAATTTAAGCTATTTTTTCAGGATGTAGAGAATTGGTTTTTAAACCAGAGTGATAATTCTGGTTTGGTCTGCATTGACTTTCTAATTATTGATTATACTAATAATTCATAAAAAGGAGTGGAGCAGACCCGGGGAGAAGAATTTTTAGTTGCTTTAAGAAAAACTATACATAAGACAGTGTTAGGCAAGATACAGAGGAAAAACAGAGGAATGAAGAGGACAGAGTGAAATGGGGGAAATAAAATTACACTGTAAACCAGTGAACTGATGTTTCTTGACAACTGGAAGTCTTGTACTGCATACTGACTATGGACTATCCTTGTGTTCTGTACAAGCCTGCTGACAGCAATGAGTGTTATGGTTGAATGACAGAAAAAGAAGAATCTCCTGTATTATAGTTATACTGTGGATGGATTGCATTAAGGGTGCAGAGTTGTGAGCTGCTGTGTTCTTTGAAGATTAGGTGTTTGAAAAGATGGTAACCCACCAATCAGCAGACAATGAATGCTCATTGTTGCTTAATTTCCTTTTCCTAAGATTTGTTTCTAATTTTTAGAAACTGCTTTGAAGTGTTACTGCTATTGTTAAAAGCTTCTAGAAGCTGTGGAACAGTGATATAAATGTAATTCTGTGCTTTTGGGGTTTTTTGGGGGGTTACAGATGGAACATATTAAAAACCTTGTAGTAGATGAAGATAATGAAGGATGTACTCCGTTGCATTATGCATGCAGACAAGGTGTCGCCCTCTCTGTAAATAATTTACTCAGCCTCAATGTTTCCATCTACTCTAAGAGCAGGGACAAGAAGTCGCCATTACACTTTGCTGCCAGGTTAGTAGTGAAGTCTAGTCAATGGAACCTATGACATTTTTTCCATCTGTGTTTTTTGACATTAATTTCTGTGTTCGTCTTTCAAAGCTATGGGCGCATCAATACATGTCAACGACTTATAAGAGATATGAAAGACACAAGGCTTTTGAATGAAGGTGATAAGAAGGGAATGACTCCCCTTCATTTGGCAGCCCAGAATGGTCATGAGAAAGTAGTTCAATTTCTTCTGAAAAGAGGGGCCCTTTTTCTCTGGTAAGTATACAGAATTCTATTCATTAAGGGAAAAAAGAGCTATCACCCTACATTTTATGTCCGTCTGCTTGGAAGTTAATACAATATAAATATAAAATGTGAAAAGAGTTAGAACATATATATTAAAACATACAATTTAAGAGCTTATTTATAAAATATTTGTAAAACTTAGCAGATTGATTGTGTCTGTGACACACAGAATCCTGGCTAGGTGTGAAGCACAGCTTCTAATGCAGGGGAAACTGAGTTTTCTCTAAATTCGAATGAATGAAGAATATTGAATTTTTTGATGGAAAAAACATTTTTTGGAAATACTGTAGTCACATCAGCTTCACTTTCAGGCTTCAATAAGAGTTCTTAGGGTTAGTGGTTCACAGGCAACTTGCCATGTTTTTAGGCCAGGTCAGAGATCCTCAGATCATTGGCAGTTCCACAAAAACTTCCAGGCCCACCTCTAAAGCCAGGAGCTAAAGTTACCAAAAGCTGAGTCTTTTTCCCAAGATACAGTTTAGTGCGTTAACTTTCAAGTTGCTTTCAAGTCCTGTGCTTCCAAGTCTACTGCAGCTGCACCTTGGAGCTAGGAGCATAAGACCTGCCATACCTTCATTCTTTGTGACTGCAGGGGACTCATTAAATTGACTACTGTCAAACCCTTAATTTCCAGTGTCTTTAGCTGGACTGCTATACCTAGTATATATATGTATACTAGGTAGATATATATATACCAGGTACTGCTATCCCTGGGCAGCACCACAGGCTTGAGGATGAGTGGCTAGAAAGCTGCCTGGCAGATAAGGACCTGGGGATGTTGGTTGACAGCCAACTGAACATGAGCCAGCAATGTGCCTGGGTGGTCAAGAAGGCTAATAGCATCTTGGCTTGTATCAGGAACAGCGTGGCCAGCAGGCACCAGAGAAGTGATTTTGCCCCTGTACTCAACACTGGTGAGACCTCACCCTGAATCCTGTGTTCAGTTTTGGGCTCCTCACTACAAGAATGACATTGAGGCCCTGGAGAGTGTCCAGAGAAGAACAACAAAGCTGGTGAAGGTCCTGGAGAACAAATCTTACGAGGAGGGTCTGAGGAACCTAAGGTTGTTTAGCCTAGAGAAGAGGAAGCTGAGGAGAGACCTTATCAATGTCTATTAGTACCTGAAAGGACATTGAAGAGAGGTGGATGTTGGTCTCTTCTCCCAAGTAACAGGTGAGAGATGATGAGAGGGAATGGCCTCAAGCTGCACCAGGGATGATTCAGATTGGACATGAGGAAAAACTTCTTCACTGAAAGGGTTTTCTAGCACTGGAACAGTCTGCCTGGGGAGGTGGTCGAGTCACCATCCCTAGAGGTATTTAAAAGACAGATAAATGAAGTGTTTAGGGATATGATGTAGTATTGGACAGGCATGTTTGGACTTGATGATCTCAGTGGTCTTTGCCTGGAGATTTTATGATTTTATGATTTAGAGTCCCTTACAACCTAAACCATTCTATGATTCTGTGATATGTATGTGTATTCTATGATATGTATGTGTATGCATGCATGCGTTTATGTATATATATGTGTGCACATGTATGTGGGCATGCATTTCAGTTTAATTTAGAATTAAAACTGGCATTTTTAAAAGAAATGTCCTGGTAGGTTCCATGTGATAAAAGACTTGATGAGTTTCATTATTTTAACTTAAGGTAATATTAACAGAAATAGATTTGTATGGTTATAATGATCTGTCTATTCATGTCTTCAAATGCAAAATTATATAAATCATGTGGCTATGATCTATGTCACATCTGTTGCTGAGTATTGGTAACTGAATATTGCAAGCATTTGTGTCATTTTCAAGTAAAGTACAAGAAAATCAGTGCAATCCAGACATACACAGAAATAGAGAGAGAAGAAAAGAGAAAGCGGGACCCAAATACGATTATTGTTTTCACAGAATCATAGAACAACCAGGTTGGAAGGGACCCATCGGATCTTCTAGTCCAACCATTCCTTTCAAATTTTGAACCTTTTATTTCTGAGTAATGCAAAGATAATCACAGACTAGCTGAGAAAAAGCATCAACATGTCTGTAGTAGTCATGCCAAATAGCAGAGGTTGGAGTCAAAGGAGAAGGTGTTTACATTTACATTATGTTTATAAAATAATTTCCATTTATAATTACTAATTAATACTGCTACATATAAGTGATTATAAAGGCTGGACAGCTCTGCACCATGCTGCCTTTGGAGGATACACTCGCACAATGCAGATAATTTTGGATACTAATGTGAAGTGTACTGACAGAGTGGATGAAGAAGGGGTAAGTGTTCATATAGATATACTTGTTTCTTGTCTGCTGTTACTTCTAGACTGAATGTTAGTGGTATGCTATTAGTAGCTTTCCACTGATCATTACAAGTCTGATATTTCATTTGCTGTGGCATCTTCAAAGTCTTTATGTTAGACTGCTGTTAATTACTTACATTAACATATGAAGGCTGAAATTTTATCCAGTCGTTACAAATCAGAGACAAGAAATGCAAATAGTCTAATAGAAAATGTAAAATGCTGAGTATGTTAGGCATGCCACTCTTGAGCCCTTTAAAACTGGTAACTGAAATGTAAAGAGCTTATACAAATTAAAAGAAATCCACCATCAATTATAATGCATTAACATGTTTAATATCAACCTGTTCTGCATAGTGATTTCCAGCAGATACAGCTGCTGTCTTGCTCTGAAGTTTGGGTAAATACAGTATCTGTTGGATCAAGACAAAATCCATTTACTGGAGAACTCTTATATGAACCTGCCTACACTTCCCCATCAGAAAACAATGGGTTGTCATTTTAAAGAACTATTGTTTCCAACACAGAAATTGTTGCTAATTTCTCTGAGAACTGCTATTGAAAACATTTAGAATTATTAGATTAGGAACAAATCTTGCCTAGAAATTAATGAGAAGCCAGTGCTTAGGTCATAATTTCCCTCAGAAACTTCTGAGTGAATTGAGAAGGCTTTAAAAGCTCAGTTTCAGTGTGACTTCAGTCCTAAGCAACTTGTTGTCTTATAAAACTGCAGAATTTATTGCAGATTTAGATTTATGAGCACATGTGGATGTAAGTGAATACTTCTCTTCCTGATCATTAAATACATGTGTTCTGTATCTGTAGATACCATGTTTTTTATCTATTCATGACTTGCAGTTTGTTAATTACAAAACTGAAAGATATTAATGAATTGGTCTTTCTTACCTACAGTTGAGTTCCCTCTTCAGATTTAGTACTACTGTAGCTGTAGACATACAATCACTTGTCTATAATCTCTATCAGAATCTCTGTGATAGCATTCTACATTTTAATGTTGCTACTGAAAGTGTTCAAGACTTGCAACAGAGAACAGCATGTTGTATTTCAGTGAAGGAAAGGACTAAAATATGTACTTTTAAAAAATTATTCTCATGGATACATTACTGTACTACTCTTCTGCATAGAACACAGCTTTGCACCTGGCTGCAAGAGAAGGACATGCAAAAGCAGTAAGGTTGCTTCTTGACTATGGTGCAAAAATTCTGTTCAACAAAGCAGTAGCTACTTTCTTCCATGAAGCAATACACAATAGAAGGAAAGATGTAGTCTCTGCTGTCATTTTACACAAAAGGTAAGGTACACAGAAAATGCTTTATGAATATATTTTCTGTGTTTTATTTTTTAACCGAGTGTAAGTTCTGAAAACCCGTAGTTTAAAAAGCAAGACTGAGTATGTATTTTTAAATTCCAGAACTTATGCTGTGTTCTCAGTGAGGTCAAATAAATAATGGCATATTTGTAATAGACCTCAGATATGTGTCATGTTGTTTTCCATATTAGATTGAGTATTCAGATTCTGTTAAAAGACAAATCAGAACAATTAGAAATAAGTAATCTATCCCGTGTCTTCCCTATTCTTACATACATTGAATAATTTTAGCTTTTCACATCATGCTTCAGTATCTACAGAATTTTAATTAAAATGTCAATTAAAATGTCAATGTGTTTTATACCACTCAAGAAATTTAATTTAAAATTGTTGTTTTAAGTATGTTGCAAATGTTTTAAAATGTGACAGTTCCACTGCCGTTTAGAATATTTTGCATTATAGTATAATCAAGCGCCGCTTCAGGAGTAAAAATGTTGCACAATTGCACAATGATTACATCTCTTTATAAGAGTTTATTTGCTATGTACTATTTATTTACATTTACTATTATTCACCTGATCTTGTAAGCCAAGGTTCCAGCTTTAGTTCAAGTTGCATATTTTTAGAGGCTCTTAGAATAACTGGAAAACATACATCATCTTTAGAGAAGCATCCTACGTTTTACTCAGTTACTCCCCAAACAGGTGATTTTCTACTTAATAGTATGTAAACATGTTACATATTGTGATCTGCAAGATTGTAGCTCAAATAAAACTCAAATAATCTAGAGTAGCTAATTCAAAAGAGAAGAAACTAATCTAGTTTCCATTATCTCAACTCATTTTTGCAGATGGGAAGAAGCTGTTATGACGTTCTCTCACTATTCTAGTGCCAATAAGTGTCCTTTGTTGGAAATGGTTGAGTATCTTCCTGATTCATTTAAAGTAAGTTTTGTGCAGTTATTAAAAAAATGACTGCACAAAGAAAACTTAGTTACATTGCATCATTTGACACTGTTTTTTTAATGCTGTCCTCATAATATATTGTATTACAAAATAGAAACAATATAAATTCACAAATTGATTTAATTGTACTTTAGTGATAGTTTCAGGTTGTTCCTTTAAATTTCTTCTATATGAGAAAAGTTCTTTGCTTCCTGAGGTCAATGGAGTGATAACAGTATAAAAATAGTACAAAAAAAGAGTATAAAGGTGATGAAGGTCAGAAGAGAATTTGGTTCAAAACCATCTGAGATATTTGCACTTCTCAAGCTGACTGTTAAATTACCCTACATAAAAGCTTTTTATTAACATAGCAAGTGACTTGGTATGTTGTATTCATAAACACTTCACATTTTATACTTATGAACTAGAATGTAGCCTTGTAAACTGCATAATCATTATTGAAATCCTACATGTAAACTCTGAAATTTTACATCTCCAAAACATACGCCATAAAATCTGACTGAGTCATCATTTCTGTTAGATTTCTGCTGTACTTGAAGGCCATCTTGTTCAGGTGCAAACACATTGTATTCTTTCTGATGAATGTTGTCTATATCACCTTAACTCACTATTCTGTTCTTCTTCAAAGCTGGTTTTGGACAACTGTATAATTGAGTCTTCGGAGGAAAAAACAAGTCGAGACTTCTATGTAAGTGGATGAAAAAAATTATGAAGACAGTACATTTTACAGTCTTGGGATAGAATATGTCACAGTTTTCCTGGCCATATGCTACCAGTGGTACATTATTTTGATAATAATTAAGCTAGAAAATCATCAACTTGGCCTTTAGGTGTTACTATTGGACTGAATTTTAGTACCTCTTAAATATTTTCTAGAGT
The DNA here is from genome assembly GCA_033558105.1 of Coccyzus lansbergi. Classification (NCBI taxonomy): domain Eukaryota; kingdom Metazoa; phylum Chordata; class Aves; order Cuculiformes; family Coccyzidae; genus Coccyzus; species Coccyzus lansbergi. The sequence continues at coordinate 733,837 of JAUMJK010000470.1, forward strand.
TGCAATTATAGTGCTATAGTGGGTAAAACACACTAGCCAACACACTAACTTGATTTATGAATAATTCAATTGTTATTCACCAATAACTGTATACGAATCCGTGCTTTTAATATGACTTTGGCAAAAAACTCCTCCTCAGTTTTAGGATGACACTTAAAAAAGCACTTCCCAGATACCATCAGTCTTCAAATATTAGTCTTTTTTTTTCCCTCAGCAAAGCTATTGATTTCATTTTTATTGCCTGTGTGACACTGAAGTGAACACATTTTTTACTTGAAAGATAGGGAAGAACACAATTTGTATACTTTAATGTGTATGTCAGGTTCATATGGATAAAATATTACAGAAAACACAGGTGTTTGGGCTGCAAACAGCTTTGAAGTTGAGTTTCCTAAATCTGTATGGTTATACATTTTTAGCTTGAGCAATCTATAGACTTTATCTTTGATATGTTGATTCTTGCAATCAATCCAGGTATCAGAAGTTATGGGTATTTTGAAATAACAGTGATAGAAGGTGTAAAATCTATCAAAAGCATACTATCTTAATACAGTAATTATCAACAGTTCAGAGTCCAATGTATGCCTTTTTCATAAATTCTTGTTCAAAATCTTAAGCATTGTTTTCACAATGCTAAGGAGAACATTCTAATGCTAAGAATGAATGTTCTACAGATAGGATACCTTTGAAACCATATTGAAAACCACCTTGTGAATTATTACATTGGATTATTATATCTTTAACTGAAAACTTGCAAATTTTCTACTACTGTACATTATATTGTGTTATCAAAGCCATATAACTTTTTAAACAAGCTTATCTTCAAAACCAACATTAAACCAAATTACAGTTATAAGAATATCCCTTTTAATCTGTAATAATTTAAGAATGGATGTGTGCCTTTTATTTTACAGTTATAAATGGCTGTTTAATTATCTTATAGTCACAGATGTTCATCTTGATGGCATGTGCTAAAAGGCAGAGTGACTAACAATTCGTATGCATTAATGTTCTAATTACTTTGACACAATATGACTTTTTTTCTCTCTTAAGGATAACCTTTTTAAAATTAAGCCTATTGTCTCAGTGTTAGATTATCATTTTCATCACATTTAAATATTGGTGGATGTTTATTATGCAGATTGAATATAACTTCAGATATCTTCAGTGTCCCCTGACACTTAACAAGAAATTAAAGGAGGGTGAAGACATTTTCTATGAACCACTCACCACTTTGAATGTGAGTTCTTTATTTTACTCTGACATCATTCCATGCTGTCTTGCTTCAAATAAAATCAAGGGGGTTGAATTATTCATCATAATATTTCTTCTCCAAATCATGTAACTGTATGTTTGAAGTACATGGGAATGAAGTATGGGCCAAAGTTCTTATAGTCTGAGTAATAAATAACATTTCCTTCAGTTTTAGATAAAAGTTCTTAGTTTATTTAAACAACTATGGAAGTTTCGAGAGAATGCGCTGTATATGCAGGTAGTACATAAAAGAAAATCATACTCCTGTCATTGTAGTGATCATGCACTGCAATAGTGAACACCCTGACAAAACTGATTTTTTCATGTGCTAATTTTAAAGTACTTCCTGTGTCTCAGTTGAAATTTACTGTTCTTACACATTGCCTGTTTTTGTCGGAAAATGTTTAGAGAACCTTTCTGGTTTAATTTGATTACTTTTAAATATTTCCTGTTGGCAATTAGACTTGGTATACCATCTAATAATAAACAATAATTTTCTGATTAAATGCAACTATAAAAGCTTGGTCATGTATAGTTGGTAAACTGTTTGCTCCTGAAAAATCATGTAATGATCAGTCTTATTTTTTTGGCAAAGTATACTATCTCTGTATAGTTATTTTTCAAAACTTGAAATACAGCAACAGAACAGCCAGAGAGACAGTGGGTGCCTGAATAGGCAGAGAAGACAAGATAGTGATAGCTTTTGGCTAGAATGTGTTAAAAAAAGAACTTTGCAATATCTTACAAACATTTTACTTTTCATTAGGCTAATATTCAAGTAAAGAAGGTGGCCTAGCCAGTTTTGTAAGCACTTACATAGATAAGATAATTTTGATCCTTCTGCTTTCTTGGTTTTTAGGCCATGGTACGCCACAATCGCATGGAGCTACTCAGTCATCCTGTTTGCAAAGAATATTTGCTTATGAAATGGTAGGTGTACTTTAGTGTACATAAAATATTATATTGCATGTGAGGATGAAGTTTATCATGCCTGAGAGCTGTTTGTTAGGATGTTCATATTTATAGCATTGACTGCATCAAAAATCTTTTCCATGCAACCTCTTCTAAGCTTATTTAGTATATGCTGATGATTATTATATAAAATGTAGTCTAGAATTTAGTAACAATTCTTTAGTATTTACAGCAAAGATAGTCACTATCTTTGTTTCCACTTTATTGCAAAATATATAAGATTGTTGAGTTAAAAACCGAAAAGGAATGGTATTTCAGAATGGCCAGTACACCTTTGTCTACATGAAGTTCTATGAACATATTCATCACAAAAGGACATTTTAAGAAATGTTTATTTTCTCATCTTGAAAACGTTGTTGACTGTTCCATTTAAATGCATAATCTTCTAAATTTGTAAAGTGTAGTAACTTTAACTTTCTTACTTTCAAGGATGGCCTATGGGTTTCGTGCACACCTAATGAATTTAGGTATATATTCTCTTGGTCTCATCCCACTGACTCTTCTGGTCACTCACATACAGCCCGGAAAACCTTTGAATGGAACAGAAATCTATGAAGCAAGACCACTAGAATATGAGGTACTGAGTTTTCTTACTTGTTATGTATGTTTAGCATTTTTATAATACAAAGGTATGGTTAAGTAATTTCTAGAACTGTTTATGATTTAGCAACTCTGAAGAACAGAATTGAAGTGTGTACTTTTAAACACTCAGCAGCAACTTCTGTAGGTAATTTTCAGTTCTTATTTCCTATTTTTAAGCTTTACTCAAAATTTCACATCTGGTACATGGATACTTCAGTTTCTTCCCCAAAGTTAATATTTCTTTAATGCTGAAGAAAAAGGATTAACGTGTATTTAATTATGAAAAGACAGAAACCAGTGTATTTTTAAACTTTTTATGTTCTTTAAATTTTCAATCAAAATAACTGGATATGAGATTTAAAATTTTATTTAGAAAAAATAGTCAATAATAAAATGTTTTGGTGCATTGAAATACAGCTTTCTTTGCCTGTATTGTGTATTACTTTCCCTTTCAGGCTTAGTATTTTTCACTAGGTTCATAAACTATGAGACTAAGACAGAAAATTTTTTTCGTCAAATTGGCAATATACAAGGTCTGACACAAAAAAACTGAGACTAACCAAGATTGGGAAGGGAGAGACAAAAACATTGTTATAGAACATATTCTTACTTGTCACAGTGAGACAAGGCTCAACTCAATCACTTCACTCACAGTATGAGTGGACATGTGTTCAAGTATAGATGTTTTAATACCCTTGGTCAGAAAATCTTGGTCTGTACTAGCCCACAAAGCTTTGTCTGTGAAGCAGTTTTTAGCTAATAACAGCATCATTGTGCTCGAGCACCCACCCTGATCACCAGACCTGGCTCTGCCTCTTCCCAAAGATCAAGTCAGTGCTTAAAGGAACCCATTTTTTGTCAGAATTTTTGAAAGCAAAAACAACAGATCTGTTGACAGATCCGTAGGGAGCACAGTTACAGAACATGGCACTATACTCTTAACCCAAGTTAAAGAGGGACATCATAATGGGGAAGATGCTGATGTCTATGGCAGCACCACTGAAAAGTGAATTTGTGGTCTGCCTGTGAGTTAATGAACCCTTCAGGTGGAGAACTATCTCTACAAGTTATGTATCTAAAGATTACATTCACTTTTGTTATCTATGCCAGCAGAAGGCTTTTGTCATCAAAGTTATCTTTGCCTATACAGGCTGTAAAGGGGGGCATCAAAGGGAGCAGTCACATAAGGATGCCAGAGCTTCCAATTTGTCCGAAGACTTCTATTGCCATTTAAATTGTTTAATTTAAATAAGTTTATTTGAATCAAGCTAAGAAGGGTTTCTTAACTTGGCAATATACTGAGTATGTAGTAGATAGAGATGAAATAAATGTTCATTTAATAATTTTTGTTTTCTTTTGTGCTCCAATTTTTGTTTCAGAACTCATACTTCACAAGAGTGTGTATGTGTTTAGTTTTAATTATGAGTTTACTGGGAATCTGCAAAGAAATATTTCAGCTCATTCAGCAGGTAAATACATAGAGAAATGATGTTCATCAGACAGTGTGCTTGCATAAGAATTTGTGTGACATTGACATAAACCTGATTTTTCCCTAATTAAAAGGGAAATACATTTTTATATAAATTAAAAGTGAGAGGAGGATTTATATATTGTATTGAATTCAGCCCTCTAGTGATACATGACTTTTAAATATGTATCTGTCTTTCTTAAATCCTAGAAATTGAAATATTTATTGGATTACTCCAATCTACTGGACTGGACCATTTATACTACAAGCATAGTTTTTGTGTCTTCTCTATTTATTAATACACCAGCTCATTTGCAGTGGGAATGTGGAGCCATTGCTGTATACTTGTCTTGGATGAATTTCTTGCTTTACCTGCAACGGTAAAAGTTACTTACACACTTTACAATAAAATATTGCTAATATTGTCAGACATTTTACGTATCCTAAATTGTGACTGATCAAGTGTGATAGCTCTATTTTATTTTTTTTTTTTACAAATTATATAAGTTTCTGGATTATGACTATGTTAATGTTTTAACCTGATAAACCATAAAGGAGTTTTGAGCACTTCTTGTGTAGAGAATCACAGCATGTGTTAATGACAACTGAAGAAATTTCAAAATTTATTTTAATGTCAAGTTAGCAAAGCCACCATGTATGTCTTTTTAAAAACTTGTTTCATTATACTGTACAGACTTTCATTTAAAATTAAAAAAGACATCTATTTTTATAAGTAAAACCTGGGAGAAGGTAAATTCTCTCATCATTTACCAGATTAAAAGGCACACCTCACTTGTTTACACCACAGTGTCCTGTGAAAGAGTGGCAACGGATGAAATTACATCTTCAGTTGCCATTAGGTTTTATTATTATCATTAATGGTCTTAATGCTGTCAGTGGTACAGTAGTGTCCAAGAGTCGTGCACTACAGGAGAGTTGGGTGGAGGGAATAAAATAGTGTGGGTGTAGTGCTTCAGACTAATAAATTAAACACATTTGTGCCTGAGAAGGACTGCCTTGTACAAAGATAAGGGGTGGCTGATCAGCAAAAAAAGTGGTTATTTGGAACTGTTCAGGACATAAGGATGACAGTATGTCACAACACTGCGTATATACTCTTCTGATTCTTATTGTATGTATGCACCAATCATCCCCATGAGGTCTGGCAGACAGACAAACATGACATTTCCTGATTAGTTGGAGTATGATTTTACTGTAGTTGGGTTGTTTAAGGGCAAGCTTTGTAAACAGAGTTAATGTATCTTTATGGTACTGCCTCTGCTGGCAAGCCTTGTCCTCCCTCTGTCTGACCTTAGATGACTGATGAATGGGCACACCCTTTCTCCTCTGCTGCATGCTGTGGGCAAAATGTGCGGATTGACCCTAAGCAGTAAAAAGTAAATTTATGATTGCCCAATGTTCCTTCTTCTGCTAGATGAGCTTGCCTCGCTTTTCATTAGCATTGCAGTATAAATCTACACATCATTTTTCTAACTCCTTTAGGCCTTCACTTTTCAAAACAACCTGTAGCTACAATGACTTCAATCAAGATTTGCCTCATAAATGCCTAGTAAATAGGAGAACAGGCCTGCTTCACTTCCAGCCTGATATTTTCAGCCTTGCACATAATATGTCAGGAGGAAAATCCTGTGGAGCAATTTTCTCAGTTGCTTCTGTTGTAGCATGAAACAATCATCTGGTCCCTGAAGCTGACAGGGAGACATAAATTCCCACCTTCAGGTTTGAGGGAAAAAGTAGCTTAATCAGCTTTATGACAAATCCTGTTCTGAGATCTAGTTTTTGTGTAAGGCAAGAATGGGAAAGGCTTGCCAGATGACAGATTCTTGTTGGAAATCTTAAAATTGTGTTGTTCTCCATCTCTTCCTGAGCAATTTGTTTCTGTTTGTTTGCAGCTCCTAGATGCATGGCGGTACCAGCTGTCCTTTGCTCTAGTTTTTAATTTGCTTTGAAAAATGGTAAAATGTGGGGTAAATTCTTAATGTTATAAGTTCAAGTGCAACAGTTGTACAATACTGTACTATCTGTGGCTGTGGCGAGAGTTATAATTGTCCATGAAAAATAATACCTTGAAGAAACACTACTCTAGTGCATTCATATGTAAGATTATATAGTTTAGTCTTGCTGTAAATAAGACCACTTGCATTATTTTGGACGTGGAAATACATGTTCATCCCATCTCAGACTGTCTCAGAGAGGTAAAACACCTTTTTATGTGTGAAAATCAGGATGACTCATTGCCTTACGTAAGGGCCTCTAACTTCAGTATTTAATTTTGCATATCTTCTCTGTTTACTTATTGACTAGATTTGAAAACTATGGCATCTATGTTGTGATGTTCTGGGAAATTTTGAGGACTTTGATTCGGATTGCTGTCGTTTTCTTTTTCCTAATATTGGCCTTTGGACTGAGTTTCTTTGTCCTTTTGGGGTCGCAGGTTAGTTGAATAGCATAGCTATTTTTTATCATTATAAATATTATTTTTTACTAAAGAATGTCAAGAGGTTCTTTACAAATTTTGTCAGTTAGTGTTTTTTTCTTGATTCTGTTATTTCTTTTTGCAGCAAACATATAGCACACCTCTGCTTTCTGTAATGAAGACATTTGCAATGATGCTGGGAGACATTAATTACCATGATGCATTCCTTGATCCATTACTAAGCAATGAATTGCCATATCCATTCCTGAGTTACACAGTTCTCATTATATTTACCTTGCTCATTCCAATCCTTCTTATGAATTTGCTAGTAAGTAAACTACTCATTAATATACAAAAGAGGGTAAGCACAGGTTTATACACAGTTTTAGCATATAGAATTACTTTAGTGCTGATTTGTGACATCCTTTCATTATTTAACTAATTGGTATTTTCAGTGCTGTTTGCCTTTCCCTGGACTCATTTTTCCACCACTTTACTGTGCTCTGTATTTTCCTACCTCTTGCAGGGTACTCTTCTATGTCTTTATGTAGTCATTGTGATGGAATTTGAATGGGAGGTGCATTGTTATTATGAGGTTTTGATAAAGAAAAATGAGGAACAATGATTTCAAGAAGTACTTTGATATATGAGTAGATATAGTCTTAATGGTCCGACCCATTGTTGCATCATAACCAAGCACTAACAATACTTTTTTTAAGGATAAACCTAAACTCAGATCTTCATTGCACACAAAACAGCAGTCAGTGGTTTTGTTAAAGTTATCCAATGAACCTGACCTTAACAAAAAGAGTCAGAAAACCTGGTAATGGTGAGAAAGAGAGAAAATACTTAATACATCCTCAGCCATGTTCCACTGAGCATAATTTTTTTCAAGAAACCATTTTTTTCAGGAAATATTTTTTTTATACTAACTAAACAATAAAATACAAAAAGTATCCTGGGTTACTCATTGCTATCATGATCCTAGTCAATCAAGAAGTCAACAAGTTTTTTGACATAGCAGCAATGATGAAGAATGAGAATGAAGGGGTTATTCTTGACAAATCTTTGAAGTAGCTCTTTGGAGCTTTAGTGGTAGAGAGATAGTTAGCTTACTGCATTTCTTCATATGGATTTTACAAATATGCACAAAAGGATTATGTTTCTAAATTCAAGTGAAACAAAATAAATGTAACTTTAGAGTAATTTAGGATTTAAATGTGACTAAGAAATACAATTGAAATCACAGACTATGAAAAAAATAGATAGTGAAATCTTTCCTGGTGTTTTTAGATTGGTTTGGCTGTTGGGGACATAGCTGAAGTACAAAAATATGCTGCACTCAAAAGGATTGCCATGCAGGTAAGTAGCATACCTTAGAAGTTTGCTTATTCCAGGAATCACTAGCTACAGAAAGTAGATACCGTTGTTAGAACATGATTCAGATAGTTACCTAATTTATCATCAACATCCTTAACTAATATCTTAATATCTCTGTAAGGCAGCTTTGTGAACATGGGTGTCCTCTTCTGAATCTCATTTTCACTCACCTGTTCAGGTACTTCTTTGCTAACAGAATGCTCAGGAAGGATGTTGTCTTGCAACTCAGCACTATGAAATCTTTGTTAAGCATACAGCGTTCTGTGTGTCTGACAGAAGGTTGTATGCAGTGGGCTTATGTTGTACGTTCTGTTGTACATTATGTACAACATAATGTTATGTATGTTATCTACATTATGTTGTACATGTCCCAAGTGACAGGGGACAGGATGAGAGGGAATGGCCTCAAGCTCCGCCAGGGGAGATTTAGGCTAGACATCAGGAGGAAGCTTTTCACAGAAAAGGTCATTGGCTATTGGAACAGGTTGCCCAGGGAGGTGGTTGATTCAACTTCTTTGGAGGTGCTTAAGGCACGGTTGGACGAGGTCCTGAGGGACATGGTTTAGTGTTTGATAGAAATGGTTGGACTCGATGATCCGGTGGGTCTCTTCCAACCTGGTTGTTCTGTGATTCTATGATTCTATGATTCTTTTAGATACGTATGCTCAGTATTTCTGAGCAGTTTGACAATGACTGGAAAAGGGCAGCATCACCTGAAAAAGCTCTTTCTACCCAAGGGAAAACCACATTTCTCAAAGGCATTCTACAGGCATAATCTAGTAAAAGCATATAGCATAAAGAGAGAAAGATCATTCCCTTTCCCCTTATTATTTAGTCTTAAAACCCGTGGCTGTGATAGGGGTTCTGTCATTTGCACATTTCTGTTCTGTAATTCTATACTGCAACCCACAGCACGCTAAGAAGCTATTCAAGGCATTACACTAGAGCTAATTCGGTTTTGGAACCATTTTAGTTGTAAGAGTGCTCAGCTGTAAGGAATAATTAGTTCTCCTAAGATACTTAATACTGCCATGACTAAATGGTTTTAGTACCTCAGCTGCGGTGTTCAGGTATTACATTATTGTTTGTAATATACATATTCTCATGCATTTAACACCTAGTAGTAGTGATTTGAGTATAGCAGCATGATAATTATTTTCACATGATAATATGTCTTTATCTTAAAAGAATATATCTTATACTAAATGCAAAACTACATTTAGGTTAATCTTCACACCAACTTGGAGAAGAAGCTGCCATTTTGGTTCTTAAGTCGCGTGGACCAGGAATCGATCACTGTATATCCCAATAGGCCGAGATACTGTGGATTTATGGTAAGATGGTGAATCTTAGACTAAACAATTCTACCTAAAATGAAGTACAATTGACTACTTTGGGCACAGATTGCTAGGAACATTGCATTAATAAGAATCATTAACTGGCATCAGTGGAATCATGATTAGACCTTAACTATCTTCAGTGAGAATGATAAATCAGTTTGAGTGCTGCCTAACTTATTCAGATATAATTAGTGTTTGAACACTCAGTGGCCTGTGTATTTATTAAGTGCAACAAGCTAGAAAAGTTATTCAAGCAGAAAATAGAATTAGTCTCTTTTGTTATTTCTACTGTTATTTCTTTTCATTTCAGCTATAGGTTGTAGACTGAATTTTCTGATTAAACAAATTTTGCAAAACAAATGTATGCAAAAAATAACTTCATAACAGAAAATCTTTTCAACTTTAACACTATGGAGACTGTTCACTTATTTGGTCTATTTCATGTATTGCTGGACTTTAATACCTGATTTCAGTTTGGTTCCATATTTTGTTTAGAGTGTGTTCCAGTATTGCTTTGGGTGTGAGGACTCTACCACAGATGCACAGAGCACCGACACAACATTAGAACTGGAAGTTCTGAAGCAGAAATACAGGTATTTATTGTGTTATTTTACTGCTGTAAAAACAAATATTACAAATATAATGCTATTTTTAAAAGTGTCCTAAAGCTCTATACTGTACTTAAAAAGTAAAATTCAATGTATCTAGTGTTCTTAAGTAAGCTCCCTCGCTATGGTAACTCAGTGCTTTATGTTCTTTAAAGTATTTACCTTCAAAATATTTTTGTAGTAGAGAAATATTTTTATCCTATTGCAGAGGAACAGGACAGGCCTGTTTGCACATTAAAGTAAACTGGAGCAATGGGGAAAATGCATTTTCATTTCAGAATTACAGTTTTGTGTATTGAGGTTTTCAAGCATGATTTTAAACTCGCAATTGATGTAATTATGACTGGTTTGCAAATATAAACAGTCTGTAGCTGACTTTTCACTGGTATGATGGTAACTGTGCCTCAGATTGTTTCCCCAAAAATGGATTGGTGTCCTGGTTCTCCTTTAAACAAATCATCTCTTTCCCAAAGCCTTGGAAGGAGTTTGCTGTACTTACTTTCCTTATTTATCTAGCTAACGTATCAGTAAGAGTATTTTCAGAAAAGCCTTCTGTGAACGTACAGCTAGGAAAAGCTATTCTGTCTCAGTCTCCTCTCCTTCTTTTTCCTTTCTTTCTTTTTGAATTTTTTTTCCCACTACATATTTGTCCCTCTGCACAGATTCTGATTAGGTGTTTTTTTGCCTGAAGGAATTATTAAGAGCTGAAGGGATGATAATACACCCTACAGAGGTAGGCAAACCATTGAATTTAACAGATCTTTCCTCAAATCTATACTATATCAATATATTATAATAAGAACCAGCATAGAAAATACTCTTTTTAATTTCCCTACAGAGAGAAAAAAACAACTTGAATTTTACAAAATTATAAAATTATTTAAAATAGACTAGCTTTCAGTGATTTCACTGTGGAAAGTTATATTTACTGCTCTGAAAATATTGACTGAAAACTTTGTTTTACTAAATTGCTCATATATTTGTGCCATCAGAGTTCAAAACAGAGTTCAGTTTCTACTGTAGGTAGTGGTAGTCAGTGCTGAGTGTATACTTTTTTCTTTTTAGTATGAGGTATGTGTGGGATGGGGGTGTGTGCTTTTATTAATGGTATCTAACTACAGCACTATTTTAATGCTTGTGGTGTTCACATAGTTTAAAACATATTTATATTTTTGAAGAAAAAGAAGGCAACTACAATCAAAGAAGACCCAACTGTTCTCCACAGAGAATCTTTTCAGTCACTATATATGTAGTGACTATAGGAAACTAGATTTTCAGAATGCTTGTTTGGTAGTTTGATGGAGGCAGTTTCTAGACATACCTCCCATTTCTTTCATTGCCTCTCAGAATATAACAGATATTGTGTTCTGTATGCCTGATGCTAACTAATGTTAACTCTTTCATTTGTATTAATTGCACTTTGGGTACCACTTTGAAAGAGGTCAGTAGGAGTCTCATCAATGCCTCTCATCATGGTGATGTTCAATAAAATGTAGGTGAATGCTTGATTGCAAGTGCATATCTGGCTCTTTTTCTTGCCAGACTACTTAAGTCAGTAGGAAGAATTGTTGATAGATCTGTTAATGTTTCCTGAAACCTAGAGGAATGCCACAGCTTGAAAAATTATATGTACTACAGATAGTATTCTTAATTAGCACAGAGGTGAAGTTGAGGTCTGTCAGGTCTTTTGTATCTGTAATATGAATGACTAAATTATCCTTCAAAAACAAATGGTGAAGCCTGCTGTATGTGGTTTTTTTTCTTTTTTTTTAGGCTCAAAGATATATCAACACTGTTGGAAAAGCAACATGACCTCATTAAACTGATTATACAAAAAATGGAGATAGTGTCAGAGGCTGAGGATGAAGACAGCAATGATTTATTTCAGCACAAGTTTAGGAAAAGGCAGTTAGAGCACAAGAATAGTAAATGGGATACAGTGTTAAAAGCTGTTAAAACAAATGTGTCTAACCCAAGCACAGAAAAGAACAATAGCTTCTTCTAGGCATGGCTGTGATGTTGTATTTTGTTTTACTTTAGGGTCACTTCTCTTATTGTCTGTGCATAATGTTAATGTGATACATCATGTATTAAAATAAAAAAAAAATTAAAATAAAGGCCAGATCTGAAAAAAGGATGTAGGTGCTCAAAAAAGTATGTAAGGAGACTGAAAATATATACATCCAAAATTGCAATTTTAAAGGTGGCTGGCTAATCAGGAAAGTGCCTAACTCACCAGATGCCAACCTTGCTGTCCCAACAGTCCCTAAGGCTTCTGTCTAGCTCTGTTCCTGGATTTGGCCATAATACTCCTAGGTCCGTACTTCATTATATTATTTTTTGTTACAAACATTTTTAGAATTCTAGAGTTTTTAGAAATTCACAGTCCAATAATTTAATGTTCAGATGCTTTGATGGAGCCAATAGGCTTTATGTAGCTTAAATAAAAAGGAAGAAAGTAACCTGGCAGATTGTTTTTGAAGTTTTGCTGAGTAAGGACTGCAGGATCAGACCTGAAAGGTAAGAAATAAAAAGATCATGAAAATGTAATGTAAGGGACAGACTGATTTCTTTTGTGGATAACTATATGCAGTTCTCTGAGGAATCATTTGTGTTAGCATGCATATAGCAACTATAGAATGACATGTTAAATATTAGTCATTTACAACTTACTATCCTTGTACCACTGATGTAATTTCGGCCTTCCTGATAACCTAAAACCTGACCTTGCTGTTCCATTCTGCACTTTGGTTTGGTTATTTATTTACTGGATATTCAGTGCATTATGTAATATACAGTAGTATATCAAATGTGGAAATAAACATGAATTAAACTGTGTTTAAGTACCTGAGTATATTTCTTTCAAAACAGTGTGAATAAACTAATTACAACTATATTAGTTGTAATGCTCTGTGGTCTGCTTTTGAAATCCGACATTTTCTTTAAGAACTTAATGTGTGTTAATTCTTCATGTAAAGAACAGTTATTATTCCTGTTTATTTAAAAGATAGACAGCAGAAGGAAATCCATATTTTACAGAACTTGTCCAGTCTTAAGAAGACACAGGAAGATGCACTCTAAATTAGTGAGACTTGTGCCTTAAAATTGCTATGGATAACATGTTTCAGTAGGGAAAACACTTTCTCATCTGATTGTTTTATCCCAGCTTTGTGACTTTAAATCTTTGTCTGGTAAACAGAGAAAGGGTGAGGTTAGCACTGCGTTACCTATTCTCCTACGCTTACTGAGGTGAACAGGTACTTAATATCAAAGGGTGGATGCCATATGTAGAGATCCAAGAAGTATTTGGAATTTGTTTCTCTTTACTAGCAAGATTCATTGATACCTTTGAGTCCTGTGGCAAAAAATTCATGCCAGTTGTAACTGAAGGTGTTTACTCTTAAAACTGAAGTTCTTGTTCTGGGTTTATCTCCCAGAATCTGCACAGGCATTTTATGTATGTGTGACTGTAATAGTTTAGTTATCTATAAACTGTAAATTTTGAGGCAGAAAATAAGCACTTGGCTACTCCATTCAAACAGCAAGTTGCGAGCATGAACATAGACCTGGCTATGTCATGGTATCCACAGGTGTACTTCTGGGTGCCCTTAAGGCTCCATCCTTAAGTCTGCCTCTAAATCACATATCCTAGGTGTGCTGCTGAAGATTTGGTGTGTACCATCACTCTCAAGTACCAGAGTGGAAGGAGAGGTATTGCATAGATATTGAAGTGTAACAGTATGTCTGGTATTCCCTTGACAAGGAGGGGCTACAAAGAGCTCTGCATCTGCTCTGCAGGCTGCAGCAGGAGCAGCCCTAGATTCTGCTTCAGGGCCAAGTCTGTATGACACAATGAAGCAGGGAGAGGGAACCGCTAAGCAGGATTGAAATCAAGCAATAAAATTAAAGGTAACTAGTAGCTGTTATTGCATCATGGCCTCAAAATTCAGAGCTATTCCTGTGAATAAGGTGTTCAGATTTTCTGTGTTACTGTACATCTGCAGCTCCCTCTGTCAGTGGAAGCAGGAGTGTCCAGGTTCTCAACACAAGGCCAAACTTAAAAAATGTGGATTTTTTTTTTAATTCTTAAATCCAGAAAAATAATTTTAAATTCCTGACAATCTGTACCATTAACACTAGATGGCAGTGAGTGATAACGTTTTTGAATAAGTAAATTGAGCCTAAATGCATAGTTTCAAGTGAAGAGGGACAGCAGTATGGTTACATCAGGGGCAGAGTAGTCAGCAGTTATAGTTCTAAAGTCTGAGCCTTTCAAGCCTCTTTAAACAGAGTCATGAGATATTTAAACAAAGCAGCCTCACAGTGCAGGGATTTAATCTTTTCTGAGCTTTTAACTTAGAATTTGAAAAATGTTAAGAAATTTACAGACTGCCGAGTGGCTTAGTTTTATTTTATCTTCTGTGGCTTAGCTGTAGCAGGTTCACAGCTTGTTAAAATTCTTAGTGACAGCTCTGCCACATATCAGAGTAACTAGAGAGCCTGGATATCCAATGTGGATATAAATCCAGTATTGTGCATGGTTAGGGAGCCAATGCACATCATGGCACGCAGAAGCAATTTTGGTAATGTGAACACTTCTGACAAAATCCACCATGTGTCATAATGCCCATTATGAAGGTAAACACATCCATACAACTAACTCTACTAATTAATATGCAAACCCAAAACAATTTTGGTCAACAGTTTTTATATGGAAAACGAGATAGAAGTTATTTTATAATTAGGGAATATCACAGCACTGAATTAGTTATTTTACTTTCTGGGGAAATCATCAATCAAGCTGCTTGTTTAATTGCCATGTGATAGAAATATATAATAGAGTCTAAGTACAAAAAGTATAGAGCTTAGGAAACGTAATATATGCAATATCAATTGGAATAGAAACCACAGTTGTGATTGAAAAGAATTGTGTAGACTGAGGTGAAGATACTGAGGTATTTTGGCAATCTCTGCAAGAAACCCTATTAGTTATGTCCCCATATGTTAACAAGAAGTGTCATCATGTGAATTGCTATATTCCCACATGGAAATTAAAATGGATAATTTCAACTGAAATTGATACTTTGGCTATGAATATACCCTCTGTAAAATGTGACGGCTCTATATCTGTATCCAGTCTTTATCACACAATTCCCTTTAATCTGTATGGAAATGCCACCTGTTCATTCAGGGTATGGACAGTTCTGTAGGCATATGTGGGCATCGTTTCTGTCTCTCAGGACTGTATATCAAATGTTTCTGATAATGAAGATAAACATTCCAGCACACCTGCTGCTTAGCAGCTCTGGCAATATTTTTCTGTTCAAAGTGAATGGCAGCGTGGGTCAGGCAATGGCACCATCTCCTGCCCCCAAAACCAGGGCATCCCCAAGAGTTCTTTGCTGGGAGGGTTGGTTTGTACCTCACCTCTATAATATGTGAGAAGGTCACAATTTGGTACAAGAAAAGCTTGCCGTTGCAGTAGTGATTTGGCACTTTTAAACAAGTTTGCAATCCTTTGCTGAAGCCAAACATCCAGAAGCCTGGCTCTCTAGCTAATGCATGAGACTCCTGCTAAGAAGGACTGCCTAGCAAAACAATTTGCACAAGTGAATTAAAATCAGCTAGAGTAATAAAATGGTTCCTTATGAGAAAAAAACAAAGTGTCCGAATTCAAAGTGGACTAGAGTGAGACTATTTTAGGTCTGGAAAACATGGTAGGTAGGAAGTAAAGTGCTTCAAGCTGTCTAGTATGCCTGTTTGTGACCTCTATATGATCTTATGTTGCTGGTACAAAGACAGAGCCACATTCTAAGTGAGCTTCCATCATTTTTTCGCTTACATTTTATCTCCAAAGAAATAATCAACTTTGTATTCTCCTTGCTGTGTTGTATAATATCATTTTCTGACATGAAACATACTGAAGATGTGGCTTTGCAAAATGTTTCACACCAAAATATCATCCATTCAGATCTCCAGACAGTACTATGCTATGTGAAAAACTGAATTATATAGGATGGCTAGAGGAGAAACCCCTCGCTGAAATCAGCCAGGAAGGATTTAAAACACTTGTGAGTTATATTTATTGAGGAAGAAGAGAAATCTATAAGAACAAAGTGTTGTTCTCCTAACTGCTCGTAGTTTTATTTTGAAAGATGAAATGCTCAGAAGCAAGGCATGTAGTTGAAGGAAACAAAAGGAGAGGAGAGAACATCCTTCATTGATATTGGAGAAACCAAGAGAAGAAACCAGATGCAGATTTGCTTTTGGGTTAATGACCTTTTTATCCTACCCTGTCAGTCTGAGGAATCATTTAGACTGTAGTGTGGTATGAACCAGTTGAAAAATGTGTTTACATCGACTGTCCAATGGAAGAGGCTCTCCCTTTTATCAGGAATTGGGCCCATATTATAAGTAGTTAATGGAGAAAGCATTGGAGTGTAGCAAACTTCACTCTGGAATTATAGAGAGCTGAAGGGGTTTTTGAGCTTTCCTCTTGAAATGATTGAGAAGATAAAAAGGACCAGGCAGGGTCCGAGAAAATCTTTGATACCAAAGATGCACAGACAGCATTTTTGGAGCAGTACAAAGACGGTACCAAGGTGCAAACTGGCACTGGCATGTGAAGAGCAAGAGTGTCCTGCGAGCCTCTGTGACTCTACCAAGTTTCAAGTCCCAGGGTTGGTTTGTGCACAGGCCACTCAAGCATGTCTAAACTTGCTAGGTGAAGATCTTGGCATCCTTGTAAAATACAGCAAAAACAATGCCACAATAATCACGAGAAACACTAAAGCAAGTAGCTCAGACAGGGAGAAATCTCAACAATTACAAAGTTTGGTTTAGAAGTCAAGATGGGAAATAACATGAGTCATGAGAAGCAATGCGTTTTATGTTTGTTTCACTACTGCAAATCAGAGCTTAGAAAACAGAGCAAAGTTTAAACCTATTTATTTCAGAAATGAGTAATAGTATTGTTAATATTTATTTTTCCAGAGAAGTTACTGTAGTCTAATATCAATCAGTAGCAGGAAATGGGATTGGCAAAACCAGAAAGTTCAAAATGCCAGTAAATTGATGAAAAAAAATAAGGGAATAAAATTGATGCCCAGTCTAAGCACAACAGCAATAATCACAGGAATGTCAAATTTAGCTGCATTCAGCCGTGTGAGATCGAGGACAGGGAGAGTTAGGATTATTTAAACTTTTAAAACCAGAAAGCATGCTTCTCATCTCAGCCATGGAGATAATCCCTGGAGCTGGCAATGTCCACAGGAGTGATTCAGCAAGGCAGCGTGGAAGCGATGCTGTGATAGATCGCTGTAATGGACTGCAGAGTCATTCATCTTCACTTGAGCTGACTCACTTCCTGCAGATTTTAATTTTAACATTTATTGGCATCTTTTCTTAATCTGTGGAATAATTACAATTTCATTAAATGACTGAAAGTAAGTTACCACTGGCACCGTTATGGTGTCATGAGGAAAAGAGCACGTGTATTTCACAGGATTTGATCTGCCTCATTTTAGTTTGAATGTTGTGTCCACATCATGCATGCACGAGTAATTCAAGTATGGTATCTTCACCCTAACAGAGGGAAGGGATTCTCAAAACAAGAGCTGCACTTTCTCAGGCTGAAATTATTTGTGAAACAAAGTGTATCGAGCCTTCAAAAAAAGCGGGGAAAAAAAAAACCCAACCAGTTTGCATCAGCACTGATCAGCCTTCAGACAGGCTTTGGTAGTGCTGCCCTGTCCCTCACCACTTGTTGCTCTGATCCCTGCATCATGTATTGCACCTCTTTGCCCACTGCATCTGCTGCCACTTTCAACTCTCTTCAGCACCCACCAAGCCTCTACAAGAACAAAAATGCTAAACACAGCTTGGTCAGTCCTTCAAGCACCCAAAACAGAAATAAAATGAACCATCCAAGGACTATGGACAACATTCCAACAAGTCAACAAAAAGGAAGAAATTACAAGTTGAAGGGAAAAGATAGGCTTGCATTCATCTTCTCAACTTGAGTAGAGTACTTAGTGAAGGCACTGCCATTTATTTTTGTTGTTCTGAGGGCAGGATATCTGCAGGTAGTGCTTTCATATATATATATATAAATTATATTTTAGATAAAAGCTGGGAATCAGAGACTTTTCATGACATTGACTCACAGTTAACTCCAAAGGAATCTTGCTCTCACATATCCATGCTGATGACAGGAATACAGTATTTCAGATCCTTAATATGACCATTCCACTGTAGTAACAAGAGCAGGAAGGAAACAACTTTGCTCCTGGGAAGTATCAGCATCTGCATGTGATAGGACAGAGGGTAGTGGCTTTAAACTGAAAGAGGATGTAATTGGACAAGGTGTATGGAAGAAATTCTTCACTATGAAGATGATTGTAAAATCATAGAATCATAGGCTCATAGAATAACCAGGTTGGAAGAGACCCACAGGATCATTGAGTCCAACCACTCCTATCAAACACTAAAGGATGCCCCTCAGCACCTCATCCACCCATGCCTTAAACACCTTCAGGGAAGGTGGGTCAACCACCTCCCCAGGCAGCTTATTCCAGTGCCCAATAACCTTTTCTGCAAATTTTTTTTTCCTAATGTCAAGCCTAAATCTCCCCTGGTGGAGCTTGAGTCCATTTCCTCTCGTCTTGTCCTCTGTCATTTGGGAGAAGAGGCCAGCTCCCTCCTCTCTACAAACCTCCTTTCAGGTAGTTATAGAGAGCAATGAGGTCTCCTCTCAGCCTCCTCTTCTCCAGGCTAAACAACCTCAGCTCTCTCAGCTGTTCCTCATAAGACCTGTTCTCCAGGCCCTTCACCAGCTTCCTTGCTCTTCTCTGGACTCACTCCAGAGCCTCAACATCCTTCTTGTGGTGAGGGTCCAAGAACTGAACACAGGATTCAAAGAGCAGTCTCACCAGTGCCGAGTACAGAGGGAGAATAACCTCCCTGGACGTGCTGGTCACACCATTTCTGATACAAGCCAGGATGCCATTGGCCTTCTTGGCCACCTGGGCACACTGCTGGCTCATGTTCAGTCAGCTGTCAACCAACACCCCCAGGTCCCTCTCCTCCTGGCAGCTTTCTAGACAGACTTCTCCTAGTCTGTAGCTCTGCATAGGGTTGTTGTGCCCCAAGTGCAGGAGCCGGTATTTGGCCGTGTTAAACCTCATGCTGCTGGACTCAGCCCAGTGGTCCAGCCTGTTCAGATCCCTTTGCAGAGCTTCCCTACCCTCCAGCAGATCGACACTTGCACACAGCTTAGTGTCATCTGCAAACTTGCTAAGGGAGCACTCAATGCCTTCATCCAGGTCATCGATGAAGACATTGAACAGGCACTGAGCCCTGGGGAACCCCACTTGGAACTGACCTCCAGCTGGATTTATTACTACTACTACTCTAGTAGTACTCCTCTAGTTCCAGGGTTTGTACACAGAGGGAACAACTTTCTGTACAAATAAAGACTGAGGCAATGGAGGCATTAAGTACTTCAGTCTTTTCCTCATCCTCTGTCACTGTTGTTCCTTCTGCATCCAATAGGGACTGTATGGTCTCCCTAGTTCTCCTTTTGCTGTTTATATATTTATAGACAGATTTTTTTTGTTATCTTTCACAGACTTAGCCAATCTGTTTTCTAGTTGAGCCTTAGCCCTCCTGATTTTTTCCCTACACAACCTCACTTCCCTCCTGTGGTCAACCCTAGAGGCCTGACCATTCTTCCAGAGCTCATAAACATTTCTCTTCTTGATATCACTCAAGATCTCACTGTTCAACCAAGCTGGTTTTTTCCCCCTGCTGGCTTTTTTTCTGGAACACAAGGATGGCTTTCTCCTGAGCTGCTAGGATCTCCTTTTTGAAGAGCTCCCAGCCCTCATGGGCTCCCCTGGGGCTTTGCCAACCAGCCTTCTGAAGAGTTCAAAGTCTACCCTCTGGAAATTTAATGCAACTGTCCTGCTAACCACCCTCTTCACTTCACCTAGAACTGAAAACCGTATCACCTCGTGATCACTTAGTCCTAGGCGTCCTCCTACTGCCACATCCCCTACAAGGCCTTTTCTGTTCACAAACAGCAGGTCCAGGAGGGCACCTTCCCTTGTTGGTTCATTCAACAGCTGTACAAGGAAGTTGTCTTCCACACACTCCAGGAACCTCCTAGACTGCTTCCTTTCTACTGTATTGTACTCCCAGCAGATATCAGGAAGACTGAAGTCTCCCACAAGAACAAGAGGCATTGATTTGGAGATTAACCCCAGCTGTTTATAGAAGAGCTCATCAGCTGCTTCTCCTTGGCTGGGTGGCCTGGAACAGACTCCCATCACAAAATCTAGCTTCTTATGGGCTCCTCTGATTTTAACCTTCAGGCACTCAATCTCCTCATTACCACAATCCATCTCAATGGTGTCCAAGTCCTCCCTTACAAAGAGGGTTACTCCACCTCCTCTCCTACCCTTCCTATCCCGCCTGAAGGGTTTGTACCCCACCACAGCTGTACTCCAGTTATATGAGTCATTCCACCATGTTTCCATAATGGCTAAGACATCATAGACTCCTTGCCCTACAACAGCTTCCAGCTCCTCCTTCTTATTCCCCATGGTGTGTGCATTGGTGTAAATGCACTTCAGCTGAGCTACCGATCCTTCAGCCCTCTTAGAGGGAACAGAGTTCATTCCCAATTGCCTGGTCACTGGAGTAGCTTGCTCCAGAGTACCCATATCTTCCTTATCACCCCCAGGTGTAATCACCCCCATTTGCTGTTTGATGATGTATTGCTGGTCCTCACCAGCACACCCTCTCCTAATCTCTAGTGCCCCATATCCAGGCTCACTCCTGTCTAGCCTGGTCTCAACCCACTCCCCATTCACATCTAGTTTAAATCTCAGTTTATGAGCTTAGCTAGGTTTTTAGCAAGGGCTTTAACTCCCCTAGGAGACCCACGTGTCCAGTCCTTAGTTACAAAGCCTGGGGGTGAGTGAGCCACCCCATGATCATAGAAGCCAAAGCCCCTCTCCTCACATGAGGCTCGGAGCCAGGCAGAGATGAGGCACTGGAGCAGATTGCTCAGAGGAGTGGGTGTCCCATCCCTGAGAGTGTTCAAGGCCAGATTGGATGGGGTTTTGAGCAACCTGGTCTAGTGAAATGTGTCTCTGCCCATGGCAGGGGGCTTGGACTAGATGATATTTAAAGTCCCTTCCAAACCAAACCTATGATATACTCTGTTCTATGCCACTGCTGAAAAGTACTATCCAGAGTGTTGTAGGCAGAATCCACATACATGATTCCTTCTCTAAAAATAAATAACTAGGAGATAAATTATATGTTTGCATGCTCAAGAAAGATATTACTCAAAGTGTGAAGAAGAGGAACCAAAGAGTAAATATTTGTTCTAGTCAAAACTGTTGTTATCCTTTAGCACAGACTATTTCTCACATTTGCCAAGACAGATATGAGATGCAAATCAATTAGAGAAGGAAAAGATAAAAAGTGAGAATTCCAGTCTCTCATCCTGACGATCTAAGAATAAATGTTGTTGACTCCCAAATCTGCTGTTGGCCCAAAGCTGTTTTGGATACCAGGACAAGAATTTGTAATACAGTTGCTAATCATTGATATGAACTTTAACTTATAGTATAGAAAGAGAAATGTACTGAGGATTGTGTGTGGCCTTGACAATCTGCAAAGGTGTTTTATGTACTGTGAGGCCTCACGTTTTTATTGTCAAGTTGAGGACTGTGCTAGTGGTTTTGTCTGATCTCTGGTGGCCTTGCCTTGTCTTGCCCAAAGGACATCAGGATTTCTAAAATATCCTTGAACTAAATGGATACCTAGAAGAAAAATTGTACTCAGAGTGATACTACTCTCTTCAGCAGATGCAATATATTGTCTTGACAGAGTTGTCTAAACGTTGGATCCTCTCTGAGACTGAGCAAGCACCCAGCTTTTAGGAAGCTTCCACTCCCTTTCATTCAGACAGAAACCAAATTAGCACAGTGTCTGGAGGGAACAAAGCCAACTTCTTTGAGCTAAACACAGATATAGGTTACTGTAAGCATGTATCTATATCTGACCATCTGACTGTAATAATACACCACACACTTGAAATAATAGTCTTTATTTTTACCCTAATATATTAATGTTACCTAGAGTATATGTTTTGTTTAGTAGTGTATCCTATATACAATAAATGGTTATATGTATTATATTAAAAAAATGGTTGGTATTCCATACTTGTGAGAGTGGCAATCCATACATGGAGTCACAGTGTGCCAGACAAAGGTAGTCAGCAGGCAGATGGGCACCTCTTCCCGGATCTGTGCAGAACAGGATGAAGACTTAGGCTCCAAAGGCCACATGGGACCAATGTCTCTCCTTGCCAAATTTTACCTGGATTGCTGTCAATATACAGAGAAAGAAAAGGGGAGAGCTTGAATACCAGCTGGCTCTAGCGAGTCTGTAGGATGCTCAGTTATTCTGAGCATGCTTACCTCATTTCATTTTGAGAAGATTTAGGATTAGTAATTCAAGTCCATATCTAGTCTAAGTTTATGCACTGACTATTTCTGCCTTGAGAAAGGTATCTGATATTCTTGTAAAACTTGCACTGCTTTGTGAACAAATCTCACACAAAAAGGAAAAGGTAGGGAGTTCTTCATTACTTTAGCCATTCAACTGAACAAACTGTGATACTTAAGAGAGCTGGACTGATTTAGTTTCATTACAATTTGTTCTCTTACTAGTTACAGCAAGACTTTCTGAGCATGTAAAGAAACTTCAGTTATTTCACATTTCTTCATTATTATATAAAACTAGTAAACAAATCACTACTTTCTTAATTCCTTCGTCTGTTTCAAATAAATGATATTTTGCTTTGATAAGATCTGTTCTTCTGTAACAAAACAGCATGTAAGTCCAGTGAGATTCTACAAATACATGCTACAATTACATTAGGTGAAACAGAGACAGATGACTACAATCAGAAAACCTGCATCTTCAGCTGCCTACCCACCGGACAAGCAGGGGCTTGGGGAAGGGGTGAGGGTGATCCAAAAGTCAGGCTTCTTCAAACAAGGAAAAACAGCTGGAGCAGTGAAAGAAAGTATTTCCCACAAAACCTTGTAACAGGGAAGTGGAAATATGTATTGCTAAATACTATAAAAGGATCTTCAAGAGTGGAGATAACTACTGGAATATACCTCTGCTGCCTAAGAACCACAGCATGACCTGTCACCTGAAGTTAGGAAGCCTCCCATGACCTGGTGGTTCCCAGTCTTTATTTCTCCATCACACCAAAACAAATAGCTGCTTTCCCACCTGACTTTGCAGCAGCTTAAGTGGATGTATGAGGTCTTGTCTGCCTGAGATCAGTTGTATGATGGATGTCACTGCAGGGAGAGGTCAGGCACAGGGTAGCATGGAGAATGCCACCCCTCAGTACCTCATCCTGGTCAGGGCACAGCTGAGGTCTTCCTTGAGGTGCACAAGTTGGGTTTCTCTGGAAAGAACGAGCGAATGAACATGCACTGTTAAAATAACTATTTTACTAAATGTATAACCTATAAACATGGACAAAGAGGCTAAGAAAGATCTGTGTAGAGTTGTGAGTTAAGATGAGGAGGAGGAGTTGCAAATACAAAGCGTATCCCAAACTTAGGCTGTAGGCAATTACGTCAGGCAGAACTTAAAGAGAGGAGAGACAATATGAAAGATGCAAGCTAGCTCAGAGGGAACTTGTGGTATTTGGGTTTGGGACAGCAAAGTTTTCAGTGCTACAAAACTTCATCAGTTTGACTGGTGAAAGAAAAGACAAAAGATGCTGGCAGAATTAAGGGTGGAGCCAATAGTCCATGACAAGGACTGTGAGTCATGAGGGAGCTTTGTTTGTTATCCAGCAGAGTCATAAAAGCATCTTCCACTTCTCTGAATAAACACAACATTGCACAAATTATTCCTGAGGATCTCATAAAACATGCATTAATCTACTCTAGAGATAAACAATAGAAACTTAGCTCCAGCATGGATATTTTGTGATGTGAAAGTCTTTTTAATCCCCCTATTCCTACTTTACAATATAGGTGTTAAATAAAGACCAAATGATTGGTAAAGAGCTTACTTTTGAATTATGAAATCAAGTAATAATACATTTCTGGGCCTGTGGATTTTTTTCCTCTTAGGTTTTAGAAACAGTTAAAGCATCTAGCTAGAAGGAAGTAAGAGGGTTTGCAGAAAATAAAAATAAACATCACTTAAGCTTGGATATTTGGTTTATTTGATAGCATATCTAAACAATTAAGGTCATGAAAGGCAAAAGCTGCAGTTTAGACTGAAGCAAAATTAAAGCAGGGCTGGTCATTTTTACATTCAGTACCCACAATCCTTTTGTGTCATCCCAGCATCTGCTCCACCTGAAAGTAAACATTTAAACAGTGGTGCTATTTTCCATGAGAACTCTGTCTCATAGATGATCATTCCTTCAGGAATCCCACCTGTGGGTGATAATTCTTATTCAGTTGCACTGATTACCACTCTGCTGCAAGGGGACTCAAGCGTTCACGCAGCCCAGACAACATGCTCCAAGCCCACTTTGATGCTCTCCAGGTCCTGTTGTTCAGCTGCACCTCCACAGAGTGGTATATATTGCTGCTCTGCTGTTATGATTGAGTGGAACAAGGTAACATTAAGGTAGTTAATTTCAGAGACTCCATTTTATAGTTATTAGGTGTGGGGTTTGCAGAGAGTCTTCCCTACCTTACTGCATTCATCCTTCACATCACTTAAAAGTCTAGAAAATGCTTTAAGTGTCTACAGACTGCAGGTGACAATCCTGGTCCCTGTGAATGCAACCACACAGGTGGTTGCATTGCCAGGCTAAAAGTTCAGAAATACCTGAATGATTCATGCAAATCTTCCAACAAACTGTCAGTTTTCAAAGTAAGTGTGGGACATCTGAGCACATCCTGTGGAGAACCACCAGTCATGTTTTGCCCTGTTACACAGTCCCCCACCAAACGCATCCTCGGATGAAGGAGCAGCAAACCTGTACTTGTCTAAAGCATGAGTAGATTGTATGGTGAGTGTATGGTCCCTTGCCCAAACTACAGCAAATTTCTGCTTGTTGTCAGTACCTCCATGCTAACACAGCACTTGGTGCTTGATTTCTATCAGCATTTTCTGAGAGAAATGAGATACAAGGCATCCTGGTTGTGGCAGCATTATTGTTGTCATTAGTGACATCAATTTTATGTTAAGACCTTGCTATCTGTAATTTAAGTTAGTTAGGCTTCTTCGAGGAGCAGCTCAGTTTTTGTCAGCAGTGACATGGCACAAGTCATTCCCAGGGCATCTGTAGCAGCATTTCCCTGGCAAGCAGCAGGAGTAAGAAGGTTCACCAGCATGAGCAGCACCAGCAGAAATCACAGGGCTTTGAAGAGCAATCAGTGTTGCAGAGGGGACCCAAATTTCCCTGTCTTCACTCACAGGGTGCTTCAGTAGCAACCAGGAAATCAAACAACAGGTGCCACAGCATGAGTTATATATTCCAGGATAAAAATAACCTCCAAAAGCACTGTTGGCCCAAGTGGCTACCCTAATCTGGTGGGAAACTGCTAACCGGGTGCAGAAACGGAACTTTTACCAACTGTTTGGCTTTTGCTGTATCAGTGGCCTGTGCTCTTCCTGCAATACTCCCTTGGGATGTTTAAAAGAAGAATAAGTATTACTGTGGTATTGTTATCAAAATAAGATGATTTTTCAAAATTGCCTTCTACACTAGAACAAGCAAAGAAGTGACTGGCAAGAAATGTGTAGCAGGTGGCACTAGTACTGTAGTGTGTGTGTGGTCTTTCCCAAATTGAAGCCATATGATGGTTTCTGAGAGGCTTTCAAAGTTGCAGAGCCTTGTGCATACCCTTTCTGAAATGTCTCATGTCAATACCTGACAGTATTTGTAGCAAAGCTCACAGCAACAGGAGTAGAGGTACAGTATATCTCCTTCAAACCTGCCAGAAACTCTTCATCTTTCTCTCCTGTTTCACTGCTACACTAAATAATAACTGCATAGAAGCAATGGCATTATAATGACCATGACAGGAAATCCACACAGATCATTAAAAACAAAGTAAAAATTAATTTTTACTTCAGAGAGTTTGAAGTTGAATTCCAGGTGTGGCTCAACATAGGCAGCAACTTGAAGATGATTCAGGCATAGTCAATTATGACAGACAGACTAATGGAGAAGAAGTTATTTTATTGAGAAGGATTGATGAAGAGAAAGCTGTGTCCTGTTTTTCATAACTCCTAAATTAATTCAGCTGTCAGTGCAGGCTAAGATTATCCTTAATTTCTTTCTCTGCTATTCTGACCCCAGCCATGGCTCCAGGCTGCTAAAAGGTCCTCAGTCTCTGCACAGAGCAGTGACACCCAATAGAGAACCTTACTGTGTTTGCAGGTTAAAGCAGGCTCCAGGGAAGGAAATTTATCCTTCCTGTGGTCACAGCAGGCTCAGGTAAGCAGCCTGATCGTGGATGCCAAGTTACGCTGTGAGTGCATTGGCTGGACCGTCAGCCTTCCTTCCAGCCCTGCTGCATCAGCCTGTAACACACTGGAGGGTCTTTGCAGTAGAAACTGATTCTTAATTGATTGCCCTCTCTTTTGCAAATTTATTCTGACCACAGGTTTTGGCTGCTGAGGTGGCGTCTGACCAGGCAAAGCCTAAGCTGCCCGCACACAGGTCCCCCACCCACAGTTTTAATGTGGCAATCTCCGGAGGTAGTTAAAACCACCTTGAATTCTCCTCTTGGTGTCACTCATAGCTGTGACTATTTTTTTATTTTTCCAGAGGTGACAGTCTTTTTGTTGTCTATCTTTCTCCTTTCCCCATAAAAATAAAAAGGCGGGGGGGGGGGGGTGGGGGGGTGGAGAGGGCGGCGGGGAGAGGGACGAGGGCGAAAAGGGGGTCGCTAGGACGAGGGGGATGAAACGGGGGAGCCGGGATGCTGGGCCGTGGGGAGGAAGGAGGCGCCAGGGTGGGGGTTGTCAGGCTCAGGCTAGTGGCTGGAGGTAGACGGTGCAGCGAGGATGAAGTAAGCCGAGACGGGGATGAGGGGGAGCTGGGTCAAGGGGAACCGGGTAGGAGGAGGAGGAGCAGGGCTGAAGGTAACGGGGGCTGAAGGAGCTGGGGCAGGGGAGAGCTGGGACTGGTTCAGAAAAGAGTCGGTCGGGGTGAAGGGAGAGCGAAAAGTCGACCCAAGCCCGGGCGGGACACCGGGGATGAAAGGAACGAGGGGAAAGGTGGCCCAGGGCATGGCAGGGAGCCAGAAGGGAGAGAGCAGGAACCTGGGTCAACAGCTGGGGCAGGAGAGAGCTGGGACTGGGGCAAGGGGTTAAACTGGGCAGGGGGCAGTGGGACAGAAAGGAGTCGGTGTAGTCAAGGAGAGTAAGAGCAAAAGCAGCTGTGACCAAGATGGTGGGAGACAGTTGGGATGGGAGGAACATCTATGGCCTCTTCTCCCAAGTGACAGGGGACAGGACAAGAGGGAATGGCCTCAAGCTCCGCCAGGGGAGATTTAGGCTGGAGATTAGGAGGAAGTTTTTCACACAGAGGGTCATGGGGCATTGGAATAGGCTGCCCAGGGAGGTGGTTGATTCACCTTCCCTGGAGGTGTTTAAGGGACGGGTGGATGAGGTGCTGAGGGACATGGTTTATTGTTAGATAGGAATGATTGGACTCGATGATCCGATGGGTCTCTTCCAACCTGGTTGTTCTATGATTCTATGATTCTTTATATAAGGATTTAACCAAATACAGTAAAAGATCCCTCCTACTACAACGCATATAGGACAATATGACTGACCCTGGGATGATTTCCTCCTTATCTCAATATTCAGAAAAATGTAAATGGCATCTTCATGAGGCCACTACTTGATGCAAGCAAGGAAACATCAGCATATGTTCATGGGATTATTTTACAATATTTTATACAGAACATATTTTTTTCACCAGAAAACACTGATTCATCACAAAATATCTCACAGGAAAATTAGCATTTAAAAAACTGATGAGTTGTGAAAACATCCTGGTTTTTATTTGTCTGAAATCAGAAGGAACTAATGATTATATTTTATTGATTTTCATTTTGAAATCCAAGGGATTTGTAATGGAAGAAAAAGAGAAATTGAATACTGAAAATCCATCATAAGGATAAGAAATAGGTATCAGAATTAAATATACCATGGTTTAAGTTTTAAAATTTTTAACCATCAGCTTCATGTTTTTTATTTTGGATTGAGATTTTTAATTATCTTGATGTCGCCTGTGAAATATACTTTTAAAGCCCCCAACATGTCATAGGGAGGGATTTCATGCCCACCCAGCTCCAACCACTGGCTTGTCTGTGTGATCCCAAGTTGTCCATCTTAAAGGGTGACTGCATCTCAGACCCCTGGCTCTGAATGCTCAAACGTCACCGATCAGCTAGCTCCACAGGGCAGGGCTGTGTTTGCCTCTCTGGCTGCCCTGAGGAAAGTGGAGTCGTTCAGTTTGTACTCTGCTGCTCGAACAAATGAGTGAAGATCCAAAGATAGGCCACAAGCCTCGCTCTCTGAAGTGCTGTCTTAAGTCTTTGCTCCTCCAGCCAATGTTTTATCATGCTTATGTCAGAGAAACCAAATAGAGAAAACTCTATTTTGTTCTTCCTGCCAGCTCTCAGTTAACCTCTCAGCCCTTTGCATTAGCAATATAGTGAAGATTTGTGCCTTGTGCATTGTTTGCTGACTCCAAGTTGCTATGTAATGCTCCTTTCTGGGAAAGTGAACAGTGAGGTTTGACTTTAGGGGAATCACAGTTTGATGGATGTGGGAGGTTTTTGTGTTTGGAAAGAAGTGTTCCAATTTTCTTCTGATTACTTTTTTGTACACATGCCCAGGGATGTGGCGAGGGGCCCGTTTAGAGCTAATTAATAAATACGTTCTAGGCTTTGGGTGTTCTTAAGGCAAATTTAACCCACTTGACCATTCACTATGGGGGCTGTAGCAATAAGAGTCTTGCTAGTCACTCACCTTTTTTGTAGTGAAGGCAACATATAAGAGATGGAGTTTTCCTTCTTCGTCACCAGCCCCAAACCCTGTCCCTGACAATAATGTTAGGCTCAGGGCAGAATGCCAGCATTAGCAAATCCACTGTCAGGAGCACATTGGTGCCTTGGCCTTTTGTGCCTTCCTCACTTCCCTGGTCTTCTCTGGCTGCCCTCTGAGCCGTGCTCTCTTGGTGGTTCAATGCTGGCCCTGCTCTCAGCTCTCCCCCAACCCTGAAGGCAATCGTCCTGAGGTGTGACACCCTGCCCTCTCCTGCCTTCGTCAGAGAGCTTGGGGAGCTATTAAAACGCTGTTATAAATCATAGTTATTAGCCAAGTAACTCATCTTACAGCACTGAGAAGGAATCTCTGATCTCCTGAGTGCTCAGTGTCTTGCACAGAGAGCACTAGGGTGTTGATGAGCCGTTTTGGTATCCTTATCTTGTATTTCCAACAGCAAAGCCTGACCTGTGTTTTACTTGAGCTGTTTATATATCTAATCAAAGTGGGTCAGGAAACGTGGAAGACAGCACCAGGGCTGCTTGAGAAACATAATATTTGTCAGAGAGCATTAACTCAGCCTTTCTCTTTCAGGGAATGATAGATGAAGTGTGCCTGAAACTCTGTTTAGATTACGTGAAGTAATGCACTGGTGAATACATTCATCCTAGGCAAATCATTTTCACTCACTTGAGCTGCCTTACAAAATTTTCCAATAACACTTTAGGCAGCCTAAAACAAAACGGAGTCTTCACAGGTCGCTCATGTAGGAGTTCCTCTCAGAGCCCACTTGCACAAAGACAGACAGTTTCAGAGGGCTCTGTACCTAAAATAGATGTGGGCCCCAGGCCAAAGCCTGGATCAGCATTGGATTTAAAATTTGGAAGGTGCCAGAGCTGATGCCCATGTCCAGGGTGCAGAATATAAACTCGTTCAGGTTACAGAGAGTCTGACACAAGAGGAACCACAGGAGCCCTTTATGAAACAGTGGTGTGACTCTCGTGGAGGCTATGAGAAGCTTCTGCATCCCTGCAGTCACCCAGACAATGACAGCTGCCCACGCTTCACTGAGGGCAGCAGAGAAGGGCACCTCTGCTCCTGCTAGGAGTGTCTCCCTTGCCCAGCTAGCACTGTCCAAAGGAGGTGGCCAGTATGGGGGACCCTTGATCTGGGGACCATGAGGGCTGTAAGCCTTCCAGTCCCTCAGCTCTGAGAGCTCATGGGAAAGAGGAGCGAGCCAACAAGCTGAGCCTTTCCTTCCTCAGGTGACTGCAACACGGTAATAGCAGAGGGAGCATGCACCAAGCCACATACCAGCAAAACAAGTTCTGGACCAACACAAGCCAACTTCAAGACCCATTCCTGCTGCTCCATGAAGTGTAAGTGAAAGGGTTGCTCTCATGGAGAAGATTTTGGCTTAGGCGTATCTCTATTGAAGTCTAGGGAATCTTACTAGGAATAATTATGGCTTGCCCAATTTAGTAATTACGCAGAGATATATTTCATCTGCACTCAGTGCCAATTCTATGCTGAAACAAATGTATTGGTTAAGTTTAATATTTTTTAGGGAGGAGTGTCATAATCTTCAGGGGAGGAGTGCAATTAGATGAAGCCTAACAATGTTTCTGCTAGCCAGCATATTTTTAAATTTATCTTTTCTGCAAGGGAGCCTTTGTTGACATCAGCTCCTAGTTTCACGTGTGGTGTGGCCCCAGTAATTAGGAGTTCTGGGGATTGAGTAAAAAGTCCTGTTTAATTTTTTTCAGAAAATACTTTGAACAAGAGGGGGAAACCACTTAAGTCAGCTGCTTCTGTGCATGTCTTTTTGTGCTGTGAAATATGACTTCAAAGAAAACCCTTCTGTTTCCATTTCAAGGTCTTTTTGTAAGGCAAGGATGATAGGCAACCAGGACTGGAATGCTGCCGCTGGGAGATTTATTGGAAGTCTTGAAGAGCTCGGTAGACTGGGAAGGTAATTTTTGTATCCTACTGCACTCAAGACTGATTTAAATTTGTGTCAGTTTTGGAACTGCAAGCAGAATATGAGCTGTGAGTTTATAAATTGCTCCTCCGAGTGCCTGACCTTGCAAAGGAGGGGAAATGAGAAGGATTTGGAAGATAAAGAGATCTTGCACAGCTGATCAGATGCATTTCACTGGGTTAGTGGACTTCTTGCTGGTTCCTAATTTCACCCCCAATCATTCTCACATTGAGAGGATGTTGGTCTCTATGCCAAACATCATGCCGTGAGGGTACCACTGTCCATAGGGATACAACAGAAATTTGGATCAGATTTTTTTGAGTTCAGGACACAACTACTGCAATAACCTATGTATAAAACAATTATTAGTAGGAACATATTTTTATTTTGTTACTATAATGCATATAAATCTTGAACTGAAGTGGAAGTTCAGGTAAAATAGTTAAGGGAAGCAAATTTCATTCAAATAACAGGAAAAATATATTAGATTTGAGAATATTCTCTAAAGGGGAATGCCAGAAGTCTTATCATATGATTCACTTAAAAATAGATTAGACGAAGTTCTTGGGAATGCATTGCAAAAAGCATTTTTACTTTGGCAAAAATAAAGAGAAAATGAGCTAATAGCACTGTAGAATTTTTTGTTGTTCAGTTCCAGCTCAAAAATCTGTGATTCAAATCCTGAAATGTGTATAGTCTATGAAGTGCCATTAGAAATGAGGTTTCATTTTCAAAGAAAATTTGATTAGAATAAATTGCACTTTCTTTACATTAAATCATTCTATACATAAGATATGAGGTGTAGGGTGACTGCCTCTAAAAATAATTTCAATTACTTGAGATTTAATGTAAACATTACACTATAGTTGCCACAAGTTTTAATTTTCTACAATCAATCTTCTCTGCAACAAATACGGAGTAATTTAAATAACATCATGCATATCAAAATACCATTTTCTAATTGTAGAGGTGATTACCACCTCCTTAACACAGCTCCTCCATGTGATGGATATATTCCACAGGATGAACACTGTCAGATGGCAGCCCCTGAGCCGTGACAGGCCAACTACTCACATACTGCTGAATCCTATCCTGGTTTTCATATGGTATTTTTTTCTAGAAGGATAAATTATAATACAGGCATTGCCTGAATGTCAGCTTACCATGTAAGCACCCATTGCTGCACCAAGAGTGCTGTGCAATCAGTAGCGGAAAGCCAAGTGATCCATGAGCTATGCCAGTGAGATAGAAAAACTGAAATCCCCCTGTTACATATCAAATCAACAAAGCCTTACTGTATTATACACAGTTTGTTAATAAATGCCATGTGTGATTAGCACTGGTGGAACTGTTAGGGGAAATGCATTTTGTACCTTTATGTTTGCTACATTGTCCGTTTCAGTGATGGTTTTGCGGTTTTATCTTTGGGAGCACTTATCTCAAGGCCAGATGGGAGAGGTACCATGTGTTACCTCCTTATTTCCTTTTATCATTCACCCTCATGGCCGGAGATGACCCAGGGCTTTCTAGGGAATAATGTCTCCAACATATGAGACATTACACTGAAATGAGAAATTACCTTAGAGAAACAAAAGAAAATACAATAAACTCTATATCTTCCACGGGAGCTTTATGGGATCACCAGGCACTGTACATTTAAGACTACAGAAAAACGTCTGTCATCATTTCCTTCATCTTTCCATTCTCCATTTTGTTTGATTTTCATCTTTGCTTACTGTTCTCTCACCTTTGGTTTCCTTGGGTATGGAAGGGAGGGTTATTATTTGTGACTGATCTATTATAGAACTAGCACAACAGTCTGTTGTTGTCCAGAGCACTGTGAATTGTTCTCAGTGTGCCAATGCCATCTGAGATAGCCTATCAGATATCATCTTGGAATCCTTTGAATATATTTACTTAATTCCCGCTGGCACTTGGGAGTCCAATTTTCAGCATGTATGATGACATGTGCTGTAAAAAATCTCTAAAACAGTGGTTGATTGACTTCAGCTGTAACTACCAGTGGAAATCTCAAGTGGAAATTGCACATTGTTTTACCTGAAATGGGGCTGGGTACCGTGCTTTGCTCACAATACTGCTGTGATCATATTCTCTGCCCATGATGCAGCAACATTTGCTGTTTCATATTCAGTAGACAGTAGAAATCAGTAGATCAGCATCCAGTTCAGGGGAAACAATAATTCAAGTGCTCAGTAGGACTAATTGAACTTCTAATTGAAAAAAATCAAATAAAGCTAACAAGAAAGCAAGAAAAGTTTTTGTTATGTACATGCTTGTGTTTACTAAACATCCCTATCCTTACAAGGAAATGCAAAGACAGAGGCTACTGAAAACTCTGGAACGGGTATTCCAGTGGATACGACACAAAGCCTAGAGGTATATTGTTGCTGTTGAATTATCAATATAATTTAGCTCAGCTAGAGACAAGTTTCCTTCCTGACACACAAACTAAACAGACTTGGTTACCTCTCCACAGAGGAATAAGACTCAATCCCATCTGGGATCTAGGCTTCTGCTTTCATGACAAGTATTGAATTTCAGGTGCAGACTTTTCAGGTGTCTTCTCATTTGAGAAGGCTGAGGTGTCAGGCCTGAGAAAATATAATTCCAGAAGGACTATCTTAGAAAGAAGCAATCCATCACCTAGTGCTCATTTAGCATTTTCCCCCTCGTACTCCCCCATATTCCACCTATTTTGCACCATCCAAATGGATCAAGACATGGAAAGCAGCTCTGACAGTCCATGTCTGTCCAGGCAGAGGGTACCCCTCTAATAGGGCACTTCTGAAGACAGTTGCAAGTCACCTTCAAGGGACACCATGGGGCTGTACAGGGAGCACAAATAATTCTGGTGGAATAGAGCTATATGTCTAGGGCTTCAAGTGTTGAGTACTTGCTGAGACACCACCCCCCATCCCCCTCAAACCCACAGTCTTGTACCCTTGCAAGAAATCTGAGGTGCAGAGAGGGAAGAACTCACTGGCAAGTTCAATCTCCTGCCCAAGAGAGCTTATCAAGACATGAGAAAATCACCAACTTGATTTTAAAGTTGTTGTATTGCAACAGCTGCTTTAAGAACTTTTTTGTTGATGCTGGGATACTTCCTTTTGGTCAGATTATTAATGACACGCCCTAAAGGAAAGCATCAGGCATAACTTTAGCTTGGAAAAATGTTGTCTTTGCTAGATATGTAGAATCCTGAAGTACTGCAGAAAAGTCACTGCAGTCAGCAGCCAAATAAAATCCCCAAGTTCTCTCCGCAGTGGCTGTCAGTGCATTACACTAACAGCTCCTTCCTGCCTGCCCATACATAGATTTCAGAAAAGTGAGGTATTTGTGGTTCATTATCAAAGCAGTAGCTGCTGCATACCCAGCTCTGAAATTATCTGTCACTAGTGAAAAAGTCTATGGTATCTGCAAGGCTATCCACATGAAAGCTGAAAATACAAGAACTTTGAACATGACCATTTAAAGCAGCATTGTGTGGCTGCATTTTAGTGTTGTCTTTTTATTATTATTATTACTCTGGAATAATGTTCATGCTCAGAGAAGAGGCAGCTGAGGTGTTATTTCCAGTAATTTTACCATAACGTCTTAACATCTGAATAAATACTCCCATTAATATCTAGACCTGTCATGCTCTAGAGAACATGCTGAACTAACATATTTTTTTATTTAGCAAGATTAAAAATCAGGGTGCTTAAATTAAGATATAGCTTGATGTTAACTGAGCATTGATCACATTTGGCTGAATGGAAGCTCAGCAAACTGAAGACCTTTAGTAGAATTGTCTCTGACAGATAAAATTAAGCATTGTCTGGCACTGAATTTACTCAGCTTGAATATGTGCTCTTAGTTTTCAGGTATGTTTGCAGGAGGTGCATGCATCTTGGAGTATTGTGCATTTATAATCTGTAGCAGCATTTAGCACTAATGTATGCTCTGAAAGCTCACTGAGGATTATGCAGAGATAAACATATTAGAATAAAAACACTTTCAGAGCCAAAGATGGGAAGAATTTCTCATTTTTATCTTTTACTTCTCCCACTGTGATTCATGTATTGTGTCTCCTGCACGATCAATTTGTAATGTGGATTTCTACAAAGAAAAAGAAACCTTTTTCACAGTGTTTTATGGAAGAACAACCTAACTGGTCTTGTTGTTATCACAGGTTTCCCAGTTCATCGAGTACTTAGCATTTCCCTTCTGCCTCCCAATCTAGTTTCTCAGGTCTAACCTGAAGCGTTCAACAATAAAAGTTTGTTCTTGAAAAAAAAAATAGCCATGCTATTAAGTCTTTGAACAATTTCCATCTGATTCTGCAGTATAATTTTTTTTCAGTATTCATGTATACATTTTTCTTTCCAGAATGAGCTAAAATACTACATGACATTCTGGTTCTTTTTCCCTCTTGGCAGTGCTGCTCGTTACAAGGAACTTTCCCAAGTGGTTCTGATAAGTATTTTCACAAAAATTTATCGTGTCAGCTACCTAAAGCACAAACCCCCCAAATTTAAATAACTGTTTTAAGAGGAGGAGAAACATTCTGAAAATGCTCTGTGTTTCCTGGGATCTGATATTGTATGAAGTGTCTGTGAGCAAGCTGGAAGAGTTTTAGCTGTTTCTAACTGGATCTTATTTTGCTTTAGCACTCTTCCCTGCTGTTTATTCAATACTGTAAGTGATTCTTGGATATTTTGCTATACCGCTATTCAGTCAGAGGATGAGAAGTCTGTGGAATGCCAAGGGATTATTATAACAGTATAATTAGCTTGCAGACAGCTCTCTTCTCAACAGCTTTCAAAAGCTCTTCTATCCATCTCAGTTACCCAAGTAATTAATTAAACACAGCTGCAGACTAGAACAATTGTTGCAAAAAAGAAAATGTGTTTGCCGTTTGATTTTCCTGCTCCCTTCTACTCAGTAAAAGAAGAGGAAGTCACGTAGGAGCACTTACAACAGCTAGGGACATTCTGCTTTGCTCCATGGACTGAAATCCTGTTCTGTTAAATAGAAGAGAGGGGCAAAAGCATCTGTGAGGCATAGCACGGGCTGAACCTGATTCCTGCCCACAGCAGGGGTGACCCTTTTAAAATCATTTCTAGTCTCACGTGACTATGTCCTGGAAATGACCTAAGGAGGAAAAGCCCTCAGGATCCTTGCCAAAACTCCTGTGTCATGCCTTTTTTACACAGTGTTAGAAATAAAGTACCCAAGTGGAGAAAATGGAACGACTGAAGTTATCTGAATTTGGAAGGGAACTGGCAAAAAACTGGAGCAGGTGACTTTAATACTTTCAAATGTTCCTGGAAGCAAATGGTGCTAAAAAAAAAAAAAAAAAAAAAAAAAATACGGGAAATGGTGCTGTCTTCCCAACTGCCAGATGTAGTAGACTTGAAGTTGCTGGGGACAATGAATTCCATCAGGAGAATTCAAGTGAGAGCAAAGGGCTCAGCAAAATCACTCAAAACATTCAAGAATACCATGAAGAAAGTGACTTTGGAAAGGTCCAAGAATGCAGCTATCAGGCCAGACAATTGAACATTATATGGCAATTATACAATAAAGGTATCATTAAATGTGAACTGTTAACACACAAACAGTCTGAGCAATGCTGGGCAGCCATATTATTCTTTCCTTTTAATGGGCTTGACCAACCAAGCATAACAAAGCCTGCAAAGAGAAAGCAACCATACCACTAACCATAGTTTGTGTTACTTGGGGCCATAGAAGTATGAAGTAGATTTGAGGAGTGACTACATCACAACTTTGCTCTCTTTCTACATATCAGGCAATTTTCCAGCAGAAAATTTAGAGAAGCATAAGAAGCAATGATAAGTCTTTCAAAGGGTATCTGGGGATGCATGGGTGCCATAGCAGTCTTCCTGCCTCACAGTTACAAATGGCCTGCCACAGCAAAAAATATTTTATAGCCTGTATGATCGCTTTTCCATAAAATGCCAACACTGTCAAGGGGTAAGAAAGCCCTGTACTCAGGGTTTGTTGGGGTTATTTTGTTGGTTTGGTTTGGTTTTTTTCCAATGTGTTCAAATGGCAGCAATTCTGGTTTAAAACGAAAAAAGGATTTGTCCATCAAAGGGAAACTCTCAAGGTATAGGCTGTGCGGTGTGTGGAATGTTATTGCCCATGTTCCATCCAGCTTCCTTCCTCTTTTTAACGACAATGGAGTTCAAACCTGCTTGTCCTGAATGAGTTAGTGACTGTAATGAGGTTTCTAGAGGCATGGCTGGAGCCTATGGCTTTTCCCAAACACTTCCATACATATTTTAAGGGCAATGTAAACATCTTTGTCATGAACTGCCGTGCAAACCTGAGGTTGAAAGACACAATTTTGAAGATCAGTATTTGAAAGTGGATGTATAAACTGTCAATAAGTTCTTGAAAGGCTTTTGTGATTATTGTTTGTCCACAAGGTGATAGGCATAGAAGACTTATCCTCATCTCTTAACTGGCAAACAATACTATGAAAAAGCACAGTGCTGCGCACTGGCAAACAAAGGATACTGTAAATGAGATGTTTGGGAGGTAATGTTTTAAACAAAATGCAGGACTCTGGCTGCCTATGTGTTTTATATGTTATCTATACTATAAATTACTATTGGTACTGAGCAACATTGCCTCATAGGAGAGGCTCAAAAAATACAGAATTAAGTAATAAAGAGAAGCATAAAAAGGGAAAACTGAGCCAAAACACAGGTGGTGGCCCTTAGGAAGAATTTTTAGGAAAGGTCACGTTATTCAAATAACACAGTCTCAATAGGTAGCTGATATGCAAGTTATGCGGTTCTGGATTTTGTTAGTTATTGCACGAGCAGCAGGTGCAAAGAGTGACATCTGCAGCAAAGCATCACCTCATACCTTTCCTGGGATCCTGCAGTGGTGTAGCTAGAGGGAGCACATTGTTCTGGTCTTTCCAGCCCTGAGATGCTATGAGCTCCGACAAAAACAGGGGTACAGCGCATATTCTTCAGAGCACATATCTTGCATTTTTATTCAGGTCTTTCTTTCATAAATGCTAATGGTTTGGGGTGTTCCCTTTTGCTCTGAGTTAAATATCAGGCTATATCTGATCTTGTACTGTTACAATGTCATTTATGGGCTCTCTCTATTTTTTAAAGTGCACAGCTACTTCTTTACAAGATGTGGTAAAAAAGTCACAGTTATCTTCTTACAGTGTTTCTAGTTAGCTAGTTAATGAAGTCATATCCTGGAGGTTTAGGGTAGTAACACCACTTCTCTTTGTTTGGTATCCCTAACTTTCTTCCTTCATTGGTATTTAAGTGCATCATGTTTTAAATTAAGGTCTCTTTTAACTCTGTTTCTTCACTCAAAATCTGTAAGTTTGATCAACAGCCAGTTTCTGCGATTTATCTTTCAACATCATACATTCTATTTGGTTTACAGTGCCTCTGCCAGACATCCTTATTGTACCTTTGTGATGCACCAGCATCTTGCTGACTGTAACTCTTGTTATGATTCTCAAGAGAAAGCTTGGTTCCCATTGCAGGATGGGTTGCCTTGCTGTCCTGTCTCCATATTTTGTCCCTGGTCATGCTGAGTAGAATGACAGATAACTATCTGTGATTACAATGCATAGCTGTGTCATGCCTCCTCACGAAAAATTGTTCCTGGCTCTGCTATGGAGGATGATTGGAGTGAGCACACACTGCCTGTCACCTTTTCCTGCTGCAATTGCTCTGCTGCCAGGTAGAGAGCAAATAGAAGGCAAATCATGTGTGTCAGACATTTATAGCTGTAATAGGTGATAAGCACTGGTGTCAGTGTTTTTTTCCAGTTCATACTATGGAAATCTACTAAGTATATTGGTCTAGGAGGAGTTCAAAAAGAATTGCCACATATACTTCTTATATACTTTCTTCCCTTGTCCTATCTGAGCTTCCGTGATAATTTTTTTTCTTTTTTTTATTCCCCCAATTTCTTGCTGTGTGGTCAGGAGACAGACTCTATTATGCCTCACTCAATACCTGAGACTCACTAAGATGTTGGTCTTGGCTATCCCTGACTCAGATATCATGGGAGTCTCAGCAGAATTCGTGTTTCTCTGTACAGTTCAGTACTCTGACGTATCTAGGTTATATTCCATCAGACCTGTCTCCTGACATGGATTTTCATTAAAAGGCAACAATAGAGGTTCTAGGAGGTTTTCTAAGCTGAAATGTGTCTCAGATCATCTACCTTACACAAGTGGTTTAAAAAATGGCTCTAGCTGTTAGTAGCTCTCAACCTGGCTTGATATGCAAGTCAAAGAAAAGAAAGGGCTTAAGACTGGTACCAGCACTGCAGGATGACAGCTTTCACTTCAAGAACATACAGAAAACAGGATGTAGTGAATTCTGAAGTACTAGCCATTAATTAGCTGAAGGATATTTAGCTCAAATATGCTTCTAATTAATTTTGTTTGACCTAATTCAAATATCTTAAAAAGAAAATCAAAACAAACAAAAAAATCCCCAAAAATAGAAAACAAAATATAAATCTACCACAATGGTTAGCTTGTACTTTCTGTTTCTGCCACTTTATACTTGCAAATAAGATTAAGAAAGAAAATCTTTGTGTGGATCCTCATGTCTTAATCATCCCATTCTCAGTGAAACTCTATGAGGATTGTCCCTTTTACACTATGCTCCTGCTTAGTTGCAAGTGTTTCTTAGGTTTTGACTTTGTACTCTCTGTATTTTTAATAAGCTCCTCCATAGCCTGATAAAGCAATAGCCTTGTTAGAAAGTTTTGATCCAAAATTGTCAGCCCAGGCTGCACTGTCTTAAACACCACTAACATTTTTTTTCTCCATCATTGTATTTAAGATTTTATTTACTCTGCAGGAGTATCTTGAGGTCTTAACAAGTTGTATTAAGTATAATATAGACGCCTGTTGATAGAAAGACCCTGGCACAAAAACTTTTTAAATTAACAAGATAAGAGAGAAAAAAAAAAGGTTGGAATGAAAGGGCAAGAGAAGATGTGCTATTCAAAAGTACTAAAATGTGGGGAGAAGCACTGGGAGATCAGACACCTATCCAAAATCACCCAGGAATTGTGGCAGAGTCAGATATTAAATCCAGGTCTTCCTCACTGAGATGCAGAAGAATGTGAGCAGGCTGACTACCACAGTGTACGCCATAGAAAAAAAGATTTTATTGGGATGACCTCTGCCAACACTGAGTGCAGCATGTCACAGATAATCCTCCCTGGAAGGTGTTCTTACTTGAAAGCAAAATTCTGCATCCTTTCTCCATATATTCTAAAAGAAATCAGTTAAGCAGGCTGTATTTCAATTGCGAGCTTGCTGCTGTTCACAAAACAGCTTAGGCTGTCCTCTCATAGTTTATGATGTCAACACACCCCTTGATTGAAATACAGCCTTGAAATCCACCACTTTCTTCCAGACTCCAGTATATATTATTCTTGTAGTTTTTAAAGACAGCTGTGTGAATTAATGAACTGATCTGAGAATTGAGTTTGGCCAAGAGCGCCATTTAAAAGTCATGTAGATGACCTCATAAAAACGGCAAAGAATGCTTACAGTTTGCTTGTAAAACAAATCTATCCCTTAATAACTCAAAATACCCACATAATTCAGTACACATTTTAACCCGAGTGATTGCTTCATAAGAGAAGATGAAAA
The DNA here is from genome assembly GCA_033558105.1 of Coccyzus lansbergi. Taxonomy (NCBI): domain Eukaryota; kingdom Metazoa; phylum Chordata; class Aves; order Cuculiformes; family Coccyzidae; genus Coccyzus; species Coccyzus lansbergi. The sequence goes on from JAUMJK010000470.1 coordinate 774,624, forward strand.
TTTCCCATGAAAAAGACATTTAACTGGTACAGGCAACTATAAACTTTAATTGATATTTCACAGTATGTACAAGTTTGCTCTCCAGGGAGTGTAGAATATCATTTTTGCACCTGCACTCTAACTGTGGTCTTATAGTATTTCAGCCATTAAACATTTTTCATTAAAGCACTTCATATAGAATTAGTATAATCTGATTTTAACAAAAGCATTCTATATATAGGTTTTTCACACCATATTAATGCAGAACTGTTAGAACTGGAGAAGCAGTATTGTGCATACAAAGCCCAGGTTTTAATCCATAGGCAGTAATAGGGGTGGTCTGTACTCAGAGCACTGTATCTTTAAAGCATAGTTATGGTAATCTACTTGACTGTATCAGAGAAGAAAGGTATTTCTAATAAATAAGGGGTTTTTTTTCCACATAAATTGCTTTTTGTGCTAGATTTCCCCAAAGAAATTGGGGAATCTAGTGAAATAGCAGTTTATGGTATAGCACAATGGTATCACATTCTTTACAACTTCCATCCTCAACAGTCATAAACCCTAACAGTAGAAAGGGTGTTTGCATATTGAGCAGCAGAGGGAATATTTTTGGATGGCTGTAACTTAGCAAATCTGCAGAAATATTTGTCTTATGGTTTGTATTTTATAGCTGTTATCTAGCTGGCAATCAGAGGTGAACAGCTGTGCAGTTTTAAGATGTATGATTTTAAAGCAATGAACTGGAGGCATTGCTAAATGTTTCAAATTAGATGTGGGTAGTAGCAAACATCACAGGACTTTCGCCCTGTATTTGAGACAGGAATTGAAGTTGAAAGTGCTCTACAAACTCAGTGAAGGCAGCACCTCCTTAGTCATTTGTAAGAGACCCTTGAGAACATCTGATTACAGAGCTAAAGTTTCCTTAAAAATATTCTGGGGGATTCTGTGAATCTTTTAGGTGCAGTATACTCCTCAGGTGGTTCTGGCAGACCCTCACCCTAAAAACCACTTTCCCCTCAAAGGGCCAAACATCATGGGCATTGCTCTCCATACATTTGACAATGATGTTACTGTTTGAGCAAAGGGGTTGGATGACAAACAGAAAAAAATAAGATATGTAGAAACTTGAAAGGATTTCTGTTTCACAAAAGCCAGTATAGTTTCCAGCGTACACAATCTACAGTTTGTTCAGAGCTGTAGGGAATGGTGGTTTGCCTATGTCTGTGATGAAAACATGAGACATAGTTTGTGTTTATAAGAGGCACAGGGAGATATGGTTATTTTGTATAAAAATAACTCTCTCCATACACCACAGATGCATGGAGGAGGTGTATGAAGGTGTGACTGATTGCCTTTGTGATAACCAGCTTCAGACCACACACGTATTCCTGCCATACCTTTGTTCAGACATCACCTTACTCATGATGCAGAACTGGTCAGATCCATGCTTACGGCATTCAAGATAGAAAGGAATTGGCAGTATTTTCCCTTCAATTATCCTGGAAAAGGAAGTCTTTATTTTCACTGCACAGATACTTTGAGTGAGCTCTTATTTTGCTCTGGATTTAGCACCAGATACCCTGCTTAAACTTTGCAGCTTCCAGTTGATCTCTAAAAACATTTTGAGCCAAAGACAGGACAATGTGCAGAAATCATCCATGGTGGTGCATGGACTGAGTGTTGTCAATATTTTGTCCCTTGGCTTGTCCTACTCATGTGATTACTAAGCAGTCCTCAGTTTCCTCTTTCCCTGTCAGCCTCCTTGCACATAAGACAAAGTCATAGGGTATTTTTACATATTCTGACTACCTACTTATCCTTCAGGAACATTTATATCAGGTCACCTATCACCTATTATTGTTTTAGCAGTGGCTGGTTTTTAGCTGAGTTTTCAACTGATATGTTAAAAGCAGTGACCTTGCTAGGAATTGTCTGTTTGAGATGGTAGATAGGTAGAGCTTAGGAGACTACTCATCTGACCTAACTCAGCAACCACAGGTTAGGCTCCAGAGAAATCCCAGGACTGTCAAATATACACCAGCAATATGATCCCATGCTGGTCACCACTGTCAAGGAGTTGCTGAGATCCTCTGCATGAGTTTGGCAGACATAAACATGTCATACTTGCCAGATTTTTTCTTACATTGGTCCATCTTTCCCTCTGCAGGACAAGGTGAGGTTCAGTTCCTAATGCTGTTCTGAGGCTTATCCAAATAAGATCTCTTGATCTGAAAAGTGGTGAACATGCCACTAACGACTGGTATGGGAAAAGAATGCAGTTTTGAGGAAACAAGATTTTACAGCACCTGCCAGGAGCCCAAGGCAATCCAGCTTGCAGGATCCAGCCAGAGCAAGGTGTGAGGTGTAACAGTTCTCCTTCCTGAGACCCACATTGCAATCTGGCTAAACAGCTGAAGTGGTGATATGATTGCTTACAGTTGAGTAGAAAGGGGTTTGCTAGGTGATTGAGTAAGGCTGGTTGCTGAGTGATGCTTATCCTATAATATATTTGAAAATAATGGGAAACAGTTTCTCCTTCCTGGTTGATTTCCCCAGGTAATTCTTGGAAAACAGACAGGGAAAAAGACCAAGAAAAATGGAGCTAAGGCAAAAAGCACTTCTGATTTTGATTCAGGGAAAGTAGTCCTAATTATTTTAATCTTTAAAAAAATTAATAAAGCCTACATAAAAGGTCAGTTGAACTTTCTTCCCTTTGGAGGACCCGAGGCAGTGTTTAAAGAGGCTGGATGGAAAATGGGAAGCAGCACAGAAAGAGACACTCCTACTCTCTTCAGTTTGGTGGTGAGGGTCCCACCACTCTGATGTGTGGTCAGAGACTCTCCATGGAGTCTGCACATGAGATTTTTAAGAGGATTCTACTACCAGTGAGCCAGGCAAAAAAATATTTTATAAGTATATCTCATAAAGAGAGGAAACAACATTCACTTCACATAGAATTTTCAAACAACAAAAGATATAATTCTCATCTAGAAGGGAAACCAGGTTAGGTGACTCTAACTAGGAGGATAGCCTGAGGAAGGTTCTGGGAGGTATTAAGTTTGAGGTGGTAATGTTTTGCTGTTTTTCCTTTTCTCTTTCCACCCCCCCACTGCAGATGAAACCAGTCCCCTAGAACATCAGTGAGAAAAAAATCTGTACAAGAAATATTCTAAAGCTCACCAGTATTTATTATCTCTTTGCCAGATGATACCTGCTTCTGAGTATAGCTTAAAGAATACATTTTGTGGGGAAATTCAAAGACAGAGAAGAACAACATAATAGCTATGGCAGTAAACTGGTATAGAGGATCGTTGGCTGCATTACATGATCTGCAAATCACTCTCCTGTCTGTTACCAATTTTACCTCAGTCTGCTTCACCCAGGTAGATGATGATATCTCCAAATACAGCTTAGTCTCTCACTATGGATTTGCAGAGGGATTCTGATTTCTGCTGGCACATCTTGACACTACTGCTGTGTAATTGCCCTTTAGTCAGTAATGTCTTATACAGAGGCTTTTGTGGAAAACATTAATTCACAGAAGCTGAGGGTTGATGGCGAAACTTCCATTGACTTAAATGAAGTCAGGATTCTAATCCTGCATTTTTGGGGAAAAGATTTAAAAACAAACTTGCCTTCTCTTTAACATAGGTTAAATCTTAGCTCATGCTCCAAAACAAATGTTATTCTATGCAAGTCCAAAAGGCTCTTTTTGTCAGTGTTTAAGCCACAGGCAACTATATTTTTCTTCAGATGGTATTGTAGAGAAGACACCACAAGCCTGTTTTCTTACTGTGCTCACATACAGTCTTGAAGTTCTTGAACAGACGAGAAAGCTGAGGTATTCAACAATGTGCCTCAGCCTTCACTGACAAAAGCTCTTCTCACCCCTCCTGGGTCAATGGACAACAAGATGAGGACCAGGAGAGTAAAACCCCTCCCACTGTAGGGGAACATCAGGATTGTGACCACCTGTGGTACCTGAACATATATAAGTCTATGGGACCTGATGAGATGCATCCCAGAGTGCTGCAGGGATTGACTGATGTGATTGCCAAGACACACTCCGTGATATTTGAAAAGTCATGGCAGTCAGAAGTCCATGGTGACTGGAAGAAAGGTAACATTGTGTCCATTTTTAAGAAGAGTAGAAAAGACAACCCTGAGAACTATCAGCCTATTGACCTCACCTCTGTGCCTGTGAAGATCATGCAACAGATTCTCCTAGCAGCTGTACTAAAGCACATGGAGGACATGGAGGTGATTAATGGTAACCAGCACAGCTTCACCAAGGGCAAATCCTGTATAATCAATCTAGTGGCTTTCTGTGATGGGGTGACTGCAGCCGTGGACACAGGTAAACTGACAGATGTGATCTATCTGGACTTCTGTAAAGCCTCCAACACAGTCTTCCACAACATCCTTCTCTCTAAATTGGAGAGATATGGATTTGATGGGTGGACTGTTCAGTGGATGAGAAATTGGTTGGATGGTCGTATTCAGAGAGTAGTTGTCAATGGCTCAAAGTTCAGATGGAGATCCAGAACAAGAGGTGGCCCTCAGGGTTCTGTACTGTGACCAGTGCTGTTTAATATCTTCATCAATGGTATAGACGGCAAGATTGAGTGCACCCTCAGTAAATTTGCAGATGAAACCAAGCTGAGTGGTGCAGTTGCCACAGTGGGAGGATGAGATGTCATCCAGAGGCACCTGGACAGGATGGAGAACTGGGCCTGTGAAAACGTCATGAGGTTCTACAAGGCCAAGTGCAAGGTCATACACTTGAGTCAGGGCAATGCACTGTTTCAATACAGGATGGAGGATGATGTGATTGAGAGTTGCCCTGCAGAGAAGGATTTGGGGGTGCTGATTGATGAAAAGCTCGACATGAGTTGGCAAAGCATGCTCACAGCCCAGATGGCCAACTGTATCCTAGGCTACATCAAAAGAAGCATGACCAGCAGGTCGAGGGCAGCAACTCTGCCCCTGTATTCCATTCTTGTGAGACCCCACCTGGAGTATTATGTCCAGTTCTGGAATCCTCAATGTAAGAAGGATATGGAGCTATTAGAATGGGTCCAGAGGAGGGCTACAAAGATCGTCAGAGGGCTGGAGCACCTCCCATACGAGGACAGGCTGAGAGAGTTCAGGTTGTTCAGCCTGGAGAAGAGGAGGCTCCAAGGAGATCTTATTGCATCTTTCCAGTTCCTGACAGGGGCCTAAAGGAAAGCCAGAGAGTGACTATTTACAAAGCCTTGCTGTTACAGCATTAGGGGCAATGGGTATAAACTGGAGAGGGGCAGATTGAGACTAGGCATAAGAAAGAAGTTTACAATGACAGTGGTGAGGCACTGGCATGGGTTTCCCAGGGAAACCATGGCTGCCCCATCCCTGGGGGTGTTCAAGGCCAGGTTGGATGGGGCCTTGGGCAGCCTGATCTAGTGGGAGGTGTCCCATGGCAGGGGGTTTGGAACTAGATGATCTTTAAGGTTCCTTCCAACCCAAACTATTCTATGATTCTATGACTCTATGAAATTCCCCTGGCCTTGAAGAAAAGGCAAGAGAGGGAGGGATGTTTAAGAATCCTTCCAACTCAAACCATTCCATCATTCAATGATTTGCCAGGGCTTATTATTTAATAGTGCAGCATTATTATATTGCTAGTGAAGGAAGGACAATCTGTCTGATAACAGAAAGAAAACTAAAAGCTAAAATTAAAATAATATGTTCATAAGAAATCATTTTCAGTTTTACTTTGGACACCCTTTTAGTTGCACTTCCTACACATCTAGAACAATTTCATTATTATGCTTGAAACTGAATCAATTCTGTACTTATTCCCATATTTCAAATGTTAATTTTTCTTGATTATGTGTGAAATGAGTTTATCTATGAAGTAATCAATCAGTTCTGTCTGTTTGTATGGTTCACATCTGTGATGGCAGCCACTTTTATAAATAAGATAGAGTAAATTCTATAATCTGTGAAATAATTTTAGCCCAAGTGAGTGTTTTGAGCCCTTCTTTCATGGAGATTGCATAAAACAAGGCACATATGTTTCAATAGTAACTGTACCCTTACTGAGAAAAGGAAATTCTGCGTACTGTCTTAAATCAATCATTCTCATATATTTGAATAGGGCTGAGTACAATTAGCTGAGCAGCTAATTTAAGGCCATTTTTTTCCTCTCCAGATCAAGATCTTGTATTTACTTCTTTACCTGACTGGAGTTTTTGATTTTTTTTTGGTTTGTGCTTTTTTCTTTTTCTTTTTCTTTTTTTTTTTTTTTTTTTTTTCATGACTTTGGCTTTGGTCACAAGTTCCTATAAGATTTTTTACAGAAAAGCAGCTGTGATCTATTGAAAGACTAGTCATTGTTCATGGATCTCATTTATAATCCACCCTACTGGTGAGATGCATAGTTACCATATGTGAAAGCAATTACAATACTTTGTACAGAAGAAATGCCTTCAGGTGTCTGCTTGCCTAAGTAAGCCTAGATGGAGTTGTATATTTGGGATCAAAGTTGAATCGTCTTTAAAATAGCTGTTGGTTCCTGCTGATGGGCCAATTCTGAGAATTTTAAGTATGTATACAAACAATCAGCCTTTTGGTCATCTTGTTTTTTTTATTCCAGCCTTTTCTGTCCTTACCAAGTTGCTGGCTTTCTGTTGGCACAGTTCTACAGATTCCAGGGAAGATAAATCAGTTTATTTCAACCATAGATCCAGTGTCTTAATAGTCAGGTTATATTTTCTCCTTAACATTAATACTGTTTTCTGTCCTTACCTCAAATACTGTATCTATCATTCTTAAAGGATGGGCTTCCCATTCCTGATATATTCTTGAAAAAAAGCTACTTGACAGGTTCTGATCTCATTTTCTTATGGAGTTTCTTAGACTGTAGATTTATTCATAATCTTTCCTATAAGTAGCTACATAATTTTAAAACGCTAGCCAAAAAAGCTAAAAGAAAATATCTCTTCCTCCACGAAGAGAAATTCTTTGCCTAAGTCCTATTTCAAATTCAAAGAGACTGTTCATGTAACACTTGTCATATTCAGTGCAAGTAAGAGTGAGAGGTTTGGTCTTCTACCCTGCCCTGCATTTTTGAAAGCAAATATTCCATAATAGCATTTTGGGGGATCTTTTGCTTGGTGAGGAGTAAATCACCTCAGTCTTTTAAATTGTATTTTGATCATGTAACTTCATACTAGTGAACAGTCCTCCTATGTTAAATGCGGGTAGGTCAAGGCTTTACATTTTAATGTCCTTTATACTTATTCTGCTATTCCGCTGTAATGATTCAGGGCATTAATAAATCATGTTGCTACCTTACAAAGTATATGAGAATAGCTTTGTGGGGTTGATGTTTGGTATTATTCCATGAATCATTCTAAAAGATCTTACCACAGACACTTGCCTAACTCCCCTAGGGTAACTTGGGTTTAGATTCTCTTGGACTTCAACCTGTAGAGAGTTGAGGAGCTTAGAAATTCAATAGGAGCTCACTGTCTACCAGAACATAGCACTACAAGGCTTTTTATTTACTCCTGCAGCAGAGCTGTGTGTTAAATGTCGTACTGAGGGGTTTCAGATTTCCATCTAGTAACTTTTCAGTTTTATACTCAGATTAAACAGTAGTTATGTGAAACACTTCCCTACTGCTGACAAAGTATTGCAAGAAGGAAATAACTACTTATTTACAACATCAATATACATTACACATGCCTTTTTATATGAATAACAATTAAAGGTATATAAGGAATGTATTTTCTATTTTTAAGACATACACCTAATAAAATAGGCTGGTCTTATTTCCTCGGAATTCTGAAGGTAAAATTGCATATTAATATGGAAGAACTGAGTGTCAGGCTACATATATTCCACTCCTATCTAAAGAAATCCACATTTTCTAAAATGAGAGGCAAGAAAACTCCGTGGCTGTCTTCAAAAAAGTGTATTCTGCAAAGCAATCAAACTGTCCCACTGGGTTGCCCAAAGAGAATGAGAATAAGGAGAATGGAAGAAATGTTTCCCACATTGAAAAAGTTCTTGTGTTAACTAAAATAACATTGAATCATGATTTCATCGGAAACATTATCACCTTTGTATACTTTTCATGACAAATAATTATGTGTGCACCTGAAAAGGCAGGCAGCTTTCAAAACTGGCTTCCCAAGTTAGTGATGTAGCTTTTAAGTTTTTCCTAAAGGCTAACATCTGCCAGGCATCACCAAAAGCATCAGCGTATTACAGATCTAACTGTTCTGAGGCACAGCACTTAATTTTCCCTTGGGTAAACAAAGCCAATAATGGGTAAATACTGTAGGATCAAATATCTTCAAACTAGCGGAGTTGTGACTGCAGACTTTAATCCACATCAGAAGTAAGAAAGAAGGGAGCTAAAAATTGTGGCAAAAGATTTTTAATTGTCAGGCAGTTGGAAATTATAGATTACCTCTACAGCTGGTGCGGAATCATTGAAGGACTTTTTGATTAGAAACACTGTAACTGCAGAGCTTGTCTTAAAGCATTCCAAGTCAGTTATCCAAATAATTCTTTAATATTTAATTAATCATTTAAATAATTATTTAAATCATAATTCACATAACTATTTAATGACTGTGTCATTTTATAACTAAAGTATTTTGTTATCTACATATGCATTGTGAGTGGAGTATTGCCCTGTCCTGGCTGTACCAATAAGCTGGGTGTAAATGCGATGTTTTGTTGCTGTGTCGCAGTTACAAAGTCTGGCATAGAAGTGAACTTGTGGAACTGCTGCCATTTTAGTGTGCAGTTGCTGCCACATCTGCAGAGCAGATTCCTCAGAGAATCAAACAGCCTTAGTTTATCCTAAAATTAAGGTCCTGGATTCTCTGGGGATAAATAGTCTAAATCAAGGCTGAGGAAACCTCATGATTTCTTGCACAACAATACTTCATTTATAAACAGGCAGTACACTAGAGCGTCACCACTATATGAAAAGCAGGCTTAAAAAAAAGGTTTGGAAATCCATTTTAAATAACAATATAGAATATCTGCAAATCATATCCATTGTTTTTTCATGTTGATACAGTGAGAGTGGAAAAAATTGTGGGGTGCATGGAACTAAGGAACAGTTCATTCAATGTCTGCAGTCTACAGTGACCTCATATTCAAAAAGAGAGAGAAAAAGAAAAAAAATCCTGCAGAAATTAAATACTTATTGTATATTCTTAATCAGAAAATATATCTTTTTCAAGTTTGAAAAAAAGGAACTCACTTTTTTTTAAGCACAAAAAAAATGTTATTTTAATGTGAATGCCTTTCTTCAGAAGTTGTTTTTGTACTTGCAGTGATTTGAAAGTTACAAGTTCAGTCGTGGTCATAGATAGCTCTAAATAAGGAATGTCTGTGTTGTCTGGTTGAGGAGATACAAAGTTAAAAGTGGATAAACAGTCTCACATTAAGAGCAGACACAGGTCTGTGAAATTTGGGACAGGAACAAAACAGTGTCTTTCCTGATCTTGCCCATTTGTTACATAGGTAGGCATTGTCTTATCCGGTGTGGCAGAAGAAGAATGGAGACTCTTGCTGAGAGCCTGGCTGGGATGCCCTCACTCATCACTCAGTGTGGACCTGGGCAATTTAAGCTTGTATTCCTGCTTGCAAACTCACATCCACACAGTCTGAGACAAAACCTGTCCGAAAGCTGTGAATGTCAACAATTAGCTTGTTATTTATTATTTGTGAAGAAACAGGAGACCAAACATCAGTGCATAACAGCTTCTCTGGATGCTGACAGCAGCTGACAGCTGACACAACTAACCCCATAGGACTCCTCTCACAGTGTGCAAATTAGCTGATGCCTGGTTGTGGCTGATGGGAGGACTGAACCCCAAATCAAAGAAAATGCATGATATGAAGCAGTTCTACTGTTTCTCTTCAAGGAGCTTAGCTGCTTCACACTGGCCTGCCAAAGGCCATGGAAACTGTAAGCTGAAGTTATTTGCTAGGCATTAAGGGTAATGGCTCAGCAAAGGCAATTGGGTCAAGACCCTCCCGAGTGCCCACAAAACATCTCTTTAAAGGATTAAATGAGAGGAACTGCTGTGTATTCTCTGATTTATACTGAGGATGTATAAAAAACATGTTGTTTCATAAAGACTGACGTGTCTTTGCAAGGGGCCATTGACTGAACAAAAAGGAAATAACATTTAATTGTACTACATACTGCTATTCCTTACCTTGAAGTTTTGATGGCAAGATGAGAATAGCTTCCTAAATGATTTTGATTATTTTTTTTGAGACCATTCTATCCAGATCTCTGACTTTTTAAAGGTTCTTGACTGTGTTCTCTAATCTGTTTTAAGTAAAAACTGCTGTTAACACCACAAAATATTTTTTTAAATCATGGATACTATCTTTAATCAGTATCTTTGACTATCTTGTAAATATGCTTTTTCACAGGCCCTAATAGAGAAAATGAGAACCAAAACTGCTTAAGCTCCACCCCATTGGGTGCTTTCCCTACACATCACTGTTCTCTTAAATTTAAGCAGGACTTTGCTGGTTCTTTGTTTTACGCTCATACAGAAACCAACAGTGAATTTATATCTACAAAGATAGTCTGCTTCTTTTGCAAGAAATATTATGAGGTGGGTGGAAAAGCAAGCTATTCTTCCAATTGCAATGTCATGTAGGATGCTGATACTAAAGTGCAGACTACAGCCTGCCTTAGTAAAATCCTGTAGCGAGACTCCTCCTGACATGCAAAATAATTGCAATGGCAACAGCACAATTGAAATGGGACTTCCAGATCTACCCTGCTCTGGTTAATCTTCTGCTTCTTTGAAGTAAAAGGAAGTTTTACCACTGGCTTCAGTCAGGCCCTAGATACTTTTAAAAATACTCCTTTTTCATGGCCTCATTTGCTCCATCTAAGGCTGTAAAAGAGCTCAGCTGTAATGGAGTCCTTTGCACTAAGCAGTCTTTTCTTCCATGTCTATTAAAAGAATAAAGATGTTTTCTTTGGCTAAGAAATTCCTGGGTTTACTTCTGTGCTTTCATATACTTTCAAGGTCAGTTGGGGCTGGCTTGTCTGAGCTCACAAGAGGCTTTTATTAATTAGCAGAACCTTATTTCAAGATGTTACTAATAATCAGTAAGGACGGTTTGAATCTTTTTAAAGGAAAAATCACTACTCAGCTAAAAACAGAGAAACATTTACCTTACTTTACTGAAAGATAAATCCAGACACATAAAGAAGGGAAAGAAATAGTGCTCATTTATGTTAGCTTATGAATCTGAAAGATCAAAGAACTTACAAATAATTAAAGAAAATCACTGCAACAATTTGTTTTTTATCTGATGTTTCTGATATTCAAGTGTATTAGCCTCTTGAAATACTACAGAAACCATAATTATAATGCAGATTTAATTTTTCATAGCATTGCTATGTGGAGGTGGCTTGAAAACAATATTTTTTGGATCCTTGGGACTAATGCGTTAGCGTATTTTATCAGCATTCTTGGACATACTGCCATCTAGAATGGGTGCTTCTGGCTTACCTATGCTGAGCAGCAATTTACTTCAAGCATGGTCCTATTTACCATCAAAAGCAAGGGTTTTAGGATCTTGGTATCTATCCTGTGAGATTTGTGACCCTATAGCACCGATGAATCAGCACTTGCAGTCCTACAGTCTTATTTCCAGACATACTTCTGGGAATAAGGAGAAAAACAAAGATGTCAAGATAAGCAGTTTATGGGAAAACAGCAATTTTATTAATAACTCAAAATATTCCTTACATGAATGCAAACGACATTTCTAAAAACTAGTTTAGTCTGCCCACACAAAGTCTGCATGCTATATTTCATTTAACTCAGGTTTGCTCTGTCTGCACGTGTGCTTTTAAAGAAAGAAATCCACATTCTCCTAAGAACTTAGTCCCAGTCCTCAGAAACTGCTGCCCAAATTTACTCCAGCAGAAAACTATTCCCCTACCCTGCTACTTTCCCCTCTTACAGGATGTGATTCAGTTTATAGTTGCAGGATGAATTTTGCAGAGATGAATAAAATTATTTGCACAACTATTCATACCCTATAACACATATATTTTGTATAGTATATGAGGGATTTCTCTTTTATAGGAGGTCCCAATAGCACTCTACACGTAAGCTGTCCTCCAGTTTCTCCTGTCAAAGGCCAGAGAGATTACACAACACATTGAGAAACACTAAAGAGGTAAGTATATTGCTCCTTTACTTTCTTTCATATTATTTGTTCACTCCTTTGGGTATCATGAATTTTTGGACAAATATTCCAAAAATCTGCTTTCAGAACACACCTTCTCAATCTTACCAACACTGCATTTTCCTCTCAGATGACAAGGCTACCTCGATTTCTATACTGGTTGCTATTCCTTTTTTCCACAACATTCTTACAGTGGTCCAAGTAATGTCTGTGCAGTGAGTGAATAAAACTGTCACGGGTTTTGCAGAACTTCCCTAGAACAAGTGCACAGCAGTGATGAAATGCTGATGAGAACAGGTTATCATTTCTTCTGCCCTTTGGTGAAGCTTTATGATAACTGGTAGCTATCATTTCAGCTACTGCAGTGTAAGCATGAGGGCAATTGACAGCATTTCAGAGTTACACCACTTTTTACATTATCATCTGCTTCTGCTGTCTTGGAACAGCTTGTACTTTCACTTGGACTGGTGTAAGTTTAGAGGTATTTCAACTTTTTAGTAGTGTAACTGAGCAAAACACAGCATTTCTCATGCCTGGTTTGACTGACTCACCAGGCTATTTTTTTCTTACTCCTATCTGAGGAACATTTGGGTCTGATAGGGTCATCCATGGCCATCATCATGGGTTTCATGGCTGCACTTGCAACCAACTACTGCTCCAAATCCTGCCTGTCTCTACAGTGGGCAGTGTCTGGCCTTTACAGGAGGGACTGCAGGTTCAGTTCTTTGGTTTCCTCACAGGCCTTGTGAGGAACGATGGAGAGAACTGGGGTTGTTTAGCCTGGAGAAGAGGAGGCTGAGGGGAGACCTCATTGCTCTCTCCAGCTACCTGAGAGGAGGGAGCTGGTCTCTTCTCCCAAGTGTCAGGAGGCAGGACAAGAGGGAATGGCCTCAAGCTCCACCAGAGGAGATTTAGGCTGGATATTAGGAAAAGATTTTTCATGGAAAGGGTCATTGTGCACTAGAACAGGCTGCCCAGGGAAGGGGTTGAGTCACCTTCCCTGGAGGGGTTTAAGACACGGGTGGACGAGGTGCTGAGGGACATGGTTTAGTGTTTGATAGGAATGGTTGGACTAGATGATTCAGTGGGTCTCTTCCAACCTGGTGATTCTATGATTCCATTTCTATGATTCTAAGAAAGACATTGAGGTGCTGGAGCATGTGCAAAGGATGGCAACAAAGCTATTGAAGCGTCTGGAACACAAGTTTTATGAGAAGCAGCTGAGGGAACTGGGATCATTTAGCCTGGAGAAAATGAGGCTGAGCAGAGACCTTATTGCTTTCTACAACAGCCTGAAAGAAGGCTGTAGTAAGGTGAGAGTTGGTCTCTTCTCCCAAGCAGCTAGCAATAGGACAAGAGAAAATGGCCTCAAGTTGTTCCAGGGTAGTTTAGGTCGGATATCAGGAAAATTTCTTCACTGCAAGGGTTGTCAAGAATAGAAACAGGCTGCCCAGGGAAGTGGTGGAGTCACCATTCCTCCCTGGACATACTGAAAATACTCGTAGATGTGGTGCTTAGGGACATGGTTTAGTGATGGAGTTGGCAGTGCTAGGTCAACAGTTGGACTCAATTTTAAAGGTCTTTTCCAATCTAAACAATTCTATGATTCTTCATGTCCGTCAGGACTTTTCTGGACAGATTAATTGCTTAATCATGCAACAGCTAGTCAGTGTCTTTTCACAGACCCCAGAGACACCTAATCTCTCTATGATTGACTTTTTGTCATCTGTTGATACCAGTAACCATCTTGGGGATCACTTTACTCGGTAAATTGGCCTCAATGATTGAATGGGACTAGTGCTAGTTCTGCTCAGCACAGGAAAAGTCTCTGGCCATGCACAGCCATGTAATTTCTGTCCTTCTCAGTACTTTCCTTACTTATTAAACTTTAATAACCTCAGTGTGGCAGGAGTTCAAGTCTACTAGCTTTCGGTATGTTTCTGAATTTTAATGTCTGTTTTCAGCTCTGCTGCACAGGAAAATGTCTGGTTAAAAACTCTAATGATTTGCAGTTGTGATTTCTAATGCATCAAACAGTTTTTCTCAGCAGCTTTTCTGTTTGTTCATTCTTCATATTTCATTAAGACAATTTGGAATACAAATTTTGTTGAGGTTTTTATGACAGTCACCTGAGATGAAATATCTCAAATTTACAAACATGAACTCCAAAAAGTACCCAGGGGTCTAATTCACCTACACGTAAATACTACAAATACTTCGTAAAAGCACAGAAATGATTGGAGTTGCACATGTGTCATTTATTGTGCAGCAGCAAGTAGGCAAACCAAGAGGGCCACATACAGGCATGAAATCTACGCCTGCTGTGATTTTTCCCCTTAAATAAAATACACACTGAGTTCCATAAATCACTTGCAGGATCTTTGTGTAACAAGTGGTCTATATTATGACTGAGGCCTCCCAGGCAAGGTGAAGACAAAACGGGCAACACTGTGATGAAACTAACAATTAAATATTTGAAAGTGTTTCTTACACACTTGCTTAGTCCTAACCAGATTAGCACGTAAAGAAACACATTAATACATTTTCTTTGATGAAAGTATGGGAAGTTTGTGATTTAATTTAAATCTGTGAAAGCTATGGAAATCAAGACTTAAGTAAAATAAGGACCTCTGGCTGTAAATCTGGAATCCAGATCTGGGTCTGAACTGCCCCAAGCTGAATTTTGACATTCAGGTTATCTTGATTTGATATGTATCCTGAAATTTTCTGAAATTTTCTGCCCCATTTAGATACACAGATGGATTTAAACCTACATTCAGGCATGACACTCATGGTCATTTTTACTGCTAAACATAATAATCTGTGATGAATTTTCATTTATAAATTATTATCAGTGTCCCTTATGGCCTGTTGTGCCTGCCACATTGCTTTTTGGACTTGGATATGGTAATATATTCATATATCTATAATAAAACTCTCTTGAAATTCAAAATAAAACTAAATAGAGATACCTTAAGCCGTTTTGCTTCCCTTTCTGGGAGTCCATAATAATAATTCAGATTCTATATTCCAACAGTTATAGTAATTTGTATCCTTGAAATATCTCTTACCAGGTAGATTTGATAAAGAAGACATGGCATTGTAGAGGACTGCCAAGCATGTTTACTAAGCTAAAAATGTGAACTTTCTACTGAGGATAGTATACAGTTTGATGCTTGTCTATGCTTGTGAAAGTATGTATCTACAAGTGCTCATTTCTGAAAACCGATGCGTTATCTCAAATGTAACACTATTTTGTGTTCTTCTAGATAAATGTTTCGATACCGCTCTTACAAACCATTTCATCAGCGTTCAGTGAACTTTTATTTGATACATTTTTAAATATTAGATAAAAAATAGTGAAAGAAAGTTAGCTCTTTTTAAAAGGGGCACAAACTGAAAAGTGTCTGCTTTAACCAATACATCATGATCTCGATTCTGAACTCTTAACTAAGAAAGCTTCATTGTGAATTTTTTCATGAAATCCCAAATGACTATAAAAAGAATATAAATGTAAGTCATTGTCTACAGCATACTTCAGTTCAGGATGTAATATATAAATTAATCTTTTCCTAATAACAGCAATGACCTTTTCCCCATTAAATCTTTTTCAAAGCATCTTACTGTTCCACAGCATCTGCATGAAGAGATTTTAAACAGAGCTCAAAGTCCAGCTCTTTGGGTTGGAGCTGGAAAGCAGCAGGGCTGATGAGAAGGTAAGATAGCCTGTGCTAGTGTTTGCCAGCGTTCTTTCTCCTTGTTTAATTTCATGCCTGTTTTAAATCTTAAAGTAGATTATATGGCTCATACACTCAGTAGACTGTTCAACTATTTGTATATCTATTTGCACAACTCCCAAGGACGGATTTTAATCTCCCAGAAGATTTTTTCTCTTAAGCTTTAAATCTGGAGCACCTTAACACACTGGTGAGAAGTAAGACATGTAGGAGCACCTAGCATTAAACTGAGACCTGCAATGTTGATGTACATCACAGTTTTAACCATAGCATCACTTTATGGTATGATATACTTGTGAAAACTCCAAGAAATCATGTCTACTGGAGCTCATAGTCTGAAAATGCTCCGTAGATCCTTTCCTAAAAAACTTCTTTCAGTGGTCCCTTAGAGTATTTCTGCTGTGAGTTCAGGCAGAACCATGAATAATCATAAACTTAATTACTTAGTTTCTTATTTGGCCAACATTCAGAAATCAATAGAAGTTTACCTGTAATTTGAAAGGCAATGGACTTGAAAGCAACAGATTTATTTGTCGTGAGTCTGTGTTCTCCAAATCAAAATTATATACATAAATGAATGAAGCAAACAAAGCTCTAGGGTTCAAGGTGGCATCAGATTCACTGATGGTATGTAAAACAGTAGCCCTTTATTTCTAGAAAGGTTTAGTTAATTGCCTTAAATCCCATACAGTTATTTTCAGTTTTAGTCAAATAATACTACTCTAGATTCCTGCTGATGGGCTGAAGGATGGAAATCAGTCCACTTTAAATTTCCAAATCATGGAAATGCTGGTTTTATTTTTTTAACTAAAACCAGTCTATGACTGGGGGTGGGGGAACAACCACAAAACCAAACCAACACAATTATTGTTCAATTTTCAAATATGTCCTTTAGAAAACCATAATCTGTTTGTGTGACCAGTTCCCACCAAAAAAAAAGCCAAACCATAAAATCCCTCAAACATAACTGAGGCACCCAAGCACTGCTGACTTGCTACTTTTTAATTATTCCATTTGATAATATGAAGTTGGAGGTTTCTCTAATTTAATGGGACAGAGCCAAAGGTTGCATAAGCCTGGTGTGAGTATACATGGAGTTTTCAGATAGAGTTGCTAGAAGCAGAGAGGACTGAAAGGAGCACCTGGCCTGGACTCCCAACAGTGCATTAGTTAGAAACAGGAGAGAGAAATGATTGCAGTACTAATGAGCCCCAGGTGAAAAGACTATTTAGTGGAACTTGAGTCTTTCTTTTCTTTCTCTCTTTTTTTTTCTTTTTAAATGCTGATATTTTAATGGATGTGACAAATTGTTTGGTATTCCTAATTATTCATTACAATAAAATATAGGTTTTGTTTTTCTATTCTTTAGAACACAGGTTGCTCACTACTAAAATCACAAATAATAACTGAGGGGAAAAATATTCCAGACACATACTGGAAGCCTCTTGGTGAGATAAAACTCTACCATATCATGTGTTTGCTGAGTGTTTATGAGTCAGAGCAGTGCAATGGGATTCCCTGTAAGGTAAAAATGGCTTATTAAGCATTTACAAAACAAATTTTTATATAATTGCTTCTTTTGAGAGTTTGGATTCCTCTGATCCTTTCAGCAAAATCTTTTTTTAGTGTGTCATTAAGAAGTGCTTCTGATAGCCACAAATATATGTATTGAATTACGTATGTGTTGATTTGGATAGGTTTACTCTGTCAAACTGATAGTATACATGATGTATATGTGTGGAGTGAGGTGCTAGCCAAAAGCAATGGTTGCTACCTTTTTGCATTATAGTATATTTTTATAGATAGTTAAATTTATGTACAACTATTTTAGGGACGTTAGCAATAGGAAAAGCTAGAACAATAATTATTGCAGCAGAAGAGACTGTAAGAATGGATTTTCACACCAGCAAAAAGGAAAAGCTGACATTTGTCTTTCTCCTCCTCTTTCAGTGTCATATAGCTTTTATCCACTGAAAGGATCTATATTTGCTTAAATATGGGGCAGATTGCAATTTTAATCACTGTGGTGTGGAAGTGTGTAAATCTGTATTAACTCAGCAGAGTCACAATAGGTTACCTCCATGGTACTGGAATCATCCAGGTACATCCCTGGAACTGCAGTCAGAATCTGGCCATAGTCTGTTTTATGATTTACCCAGAGGGGAAAATCAAGCCGGGGTAAAACCAGCCACTTGCTTTTTGCTTTTCCAAGGTCCTGGCTCTGAGTCATTGAAATATTTTCCTGATATTGAAATATGACGTATTTTCCACTATTCATTCTTGTTGGCTTATGGCTAATCATTTGCATCAGATTAACCTTTATTAAGAAAATCTCACAGTGAAGTGATTAGACATGATAGAAAACCTCACATTAACTTTGCTCTGAGAAATTTGGTACTTATTTATTCTAATTCATGCAACGACCTCACTGCCTGTATTTCGGCACCAAAATGAAGTGCGTTTTGACAGTGCATGATTACCAGCATGACCATTCGGTGGAAGCTATTCAGTACAGGCACTTGCCTTGAAGTTAGTAGACGTCAACTCATTTCTTGGCTGATGTCTTTTCAAGGAGTTGTGACTGGTAGTGAAATAATAATGACAGAATTCACACCTGGACGTTGACAGCACAGTGTCTCCTATTGTGAGGAGTCCCAGTGATAAAATAATCTATATAACCCAATGCTGATGGTGCAGATGAGTAAATGGAAGCTAAACCCCCTAAAATCAGAAATTAAAACTGTGTGGGACTGGGCAGATAGAAATTAAGTATTAGAGAATGTCCACAGTGAAAACTCTCCAGTGTGAGACTTGTCTTTTAATTTAACACCAGATCTAATCAATATGAATCAGCTCAGGAAAATTCACTTTGTATTCAGTGAGAATAATTCATCATGACTCTTGTAATGTGTTATAGCCATTATGAGTGGTATGAAAACAGGCTATACCATTTTTAGCTGGAAATGTTGGGAAATGCACCTGCTGATAAGCTCATCAATCTTAATACGCTTGGGAGCTTAAACAGGCAAAACCAGAGTTACGAACCATCTCTATAATCCACAACAACTTTCTGGTGTTCCCCACAGTAGAACAGTGAGTAAGCTTTAGGGGCTTATCTTGACTATTCTCTGCCCAAATCAAAATTTCAGCTGTTACCCAGCTGTAAAAGATCAAGCTCAATTTTTTTTCTTGACATTAAAAGGGTGAATCCAAAGGCCTAAAAGATCCATTCCATTGCCAAGGGTTTTTTTGCCAGCTGATATAAGTATACATTGGATCTTCAGAAATTTCTCATTACCATGAAGATGGTCAGCCAAAATTTAATCTGCTCAGCAGCAGAACTGTCACACATTTGCTCCATTTCTGCACCAGGTGGATGGGTTCACAATAAATTCTCATCTTGGTCCCTGGACTGGAAAGCTCACATAAGAATTGACTTTTTAAAGGTTTTTAGTTTATGAGGTACTTCATTTCAGTGAGTTTCTTGTTAATTCCTGGCTGCAACAGAACTGCTTCAATATACATTGTGTCCTACTCCTCCCTTTCCATGTAAGACACCAGCTTGTTTTCCACTACAGACTCCAAGCTACAGGTCTGGATTTTGTTTCCTCTTTACATTCATGGGGACCTTTCAGAAACAATTTATTTTTCCCAAGAGTGCTTGCCTTTATTTACATCCACGCTTGTCCCCAACTTTTATTGCTTAAATGTTAAGTTTTGACTACATCTCAGCAAATGATTTTGTCTTTGTCATAGACAGCTTTGGATCAAACTTCCCAAAATGAGTCATTTGAACCATATTTTCCCTTGCTAATTTACTGGCTGCTGTACAGAACTGGTTGATGAAATCTGACTGATCGATATACTACTTAGAGGCAAAATACAAAGTTAAAGAATTCCGGAATCAGGCACTTTATTTGACATCAACGAATCTTCACACAGGTAGCCAAAATCTTACTTAAGACAAATGAGTTCTTCTTATACTACCAAATAAAAATTTATTCTGATAAGTATATCCTGTTATAAGTGCAGTGCTCACATTTAGATCAAAATGATGCTACAGGGAACGAGCAGCAACCTACAATCACTTTGCTGAGGCAGAGAATGTAGGACTCAAACAATGAGATAGGAGATAATATAAAACTAACATAATTTGATGTAAAAACAATCCTTTTAGAAGCATGATGAGATCTCAGCACCCCTGGAAATATTATTGCTCTGTGTGAATATGTATCCTAGGACACAGAGTAATAATATGGCCCTGGCTGCTATTTTATACAACTTACTTGGATTACCTATTGCAAGAGGACTACAGCTGATATTGAAAATGTTCCACTGAGCAAAATTGGCCAGCAGCAGAGTACATGAGTTCAGACACTGATTCATATCAGAAGTGGGGTTTGAGTTTTTTAATGTTTAACTGCATGCATGAAAGTGTATGGAGTATTTCTAAAATCATTTCAGCATTTATGGTTCTATAAATTTGAATTAAAATTCTGAATAACTTTATTAATATAACTGCTTTTACTCTGTTTTCACTTGTTTATGTATTTTGTGCTGCTGTTGATAGGATTTTTAACTTGAAATTTATAAAAGCTATTGAAATTAAGGCTCAGATTGTGTAAATTATTATTTAAATATTCATGTATGATAAAGGCTGAGTCTAAAGTAAATGTATTTCTTTTAGTAGAATAATTTTTTTGTCATGGTAAAAGAAACTTGATTTTAATTCTTACAATGATAAATCTTATTTTAACTTCAAATAAATTAATGGAACTGTAACTTACTTAAATATGTGTATGTGTGTGTGTATACATACATACATACATACATACATATATATATATATATATATGCAGGTGTGTGTGTGTACATCTAGGACAATTTTTCAAGCATAAGAACCCGTGTGAGTGCTGTTTAGGAGTATCAGGGCAGTGTAACTCTTTTTATCAATACATCTTTCCCCAGCTAATACACTGTATTTGTCACTGGGCTAATGAGCACTGATGATGTATATCACTAACACTGCTCTCTTCTACATCAAACTCCTCAGTTGTCGCACCGTGGAGACATATCTTGTGCAATTAAAGGATACTAATTTCCTTAAAAATCCTTATGGAAAACTTGACCTAGACAAAACATCTGAGCTTTTTATAACTGTGGAATTTCTGTACGCAGGAAGAAAGCTGTGGCTGTGCACACAGCTTAAGTCTATTTATGTATGAAGGTGTGTTTTCCTTATATTGAAGTTAACTAAGCCTCAAGCTTTTTTTTATGCCTATATGAATATTTGAAATATAAACATTTTCATTTAAAACCTTTTATTTCAAATCTAAAATGTAACTGATATTTAAGATAACAATTAGAACTTACACAAGACTAAAATAAGATCATGAAAGGAAAGGAAGTAGAAAATTATCATTTTAAAACTTAATTTCTGAAATGAAAAAAACCCTGACCTTACTCATAATTATTTTGTCTGAGCAGTTACAAACACTTCAATGCAGCCTTATTCATGAAGGGAAACCAAACAATCATAGGGACTTCATAGGTATTTAGCAGTCATTGTCTTGGAATAAAATCCACAGAAATCCTTCAGTATGTTCCAGGCACAGAAGTATACTTATTTTTTCTCCATTAGGAGAGTTCATCTAATCAGGAACAAGCTGAATGATCTTTTTTTTTCCAAGTTGCTGCAAATGGATGGGTCAGGGACATAATTTTCTCTAAGCACCTTCCCCCTCTCCCTCCTCACTCTTGCCTTGGCTGTTGGGAGGTTTACGGGAGCTCTGGTTCTCCTCACAGTAGACACAAGGAGTTGGATTCTCCTGTTGTGCATCCTATTATTACTCAGATTCCATTTTACTGTGTCTGCATAGTTAAAATCAGTGAGATAAGATGGGAAATAATTGAGAGTAGAACAGCTGCAGCCTTTGCCAGGGTGCTCAAATTTCTGGTAACTAAGTCCTGGGGAAGACATTTTTCAGTCACTTGAAGATGACTGCAACAAATGTGATCCTCCTAGTTTATCCACTTGGAAGTCAATTTTTAACATTTTGGTTTGAAAAAAGACTGTTTAAATTTCGTGTCTCCTGTTCCTGTATGTATTCATGCTGCAGGTCTGGTGGAGGGAACAGGAAAGGTGAACCTGTCTGTGTTAAAAGAGTGTGTCAGCACTGGGAATTAGCTGAAGGACATTTTACCCGGGATGTGGCTTTAGCTAGAGTCCCAGACCAAACTGAGAAACTGTCAACTTTCTTTCAAGACTTGATAAATGCAACTGTTATACTTAAAGAAGAGTTTGGAGTTTTGCTGTGAATTTTGTAATGCTGACTCTTGTTAATCTATCTGAAACAGATCTTATTTGAGGGACGTACAACTGAAGTAGTAGTTATCTGGCTTTGCTAGAAGAAGGTGAGTTAACTGGTGAAGGATGTAGAAGGGAGCGGGTCTTGTATTTTCAAGTTTTACCTTTGATTTAGCTGTGCAGGAAGAGCACTGCACCTTCAGGTTTGGCCCTCATGAACGGAGTCACAATGAATTTCTCCTACTTTAATTGTTACTCTCATTCCTTTAGTACTAGTAAGAGAATTAATAGTTCTAAACTCCAAAGTGAATGTTTGGCTACTGTAGGCTTTTCTTAAAGAACCTGGTGTTAGTCATGCTATGTTGCACTCCAGAGATTTCAAAGTAAATATCCTTGCAGGCGAGTCTGAGAAATGATTGCATGTGGTGTAAATCAGGAATCTGAGCCCTTTACAAACACATCTTTTGCTTCCACACAGTTATCCTGCGGCAAGAAAAATATATAGAGATGTATAAGGGGAGAGGAAGTATTCTGCTAATCGGCTGAAGATGTAGAAACCTCTTCTATTTGAATAGGGTTTTGTACAGACATTGTGCTCTAGAAGCTTGTTCCACTCAGTTGCTATCCCAACACACAAGATAGCATTACCTGGAGAACTGAGCTTTTACAAATATAGACATAAGAAAAATAAAGCATATCCTAGAGATCTGAACTTTTACAAATATAGACATAAGAAATTAAACCAATGTGGAAATCTTGATCCCTGGTTATTTATTTCAACCAGATTGACATAAGAAAATATCAAACAATGTTGTGATAGACAAGAAAATCTTACATTGTTGACCAATGGAGTTACAAACCATGGAAATTTTATATTAAAAAAAAACCCCAACTATGATATATTTATATGATGTTCAGGCTTCATCTTTAACAGGTATATGCTAATGATATGAAAACTTACTGACCCTCCTTGTATCTTACATTTCTGAAAGAAGACTGTTGGCTTATTTGCATGGCTTTACCCTGTTGGCTCTTGCTAGAATGTTTTGGAAACAAATGTGTACCATTGAAATACCAATTAAAAAACAACTTCTCAGACTTTTAAAGGTGGATATTTTTAAAGTGAATTACCAAGGCAAAGTTTCTTGGCCCTAGTTTTTCAAACCAATGCCACCTCTTCAGCAACTGTTCTGGTGTCTAGGATATGTGTAGTATAATTGCAAGGAACAGTGGGGCAGTTCATAAAATCTCCTCTACTTTTCTCTGATTTTTCACTCTAAATGTTATTGATCAATGCATTAGGAATGTAAAGCATAAAAAACAAGAGTTTCCCTATATGGTCCAGCACAGATTGCAGAATCTTCTGGAGGAAACCAAGGCAGTGCTAAAGGCCAGCCTGCCTTGGCACTGAACCAACGTGTTTTTGCATAATGACTAAAGACACCTGAAACTTCTGAAATAGCATCACTCCAACCTTTGCACCTAAAAGAGAGTTACTTATTCAGGTGATTTAAAAGATCAGTGGGAATAGTGCCCTGGCACCTAGAATGACCACATAGCAGATTTAAACTATGTAATACACAAGAAGTTGCAAGGAATTCATGTTTGTGACCTGTGGAAATCTCTTTTAAGACGGCTGTTGTGTTTACTGAGCTTTCACCTGACTGTGACCAGGGTCTGCTTGAGAACAGTCAGTTGCAGAAGTGAGGCTTCATCAGTGGTGTTCAATTTTTATTAACTTTAACATTCCCATAATCTTGTTCTGCTGGTACCAGCCTTTCCATGACTTAAGTTACAATGCACTTGCAGAAATAGCCAGGGATAGAACTTCTCAATTAAACTTAATGCAAATTTTGTCATTCGTAAAATGACCAGGACCCTTCTGAACCTGTCACTCACCAAAATCAAGAATCGCGGGTGTGTGTGCAACTCCTTGGGAAAGGGGGAATACAGGGAAAGCATCTGCAGCATTTAAAAAAAAAGAAAAAAAAAACCACCACACCACCAAATAACTGTTTATTTTGCTGATATTCTCCCACAATGTTCAAATGGAAAAACTGACCTCCAGGCATCCAATACTCTACTTTCTGGGATATTGGCTCTCTGATCGTCAAGACTAAGGATTTGCTGGAGTGCACCATAGCTCCTTCACAGCTTGCACATCACCTCTCCTTGGAGGTACACTAGAATCTCAATCCAGTTCAAGACTCGGCCCATGGCTCATACAAAACCAGACCCACCTGCGACTAGAAGTGCATCCAGATTCTCCACTCTAGGGGTCAAAATTTGTTTATTTGCATGTCCCCCAGTCTCCCAGTTATCTGTAACCAATGGATTTACACCATGACACAGGAAAGAATGATAATTTCAAGCATGTAACCTATATAAGCTAGGAGCTGCAAAAACAGAGTGTGTTTCTACCTATAGTAAATTACAGTGCATTTGCAAGTATCTGTGTGTATCGACTTATTAAGTCTCAGTAGTGTTTATGTTGTAGAGAAGGAAGTACAAAACCTCCTCAGAAATTTCTGAACAGAAATCAAAAGCAGTATTTTCCAGACTCACATTCAGGAGTGATTATTCACCCGTGCAATATTAAATACATGATATGCAAGATGATTGTAAACACATTCTTTTACAGGATCACATGTGCAAGCTAGTGAAGGAAATGGAGATAAACATATGTAATAAATGCATGAACTTATGTATTCTGCTATTTAGGAAATTTTGTAAAAGTCTGAAGAGGGGTAGAAACTTATTTAACTAGAGAAATGTTGAGCAGTTCTGGTACAGAAAGCCCAAACTTGAAGGAGATGGAAAACTTGACTCTATCCAAGGTCTGGGCAAGTGAATTAGGGTTGTGTCCCTGTTACCTACAACAGAGTCCTAATGAGGTATATCTGCATATATAGCTCATCTGAATAGAATTCTTAAGAACAGATGTAGTATCAAACTATAAAAAGCATGGACTGTTTATATGTCTAAATATTTAAATCTATGTGCATTTGATGCTTCAGATTGAGAAGCAAGATATGGATAAACTCCCTCCTGACAGGAATAGAAGGCAATATATGTGGTAGGATGAAAAGAGAATGAGGAAGTGGAATGGCTGGGCAACAGCTTCAGAAATCATAGTTAGGTGAAATATTAACTGTCTCATGTTCTTTTATTCATTCAGCTTAAATGATACTCCTGTGCTAGGCTGAGAAAAAGACATGATCTTTGTCCTAAGGACTTTACCATGTAACTGGATGGGCCAATGGAAGTATAAAAGCAAATATATCAGAGAAAACTTAAACATAGTGGGGTTTTAACTCCCTGTAGGGAGTTTACACTTCTTATTTTTTTATTTTCTCAGAACAGGGATCTGGTACTCTGGTGCTAGAAACAACTTCCTGAATTGTAGCTTGAAGGAAAATAGTTGATAGAGTCCATTCCTGACTGGTTGCTATCATGTCAAGAAAAGGAAAGAAAAGAGAAATGAAAAACTTGTATTATGTTTGGGCAGTAGCCCAGGAATATGTGGAGGAGGGCTCTCATCCCAAAATACACTCCAGGCACAGCCCCTAAATCTCACTAAATTGTATCTCGGTTCTTACTTTACTCAGTTGTAAAATAGGCTTAATTTTAAGGCATGACAAAAGCTCGTTCATCATCTGCCAAAAAGCACTTAGATAATGCATGACAATATGAGGGTATGTGCAGAGTTATTGGGATGGTTGGTTTTATTAGTGTGCATTTTTGGCATTCTGTGCAGTCATGAACCTTCAGTATAAGCTGGAGCAAGCAATTTTTGCCAATCTAATCAAGAGAATGGCTATGGTTCATTTCCAGGACCCTGAGGACCACACATACTATCTTAAAGGTTACCACCCTTCTCCAGACTCTTCTCAGTTCAGTTCTTCAGTTCAACTTCTCTTCAAGACCTACTGTAACAGTGTTCTTAGAGGCAAGTATTGAGGGAAAACATGGGTGAGACGATGCTCTCCCATATACATACACATGTAGAAGTAATTCTGATTCATATATTACTTTTATCTACACTTATTAGGCAGAATTAAATCATTTGAATTGGTATTGACTGCCTTTTTTTGCACAAAGTTCATTACAACACAAGTTTTTAAGGTAATACTTCAATAAATGGGCACCTTTTTTAGACTCCCTCTTTGTGGTGCATAGTGTCACAGATCTAGGTAATCACAGCAATCCTTTCCAGCCTCAAGATTAATTAATGTCAACTTGCTCCCCTAAGACTGTTTTGCTAGTATTTTAGTAATTACTTGGGTCTCAAAAACGCACAAGACTTCTTGATCATTCTCTTAACAAATCCAGACAGATTGGTTTGTGAGAAATAAAAATCTCATGTGACAGTATAAGGCAAACACCTTTACTTTAGTGTGGAATTTGAATTTAATACTCCCTTTTAGTAGTAGTTTCTCTTTATTCAGAGGCTATGAAAACAAATACACAAATCTTTCAAAAAATTATCACCTACTAATATCTCAAGTAAAAAAAATTAGTATAATATGTTCTGGGAATTATGCCAGCTAAAAAACTTTATGTAAGACACAATTTTATTACTCTTTCACTTAAGTGCTACTTAAGTTTTAAAAATAGTTATTGAAAATGATAGGTTTATTGTACCTATGAGTATTCATTACTCTTAGCTACTGCAAGTAGGAGTTTGACTGTCAGCTAAGATGTCCCTGACTGTTATGGGTGTCACTATTGTCTCAGTCCAACTCTCAATACTTAATTTGGCTTCCTCTGTGATCATTAAATAAAAGACAGAAATTAATCCTGAAGGCTAATTATTGACTAACTTCTGGTCTATTTTGTCATGATCTCACCCTCTGCGAGCAATTTTTTATTTACCACCTGAATAATCTTGTCCATATACAAGGGAGTCCCATGGATTTCATAGAATCACAAAATCACCAGGTTGGAAGAGACCCATCGGATCATAGAGTCCAACCATTCCTATCAAACATTAAAGCATGTCCCTCAGGACCTCATCTACCCGTGCCTTAAACACCTCCAGGGAAGGTGAATCAACCACCTCCCTGGGCAGCCTATTCCAATGCCAAATGACCCTTTCCATGAAAAACTCCCTCCTAATCTCTAGCCTAAATCTCCCCTGGTGGAGCTTGAGACCATTCCCTCTTGTCCTGTCCCCTGTCACTTGGGAGAAGAGGACAGCTCCCTCCTCTCTACAATCTCCTTTCAGGCAGTTGTAGAGAGCAATGAGGTCTCCTCTCAGCCTCCTCTTCTCTAGGCTAAATGACCCCAGCTCTCTCAGCCGTTCCTCATAATGTCTATTCTCCAGGGCCCTCACCAGCTCCATCAGTCTTCTCTGGACTTGCTCCAGAGCCTCAACATCCTTATTGTGGTGAAGGGCCCAGAACTGAACACAGTAATCAAGGAGTGGCCTCACCCATGCTGAGTACAGAGGGAGAATAACCTCCCTGGACCTGCTGGTCACACCATTTCTGATACAAGAAATTACTTGAATGAATTTTGCAAAGCAGCAGTCAGATAAGAGTTATGAGCAGTGACCATGTTCATTTTCAAGTAGAAGTGATGTCTGGTCCAAGGAGTTTCACTTTTTTGGTGGATGCTCTCTTTAGGAGCCCATCTTTACTACAGTTGTTTATTTATTATTTTCTCCTAACAAAAGTGTCTACATGACAGATGCCTTCATCCAAGCCACCATCCTAGACTCTTGTTATAATCAACATCGAGAGACTAGTTAAAAGAAGTGATCATTCCATTATAATCAGCTCTAGTGTAGGCTCATCTTAAGTACTGTCTACAGTTCTGGGCTTCATGATGTAAGAAGGATATAAAGTATTGCAATGCGTCCAAATAAAAGCAAGGCAAAAAAACCCCAGTGGCTGAGGATACAAGATTTGTTCAGCTTAGAGAAGAGGAGTCTAAAGGGTGACCTTATTGCCGTCTACAACTCCCTCATAATGGGGAGCAGAGAGGGAGGTGGTGATCTCTACTCTTTAGTGTTCAGTGATGGGATGCAAGGGAATGGCTTAAAACTTCCACGGGAAGTTCAGTTTGAATATTAGGAAAATATTCCTCACTGAGAGAGTGGTTAAGCACTGGGAACAACCAAGGCCAAGTGGTCATGGCCCCAAGCTTGATGGTATTTGGACAACACTCTTAGATATATGCTTTAACTTTTGGGTTTCCTATTGTGGAGTCAGAAGATGGATTGGACTACACTCATGAAAACTTTCGAACTGAGGACATTCCATGATTCTGTAATTCTGTGGCTGCCATATGTAAGGAATGATTAACTTCAGCCTAAAGTAGATGTTTAAAACAAGTCAGGTGCCCGAGATGTGCCTTTTTTTCTGCATTTATAGCAAAAGTAAGGTGCAGTACACATCTGCATTGCAGAGTCTTAAGTTATAATTAGAAATGTCTTAATAAAGAATTATGGATAGTGCACAATATCTGACTTCTTCCTTTGATTTTCAGACTTTTTTAATTCATTTTTTTCCCTGTAAGTCTCTTACCTGCCCCTCACCCTGACAATGGTTAGAAAATATAACATGTATGTGCACTGATGTTAGACAGTTTGGTTTTGTAAAATATGTCACTAGAATTCCAAGGAGAGGGTATAGTTTTGTGATCATTTTAAAACTGGTTCACATAAGGCACGCACAAATTAATTTGGATGATAACGTGTTAATTTATGGTCTTGCCTTTGAATTATCAAGAATAAATCTTGTCTATTTTGAAGGAGGGAAATCAAGATCCTATAATTTAGAGACGTGTGTTTTGGACAAGAGAATATAACCAGTATTGTCTCAAACATATTTAGAACCATATCTAAAATGAAATTCTAACTTCTTGTTCACCTTGACTGCTTTTCATGTCTGGACTGATATCTGAAAGACTCGATTTCAGAGATTCTTAGGATAAAAGACATTTAGATAATATTTCAGAAGAGCTCAATGTTAACACCCAGTTTGATTTCTTGTTAATCACATTCCTTTAATTTCTTAGGCTGTCACTTTAATTGTTGTATGAACAAGATTATATTTTGGGAAAATAGATGCTTCCCATATACTTTGAATCATCCTCAGCCCCTTTCAGTAAGTATTTTATATTTTCTGCCAAATAATTGTATTAAATTCATAAATAGAATCCCATTCCAAACACAATTTCAATTGACATATCACATTTTAAGCCATAGCTTAAGATTTACCTGATAGTCCATGTTCGGTGTTTAGGTATCTTTAATGATTTTGCACTGTATCAATTTTTAATTCAATTCTTTTAATTTAAAATATTTGACAGAAACTCTTATACCAGTTGGAGTGACTTAAGAAGATGACCTCTTCCATGCTTAACAGGTCTTCCTCACAGCATCTGACACTTGATTACTCCAAAGACCATTTTGGAAAACAAAGATTCTTAAAGAACAAATATGAAAGCCTCAAGGGACTTATTGGAAGTGGTTTTTTTTCTCTTGCAGTCTCCCATGTATAGGATACTTCTATCACAAGGGGCTGGGGTTATGTCTCTGCATCACTCCATCATTCTGTAGTCACAGGACAGGTGATAGAACACTGAAGAGGAAGATACAATTTCCTTCTTATGCTATTTACCTCTTTCATTCTTTGATTGTAGGGAAACTAAGATCCTCTTCAAAAGTGTATAATTCACTCTTAAAAGAGTACTTGGGCTGAAATTTGATTTACAACATGCTGGTCAGGGAACAGAAATGCTTTTCTTTTTATAGTGTTTTACATGTCTATGCAAAAGCGATCTAGGTATTTTTATGTTTACACTTTCTTTTTACCTCTACCAAAAAAACCCCCTCCACTTTTTTTCAGCAACATAATACATGAATGAAGGGGAAAACATTTTTTATATGCTAAGAGGGTTATGACAAGGACATAAGTGTAAAGAAGAATCAGTAAATTACATGCAATTTGTTCCAAACAGATCTAACATAAAAAACAGAATTGTAGCATATATATGCACTCTTGTCTACAGTCCTTTACCAACTGACTGAAGTAGTGACTGTGCAATAACTATTTTACTGCTTATGGAGATTGGAAATGACCTCAACACAACAAGGGTTTATGTACTGTTGGATCATTTCCTCTTACACTTTAATGGCTGGTTCAGTGTTTAATTGAGAAAATATGGTTATTTTACAGTTGTTTCATACTAAAGGAAGACTAAAGAAGGAGCAAGTCACATGACGTATTAAGTTATCAGCCTACCCTGAGTTTGTCGATCATGTTCACCACTTCCTGGAATGAATTCTTCATATGTGATTTACGTTATTGTTTTATACAAAGAACTCAAGTCTTTGCTTATTCTTTTGCTGAATCTGGGCCCTGGTCTGGCCTTACCCCATTGCATTGCCAGCCATGGGAGCATCCGGTTCATACATTAAATTCAACTATTTTGCAGGCAAAACCAGACCTATACAGGTACTTCTGTACATGTGAATTCTCTTTGAAACAGGAACATTATTTCCAGGAGATTTTGCCTTTAGATACATTTTCTAATAGTTAGTAGCCTGAAGAATCTGCTAGTCAGCAACAGCATCCACCTTGTTCCCTTGCAGTTTCTTTCTGTTATCTGATACCTCTGGCTCTTGCTGAAGGAATCTTTCCTCTGGGTTCCTCTCTTATTGAGTCTTCCCCTCTTTGTCTGTCATTCCCTGCTCCATTACGTCTTCTTACTTGGGTCTTGGCCAGCTTGCTCTCCTATGATCTACTTTCTCTTTCATCCGCATCCCAAACTGACTCTGACTCTGTGATTGCAAATCCTCTGACAGCTATTAAATACACAGCAATGCAAATCAAATCCCATGAGGAAAGCCTAGCTAATTATGTGCTGACTCCCTTGCTGGTACCAAGACTCAGTTTCTCTCATCAATCATCTCCAGGACTCTACTGACTATCAGCGCCTGCTGTGTGTTAGTGACTCTCCTCCATGCCCTTTTTGCACACTATTCAGTCTCTTTTTTTAGCCTCTTAGTAATTTGCTGAAATCTTCCTTTTGAACATTGGAAGATTCATGGATCCACTATTATCTTGAGCCAAGATGTGGAAGTTCAGCTTGATTTACCTTCAACCTTCCTTGGCCTGTTTTAAATCTACTGATGCACTCTCCATCTTCTGTAGTTTCTCCTTTCACTGTTAAAACCTCTGATCATTTAGAGGCTTTCCCTTCTCTTCAAATGCTGCAAGCTTTCTTGTGCACTTCAGGGCATTTGGTTAGCTTCTTGTTTTGCCTCATTTCTGCTGGCTTTGGCTAAAATGCTGTTTCATTCTCATTCTTTTTGTTTCTCATTACCAGTCCAAGCTCCATAGTACGGAAGGATATTAAATGTTTCTCCTGTGCAACAAGTTGTCAGATTCACTTGGAGTTACCATGAGGGTGCTATTTGTTTTAGGCTAAGTAAAAAGCAGCTGATGATGATGTTTCTTGGTAAATTTCCCCAAATATAGCAATATCCTAAAACCTAGATCTGCAGTGCAGGGACAGGTTGCTCAGAGCCTGCAGGTCCTCACCCAGGCAGACCCTGCATGCTCAGGCAGATGTGCAGCCCTGGATCATTCAAGAAGACTGTCCCAGGACCGGTGGCACCAGGATTTTAGTGCCTACAGGATGGGCACACTATGCTCCTGTGTGCAGGAGTGATGGAGACTCTTGCAGTCCCATCTGGGGTTGGGATTTTCTAAACTGCCCACCAGGTTGTGACATGCAGGGACAGGTCCATGTTTTGTCCAATCCCTTTGCAGTGGTAGAAATAAAACGGACAATTTCAGTAGTGGCATGGCCTTGAATTAAACCAATTTAAACCAACAAAGTCTCAGAAATTCTCTCTCAGAAATTCTAGTTAGATGGGAGAGTTTTTCTTTCCATCATAAGCAATATGTTATTGAATTCTTGCACATAACAAAAGACTTTTTTTTCAGTGACTTTAATTGTCAGTCCTGGTGTCAGCTATAACATTTCTATTGTATATATTAATGTAGAGTTATTACATTTTAATTCCAACAGGTACTGAAGAACTTTATTTAATGTTTTCAACAATGTTTTGTTGTCGTCTTAGAATGTAACTTGTAGATATTGTGACGCTGATGGACATTTATGGATACCTGATGAATTCAACTTGATATTATTATACAGTTGCTAATATAGAAATTGTGTCACTGTTAAATACTTGCATACATCTTTGGGCAAATCCTTTTGTCAGGCCAAGGGATAAGAATTGTGTGATTGCATCTTGAAAGATGACAATCAAAGCAAAGAAAAATATGGAAGAGTAAATCCCTCCTAACAAATTTTCTCTCATTAGTCAATGAATAATGCAAGAGTTCATACAAATGCGGTTTCCACCATTAAGGCTGCTACTGTCAGAGACAACTTTAATGAAGACCAAAGCTGGGTGGGAAACAGCTTGAGGATAATTCACAGCAATGGGTGAGCACTTTCAAGGGCTTCAGTTTAGTTGCACTGGAGTTTAGCAGATTGGCAACAAAACAAACTATGAGCTGTACCATTTATGCATGTGCATGCTGATCCCAGACCATACAAGAAGACTTTCTCTTCACCTATTTAATGTAATGTAATGTAATTTAATGTAAAAAAAAAAAAGAGGGAATTGAGATAGGAAAAATATGTTTAGAATCTATTCTTTTTGGAATTGAGATAGGAAAAAAATATGTTTAGAATCTATTCTTTTTGGAAATCCCCTGCTGGGATTTCGTCTTTCTCATTGCAAGTGTATATATTACAAAAAAATAGAAAATTATAATTTTGTTAGCTTTGGCATCTGTGAAAAGAGTTTTATTATGGTCACATGACTTTCAAATACCTGCCAAAAGACACAGGGAAGCTCCCTAAAGAAAATAACTAATTTTGGGTAATTAGCATGGGCCAAATACCAAACCCATGGAAGCATACAGAGAGACTGCTAATGACTGCAGTTACAGAAACCTTCAGATCAGAGTGGAAGTTATTTAATCTGTGCTTTCCTAGCCCATTTCTCATGCTGAGGCATAGCTTCCCATTGGTTTTTAAGTCACGTCTGGAAACTTCATGTCCCAATGTTGTTTCGGAAAGTTTTTTTTTATTTGTTGAAGGATATTTAACACATTTCTGTAATTGACAAAGTGTCCTTTGCAAAATCTCTGACGAATGACAGAGGCGTGTTAGACAGTTGTGCCTCTTCAAAAATCACCTGTAAAATAGGTGAATCAGGATCATGTATGTAGTCACAAATCTGAAATGAAAATAGCTACCAAACAGCTTCTACAATCCTATATTTATCAGCTATGGTGTGGAAATATTTTTCATTATAAGATGAACACCTAAGCTGGTCTTTAAGTTAAAAAAGGGGGATGGGGAAAGCCTTATTGCAAAGTTGTCAAAATACATTTTTTTCAAGTAGTTTACCCTCTTTCACCTGGGAAGTCAGTGGCCTCTTGAGGACTGAAACAATGATCTTCTTATTATCTTATAAATAAACAACTTAGGAGTAAAAATTTATCCATTGAAGTTTTTTGTAAACTTCTAGTAACTATTAATAAAATATAGTCTTCACATGAATGGAAACATTAGGCTTATATGTCATAGTAAAGACATATAAATTTCTGTCAGTAAGTATTAAAACATCCAATATTCCCAAGCAAGGTATTACACACTTACAAAAACTAAATAACATTTCAAAGTATTTTTAATTAGATTTTACACTTAACCTCTTCTGTGACCAGTTCTTTGTAGATCCCTTTTATTTCCTACCGCCATGCTGTGATACTGCTTTCTTTTGTATGAGATCAAGTAAACCAGCTGTGTTGAATATGTGAGTGATTAGGGAATAGTTTACTATAAATTATGGATTTATAAAAGGAAAGTGGTTTATATCTGTTCCTAGTGTTTGAAGCTAGTACTTAAAAACTCCCCTTTTACTGGGTTATACAACTTTAATAACTTTTAGCCTATTAAAAAACCCTACATGGCTGATATAAGGGTGGCATTTTTTCAAAACCATCCACTTACAAAATCTTTGTTCCTGGATTACTACTCTATTTTAAAAGACTTTTTAAACAAAGATTTCATGCTCCTGCCTGAATTTTGCTATATATCTGTTTAATCAGGAAATTTCTAAATATCTCTGCAGAAATACAGACACTAATAAAAACACAGAGCACTAATAAGAGAGGTTTTTTGCAGCTTTTTGATCATGGCTCTCATGCCATTATCATATGAAATCTAAATCTACAAAATTTCCTGTTTTCTTCACTCTCATTTCCATTCCAAGCAAGCCCAGCATTCACATTCCACAACCTGCTTCTTTCCCTCTGCTGTGCCAGTTCAGGTGATTAGGAAAACATGACCCTGTTCACAAGCAGGTACAGTTCAGTCTGTAAAGTATGCATGTTATATCTACTGTAAAATTTTCTACTATGCCAACTATTTATGTTAACTCCCATAAATTTTCCTTCTTTTAGACAAACCTTTTGATTCATTGAAGGATGAGGGCTTCTATTTCTTATTTATTTATTTATTTATTTATTTATTTATTTATTTATTTATTAGATGAAAACTTATATTAGTCATTCACATTGGATGCCTTTCAGGTGAAAAACTCAAATCTCTATTCCATTCTGTCCTTGTCGATTTTCTATAAGTGGAAACAATGGGATTTGTAGCACATCCATAGATTACCAGAGGCGAAACATCAAGGTGGAAGATACCTCACAGAGAAGTCTCCATCAGCAGCTCCCTCTTAAAGACCTTTGGAATCATAGAATCATAGAACAACCAGGTTGGAAGAGACCCATTGGATCATCGAGTCCAACCACTCCTATCAAACACTAAACCATGTCCCTCAGGACCTCATCTACCTGTGCCTTAAATACCTTCAGGGAAGGTGAATCAACCACCTCCCTGGGCAGCCTATTCCAATGCCCAATGACCCTCTGTGTGAAAAACTTCCTCCTAATGTCTAGCCTAAATCTCCCCTGGCGGAGCTTGAGGCCATTCCCTCTTGTCCTGTCCCCTGTCACTTGGGAGAAGAGGCCAGCTCCCTCCTCTCTACAACCTCCAGGAGAGAGGCGCTTCACTTTGAAGTGAAATGAGTTGCAGATTTCTGAATTAAAACCCAAGTTCCATCTAGATGCTTTGGAGAAATCAAAGCTATCAATAACAGCCAGACTCTAACACAGTCACTACATGTCCACTTGCCAAACAGGCTACCGTGTTCCAAACTATTGTGAGTATAACTCTGTATTTAGAGTGCCTGACAGCAACATAAACCATGTGAGAAAGCTGTTTGGAAAACTATGGCAGGGAGATATGCAGTCATATAGGAAAAGAAGCTTGCTGAGGTTGGATGGAGTTGTGCTGCGGTTACAGTTCACACCTGAGCTTCCTGCAGTACTCTGACAACCCCAGAATGTGCACTAGAGGTAATTGCAAGTCAGTTCAGGAGCCCATTTTCCCCTTCAAAAGCCCATAATTCAAAACCCTGATTAGTTTCTCCCATGACTTGCCTACTCAAAAGATATTTTCTGCTACCTCTTGGTGAAGTTTCAAAGGTGCCTGGCTACCAGAGCTGCCCTCTACCTACAGCACAAAGTTCCCCAGAAGTCCTCCCTTCCTGCCTTCTCTCAGCTGTTCCTGGCTTAGCTCCTGAAGGTCCCATTTCAATTCAGTCTTTTCCCAGCTACTGTTTCCCGGGCTCCCTGCAGCTGCAGCAGCTGTTCACTTTTCTTGGTCTCCCATTTTTGGGAGAGGTTTGTCCTTCTCACGAGCTACCCTCCCCCATCCCCCAGCTATTCAAGTCCCAGCCCTGCTCCCTTATCTCATCCTGATTTCTCCTGCAACTGATTATCAAGCCCTGCTGCCTTCCCTCCACACCCAGCTAGAATGTTCCTGACTCTGCCTTTTCAAGTCACTCATCACTCTTTGAACTCCACTGTCTCCCTTCTTGTGCAAAGGAGGAGCTCGGTCATGGCACTACATGGATTTATCCAACATTATGCATTTATCCAAAGTATTTTCTTTCAACAGGAAGTCCAACTGAGAGCAAATGCTGCCATGCAAATGCTCAGCACTGAAAAGCAGATGTGTTTAAAAATAATCAGTGCTGTATTCTAAATTATGTCCTTTACCTGTAAATCCAAGCTTAAAACGCAGATTAGCTCATCTAAAATCTCCTGAGTAAAATGTAAAACTACTGTATTAAGCAACCTACCTTTGTTTGGCTAGTGGTATCCCTTATACCATCAGACACCTGAAGTCTGCAATTGTTATGTTTATATGTTTAATAACGACAGGGAAATTAGTGCAGATTCTGTCAAACTGTTATGTTGCAATAAGATACCTTCAGTGAACTCAGTCAAAAAAGCCAGTGAACTTAGCTTTTCAGTTCTGCAATAGAGGCAAAGATACACAGAATATATCAGATGATTCAAAAAAACAAAAAAACCAAAAATATGTTATGTAAGAGGGAATTTATTGCATACAGTTGGTTTAGGACAGAGTTACGGTTTAGTTGAAACAACTGTTTACCATAACAGGTTTAATTTTATTTTACATTAACTTTTATTTACATTTCTTTGATTTGCAATTTCTGTTTACCTCAAATTTTGCCCCATTTTAAATACTTTTTTTGCTGCAGTGAAATGTAACTTTAAAAAAATAGATCAACTTTATGATCAATGAATATTTCTGCAAAGGCAGTGTGTCATGTTTCATCACACTGTCTTTGAAATGGGAGGGAATACAAACTTCTTGTACAGCTCTGAAGTAAACATTAATTCCTGAAATCATGTTTGTAAAACTCAGGATGACAAAAAATTCTCTTAGTCTTCACAGAATGTAGACAATAAGTAACATTTACGTTGTCTTCATAGATAAATTTTTTAAAGATGTTCAGCTTCCTGTTAAGGGTCACTTATAATTGAGGGATTCCTGAAATTAAACAGTTAGATGCAATAACATTTGTTCAAAGTTGAGAAAGAAATGGCAACTTGCCACATTCTTAAGATCATGTAATTGAGTGAAATCTGGAATTTAATACCTCAGCAGATGACAAGTTCAAGGATGACCCTGTTTTACAAAAGCCCAGTTGGAACGCACAAAGCCATCTGATTTTGAGTTTTCATGTGAAACATTTTAGAGCAGCAGGATTAATGAATGTATGAGAATGTGTCCTTGGATTAGAATGCATTCCTTTAGAATGAGAATAAGAAATATGAGAAATATTAAAAAGAAAACAAATGCAGCATTGTTAATTTCTTGCTATGTGTCTGAAACACTTGTAACTAAGTGTCTATAATATGACTTCAGTAGTGGCTCATTTTCTCACAATGCACCTGCATGTCTTGGAAACAGTTGTAAACAGTGCATGATTCTGCTAAGAGACAGAGCTTATAAACTACCGTTAAACTCTGCTTAGCCTTCTGTAAGTGCTGGTGGATTCCTATTCTGGAACTAACGAGATAATAAATATAAGTCTTCTCACATTTCTAGTTTAGACCACACCGTATTCCATCTAAGAACAGACCTTTGTAAGGAGATGAAAAATATCATTTAAATGCATATGGGATAGTCATGAAAACTCCATATTTGGTGAAGAAAATAAACTGGGACTCCAGTTTAAATGAACACTAGCATCACATCTGCTGCACAGATCTTCATGTTATGTTCCTTAGTTTAGTTGATACAAGAATACCTGGTGAACAAAGGGATTGGTGAAAAATATTTTAGATTTCTG
The DNA here is from genome assembly GCA_033558105.1 of Coccyzus lansbergi. Lineage (NCBI taxonomy): Eukaryota > Metazoa > Chordata > Aves > Cuculiformes > Coccyzidae > Coccyzus > Coccyzus lansbergi. Next base: position 812,662 of record JAUMJK010000470.1, read on the forward strand.
TTATGTTTATTAAAAAAAAATAGAAAGGAAAATAAAATAGAAAGAAAAAAATGAAGAAGAAAGTTAAGGAAAGCTAAGCCAAAACCAAGTTGTCTGGGTTGTGAACTAAATTAAACTTCACAGTTTAGTTCAAAGAGTCCCAGCTGTTCCATTAGATAATTCCTTGGCTAAAGATCACTCTGTTAATAAGAATGAAAATGTTCACACTCTCTAATGACAAAGCATAACTACTGAAGAAAGAGAATTATTGCAAACATTGAAGATGCCCACAACAGTAACTTTTTCCCATTACTATATCTGCATCCTGAGCCAGAAAATAAACCATAACATGCTGTTGTGTTCACTCTTTTAGCAATTTACATTAAAAATGGAGGGCAGTATCTACAGCAGAAGCACAAAACTTTTGCTGATTCTTTCAGTAGAAAATAGTGGTTTTTTAAAGAGCGGAAGGCTGAATATTGCATTCTTTAAAACTGGCAGGATGTATTTATTACCTCTTATGATTATCATGGGTCTGATCATTCTGGAATTTTTCCACTAAAATAAAATTCAATTTAGTAAAACACCTTATCTAATGGGAAATATTTCAGTTCTCAAAATCCATGTCTTTGGAAAGACACTACAAACACCTACATAGTGGAAAGAACGGGAGGAGTTATGGCATCACTGGCGGTCCATGACAAAAACACAGGTGGATGTGTTGATAAACATGCTCAAGCTGCAGCTGCTGCTGGTTCTGATGGGAAAAATGCTGTTCTAGGGATTAGGAATATACTGTAATCATGCCAGCCAAAACATGCATGAGAGTTGAAAAGGACAAAAGAACAGCTATATAAGTGGCCATGGTAATCTGAGTGATTTCTTTTAAATTTGCAAAAGAAACACCTTCTTTATGCTTCTCCCACCCTGCCCCCTGATACCAGTCTCTTCATAAGGACACGAACAATTATAGTTCATTGCAAAATACTTTCTTAGTGACTTACTAGAAAATTATTTTAGCCCTGCTGGGATTCAATTTATAAAGTAACCTGAACTCCTGCTGAGTAGAAAATGAGCACCCAGTTTTCCATTAGACTACTCAGGGAATAAGGAGTACTCATCCTGAGAAGAGACATCAGAGACTAGTCTGGGGCATTTAGAAACGAAGCGTGTACTCCTTATTCTTTTACAACTGAAGGCATTCCATACCACATATGATATGCATGGCTGACATAGAGTAATATTATATCTACATTTTTCAAGCAGAGAGAGTAGTTGGTGTGTCCTATTCCATGGCAGATGTTTTCCAGATATGCTATTGTCACTCATTAAGATAGTAAGTAAGACTTGTATGAGTTATGATATGGTAAATACTACATATGCCAGCTCATCCATAAAATACTACGGATTTCGCAGATAATTCTTCCCCTGGCTTGCTCTAATCATTTCAACATGACTGATTTCCTTGCAACTTTCAGGACAACTTTTATATATACCAATGGCATTATAAGCACTATATGAGAAACAAGCTGGGTAATTTTTTATGGATTTTTTTGCATAAAATGTATTTATTCTGTCCTTTACTTAATCAAAACCCTTTGTCTATGTCAGAGGAAATGGAGAAAGCTGCAATACTTTCAGAACACTAATTGCATTATCGAGGGGCCTTGTATGATACAATTATATCAAATTGCTTTGTAGGACAGACATAGAGCACTTTCTTATTCAGTCTTTGCTGCAGTAAAGACTGTGGAATCATCTTACTGGATTCTTTTCTTTTAATTTTATTTGAGCAGTGTTATCTTTGCTTTTGGATCAATTCTCCAAGGCTAATGTAAATATGTTCCTACTCCAGAGAAATGTGAAATCACTGTTCACTATGGTAGCCCTGTTGTCCCAATTGAGGCAAAATTCAAATTTTCAAGTTACGTATCTGCACTTACAACCTCTGTGCTGCATCTAGATTGCAAAGAGAGGAAGTACTTAGTACTCCTAGGCTTAAGGGAATCTTGGAGGGCTGAAACACTTAGTGTCTTCTACACACTTTTGTAGCCTAAACTTTAAGACTGCACAGCAGGATGGCATATGGATGTGGTTGGAATTTATTTAAATCCTCTTTTTTTTTTTTTTTTTCCCCAGGAGGAGGATACAGGACTTAGACTATATCAAGTCTGAAACTAGCAAAGACTGTTAAATACACAAGTCCATAAGAGCCTCTTATGGATAAAGAAATGTGCTGTTATGTCCCACGTACCACGTTGAATGCATTTGCTTTCGTCAGACCTGGGAGTTCGCACTTGGGCCAATTTCAAGGAGTGACTCAAGCCATTCTACTCCAAATCCCGTCCCTTCTGCAGGACAGCAGCCCATGGCTCTGACTCAGAATCTGAATTGCTAGCATTCTCTTGGAAAGCTAGAAAGAGCAGCTACAAAAAGTCTCTTTCCCTCCTTCCTTCCTTACTTCTTTCTGTAGGACACAACCAGCAGCTCAGGATATTGTCTTATTTTGCTTCCCTGTCTTGTTATTTTCCTCCTGCCAGAGTCTTTTTCTGAACTGGCTGTTGTCCTGCTGAAGGAAAGGCTGATCCTTTACCTGGTAGGTTTTACAGTAGTTTCTTGACTAGATTGCATTAGGAGTAAGACTCATTTAAAAAATATGGGATGCTATTCATCTCTCTTGAAAGTTAGACATCTCTAGTGTAGTCATGTCCATAGTCTTTCACTATATCCATGTAGTTATCAGCTCTTTTGAATCAATGAAGAGAAGTAAGGTCTGTTAAACTGTCATTCCGCTTACCTTCTTCAGTCATCTGGTTAAGGATGAAATAAGTATTTGAGGGGATTGAAGCATATGTCAGTGTGGTTTTCCTTTTTTTTTTTTTTTTTTTTTTATTTTACTCAGACTGCAGGTCAGAAGAAATGGTCAGCCCTCGTTCACTTCTCCTCAGGTAAAGCTTTTGGGCACTGTTTACCCTGCAGTGCATTAGGCAGTCGAGAAATATGTGATCATCCTGATATTACATTCCTCTCTAGAAACAGTATTTCATACACTGTCACAGAAATAAATACTTATCTAGAGCAACTCTTACCAGTTACTAGGTCTAACCCATGAGAGGACTCACATGGTTTGGTCATATGCAAGTGTTCAAGCGGCATCAGGGTAAAAAGACTAAGAAACAGCTGGTTGGAGCTGTTGCTGTAATAGTTGTGTCCACCTAGATAAACAGAGAATATGTTTTCTGCAGCTCTTCAAGTTTTTCAGGGGGACCACCAGATCTACTTGTGAAAAGGAGCTTAGCATGTTTGGCAAACCACACAGGTTCTTTATGAGAAACCATACTTGTAATTCACAGGCATTCACATACTTCCTCTCTGTCACAGATAGACGAATCCTCACAAAAAATTGTAATACAGATAAGGCTTCAAAATCTGCAGCACAAATTCCCTCAAATTTTCTATTTAGAAAATTACTTTCCAGTGCAATAGCTCAAAGAGAGGAGACCAGGCCAGTTGGAGTCTATGGAGTTTTTGTAAGACAATTCTTAATGTGGACATCTTGTCATGTATTGTGGAAGAATTTTGTTACAAAGCCTTTTCCACTTATGAGATCTTACTCCATGAATAAAAGTCTGGAATTTCTATTCTAACTTCTGCATGGGAGTTGCAATAGTAAAGTTTTCTTTACAGCACCAAATCTTCAAACTGGTTGCAGTTCCTCTAATGTTCACATATATGGCTCATTTTGTCAGGGACGCTGTACCTACCAGTGTAGTATAAGTTTATTTGCATGTTTATGTATTCTTATGTGCATAAACAATGAAGCAAAAGTAAGAGAATCTCGATGAAGAGGAGTTTGGTTTATGGAGAATCAAATCACCAGCTGTAATTCACATTTTCAAGTCTGAAAATAAAACCTGAAGTTTAATTGTCGTGGTAGTCTTCATTCCTCACCCTTCTTGCTATATCACGCATCTGGCAGACAGGTGTATGTTCTCAATATCTGGATTTTCCCAACATGTCTCAGACCAGTCTTTCAAAATGTTTAATCACTGTCAGTATAGTCAGGCACCATATCATCCTCAGAGAAAAATGTTAAGGTTATTATCTGGTATGTATTTTTCACATCAACTTTGAAGAATGTTCAATATATTGAACTTAGGCAATGCCTCTTCTTCCCACAGCATCAATAACAGATCCTCAGAGGAAACACTAGATGGTGGAAAAGTCAAATGCAGAATAGGAGATGTTACAGATGCCCAAGCACATTATCTTTTTCTGTCTCCATTATCTGGAGATAGAATCTTTTAAGTTTATTTGATAAATTAGACTACAATGATAATAAAGTTTGACTGCAAAATGACCATTTAACTCTTCTCCTTTCTCCCATAAACTCTTCCTGATACTTTCATGCAGTGCAAGGTATGATACAGAGTGAGGCTCTATTGCTGGTTTTCATAATCTGGACATAACTTCTAATTTGTATGTAATGCTGGCAGACACAAGTGACTCTATGAAGAAGAACTGGTTATGCATAAAAACACATTCTGCCAAACTTTCCTCTGGCACCATTTAAATTACGGGATTTTCCAAAGCAGGGTGAAAAATCAAGTCCATCATTATAAATCTATAAAACAGCTGCACTGCAGAAGAAAATTATATGTAGCGCTTTCTACTAATTGGTTATATTATTCCAGATCTTTCTATAAGAGGCTGCAGTGTGCACCCACTGTGGCTCTGTCTGGGTGGCAGCATCCATCCTGCCTGCTGCAGCACCAGGAGCAGCTTTAATCTTCTGCCGGGTGGCCACCATGGTCTTCGGTGTCTTCTGTCTAGTCTCTAGGTCCTCTCTGCACCCTACCCGCTCGAACTGCTGCTCCAAGTGCCCCACAGTTCTTTGCCCCTCTCCCCTTCGCAGTGCTCCCAGGGGGACTGCTTAACTCTCCCGTGGCCCCGCGCGGGGCCACTGTATGCCGGCTGCCAGGAGCCCAGCGCCCCCTCACCCACCCCTGCCTGGGTTTTTCTGGGATTTTCCCAGCTCAGGGAAGCTCCAACCGCTTCAGATTGTCCACCCCACCACAGAACTCACCATCCTGCTGCCGGGTGCCGCTGAAGAAGCTAACAGTACTAAAGTGACAGGTTGCACTTAGTCCAGTTTTGTACCACACAGCACCAGTGATAAAACTGATATCTTATCCACTTATGTTATGCCTATACTAATTTTGTGATTAATATACAAGAATTTGTAGGCCATTTGAGATGGTGTTTCCTGTTATTTGAGTTTTCTTGTATAAGACTAGGTATTACAAATTGGGGGTTTAGTCCAAACTGGTATATTAGTAAGTCCCATAAGTGCTTTTGTGTACCCCATTCTGGGATGGTTTATCATTGCAGAATAATTGGTCAGGTCCTCACGTTCTTTTTTCCCTTAGTGCTGAATTTGATCAATTTACAAAAATTCTTCATTGTTTTTAATGGATGTAAGCAAGGAAGCAAAGGACCTGTCAGTTCTGTGCAATAAATTTCACTACAGTAGCTGAAGTGCAGTCTTACTTCCCTTCCTCTGCCCCACACCCTTCACATTTTAAGTGCTTATAGCAAATCAGGAGTGAAAGAAACAGATATAAAATCATTGTGTCCCAGCATTCATCTGAGTTTAGCCAGGGTCACCATGACAGTATAACAGGGACTCAGGCACAAAGTAAAAACAATTAAAATGTGAAAGAAGGGACAGATTACCCTGCAGTAATACAGAGACACTGTCCAAGCATACAGGGATGAAGCCAAGAAAGCAAAAGTCCATCTGGAGTTGAATCTGTCAAGGAACGTAAAAGGCAACAAGGTGGGCCTTGGAGGGTATATCAGAAGCCGAAGGAAGAAATGTGGACCTTTTGCTGAAGGAAAAAGGAGGTCTGATGACAAAAATACAGAAAAGGTTATTGCACTCAATGCTTTCTTCATCTCAGTGTTTATTATTAAGATTGACCTTCAGGAATCCTAACCCCCTGACATGAGTATGAGAGTCTGGAAAGGAAGACTAAAGCAGTAGCGACCAGTTACATGAAAACAGTCTTCACTGTCTTTAAGCAACACTTTCTAAGTCACTGTTGAGCAATTTATAAGTCAAAATTGACATCTGAAGTATTAACTGATATATGATGGTGAACCCTTTGCAGAGAAAATAATTGTGTGTAATTAAGCAACAGTTACTGCACAGAGGGAAAAGCTAGAAGTTATCGCAGAGGTTAGGGGAATCTTTGTAAATCACTTCCCAAGATGGGAAAACAGCGATTAAGTTCCATGTGCAGTTTTTTGCATATCACAAAAGCAGTCAAGCACCAAATAAGCAAGATAGATCATGAACTAAGAATAAAATGAGAGCTCTTATCCTGGTATGCAACTAACTTTGCAAAAATGTTTCTTCAAGAAGGGAAAAACTATGTTTCTTGATTACACCTGCCATAATCAGATAAAATACTTTGTACAAGCAATGATGCTCTGGTTCTTTTGATTAATAGATATTCAGCTGTATGTAATCTTACCTCTAAGATACTATATCTCCTGAAACACCTGTCTTGGGAAAGATACTTCCAAGCCAAAGAAGTTCAGGACCAGATTTATGTTATATCAATGTTATGCTTATCAACCTTTCTTGCTGTCTTTTGTCCCAGTGGAAACTATATTTTCCTTCAGGAAAAGTCGTGCAGTTGGGATATGCTGTATATCATTAACACATTGCATATGAACTTGAAAATGGTAGCGTTGCAAATGTTTATATAGTCCTAACAGCAACATAAGATACCATGAAAAAACAAAGGCTTCTTGACCAAGATATACTGAAATAAAAGGTCAGCATACACTGTAGCCAACACAATCTCTAAAAAAGAGAGGCTTTTTTTTTATAAGGGAGGAGGCTTTTGTCCAGACTATTTAATGAACCTTTGCCACAACTGACTACTGCATCAGCTGTCAGTCAGTTCTGTCACAGAACCTACGTGAATCTCTTTCACCTCCATGACAAATATTTTATTGCGATTTGGAATATGGTGACATTTGCTGCCAAGCATGACTCTTAGTAAGAGTTCCAGCGGTGCTTAGTAACACTGGATCATGAGCTTTCCATTTGGTAACTTGTAAAAAACCCAAAATCTTAGGTAAGTCTCAAGGATGAAATGCTGAGAAAAGTTGTTACTCCTGGACAATCAACAATATAACATTGTAAATGGTGCACTTAGATTTTATTATTCAACAACTCAATGTGTTCAGCTTTTGTGGAAATAACAGCATGTGCAAAGAAGTTTGATATTATATTGAATAACTGCCAGTACTATTTAAGTCATCATTATGGGTGACATAAATCAAAGAATGTGAATTGATTATGTATGTGTCAGACAGGGTGAGGGTGATCACAATGGAAGCAGAAGGTATGAAACAGACTGAAACCACAAGGATGAGAAAAATTATGTAGCTTTCTTGTCATCCTCTTATTAAGGCACTGTCTAAAAAGCCAGCATATATCCGCATAATTGAGAATTTAAATTCTATTTTAATGCAGGAATGGAGATGAATGGTGTTCCCAAATATCCACCTGTTGGTATGGAGTGCATCTCACTAGCTTGGAAAGATCTGAGTTATCTCCAGATGAGAACCAGAGAGAGTAAAAGACAAGAATAAATAGTACCACTGTAAAACTACAGACACATACAAATGCGGAGAAGCACAACACCAGAGACACTAATTTGACTCTTGACAGATTCAGGTAACATTGACAGTTTCACAAAGATTGCAGAAAAAGTGTTTAAGTATTTGTCCAAATTGGGGGAAAAAAAAATCTACTAATGAAGAAAATACAGAAGAAAAAAACAGTGATACCAGACTGAGAAACTATGTCTGCAGCACTCCGAGTAAGGAGTCACAAAAGAAAATGGAAGATGTGTGTGCACCCAAATCTGCCCCATGACTATGTGGCTGCCAGCTACAAAACCTACAGATTGCCTGAATGAAGACAATGAGAAAGTTCATACAGGCAGTCAAGGCTGGATGTAGTAGTTGCTTAAGATGATTTTAGACACATTTGAGACTATGGTTCTGGATTTGCTCTTCGAGTGTGGTCTTTAGAGAAGTTTCAGTTGCTCCCCAATACACAGCGATTTCATTCAACTGCATTAAGTTGAGTTGGTTGAGCATGGTTTAAACAGATATTTTAGAATTTACATGAATGGATTATAAAATATAACAGCTTGTTACCAGAACTGCTTTAGAAATGTAATACATGCCCAACAAAATATGCACCCTTAGTGACGACTGGTAACAAAGACATTACAGATGATATTTCTGTGACCAGAAAACTTGTCCTACTTGAATTTGTATGTGGGACGCTGCTTGAAACAAACAAACAAACAAACAAACAAACAAACAAACAAACAAGAATATTCAGATTTCTTGCTCTCCCAGCAGTTGGGACAATGGAATCCAGGATAGGTTGGTGAAGCCAGGAAAGAACCAAGAGTTTATTTAACTGTGAAAAGAAAAATGGGACAGACTTTTTAGGCTTTGGCTTACGTTTTAATTCAATACTCTGTGCTATGTTATTTTAATTGACCAAAAGTTTACATGTGTTGAAAAGAGTTACATGCGTCATCACAAACATTTGCTGATAACAAAATAGTTTGAAGCCTAACTCTACTTTCGGGGTCCAAACTAGTTCATAAAACCACACTGACAAACAACAGAGGGCTATATGTCTAAGACTCCATCTAGGAAGAGTGATTTTAGAAAGGTCTTTTCTCAGCCAAGTTCAGTGCGCAGGAATATTGCAAAAAAATGGAAAACCCACCTCCACAAGAAAATCTACATTAAGCTCAAAGTCATTACTTACCCTCAAAATCCATCAGAGTCCTGTAGAAATGCAGTAACCACTGCTTGGATTTCCTCAAGAGTGGTTCTTGGTGTCCACACTGGCTGAATCTAATATAGGGAACTGATTTCTGGCAAGATGTTTGTTTTAACCACAGCTGTATGGCCAAGACAAGCCAAGTCAAAGATAAATTTTCCCAGTCCAACAAATATGTAAATTTTTCCAATCTAATAAATCACTTTAAAAAAAAAATTAAATAATAGGAGGGAAATTCCTCTTGTGAAACTGACATAGGTGAGGAGAAATATTGACTCTTCAGTCCCTCATTTGTTTGGACCACACAAATGCAAATGTATTTTACAGCTGTGTAATCATGTCTTTCTGTATTTCACATTTCAGATTTAACATAATTTTACAAAACTATAAGTGGTTAAGTTGATTGAATTTATTTATTTCTTCTGGGATATAAACTGTAGATTTTAAAGGATATGTAACTATTAGCAGCACATCAAGTATATATAAGGCAGACCTACATAAATCATATTTATTTTGTGTGCTCAGTAAAGATATTTATAACCCAAAGAAAATAGGGAAAGAGTGGAGACAGAAGACAACACAGTTCAGGTCCTTTGTACAACTGAAAGTCTTAGGAGAGTATTCCACTAATTTTTACTCCTGGTAGTGACAGATATGTGGTTATGCAAGTCACCCCACAAGCCTTGTCCTTCTTTCAAGGAAACTGCATGATTTAATATTGATGCTTTTTCTGTTTAATTGTAGTAACAAACCTTTGCTTGCTTCCCATCCCCTGCACCTGTAAATGATGAACAAAATTACTATAAATATATGTCTATACTTGTCTACTGTTACCATTTAATTATTTGATTAATCAATTGCATTTAGTGGGAATTCTGTGGAAGCTAGGATGCCCAAGCAGCTTTTTGACTCTTCAGAAGGCTCTTCAGAAGAAAAGTGTGCACAGCAGTGTTGCCAAAATTAACTGCAGAAGAAGGCAGTATTAGACACTCTCCTGTCCTTAAGTGTCTGACTCTCTCTCCCCAGGAAGACAAATTTTCATTTCTAGTGGTACCTCAGTATCAGAGTTTCTTTGCTTCTGGTTTCACTTACACTTGTAACTGCTTCTTGTAAATGAAAATGAATATGCACCTTATGAAAAAAATCCTGAATAAATAAAAAGGAGTTAAATTAATACTCTTCATACCACTGAATAGTACTTTGAAGTAGTGATTTCTGAAATCTGATATCTTGCGCTGCACAAGATTCATGGACTACTCTGCAGCACTCCATGAAAGATCACTACAAAAAACAAATTTAGCTATATGGCGTCTCAAGTAAAGCTCTTCAACTCCTTTTGTTCCATGATTGTTTCTCTCCTGAAATGTCATGCAAGTCTCCTTCATCTTTTTAAGAAAGATTTTAGTAGGATTGTAGAGGTTGGTAAAGTTACCATTGCCACCCAGATGGCTTTTGCTTAAGTATGAATTAATGTTTCTGAAGCTACTTAAAATTTTCCTTTGGATCAGTGAAAACTTTCCTGTAAACATCTTTGAGGGAGACCTGACTGAAGTAAAGTGGCAGCAAGAAAAGCATCAACTTTCTTGGTTTTTCAGTTTTTTTCCCTTCGTTCCATGGGATCATCTAGATTTTGGTGCCAGCAGTTTTACAGCAGGTCACAGACTCATTTCTGCTTCAAGGTCCAGAGCATCCCATAAAATGGGGCAGTGCAAAATCAGTGGGCTCCATCTTGAAAAATTGCTGTCAGGGATTTTGTTGGGTCTTGAAATACAAAGCTCTAGCTACTGAAAATTAGAAAACAGCTGGTCTTCACTTCTTCCTTAAAATAAAGTACTTTTATCTTCATTGGCAGAAGATAATTAACTGCAAAACAGAAAACAAGCCATGTAAATTATCCTCCATGAACGCTAAAGCACTTGGATATGTGATCCTCTGAACTGCAAAGCTCAACAGCGACAGAAAACCTCCTCCTGCCTGCAGGGAGAGACGTGCTGATGGCAACACTTAATAAAAGGGCAGCCAAGCAGCCTGGGTTTTTCAGACAATGATGGAGCTTGCCAAACTCACAGAGTGGTAGGAGGTGTGCAGAAAAACTTCTGGCCAGAATGAAGACTAGTAATTACTTGTCCTGTTTCTAGATGAGTCTCCATGAGTGTGCTTATTGCCAGCTCACTTGCATATGAGAAATACAGGTTTGAAAGAGGGTAGCCAGAAAATTTTTTGATTCTGACATCCCCTCATAGCTCACACAGAACAGAGAGAGTATTACAGAACACATGATTGATGGTTTCATACAAGAAAAAAGTATTAACTGGATGAATGCGTAAGGATTTGTACATAACATAAAATATCAACAGGAAACTCAGATGTCTTCATAGAAAGGAAAGCATTTGATTCAAAAATTGAATTCTCTTTCTGACCTTCTCCATAAACCCATAAGTTACCTAGACAATGATGTAAAAGTGTTTACTTTTTCTCTTGATCTAATAATCCATATTTAATAACAAAAAAGAATCCCCCATATTTTTCAATGTTTTATTGATGACCCTAAAGTAGTTGTGAAGAAACCTCAATTACAGGTGTCTTAAGGAGAACAAAACGAATACATTAAATCCTTGAAAACTCTTCTCTAGAAACAAGTAGTCAGTCAATGGCAACAAAAAGAGTACAATAAAGGAATGCTTGTTAAATTAAAATTCACTGAAGGTTGCTGTCCTGCTTTCAACAGTAAAAAGGAATATTAGTAAATATTTCAGTGACGGAGAGTAAAATCTTCAGTTCATACAGAAACTTCTTGATTGATACCAGTTAAAATGTCAAAAAGAATTTCACAAATGAAAGCATATGGTCTTTCCATATGTTTTGAGAGCCAAGACATAAACTCTGTCTAGGGAAAATATGTTTATAAAACAGCTGATGGAGTAACTTCCTATGATAAACCTATTACAGGAAAATTATCCAAACTCTTAGTGATCTTGAAACTCAGTTCTGTGTCATTGTCTTTGATGGTAGTGTGACTTCCAGGAATTTGCTTGCAGTGCATGGTATCCTCCTTGAAAAGCTGGTGAAATCTAGAAGTAGAGGTAATTATAATGCCAAGTTAGGTACACAGTGCTGTTGCCTCTTGCTTTTCAGATGGTACAAAATGTATACTGCAAAATTGATGTTAATATTAAGAGATTATAACCTTCAACACAACCAGGTGATGAGGCCAGGTCAGCATAGGTTTAAGAAAAGCAGGTCATGCTTGGCTAACCTGATCTCCTTCTATGTCAAGATGACTGGCCTGGTGTATGAGTGAAAGGGTGTGAAGGGACTTTAGTAGAGACTTTGACTGTTTCCACAGGATTCTCCTAGAAAAACTGACTGCTTATGGACTGGATGGGCATATGCTTTGCTGGGTGAAAAACTGGTTATATGGCCAGGCCCAAAAATTTGTGGTGAATGGAGTTAAGCCTAGTTGGTGAATGATCACACATGTTATTTCTCATGACTCAGCACTGGGGCCACTTCTGTTTCATATCTTTATCAGTTATGTGGATGAGGGGATGGAGTGCATCCTCTGAAAGTTTACAGAGAATATCAAGCTTGGTAGGAGTGTTCATCTTCTTGAGGGAGGAAAGGGTCTGCAGAGGAATCTGGACAGGCTGGATCCATGGGCTGAGGCAAACTGTGTGGAGTTCAACAAGACCAAGTGTTGAGTTGTGCACTTCAGACACAACAACCCAATGCAATGCTGCAGGCTTGGGGAAGAGTGACTGAAAAGCCACACAGTGGGAGAGGTCCTGGAAACATGGGTCAACATCCAGCAATGAGCCCAGTTGACCAAGAAGACCAATAGCATCCTGGCTTATATCAGAAATGGTTCAGCCAGTAGGAATAGGAAAGTGATTGCCCTCCAGTACTTAGGACTGATGAGGCCACATCTCAGATATTGTGTTAAGTTTTGGTCTCCTTGCTTATAGAAAGGCGCTGAAGTGCTGGACCATGTCCAGAGAAGGACGATGAAGTATCTGGAGCATGAGTCGTATGAGGAGCGGCTGGGAAAACTGGGATTGTTTCACCTGGAGAAGAGGAGGCTGAGGGGAAACCTTATCACTCTCTACAACAACCTGAAAGGAAGTTGTAGCAAAGCGGACATTGGTCTCTTTTCCCAGGTAACAAGAGCTAGGACAAGAGAAAATGACCTCAAGTAGTACCATATGTAGATTAGATGAGGTATCAGGGAAAATTTGTTCACCAAAAGGATTGTCGAGCATTGGAACAGGCTGCCCAGGGAGGTGGTTGAGTCACCATCCCTGGAGGTATTTATGTGGTGTTTAGGGAAATCGTATGGTGGCAGACTCAGCAATGTTAGGTCTGTGGTTAGACTCAATGATATTAAGAGTCTTTTGCAACCTAAATGATTCTATGATTCCATGATTCCAAATACTGTCTCAGATCACGATTTGGATGGAGACCTAACTATCAGCTATTAACATGTCTTCTGTCCAGGGCTAGATTTGACAAATATACTGCACCAGATCTACTCAGCCAGAATGCATGTTCATACTAAATATAGCACACATGATTTAGCATGTTGTGAGGTAGCCCAAGTCTTCTGCATGCTTCTTCATCCATCCTTACGCTGCTCTTAAATTATTGAAAGTGATTTGTCACCCTATGCATTTTATTAGGTTTTGCTGCAGAATACTGAGATGGTAAAAGTGTACATAGATTCCAAAGTCAACTCATGGAGGTAAAAAAAAACATAAGAGTCCATTACATTTAAAGATCAAATGTCTGGTTCAGGAAATTACTGAAACTCAAATTATTGGCTATTGAGAGAGTTTTCTGAAGAATATCATTGAATACTTGCCTTAACATACACTCCTCAAGACCCTTACTTAGTTTAGCCACTAAAACAGGACTGGAATGAATGGACCTCAGGACTCAATATAATTGTTCTTTCTTCTTAAATTAATTTCTGATGTGTTTAACAAGCAATATGGGGAGGCAGGGTGCAGCAGAATGTTGTCCTGTTACTGAAGAGTTTATTCTTCCTGAATTTATCTTAGAAAGGATATTATGAATGAAGATGACTACCATGGGTGCTTGGGAAGTGTAGCCAATATTGTTTTATTCAGAACAGCAATGATGAGGGGAGGAACCAAAAGTATAGAAGCCATTTTTTTTTAATTTTTTTTTTTTTGTAGAGAGTGCTTTATTCAAGTTTTGCAGCTCATGATAGAGTTCTAGAGACACAAAAGAAAGATCTTTCTAATCGTATTTCCATTCCTGTTCAGACACGATGCCTGTTTCTGTCTGAATGTGCCCAAGCTTCAACATCTTAATCATCTAAAGAACACAAAGAAAGAATGTCTGTGCGGAATTTCAGTATGCTGCCTTATGAATTCCTCCCACATTTTGACGTTTCATGTAACAAATGTAACAGGTGACATTTTGACCTGTACACCATAATTCTTGCCACTCACGCCTAGCTAGCTGAGTTGTGATACCAAACCCTGAGATGGCTGGAATTAGTTGACATGAACTGCACCCTAATCAAGGTTTATGCTAATTTATCTACACCTCAAATGCCACACATAGCTAAGTTCAGAGGCACCAGGTATGTATCCCACATAATTTCTAATTTTGGGGATCCTTGGGGATCTTGGACATGACCTTATTCTGCTCACTTGCACTGGATTTGAACTAGACAGATGGTAACTGTATTTTTTACAATTTTTTTAGGTAGCATAAAACCAAAAAGTTATTTACGTGTTCTTGAAGTGAAAGATCCCTTTAGATAGTTCTGTTGTAATGTGTATTTCTTCACTGGAAAACTTACCAATCATTTTCCCAGCCAGCTGCTTCTAGCTGCAGACATGCCTAAGAATTGGCTGTGGTGGTCATCATCTATCTTCACCTGCATCTTCATTTGGCACCAGCTGAATCTAAGCTTGCTGAATCTTTCAGACACTTCTTATAAAAACAGTCTGTTGTTTCATTAAAGGCATTAAAGGTTATGTTTGGATCTGCTTTTCAATGTTGCTAATTATGCTGAGGATACAGGCAGTGATTGACATTAGTGTATATATATATATATATATATATATATTTGTTCCACACTACTACAAAATCCATCCAGGTTCTTCTCTTTCAGTCATTATATCCATTTAATAATATTATGAGACGTTTGAATACTAAGAACAATCTTTTTGAGACTACATTAATCTCCGCAGCATTTGCTCTGTGAGTCCAGTTTCTATTTAGGATGAATGGTTCATGGGATAAGACTGAATCATGGCACTTCTTTCTGAAGTCATATGAGAAACCACACCTACACCCTCCTATTGCATCCTTCCAGCTACCCAAACTAAGAGTGAATGAGAACTAAATGTGGTGCTGTTTTCATATGTAGTCATCCAGAAGATGGAGTGGGGCAGGTAAGAAATGTGTAAGGGGATTGCCCTGGATATGTCATCTCCACAAACTGATGTAGAGCTTTCAGGAGCAAACAATTTGCTGTCTCTCCATTAGTATTAGGTTGAAACAGGAAATGAATCAGTTTCAGATAACCTTGTAATTTAACTCAGATGATATTATGATTATCCGTTGAAAGGTTCAGGAAGTTCAGAAACTTAAAGAAAAACACAACTAAAAACTTATAATTACTCTTGTGTGTGAGTCACTTCTTGCAAGACTCCTCTAATTTAATTGTAAGGAAAGTGTTATATTACTGGTTTTACCTGGAAACCACAGGCAAGTGTATATCGATGAGTAAAGCATTATTAGTGATCTTCCAATATCTGAAGGAGGCCTACAAGAAAACTGTGGAGGGACTGCTTGTAGTGATAGGACTAGGGGTAATAGCTATAAACTGGAGAGGGGAAGATTTAGACTAGACATAAGGAGGAATTTTTTCACAATGAGAGTGGTGAGGCACTGGCACAGCTTGTCCTGGAAAGCTGTGGCTGCAACATCCCTGGAGGTGTTCAAGGCCATGTTGGATGGGGCCTTAGGCAGCCTGATCCAGTGGAAGGTGTCCCTGCCCATGGCAGGGAGGTTGAAACTAGATGATGTTTAGATCCCATCCAACCCAAACTATTCTATGATTATGCTCTTGAATAGATATATCAACTTCATACCCTTCTTTGCAACCAGTCAGTTTAATTTCTGGTGACTGCTTCATTGCTTTGTATAGAACATATGTATGTATTCAGCCTACATGACAGAGACCAAAAAAGATTTAAGAGTTTCCAAAATAGTCATAAAAGCTTTTGGGGAGCATTATTTCCAGACAAGTGGCTTGAATTACCTTCTGCCTTGTCAATCACATCATTACCCTTCCCCTTGCCACCTTGCCCCACTAGCAACAGAGCAGTTGCAGTGTGTAAAGTGATGTTCTACTTTTGATCCCATAACATAGAACACAATCCTGATTCAAGAAATCAAAACAGAAGCAAAACTACTTTTGGCAACCATTAGTTTATGGCGTCATAGGATCATGACATCTCATGGGTAGTGCAACATCAAACCAGCTGCCTTGTTGTAAGACAGTGCAATCCCACCCGAAGAGGGAGGAAAGAGGAGAACTGCATGTAATAATGGTCAAGGTAAGTAAACTGTAAATGTACTGTAACTGCCAATGAGTAGTTTGAAATGGGATGCCAGGTTGCAGCTGCACTTTTAAAGCCAATTAAGATGAGCAAGTCAACAAGTCTTAAAGTATGCTGTGCAGTATCCTACTGCAAATGTGCACAAGATTGGATAAAGAGGCCAGAAAGCCATTATATTGGTTCCTGAAAATCTTTCCTTGTAAGTGGTAAACTAATAGGATAGCAGAAATGTAGTAATTAGAATTGAAAGGAACTTTGCAGTAGCTACTAATTTCATCTTGAAATTGGCAACATTACTTTTGATAATGCCCTAGGTGCTTTTTGAAGTAATCTTTGTCTTCTTTTTCCCCCAGGGAAAGAGGGATAAAATTAATTACGAGAAGCTTACCATGAGAACATGTATCTCAGTCTCCAAAGACAGGTGCTATTTGATACATATACTTTCAATGCTGACAGCCATCCAAGTTGTGCTAAGTATACCTGTGAGGAAGTGTGTGAAGGTCCCTAAATACAGGTTTCACGTAAGAAAACATCCTGGAGAGAACACCATGATAGTCTCACTCTCAGAGGGGCTGTAGAATCCATTACTGTATATTTTTAGTTGCACCAAGAGATCCCTAGAAGTACTTCTTTTTTCCCCCAGATTCACGCCAAATGCAGTTCTACTTATTTTGGCATGAATATTTCCTATTTCAAACCAGAGTCCACAGGAAAAGACCTAGACATTGTGAATCGGGCTTTCAACTTGTGTCACTGTGTCAGCTCAGTTAAAATCGATGGCTTTGTAATATTTTATGCTAATTAATGAACTTGCTAGTTAGTGCAGTCATTATTGTTTTCACAGGTACCTATTCAAAATACAAGATATGCCTCCAGTTTTCGAAGATCAGGTTAACTAACTGTGCTGTTTAATTTTAATTAATAATTCTAAAATTAATAATTCTAAAAATTCTTATATGATGTATACAGATTTCCTTTAATAGCACGAGTTCAATCCTGCCAAGACCTCTTGTATTGACAAAATAACCATTTTGTTTAGCAAAATGCACATAAATCCAGACGCACTTTACTTTCCAACTGCTGACTCTGAGAAATCTACCATGAAAGGAAGAATCAAGCTATCTTCTGTGATGCTAGTTTACTCTTGTTCATTAGCTATTAACAAAATTCAAATGATAAAGTAAGGAAAAGGACACAAATCTGACCTCACCTGTGATTACTATAAACAATGAACACTTCAAAGAAAGAAGGTGAAGTTTAAAGGTATCTAGAGAGTAGAAAGGTACCTCCAGTTGCCAGTGTCATTGGTTTAAGAGTTGATATTCTGCTAACAGAGATGTTCTGCAGTATTAAGTCACCAGGGGCATGTCTCCTAGCAGTCTGATCATCATTACTTGAAATCTACGTAGTTTTTTTCTAAAAATTATGTTTGCTCCTGAATACAGAAATGAAGAACAGAAACCCTCTTTGGTTTGAGTTGTGAATAACACAACTGCATCTAAAAAAAGCTAATTTCACTGCCCTTCTTAAGGAATGGTTCCAGACATCCATTTTCTTTTTCAGGTCCTATTCCTTGCCTTGAGCAATAAGTTTTAAAAAAAAGTTGAAATAACATATATAACAATATTTTCTGTGAAAATAACTTGCAGAAGAATTCAACTTCAGCCATCAAGAATTGTCTGCAGAGAGTATGCCACCAGACGGTGACAGGAAGCAGCCTGGGAGACTCTGGAACATTTTAGCTACTTAAAATGTAAAGCACTACTATGGTAATGAAGTGTTTTCAGATGTTGGAGCACTTTTAGAAGTACTGTGAAAACAAAAAAGTTTCTGGTTTAACACTATGTGGGACATGGAAACAAGCATTAACAGAGTAGGAAAATTGGTGTTAAAACCTCATAGCTGAATTCTTAAACTAACAATTTAAGCTCTTTGTTTTCAAAAATAAACCCACCTGTATATGTCAAGATGTTAGAAGAGATGTTAGGAGAACCATTTCTATTACATCTTAAAAATCATTGTCAGGACTAGGTCATCTCTCATACATCTCAGATTCAGAATTAACCCAACAGTGACAGTTGCAGTCACTTGTAATTTTATTAGTCTAGATGCATCATAGGTCCAACAATTCAGCTCTCTGGAAAACTGAATATTATATTTGGATACACAATATTCTGTGAAGGAGAAGAGAGCACAGCCACAGTGATGCTGTTTTATTATATGGAAAAGAGCATCTACTCTGACACATCCTGAACTTAGTTAAGGGCCTGAGCACTGTTGAGGTAAGGTGTTGCAAGATGCTGGTCTTACTGGTGTTCTGGAGGTTTCCTAAGTGCCTTCCATAGATAATTTATTTCCTTGAGGAAGCAAGGAATAATTTCAACAGAAACCTGAAAATGTAAGGCTGCCATGACTGCAGCCTGCAGGTATTATGTGTCTTTTGCAGCCTTCGCTCAATGCCGCTAGCGATGCAATGCCAGAGTGCCAGAGTTTCCTTTGACTCCGAACAACTCTGGGCAGCAGCTTTCCCCCAGCTGAGCACGAAATTGTCTCACAGGCCGTATGCCCCTGGCCGAGAGCCTCACTGATTTCACCAGCAGTTCCTCCTCCGTCTGCTCTGCTGCAGACCAGCCAAAGACTGTGTGTGTGTATCCAAGTATAATGAAGCGCTGTAGTGGTGTTATCTCTCCCCATCTCTTCCGTCTTGCTCTGGTGGGCTTCCCTCTCAGAGTGAAACACAAGGAGGAGACCGACGCAGCGTTTCCTCTTGCCTGATGTTTGCTTGTTATTCCAGCTAATTTGCTTTAAGGAAGAAATAAACCGCACTTTCAACAGCACCATTAATTGTAGTCTTTTTCGGTCAATAGCATATATCCAGGCATTACTGAAAAATGAGGAATTACTGAAAAAGATTTGTTTCTTTTTTTTTTTAATTAAAAGAAAGAAATTCACATTTCTCCCTCCTCACCTCCCCACTCAGGCTGATTGACAAAGTGAGCAGAATCCGTGTTCTCACACCAGCGGGTATCTATTACATGAGAACTTTCTTCTGGCGCCAGGAGGTATTTAGAGAGTTTGCCTGCCTATTCCACAGGGGAAAGAAACCCTGCTGAAAGTTGGGGATACCTGAGCAAAACTCACTGCTGGCCACATTCCAGGGAAAAAGGGCGATCCCTTACAGTTAATAACATCTTGTTGTCGCTATTGCACTGGAAATGCGAAGGAAGAAGTGGTTCGAGGGAGTAAATAACGGGGAGAGATTTCTTTCACTGGTGAAGATGCTCTTGCATTGGGCTGTGGGGCGGGATTCCCTTTGGGATCGAAAGGGGGGGGGGGGGTTGGGGGAGAGGTGGGGGGGTTGTTTGAAAAGCTTGTCTCCCACTTAGATTCGGAACTGCTGAGAGAGGAGACCGGAGCGTCCCCGCAGCCCGGACGGTACAAACCCTGCAGTCCCTTCCCCCGGGAGCCCCGGCAGAGCCTCCCCCGTTCATTTCCATTAGCCGTTGGGACTGAGAGTTCCTTCATCCCCCCATGATGCTTTCAGGACCTACCCCCCCAGCCCGAGGGGAGCCGGGCTAGCTCACACCGAGCACCCTCAGCGAGGTGTCTGTCAGGACACCGCGAAGCTGTCGCCTTAGGAAGCAGCTTTTAGTGGCTCCTCGACCAGTGCCACACCTCTGGTTACGGGCAGGGCACAGGAGGCACACGCACTTTTAGGGCAAGGCTGGAGGGGGAACGAGGGTCCCCGCGCACCGGGTGTCTTCACCGGGGGATCTGCCCCATGCGGGAGCGTATTTGTTCTAGCTGGCACTTAAAGGTTGGAATTCATCCGCCTGCTTTTCCTACTGGAGCAGCCCCTCAAACATCCCTTGGCGGCAGGAGCCCCCAGAGTCGTTCACAGAGGGTGGGTGTCAGCTGCTGACGTTTGTGAAGAGATGGAGACGGAGACGCTTGCCAGACGCTGTCCTCCCCTCCAGGCGTCCTGCTTTTCTCACCACCGCGAGAAAACGAACCGGCTGGCCAGGGTTTATCCGGCAGGGAAAGGCAACCTGAGAGAGTTTGGCTTCTTCTGGAAAAGAGAAGGCTCCGAGGAGACCTTATAGCAACTTTCCAGTACCTGAAGGGAGCCTACAGGAAAGCTGGGGAGGGACTGTTTACAAAGCCTGGTAGTGATAGCATTAGGGGCGATGGGTATAAACTGGAGAGGGGCAGATTTAGGCTAGATATAAGGAGGAAATTCTTCACGATGAGAGTGGTGAGACACTGGCACACGTTGCCCAGGGAAGTTGTGGCTGCCCCATCCCTGGGGGTGTTCAAGGGCAGGTTGGATGGGGCCTTGGGCAGCCTGATCTAGTGGGAGGTGTCCCTGCCCATGGCAGGGGGGTTGGAACTGGATGATGTTTAAGGTCCCTTCCAACCCAAACTATTCTGTGATTCTATTACTCTATGCAATTCCCCTGGCCTCGAAGAAGAGCCAAGATGGGGAGCGAAGGGAGGCGGGTTGGGGTAGCGCTGAGCCGTCGCCTTGAGCCCGGGCACCGCGCCCCGTCCCCGCAAACGCCCTTGCGGGGGCATCCCTAGGGGTATTTTCCTTCCTCGGGGTGCGGAGAGGGGTCCGTCCCGGAGGAAAAGCTTTAATTCATCCACCTGCTTTTCCTACTGGAGCAGCCCCTCAAACATCCCTTGGCGGCAGGAGCCCCCAGAGTCGTTCACACAGGGTGGGTGTCTGCTGCTGACGTTTGTGAAGAGATGGAGACGGAGACGCTTGCCAGACGCTGTCCTCCCCTCCAGGCGTCCTGCTTTTCTCACCACAGCGAGAAAACGAATAAAACCCCCTTCTTACGCCGGTGTCTTTCCGAAGAAGTCTAAGTGCACTTTAGGTCGAGGCGAAGTGACTCGGTAACGCGGCTGAGTTCGAGGAAAGGACAAATGCCAAAGGAAAGCCTTATTTAAAGCACTTCATCGAGAACACATCATCTCCCTCCTCCACCCTGCTTTGTCGCTGCCAACACCCCAGAGGATGAACGAGAAAGACAGGGGCTTTTAGCAGTTCCCACTCCTGTCCTCGGAGATAACCTGCGTTTTACAGCCTTGGCCTCTAGCTATTTTTTCCCCCCCCTCTTTCGCTTTTTGCTATAGTTTATCCTGAAACTTTAGGAAGGGAATAAAAGGGTTATACCCGCTTTGCCTCATCCCTGCTACCGGCAGGGCTGTTCTTGGCAGCTCCCAGGCACCTGGTGGGTTTCATAGAATCATAGAACAACCAGGTTGGAAGGGACCCATCGGATCTTCTAGTCCAACCATTCCTATCTAACACTAAACCAAGTCCCTCAAGACCTCATCCACCCGTGCCTTAAACACCTCCAGGGAAGGGGAATCAACCACCTCCCTGGGCAGCCTATTCCAATGCCCAATGACCCTCTGTGTGAAAAACTTCCTCCTAATCTCCAGCCTAAATCTCCCCTGGTGGAGCTTGAGGCCATTCCCTCTCGTCCTGTCCCCTGTCACTTGGGAGAAGAGGCCCTCCTCTCTACAACCTCCCTTCAGGTAGTTGTAGAGAGTAATGAGGTCTCCTCTCAGCCTCCCTCCCTCCTCTCTGCATCCCCGGGTGCAGCGTGGGACACCCTGCTCTGCCGCAGGGATCAAGGAGAAACACGGTTTTCGTGGACTCCTCTCCTTGGGGTTGGTTGGTTGGATTTATTTACCAAACTGCCTTCTGGAAAAGTGTGAGAAAAGATGCTTCCTTCCCAGCGCGCCTCCCCTAATCACAGATCTCCCCTCAGCAGAGCGAAGCTGCTTTTTGTGGCCTCAGGCAGAGCTCCCTGGGGAAAGCCCTTTCTGTAGCTTCTTCCCACGCAGGAACTGATTTAGCTGGTGCTCCTCTCCCTCCACACACACGCTGGGGTCTGCAAAGCCAAGGCTGCCCTGGCGCTGTACGCAGCGTGTGTGTGGAGATGGGCTCTGAAACAGGGGAGTGATGCTGGCCTCTGAGTTTAACTTTTAACGGGGAAAAGGAAAAGAGGCTGTACGTGATAATGGGCGTAAAACACGTCTCTGATACGCCGGCGACTTCTTTGCTGCTCAGCGCAAAAGAGCATAAAAAATTCACTCTTGACAAATGGAAGCATGATGTAATGCCCTGGCCTCATCAAAGACTTTATCTTGAAAATAATATGTCGCAGAAATTTGGTGGATCTGAAAGGAGTCAGTTCTACCTGGAGAAGAGGAGGCTGAGAGGAGACCTCATTGCTCTCTACAACTACCTGAAAGGAGGTTGTAGAGAGGAGGGAGCTGGCCTCTTCTCCCAAGTGACAGGGGACAGGACAACAGGGAATGACCTCAAGTTCCACCAGGGGAGATTTTAGGCTGGAGATTAGGAGGAAGTTTTTCACACAGAGGGTCATTGGGCATTGGAATAGGCTGCCCAGGGAGGTGGTTGATTCATCTTCCCGGGAGGTGTCTAAGGCCCGGGTAGATGAGGTCCTGAGGGACATGGTTTAGAGTTTGATAGGAATGGTTGGACTAGAAGATCCGATGGGTCCCTTCCAACCTGGTTGTTCTATGATTCTATGATTCTATGCTCGGTTTCTTTGGGATGCGAAGTAACCCCCGAGGCTCACTCCTTGGTTTACTCCTTCGCGTTTCCCAGTTCCTGGACTAATCAAGGAACCGGCAAAGACGATCTGAGAATGTGACTATTCCCTCCCCGCGCCCAACCCCTTCATTAAAGGGGACAGTCTCCGTTATGGGTTGCCTTTAACCCGCCGAGGCAGAGGTAGGCGCGAGAGATTTGCCATTGTGGCTTTTAAGAGTGGGTACCACGTTCTTCTTTGTTTAAAGAAATTCAGCACTTTCCCCCATTAATCTTTAGCAGGGAAAGCGTTCAGCCTGCACCTGTATAAACAACCCAGATTGGGGTGGGGGGGACGACGACGATGAGGGAAGTAAACCTATATCTCTTCCTCTGCACTATCTTTATATATATATATATATATTTATGTGTGGGCAATCTAGGCTAACGAGGGAGGCAGAGCAACCCTAAAGTCCAGCTCTCTCCCCTTTCACCGTACAGAGTGTAGGACCCAGCCAGAGCATCGTAGTGTCAAACCAAGTTCAAGAGATCCAGTTGCAAGATCAGCTGCCTTTTCTTGGTGGTTCAAGAAATGTCAAGTTTCACTTGGAAAAGTTGCCGTTAAACCCGACTCTGATGTGGTTTTAGCCCCAGCGGGTGAAACCGAGGTTTATTCAGCACTGAGTGGCCCTCAATGAGACCACAGGGTTGGCTGGGAGTGAAGTGCAAAGCGTTGGGCGAAAAGGCAGCAGGCGGTGCCAGGAAAGTTGTGCGGCACCAACCGGGAAGGTTCCACTTGGCCAGGAGGGAAAAGGAAGGGAAAAACCAGGAGCAAAGATTGTGGGGCAAGATCTTTCCACCTGCTGTAGTCATTAGATTCTTTTCTGTGAACTGAACATTTATTCTGGTTAACCATATCCAGACAGGGCCGTCAAGGCCAGCAAGGAACTAAGTGTTAGTTACTCATCTTGGAAAGAAGAGATATTTTGGGGTGTGGGAGGGATACAAACTGTTGGTTGTTGGTTTGTTGTTTTGTGGGTTTTTTTTGTTTTTTTTTTTAATTTTTACCCCTGTTAAATTTGCATATCAATATTTGGGTGCTGGGTCCCCCACTGTCCTGTGGACTCTATAAAAGCTGCAATATAGAATTTGCTTAAGAAAAAACAAACAAACAAACAAACCCCCAAACCCAACAGCTAAAAAAGCTGCCTCGTTTAATTTTCTCCATGAAACAGAGCTGTATGCAGCCCAAATAATCAGCTTTTAATTAATTGCTTTGAGGAAGGAGAAGCCTTCGCACATGTTATATTCCTTTGGTACTTTCTGTAGCTTCGCCCCAAGTTACTGGCACCATCAAAACACAGTTCACACACTCCCAGTGGCTTTTTCCATCGCAAACCTCTCCCCCGCCCCTGCCTGTCCCTTCTCCGGCTGCCCCCGCCCGCCCCGGGACACCACTGGGGAGCGGGCTGGCCAGGGTTTATCCGGCGGGGAAAGGCAGCCTGAGAGAGTTTGGCTTCTTCTGGAAAAGAGAAGGCTCCGAGGAGACCTTATAGTGACTTTCCAGTACCTGAAGGGAGCCTACAGGAAAGCTGGGGAGGGACTGTTTACCAAGCCTGGTAGTGGGCTATGGGTATAAACTGGAGAGGGGCAGATTTAGGCTAGATATAAGGAGGAAATTCTTCACGATGAGAGTGGTGAGACACTGGCACAGGTTGCCCAGGGAAGCCGTGGCTGCCTTATCCCTTGGGGGTGTTCAAGGGCAGGTTGGATGGGACCTTGGGCAGCCTGATCTAGTGGAAGGTGTCCCTGCCCGTGGCAGGGGGGGTTGGAACTAGATGATCTTTAAGGTCCCTTCCAACCCGAACTATTCTGTGGTTCTATTACTCTATGCAATTCCCCTGGCCTCGAAGAAGAGCCAGGATGGGGAGCGAAGGGAGGCGGGTTGGGGTAGCGCTGAGCCGTCGCCTTGAGCCCGGGCACCGCGCCCCGTCCCCGCAAACGCCCTTGCGGGGGCATCCCTGGGGGTATTTTCCGTCCTCGGGGTGCGGAGAGGGGTCCGCCCCGGAGGAAAAGCTTTGCTTCTCCCGGCGGCGTGGCTCCCGAGAGCGCACAGACTCCCGGAGCCGCCCCCGCGCGCTCCCCGCTCCGCGGGGCCGACCCGGCGCACCGGAGCGCGGAGCAGGGCGCAGCGGCACCGCCCCCGGCGCGGGGCTCGCCCGGCTCCTACCCCTCCTTCCCTCCCCTCCGGCAGATGGTTCGCTCCGCGGACACCCGATATATAGCGCTGTCAAGGGGCGCATCCCCCCGCCGCCGCCCCCCCGCCCCGTCCCGGCCGGTGCTGCCTCTCCGCCCGCCTCCCTCCCGGGGCGGCGATGCCCGCGGGGTCCGGCAGCGAGACGGAGGAGCTGCCCGGGATGGACCTGCGGGCGCTGCAGCTGGAGTACCCGCCCGCGGCCGCCAAGCGCCGGCCCCGCGGCCGGCTCTACCCGTCGGGGGACAACTCCTCGGCGGCGGAGGAGGAGGAAGAGGAGGAGGAGGAAGAGGAGGAGGAGGAGGAGGAGGACGGCGAGGGCAGCTGCGCGGCGGGGCCGGCGGGCGGCGGCTGCAAGAGGAAGCGGGCGCGGGGCGGCGGCCCCGGGGGCAAGAAGGCGGCGTCGGGGCCGCGGGGGCCGCCGCCCGAGGGGAAGCAGTCGCAGCGCAACGCGGCCAACGCGCGGGAGCGGGCGCGGATGCGGGTGCTGAGCAAGGCCTTCTCCCGGCTGAAGACGAGCCTGCCCTGGGTGCCGCCCGACACCAAGCTCTCCAAGCTGGACACCCTGCGCCTGGCGTCCAGCTACATCGCGCACCTCCGCCAGCTCCTGCAGGAGGATCGCTACGAGAACGGCTACGTCCACCCCGTCAACCTGGTACGGGGCGGCGCGGGGCGGCTGCGGGACTCCCGCTCCGGGACACCGGCAACCTCCCGGGGCAGCCGGCGGGGCTGGCGGCTCTACGGCCGGTCCCGCCGTCGGAGAACCCTCGAGCTGGTCTCCACTGCTCCCTAAATCATCAGTGATCCCCCCACCCCCCCCCCCGCCGCTTCCCCCAGCGGGCGATGCTTAGCTTAGGGTGAAGGCGGGTGTGTCTGTGCTGGGCAGTCAAGAGTAGGGGACCCGAAAGGAACAAATTCCTGGGGCGTTAGGCAAAGCTGAATGTCCGAAAAAGGAGTAATGCTCTCCGCGGACTGGCTTGGAGCACCTCATTAGTTCATCGGTACAAACCTACACGCCTGATACACCCCACAGGGGTAAAAAAACGTTGCTTGAGTGATTGTTTTTTGCATAATCTATATCGTTTTATTGATAAAACTATGCAAACGGTTGCAAAGCAAGGGAAGTGATGCCATTTTTGCTAAAAACAATTTGTCGCTGTTGTGGAGCGTTTACTTACAATGACAAACATAATGAAAACATTTGTTAGGGTAACTCAGACCTCTCTGTGGAGCATTTACTTATAATGACAAAAGTAATGAAAATATTTGTTAGGGTAACTCAGCCCTCTCTGTGTTTTTTCTTTTCATTTCTTTTATTTTATTACAGACTTGGCCATTTGTGGTTTCAGGAAGACCTGACTCGGACACCAAAGAAGTTTCTACTGCCAGCAGATTATGTGGAACTACTGCATAGTCAAAGTAAATCGGTTTGGTTTATTGTTGTTGATCGGTTTTTTTATGGGTGGGATATTTTTAGGAGTTGTGATTTACCAGCTCAAGACTAGAAGATGGGGGTAACCCCCCACCTCTAATCGTGTTGAATCCGTGTCCCCTGTCATTCTTTTCTCTTAGAACTCTGAGGGAAGTTCATTTAAAACAGCAGAGAAGGGAAGAGATGGAAATTAGAATTTTTATGAACTGACTGCAGCAAATGAAGTCTGAGACTTGGAAAGGCCCTTCTTTGGCTTCAACGTTCTTCCCACTGCCTGAGGACTGGTTGTTATGAGGTTTTTAAACTAACGGAAGAGGAATATAATGATATAGAATTAACAGCATGGACCAAAATACAACTTTACAAACTAACCCCAAACAGTGTTATTTGTACTTTAAAGCAAAGCAGTATTTTAGAGTAGCTTTGAAACTCAAATAGATTTATAATATATTTTGATGGCTTTTGTATTCATGGATCCGGTTTGCTGCAACTCTGCAATAAGTGTAGTCATACTTGGGTTTTTTTGTCCTTTTAACCAAAGTTTTCTTAAAGACGTGTTATTGGCTACATTCTATATTTAAGCTACCATTCATTAGAATTAAACTAATTCCTTTGGTTTTGTTTCAAAGTGCCACATTTAAGAATGAGGGACTGTCCCCAGAAACGAGGCAGAGTTTCCATGCCTTAATCTGGGACGGAGTTCTGCGTACTGTAAAGACAGGGGGTATGTGTTGTAAAAAACCAAATTTGTATGATGCTGCAAAAGAACAACAATTCACAATGTTTTAAACCCTTTTCCTGTACTGTCATGCTCGTCTTTGAACAAGTTAACCCTTAAATGAGTTCTAGTGTCATTTCTTCACTGACTCAAATGCTGTAATAAAAGAGGATGCCATCAAATAAGTTGCAAATGTAAATAACTCTATTTTTTTATAAATGACATTAAAAGCTTGGTTACAATGACTCACTGGTACTGTGATAGTGTGTGTGGCTGCATCAATATGGGAATGTCTTTATAACACATGTTCTTGAAACTTGCTTTTGTAAGCACAGTTTTCTTCATCTCTTAAGAGCAGGTACATCTACACCAACAGTCAGATAAGAACAGTTTCACCCCAAACAATTCATAGAGGGTAAAGTTCTATACCTATCAGCAGGAAAAAAGACATTTTAACAACTTACAGAATTCACTGTCATAATATTTTCTGTGAATCAGGAAAATAAATAAATGCAAATTAAGAAATTGATGCCAGCAGTTTGTTCTGCTTCATAGTGTGAAAGGTACAGTAATAGTGCCTTTTGCTCTTCTTTGTGATTTTACATTCCTATCTGTAGTCTGTTTTGCTTTTATTGTACTTGCACAATGGGAAATTCAGCTGAATTTTCCTAGTTGGGTGCAGACTTCCCCTGTTTTAAGATTAAAACTTCTCAGATTAGATGTTCCCAGAAGTTAATTCACTGTATGGGAGAAGACTGGTTTTTTTACAGAAGAAAAAGCCTCCTCTCCTTCATTTAAGCAGCAAGGAGGAAGAAACATTTGCTTAACAAGAACCTGTTTAACCTAGTTTCTTGTCAGATCATCCTTCATCGTGGATTTCTATTTGGAGATACTGCACAGAAACGCAAGACTGACTATTGGTAGTGTCTTTCAAGTAGATGAACTGCAGAAAATTGCTTTTCTTCTTGAGAAATATGAAATATTGCAGGGCTACCGCACAATAATATGAGGGGTCAGTCCAGGATCTACTGAAACTGCTGCTTCCAGTGATTTGAGAGCAAGCTGTACAGAGACTATAATCTAATTTATCTTCTGGTGCTGCAGTTTTATTGAGAAAATGAAGGGGCTATCCTAGTTTGTAGTTATGTAGCTCAGGTGGGACTCCAACTGACCTTCTCTAGGAAACTTCATAGAAAGATAAGAATATAAACAGTAAATCAAAAAGGAAGGAGCCTTAAGAAGGTATAAGGTGAAAGAGAACTCAACCAATGTTTATCTGAACCCTGGAAAAAAGATTGTTCAGCAATTTAAGTAAGGTGCCACTTGAGATAATCTCAGTTGTGATACTTAGCTGTTTTTGGCCTTGGTCCCAGCTGTAATTGGTTAATGATTCTAGGAGACTGGAAAAACACGGAAAGCACGAAGAACTTTAAACAGCATAGAAAGATCCATATGAAATGATGGAAAAAAGTGTTTGTGGTAAATTCCTAAGTATGAAGTGGTTATATCAAGTAAATACATTAGGTCAAATTTGGGGGTGAAGAGTGTGACGTGAAGAAAAACATAGTACTACTTCCATCCATGCACCATACTACATGCTGTCAAATACACTTTTTTCCCTGTGGGTACACAATACATAAAACTACTGAAGACATTTACTGTATTTGTTCCTGTAACAGACACATCCATATGCTGAAGGTGCCCCAATAGGCTGTTTCTGGTTTTAGAACAGAAGTGCACAATGCCCACAGGTGACATTTCAGGTCAAAATCTGGAGAGAAAACAACCGCTTTTACATAGCAAATGTTGTATAAGAATGGATATTTTGTTTCAAATACCTCTATACTGAGTTACATGTATTAGTATATACATTTAAAATCTTAATATGGCAATTAGGCATTTTTGGATCTCTCTAATATGGATCTGGTATTTCAAATAATTTATTTTAATCCTCAAGTTCGTAAATATTATTTTAAAAAGTAAATTAATCTTTCTTTCCTCTTAATTAGAGGCGTTATATTAGTAGGAAAAAAAGTTCAGACAATTGAAGTGGCTCCTTATGGGATTTTCCTGAGATGAAATCTACTGTCTTGCCAGGGAAGTGCCAACTAGGTCAGGTGTTCTAGCACTCCTCACCTATAAAGGCATAACAAAACCAAATGCACACAGTTTTGAATCCTTTTTTTTTAAACTCATGAACAGATGAAATTCAGATTAGGGCTTTATATGAATGATGTGACCAAAACATTCTAAAATGGTATTTTTAGGTATAAGAGATTCCACAGGAAGGTAATGTGGATTTTTTGTGTGTGGGTGTTTTTTTTTTTTTTTTTTTTTTTTTTTTCTAATTAAGTTCTTGTCAGCCTGGTAGAAGTAAATTGATGTCATTTTTAAACCCTGAGTGTTATGTTTAACTGGGTGCAAGTTACAGAGCTGGGTAAAGGGGAGACTTAAAATGAAAAACTACCTTATATTTCTACAGTTCATAAAAACTGAAGTAATACACACATTTTAATTAGATTTGGCAAGTATATGCTTGATTTTTTTTTTTTGTTGTTACATTAGTGACATCTTTGTTCCTTGGCACAAGGTACAAGATGAACCCATCTTGATCCCATAAAGTTATACAAATATTGCTAAAGCTGTTTTACAAATAAAATGCCAAATCATCAGCAACCCATATTCAGCTGAGACCTGCTTCATGTGAAATCTTAAAGGTAGATTACTTGCATTGACTTTCCTGGCTGGCAGTCCATATACAAAGAGGAATACTTATCTCCCAAGAAAAATTTTTATGACTTCAGACACACATAAATGTTGTGTAGAACTTTGTTTTATGTGGGACTCTATCTGTAGAGAGTGCATTAGACAGAAAGCTCTTGTCTTCATCATGAAACAATTCCTTTCCAATACATGTCTTTGTTTATATAGGGACAACACATTTATCATATTGAAAATGTTACCAGTTCTGATCTGAGCAAAAGAAACACTTTGTATATAAGAAATACCTAAGCCATACCTTTCCCACTCAATGACTTTATGCACATACTATTTAAAGAATTCTCAGAAATGCTATGGATCCAGAATAAAAATTCAAGTTTCTCAGCTAAGTAAAGGTGACAATGTAAGGATCCATAGGGGACTCATAGAAACAAGAGGGAGTTGAAGAAATTTATTTTAAGACCTTGGTAACTGTCTGAGGGTCATTCTGTCTCTCTTCATTGACTCTAGAAAGACCCCAAAATGACTAGCTGTGTGATTCAGTTAAATATCTGTTTTAGTTAACTATCAAACGTTGGGTGGCATAAAACCAAAATTAAATAACCAAACTTCATGCGAGCCAAGTACAATGAAAAGAATGAAGGAGCAGGATTTACAGCTACCCACCAATACAAGCTTATAGTAGCCTTATATTATAAGAAAACAATAATTACATTATTTGAATGAAACAACACAGAAAGCCATCCATTCTACCAGAGAACCGTCATTTGTCCACAAGTAGCTAATGCAATATAACAGCTAATATAATATAACAGTGAATTTGCATTTGGTATGGCAGCACACATTCTCACCAAGGCAAAAGGCAGTTCTGCCTAAGAATTAGGTTCCACCACTAGGCAGTGTTTATCACACTTCACTCCAGCTGAATGATTTGTACCACAGGTACTTTCCACAATGCATAGAGAATGAATGCTGAGCTGTCTTCCCAGCCCTAAATATCTAAACTGGTATTTTTAATTCTGAGAAGAGTGCATTGGGATCAGTTGCTACATTATGTAGATGCTTGTGTTCCTACAGTGCAGACTGAGTAGGATTCAGGTACTAAGAAGAAATAAGTCTCTGTCTTCATTGGCTGTGAAAAGTTTGTAAATACAAATTAGTACAAAATAACTAAAACAGTGCCTTTTTTGGAATGCAGCAAATTTCTGTAGTTTAAATTCCTAGATAAGACAGCTGAAAATATTCATACAGGATATATCCAACAAAACAAATCTGAGAGAAACTTGTGGCTGATTAGGCCTGAAGAATCACTCTTGTGACATTGGGGTGCTGGCAGCCTGATAAGGTCTGGGACTAGAAAAATGTGGTGACATTCACAAGAAGTATAATTAACCTTGGTAATGTGATTGGGGTTTAGCAAGCAAAAGATATCACCCAATCTACTCATGCTGGTGCCAGTGTTAAAAAAAAATGCAAAATGTGACAAAAAATTTCTCTGTGACAACAAAGCAGGAAGGGCTGTGAGCCGGAATATGTCCACAGACACAACTCCAACCCCAGAAAACAGACTGCTGAGCATCTGCTACAAAAAGTCACAAGAATAACAAAGGATTGTGTCATTTTCTAAGAGTTTACAAAGACCCGCAAGCACAGCATTCATGAAGGGGATAGGCAACAGCAGTTTTAGCTTACACGGATCTTCATCGGAACAAGAAGAATAAGATAAATGGATGGTAATCCTGGAAACAAATGGATCACTTCAATTCTAAATCTAAGTCGCTGAGATGGCAGAGGCACTGTAAATCCCACAATCAGGAAAAGATAAGAAGTAAATGTAAGCATGAATGTTCATAGAAAGTGGAGATTCTGACAGCACGAGAAACTACTCTATTCCTTGAATACAAGTAGTATGGAGTTTAAGTTAGTTCACATCCTTAGTATCATCAAGAGGACGTGTTATCTAGAGGAAAAGTGGCCCAAATTGAACTAGAAATCTTTTGCAATAGGGAACTGAAAGATTCCAACTGTCCTGTGATTCATTTATTCAGGGAAATCCCTCTTACCCTAGAAAGATGGCTGAAGAGGAACGTAATTCTGGGAAGCCTTAAGAAAGCGGATGAACTGCCAGAAGAGATACAGTCTTTGGTCACTATGGGGAAAACCAAAACAAACTCAATGACACTCATTTCTCCTGTAGAAATGTCTCATCCCACCCTCAAAATAAACATATGTGCATGAAATGTCTTACACTATCTAGAACGGAGATATTGGAAAAATGGTTTATGTCAAATCTTTTTACCTGCACTCTGGCACATGTACAGTCTGGACTTGTCTACAACCATTTGGGGGAAATACTAAATACATATACTAATGTCATTTGCTCCAGGTAGCAATGTATGGTCCCCACTCCACATATCAGAGAGTGTCTTGCATCACGTTCTCTAATCTCTTTCAGATCTAACTGGTCGTGCTCATCCTGCAAACCACTTTTCATCCATCTCCTTTGGGTACCAGTGGGACATCAATAACTTTCAAAGGGGCCAAAATAATAAGAGACACATTGTTGTTTACTAGCAAGGTGATTTGAAGTCCTGAGGAATCTTATATTCCTGGGTGTATTGCTTTTGTGCAACTTATGGGCATGCTTGAAATTTTCAAGGCCTCTGGGTATAGCTTTATAGAACTGTGGATGTTAAACAAAGCCATCACTCTGTATGCAGGAAGAACTCTGGGGTTTTCCAAACCTAGAATCACAAGGCAGGTTTCAATGCAGGAAGAACAAATATCACATCCATTCTGATTGTGCCCAATTCCTGTCATGTTTCATAGCAAATGGAGCAAAAGTTGTGGTATTAGAGAAAGGACTGTGCAGATGACATTTTGACATGGGAAAAACAAGGAAAGAAAACAAAGAGAAAGTTGAACGCTTTTCTATAGGGTCTCTGGATTAAAGCTAAACTGCCATTCTGGTGAAGTTCTAAGAGTAACTGGAAACAGAAGCTAACAGATCAAAATGCAAGGAGAGATCATAAAGAATAATCTCTTAAGAATAACTGCCCACATCCATTGAAAATGAAAGTGTCAGCTAAAACATGGAGATGTATATAAACAATTTAGATGTATGCACGGATATTTGGATTCTGTGGGCATGAGAGTCATATTCCTGAAGAACACACTGAAAACTGTCTTGAAAGAAGGGCCCAAGATGTCTTATATTGACTAAAGTGAAACTGTGTATCATCCATGTCCTTTGAACATTGTTTCTCAAGCCATTAATCATCATAAAACACTGGTAACTGCTGGATTTGCTACCAATCTATTTCTTATAATAACCTGGTTTGAGGTGCTTGATCATCTCATGATATAGTCCAGAACAATCCCTTTATGGCAGAAACAACAATTTCAGGTTTCCTTTCCACTTTATGTAATTCCCCCATACTTGTGATGCAAATGATGTCATAAACACCTTTGTCTATCATGCTTCACAAACAATAAAAAAAGTTTTCCCATTCTAGGTAAGATATAGCCCCAATGTAAACTGAAGAGCTGTGCAGATATACCAACTTATGCTTTTTGATGTCCCTCACTCTAAGTAAAAACACACTAGTTTCCTCTCTAAAGTATACATACTGTATAATCTGGGGATATCCTTATTTTGTAAGAGAGAAGTAGTTACCATAAATTAACACCAATGGAATTACCGAAATTATCATCACTTTGACCACTACTTCAAGTTTTGGAACTGATGCCAAGGGCTTAGCGGACACTTGAGTCTCCACTCCCACACTCCATGTGCAGAAGGACTGCTGCTGGACTCATTCTGGTTTGAAACACAATATTCATATATTCATTTTATGGTGTCAGGGAACATTCTTGAGCACTACAGTGTCCATGTAATTACACTGTTGGAGAGGTCTCTGCATGATTTGTGGTTTTGGTATGGGTCACACACCATTTTCCCAAATAATGCTATGACATAGTTATCTAGTCAGCAAAGAATAGGGATCATTCACAATATACAGTTTATATGATGCCATCTTATTCTGGAGACTGAGAGTACAAGAGCATAAGCAGCATCAGTAGTTCTGGGCCCCTCACCACAAGAAGGATGTTGAGGCTCTGGAGCAAGTCCAGAGAAGAGCAATGAGGCTGGTGAGGGCCCTGGAGAACAAGTCTTAAGAGGAGCAGCTGAAGGAGCTGGGGTTGTTTAGCCTGGAGAAGAAAAGGCTGAGGGGAGACCCTATTGCCCTCTACAAGTACCTGAAAGGAGGTTGTAGAGAGGAGGGTGCTGGCCTCTTCTCCCAAGTGACAGGGGACAGGACAAGGTGGAATGGCCTCAAGCTCCACCAGGGGAGATTCAGGCTTGACACCAAGGAAAAAGTATTTCACAGGCAGGGTCATTGGGCACTGGAACAGGCTGCCCAGGGAGGTGGTTGAGTCGGGTAGATGAGATGTGAGGGGTATGGTTTAGTAACTGATTGGAATGGTTGGACTCGATGATCCAGTGGGTCCTTTCCAACCTAGTGATTCTATGATTCTATGACACAAGCTACCCTAGGGCAGGTGGTCTCAAAGCAGGAAGACAATCTTTGTATGAAAGAAGAGCCCATCATGGTGTGTAATAGTTTAGACAAAAATCCTCTCCTCTCCTCTCCTCTCCTCTCCTCTCCTCTCCTCTCCTCTCCTCTCCTCTCCTCTCCTCTCCTCTCCTCTCCTCTCCTCTCCTCTCCTCTCCTCTTTCTCTTCTTTCTTTTCTTTCTTTTCTTTCTTTTCTTTCTCTTCTCTCTTCTTTCTCTCCTCTCTTCTTTCTCTCCTCTCTTCTTTCTCTCCTCTCTTCTTTCTTTTCCTTCTCTTCTCTCTTCTTTCTTTTCTTTCTCTTCTCTCTTCTTTCTTTTCTTTCTCTCCTCTCTTCTTTCTTTTCCTTCTCTCCTCTCTTCTTTCTCTTCTTTCTCTCCTCTCTTCTTTCTCTTCTTTCTCTTCTTTCTCTCCTCTCTTCTTTCTCTTCTTTCTCTCCTCTCTTCTTTCTCTTCTTTCTCTCCTCTCTTCTTTCTCTTCTTTCTCTCCTCTCTTCTTTCTCTCCCGCAGAGCAGCCGAGCGGGACGCGGGCGCCACCCAGTGGCCTTCGCGCCTCAATGCTGAGGATTGCACCTCGGTACAGAATCACGGAATAGTTTTAGCTGGAAGGAATCCTTGAGATCGTCTAACTCCACGCCCCCTGCCGTGGAGAGAGGCACCTGCCACTAGATCATAATGCTCAAGACCCCATCCAACATGGACTTGAACACGTCCAGCGATGGGGCGTCCTCAACTTCCCTGGGCAACCTATGCCTATGTCTCGCCACCCTTGCTGTGAAGAGGGGGTGGCTGCTTCTGCCTAAATCCGTCCTGGGGAGACTCCCACTGAAGGGTCTGAGTGAGAGCAGAGAGAAAGGCATGGAACCACAGCCCAGCCTGGAGGCATTGTTGTTTCTGGATGGATATGGGGTTCTGATGTGCCCCAAACCTCCTGATTCTGACAGTCAGTAAAAAAAGGAAAAAAGGAGCAGAAAGGAAGCATGAAGGAGGTGTTTGCATCGCACCCTGTAGAGTGGCTCAGACATCACCTGTCTTGCTTTATGATCTTACCAGAACAAAATGTTTTAAAAATACATGAAAAGTCAGCATGAACCAGCAATGTGTACTTGCAACCCAAAGGGCCAATTGTATCCTGGGCTGCATCTAAAGAAGTGGGGCCAGCAGACTGAGGGAGGTGATTCTGAACTTCTCTTCCACTCTTGTGAGACCTCACCTGGAGTGCTGTGCCCAGTTCTAGAATCCTCAATATTAGAAGGTTATGGAACTGTTGGAAGGGGTCCGGAGAAGGGCTACAAACATGATCAGAGGGCTGGAGCACCTCTGCCATGAGGACAGGCTGAGAGAGTTGCAGTTGTTCAGCCTGGAGAAGAGAAGATTCCAGGGAGACCTTATAATGCACTTCCAGTACCTGAAGGGAGCCTACAAGAAAGCTGGGGAGGGGCTTTTTACAAAGGCATGTAGTGATAGGATGAGGGGCAATGGCTGGTGCTGGAGCTGAGCCTGGGCTCTGCCACCTGCCCGTGGTGTGGGGATTTTTTTCAGCACATGCTTCCCTGAGGCATTCTTCATCTATTTACACTGCCCATTTTATTTGGTAAGTAATGAAAGCTTGTTATCTTGAATTAAAGGGTCAGCAGGGAAAGAGATAGCTAAATCTTGTAACTGGAAGGGGAGACAAGCAGTGTTCTCATTTCCTGGAATATGTAATAATGATCTTTTACTTTCTCTGTTCCATACTTGCCTGCTGATGTCCAAGTATGTCTTGTGTTCCAAAGGCCATTCAGACCACCTAGGAGGAAATAAAAACAATAAGTAAAAACAAGGGCAATACTTTATTGCTATGACTATCTTTCAATAGTTAGACATAATCAAATACATAATTTTAAAGAGAAAGAGAGTCATAGCAGGACAGTCTGTGTTCATGTTTTCATAGACTGAATGATTCCTTTATAGTAGTTCTCCTGTATCTTTTTTTTTGGCTTGGATAAGAGAGAAAGAGATTTTTCTGTCTTTCTAGTACAAGACCTTGAATCAACCACTTTGCATAATTTTCTGAATTTTTTAATGGAATAAATCATCTCATTACACATTCATTGCTAAATACTAGTTTTATACTGAAATAAAGTACTGAGGGACAAATAGTGAAGCTGATGATTTCAGATGATCACAACATCCAGTGTGGAAAAATTTCTCAAAATTGGCTCTAAAAAAGATCAAAACCAGAATAACTGGTAGTAATGCAGGGAATGTGCATACAGTTGGAAGAATAGGAGTCAA
Organism: Coccyzus lansbergi; assembly: GCA_033558105.1. Taxonomy (NCBI): domain Eukaryota; kingdom Metazoa; phylum Chordata; class Aves; order Cuculiformes; family Coccyzidae; genus Coccyzus; species Coccyzus lansbergi. Next base: position 849,680 of record JAUMJK010000470.1, read on the forward strand.
ATGCAGTCTTGCACTGTACAGCATGGCTATTTTCAGCTGTGTGCCTAGGCAACAGGAGCTAAGCCTCATCCATTCCCACAGACCTGAAGCTGGAAAGTTTCCAGCAATGGCCAGCATAGCAGATGCACAAGATACTTCATATTTCTTCGTATTAATGCCTTAAGCACAGGGATGAAAGAAAGAAAACTTGTCCCATCTGATAGCTGTTCATCCTTGCACAGGAATGAAAGAAGCAAAACTTTTTCCTTTTACAACTTATCTGGCCCAAATCTGTTCGTCCTAAGTAGCATTTTCAGTCTTATCTCTCCAAACACAGTACATGAGATACAGTCTGAATATAGAGGAGGGGACATACCACTTCTTAAGCCAGAAGATCTGTGTCAGATCAGGAAAAAATATAGAAGTGTTTTCTCCCTGCTGTATCCAGAGACTGATTCAACAGAGATACAGTGTCTGTGGCTGGTAAAATCTACTTCTATCAGATCAGTACCAGCTGGTAGGAAGAGAGGACATGGCACTACAAGTATACCTAGAATTACTGTCTCCCTGCATTCTTTCTTATTAAGTAAGCATCCTAGAAATAGGAAATGTCTCCTTGTGCCTTTAACTTTTCAATTTAACCCCGAGCTGACAAGCTAAAATCTATCCTGACCGGAAAATGTAGTAATGAAATTCTTACGTGGATGAATGTTTGCTGTCAAAAATCCTTTCAATAACAATGGGATAGAATTCATTCTAAGATTTTAGCACATTCAGACTTTACCTTTCTGCTCTTCTAGTCTGTGTTAGGAAAGTGGTCCAAAATAAAGACTTTTACTGATGTGGAAGAAAAAAAGTTATTTTAATGCATCAAGAACAAATTTGTTCATCCTCTGAGGAAAAGCACTTCTACCTTCTTAGCTTCTATTTCTCTAAGATTTAAACAACCAAGAATCTGTAAAGAGGATCCACTTCATCAATCATCTTGCCCTGATAGTGCATGGGTTGAAGTCTATCCCTGCCTTGTTAGGAATGTGTCTCTGATGCTGGAGAGCAATTTCCTGCACAAAAGAAACCCTGTAAACCACTTCTACAGATTGATTGTATAGTGCAAATAATGTTACGTGCACTGTGGGAAGACAGACAGAAAACAGATGAGAAGTGATGATTTGCTCTCTGATTTGTTTATTTCTCCTTATGATCTTCTGACACTTATTCTCTAAGCGTGAAGTGGAAGGACTGTGACAGCTTCAGTAACAAACTCCTTTCATTGTGCCTTGGATTTTAGCTTTTTCTGTGTTGAAAACCGTCTCCACAAAAGGAGAAATCTGCCCAGGTAGACTTACGTATTTTATCTATAGACAAGAGCTTTGAACTAAAGATCTTGAGTGTCTCAGAATGCAACAACCCTTCCGGAGCTGGTAGTGGGATTCCTCAGGCAAGCCCACTTCATGTATTCTATGAAAGATTCTAGGGTTGCTCTGACAGGAAGGTGAATCTGAAGTCAGAACTCTTGTCTTGTCTGCCTCATTAGATCTTGTCAGCCTTGGTCCACTGGCAATAAAGGTGTTTGAGAAAGTGCAGAATCATAATTTTCTTTCTAGTTTTCTCAGGTGGACACCAAGGGATGGAAAAAGGGGACTGGTGTTCATCTTGAAAAGGGACAGAGAATATCACTTCCAAATCAGTGTATAGCTGCGGAGTCCTGTGCCTCTGACACAAAGTTCCCCCCCGTTCCAGTCTCCCCAACTCTATTTTATGTTACTATAAACAGTGGACCCCAATGTAAAAGTACATTTCATTACAGAATAAAGATTTATAATTCAGGAATAATTCAGCTAAATGCAGCAGTGATTTTTTACAAATGCTGGTATTCAAGTTTTCCTGAAGCAATCATTCTGCCACTATAATAAGTCTGACTGTAATAGAATCATAGAATCACTAGGTTGGAAAAGGCCTCTTAGATCATTGAGTCTAACCATTCTTATTTGCCACTAAATTATGTCCCTGAGCACTTCATCTACCTGTCTTTTAAATACCTCCATGAATGGTGACTCAATCACCTCCCTGGGCAGCCTCAGCCAGTGCCTGATGACCCTTTCTGTGAAATTTTTTTTCCTGATATCCAGTTATCTCGTCATAACACTTGTTCTCTGGCCCCTTCACCAGCTTCATTGCTCTTCTCTGGACATGCACCAAAGCCTCAATATCCTTCATGCAGTGAGGGACCCAGAACTGAAAACAGTATTCAAGGTGCGGTCTCACCAGTGCTGAGTACAGGGGTAGAATAATCTCCCTGGACCTGCTGGCCAGACCATTTCTGATACACGCTAAGATGCCATAGGCCTTCCTGGCCACCTGGGCACACTGCTGGCTCATGTTCAGTCTGCTGTCAACCAACACCCTTAGGTTGTTCTCCTCTGTAGCACTGCACAGGGTTGCTGTGCCACAAGTGCAGGACCCGGCATTTGGCCTTGTTAAACCTCATGCCATTGGACTCAGCCCAGCGGTCCAGCCTGTTTAGATCTCTTTGCAGAGCCTCCCTACCCTCAAGTAGATCAACACTTCCTACCAGCTTAGTGTCGTCTGCAAACTTGCTGAGGCACTCAGTGCCTTCATCCAGGTCATTGATGAAGACATTGAACAGGGTTGGACCCAGCACTGAGCCCTGGGGGACACTACTTATGACTGGACTCCAGCTGGATTTAACACCATTTACCACCACTCTCTGGGCCCGACCATCCAGCCAGGAGAGTATGCGCCTGTCCAGGCCAGAGACAGCCAGTTTCCTAAGCAGAATACCATGAGAAACTGTGTGAAATTCTTTACTTAAGTCCAAGAAGACTACATCCACAGCCTTTCCCTCATGCATTAGGTGGGTTACTTTGTTATAGAAGGTGATCAGGTTAGTTTGGCAGTACCTGTCTTTCATGAAACTGTGTTGACTGGGTTTGATCACCTGGTTCTCTTGCGTGTGCTTCATGATAGCACTCAAGATCACCTGTTCCATGATCTTCCCTGGAAAGTATTAAATGCTCGTTCAAGTCTTTATTCTTTTGGGATTTAATCCAAGAAAGGAAGTAAAGGCCAAGAAAATTTTCTGTATGATATTCAAGACATTAGCTGTGGAATCTCAGCTAAGTGGTTCAAGAGCAGAATACCCCACAACTCTGGCTGCTGAAAGTGTCTAGGATCCAGTAGGTTCTCTGAATATAAACCCATTCCTAAGCATAAGTAAAGTCATGAAACAAATACAAAAAAACTATTACAGAATATTTCAGAATCCCTTTGTGCTTCAGATGATGTATTTCCCATTTGAGTCAGTAAGGATTAAAAAAATATCGTCTTGTCACTGAAATTTTTATGCTTCTATGAAAAAATTGTCCCTCTAAAGAGCAACTTGTAAATTTAGAATATGGTTTGCTAGTTTCTGGTAAAGTGACATTAAGAAATACATTTACTTTTAAACTATAGGGAATATGCAGACCTTCCAATATTAGACATTTCATTTAGACTAATATCATTTGCAGAGGAATTGAAGATCTCTGATTTGCCCTCCAGATATACCTACTTTTCATAATGCACTGTATAGGGGATCCTAGTTTCATAGCTATTTCAAGTATATAGTTTGGATGCCTTTAGTTAAATAATATGACATTATTTTTCTCTCTGTGCCTCATTCTTTAAGCTAGTAAAGGCTACTCCCTTTGCCTCTTGGGCACATGTCATATTTTACTCGACAGTGCTGCTACTGGGCCTTAAAAAAGCAGCGGAATTGGCTTCAGGTAAATACAACGAATAGTGAACTTCTATGAAAGCATCACTTTCTGAAAGGACAGGTTTCAATAAACAATAACAACCTCGCACCCTCAGATTTAATAAAGAAGACTAAGTCATTGGCACTAATATAAATTATTTTGCTGACACATCGTAGGTTTGAGTTCAGTTAACACTCTACCTTTCCTATTTATGCCTGGCAGGCAGAGCCTGTGTATATCATTCTATGCCTTGAAGGTCAGAAGCAGTAATACTTTCAAGCTATAATACCTCCAAAACATGGTGGCACAAAGAGATCTTACTCTTATGGCAAAAAATATTCTGTGACTGCTCTCTGAGAGGTACTCCAAGAGTCATAGTGGAGACTTGAGTTCTACCTTCCCTCTGGCTTGCTGGAACAGTGGGAGGAAGGAATGCATTAATGAGCTTTGTAGAGTCAAAGGATGACACTTGGTGAAATTACCTATCAGCATCTCCAAGTGGCTGATGTGCCAGGCATACAGACCTGCAGGAACACACACAGACAAACATGTTCAAATCAAACCATAGTAAAGACTTAATGTACTTGTATGACCTTTTTAAGCTTAACTGTAACATTTTTTTTCATGTTCATTTGTACTTAGAACAATCCTCTATATCCACTCCTCCAATCCTCTATATTCAATATTTAGGTTGAAGGGCACTTAACGTGAAGGCATTTTTCTGAGGAGACTGAATTTTTTATGATGAAAAATAGCCTTGAAGAGGATGCCTTTAGGTTGTGTGGGGAAAGTGGTAAAATCAGCATGTGAGCATCTGAAATTTAACTGGAGGTTGAACTAATCTTCCCAAACAATCGTTTGGTTCCTGTTTCATGAGGTTTAGAAGAATTCAAGCAAATAAATGGAGTAGAATGTAGTCTTTGTAAGGGGTTAGTTTTGAACATTCTGATGCTTGTATTTTGTCATTTTATAAAACCTAAAGTAAAAAGAGCTTTACTTTTTACTCAGTTAGACTAAACCTCACAATTCTTAGCCTGGAGAAGGGAGAGCTCCAAGGAGAACTTATTGCAGCCTTTCAATACTTAGAAGGGACCTACAAGAACGATCAGGACAAACTTTTTAGTGGGACCTCTTACAATGGGACAAGCGGGAATGGTTTTAAACTAAAGGAAGGCAGATTTAAATTAGATATAAGGAAGAAATTTATTTACGATGGGGGTGGTGAAAAACTGGAACAGATTTCTCAGAGTGGTGGTAGAAACCCCACCCCTGGAAATATGCAAGTTCAGATTGGGATGGGACTCTGAGCAACCTGACCTAGTTGATGTCCATGCTTACTGCAAAAGGATTGGACTAGATGACTTTGAAATGTTCCTTCCAACCAAACCATTCTATGATTCTATAACTCACACAAGCCACTCTTCATGGTTTGATGTAATGTTGTTCTACCTGAATTCGTGCTGGTAACAGTTTTATACCACAGCACACCACAACTTGCTTTATTGTGGCACTTATTCAAGAGCACTTACTTTAGAAGTTAAAAATACTGGCTAATACTATATTTCATTACCTAATCATTTAGGACAGGGGGAAAAGATGAGAAAGAATATATTTTAACTCTCAAAAATAATTTTAAACAGCTTTTCTTTAATAAAAGCAACATATTTACAAAATAAGTAGTTAAAATACTGAGGCTAGAAATGAATACTCTTTCCATATAGCACCAAAACAGACTGAATCTCACTGTACAATGTCCTGTTTCGATACACTGCACTGAATTGCCAGTCTAAACCTGTACAACTGTCATCCTTCCTTTTTATTTGGCCCATATGTTTGGTAAGAGCAGCAGTAAAGTGAGGAAAGAATTAATTTCATTTTGGACTGGGAGAAAAATTGCTTTAAAAAACAGTTTCCTTGCACTTCAGAACTCAAAGTATTTTACTTAAAAATAGACATAGGTAATGAGAATTTTCTGATCTCCTGATCACTTGTTTATATGATTTCCCCAAAATTATTCTCTAAATTAATGCAATGTCATGTTTGTAATTATATCATATTTTGTACATTATACATTAATATATAAATCACAATAATAAAATAAACTGTCATATTTTTTTTTCAAGTACAACATATGTACAAACATTTTGCCCCTCTATTTGGCATATATGAAAGAACATTTTAGAAATATATTGCACAGAAACAAAAAAATATAAAGGTAGATAAAGTGGTCAGATGCCCAGAGGTTAGCATCTGGAGGAAATTTGGCTTTTTATGTGGTCAGAGGCATAAAAAATTCCTTTGTTTACACATTCCAAGTCTTAATCCATTGTCAGACAACTAGATTTATTTCCCTACAGCTTCCATCCTTATACAAAGCAACTTTCAGAACGAAGGACTTTATGAGTTACAGAAAGTTAAAAGCTACAGGGTTTTTTTCTGTTGTGCTTGTAGTATTATTCTGATACCCAAGCCTTCTCTTTATTTGATGAATTACAGTTATGACAATTTAGGATTCTCGGAACACCTGTTAATGTATATAAAAATCCATCTTCAGGGAGGACGATGCAGTTTTATCCATATTGTCTTTACTAGTAGTTTCTATGAACTTTAATTGTAATAGTGGCTTTGGATAACAGAAAGTCTGCCAAATTCTTGTAGGCTATAGAGTTAAGATGGAAATAATTTGTTATGGCTGGGGTGAAAACTGTTGCAGCCAGCTACCCATGCCTTTTGTATCAGTTTTGATTTTTTATGAGTTTAAACCATTGTTTTTTTCCATACACTGACATTTCACAATATTTCTGCTTGTAATTTCTATTTTTTAATTCTACAAACTTTAGAAACTTATCAGTTTTTTTAAATTTTGTTTTTACCACTAGGATCATCTTCTTTCCATTTAGAATTAGTTTAACCCTAAAGAGGAGGGAAATTTCAAAAGGAAAAGCAATTTCACTCTCCAAACTCATGGGTAAATACTGTTTATCTGATCTGTAATTAAACTGGGTTTCTTCCCTTTTCTTTCACCTTTAAACAGTTTATGCTGATAAAAATGCACACTAGCATCTCTCACCTGACTGCATAAATTGTAGACTCTTGCCTACTTCCATTTCCACAGACATTAGTCTGACTAAATCTTGTCTTCCAAAGAGGAACTTGTCATCAGCTGACTAGAGCAAGAGATGACAAATCTGCCACTACCTTTTGCAGTTGTTGCAGCAGCTGTTAAAATATGTGCATTATACAAAGTTACCCAGACCTTACTTCTGGGTTTACCTTTTCTTCAATTGACCTTGATTTTTTTTTTTCTATCTAGCGAGGATTAAATTTCATTTACCTCTATATGCTTTCCAGAAACTTTGTAGGAAGTGAAACAGAGTTTGAAAGGAAGGTGTTTGGGTTTTTTTATTTTTTTTACTGCTCCCAGGGTATATAGGAAAAGTATTTAAGTCCTCTTCTTGCCCTTTCCCAGCTATTTTATCAACCCTCTGTCTACTTACCTTCAGACACTGATCCCCAGAGCCCCCTGCAGTCTACCAGGAATGACAGACACAAATTTGATGTTGATCCATCCTCCACCACAATCTTCTGCTCTACTCAGTGATATCAATACAGTCTTTCTCATACAATGCAGGAGAAGCCGCACCCGTTGTCTTCATGGCTATCACATCTTCATTCTGATCTGGCTTTGGAAAAGTAAGTACTGCCTTTTGGGGCATGGAAGAAGGTATCCACAGAGGAGACCACATCTAAGCTGTAAATAATTAGAAGTAATCTGGGACTCAGTAATTTCTTTCTAGACAACCAACTAGGAAATGCCCTCATATAGTACTCTGTGTTTCTTTTAGCACAAAACAAAAGTGTTACACCTGATTTTTTGACCAAATAGACATAGGAAAATGGGGTTAGTTTTCCTTTCTAAAAGTACAGTATATGGATTGCATCAATATGTTGTGATGTCTGGAATCTTTTATTTTGGCAGTGTGTCAAGCAAGTTTCCTTCTTTCATTTCTTCCTTCCTAGAAGTCAATACTAACAGCAGGAAACTGATTGCTGCCTGTTTCTGATTGTTGCTCTTTGAAACAGAAAATATATATATTTTTATACTGCTTTTACAAGAGTGGCATATATATAAGTGATATTAATGATGGGACTGCATACCCCTTAATGTTCTACCTGACCTGTGCTTTTCATTCTTTCTGTGCAGTTACAAACAAAAGACTCTCAATATCTTTGGCCATACTGAAAAAAACTTAATGTGAGTACTGTTGAAGCTTGAGGGGAAATAAAATTATCCCTGGATTTTTCCATATGAAGAATGACTGACTTCAGAATAATCAGAAAGGACTAACTCCAAATATCCAGAGGTAATGTAAAGAGAAAGAAAAAAAAGTTACAGGAAATCTTTTTTCATATAGACTTGATCTTTACCTGTAGATAAATCTCTTGGTGGAGGGCTGAGTTTTATAAATGAAGTTGAAGATAGACTGTATCAGTCTCCAGGAAAATGTCCTTTTAGTTTTTGCCATTCTTTTCTAAGGGACTTTGTGCTATGTAGTACTTGTGCGTTGACCTTCGTTAACTTGCCTAATTCCTAGTCTGTTGAGTAGAGCTGTAAACAATCTCAAAGTGCAGACTTGGAACTAGGCAAAAACAGTGTGATGATATACCAAATTGTTAGCATAGTGTTAATGCCTGTCTTCACAAGGTGAATGCTGTTCCATGGAGCAAATAGGCATAGGGATGAACAGGACAGTGGTGGAGTTATTCTGTTTCTAGTAAATTAGAATTAACTAATTTTCATTTTGACAAAACCCAATATTTTAAAACTATCATAAATGCAGAGAATGAGAAAGCACGGAGGTATGTTTTAAAGATGCAACACAAAGAAAGGGAGAAGACAAAGCTCCTCTGTTTTAGTGATTTATGTTGCAAAATTAAACTATCAGAACAAAAATCCATACTAGTAACAAATATTAAAGATATACATGAAAAGTAAAATTCATCTTACAAGTAGCATTTGAATTGCCATAAAAATTGACGATGGTTTGATCTACAGGATTTGTTCCCATCCAAAACTAATCCAAAACACTGCTAAGAAATGAAAAGCCTACTTTAAAATGGTAGACATAGGATGGCTTATTTAAACTTCTTGCTTTCACTTAAATTACATGCCAACATGTAAGCAATGAGAGTTTTCTCTGTTTTCCCCTGTAACCACAGCCTATGTGTAAAACCAGGTAGCAGAAATTTTAGCCCACATCTCTATTAAATTGGGTAATGGCTATTCACCGTGCAGTTTTTGGCAAGTAGAACCACGGCAACTGTTCAAGAAAAGCAAGAAATTTCCTGCTATATATGAACTGCTCATAAACACTTGAGCCCTGGCACTTTTTGCTCAAACCCTGCAGGTCTCAGATGCCTAGTATTAGGAGACATTGCTAATTATAAGCAGTGTGGTTAAAGTAAATGCTTAGCCATATAGAACATTAATTGACACTGTTGTTGGGGAAAATGAAGGACTGTGTGTATGAGGAACTGTTTTCCCAGTAAAAAGGCTCAAGTCACTGCAGTTGTTGCCATTTTATTCATCTTTGAATAAGATATTAATATTAAAAAAAATATAAATATCTTTGAGTGCAGAGACTGCATCCTCTGCCTTAGAAGATCAAGGAGGGAACTGTGATTCTACAGTTCCACAGTTCCATTCTGGCTCCCCTGGCTCAAGGTGGGAGGTAGTCTGCTAATGACCTATTACCATCAAATTTCCACAGCCGTGCTGACCAGGCCTTTAGTGGTGTGAAGTCAAGGTTGGGTTCACTGCCTATGCTGTAGTTCTCCTACTCTACTTACTTGTGTCTTATATATGAATACCTTCTACCCTGTGCTGGCCATCAAAGATAAAAAACAAAGCAAACTGGACCTTCCATTCTTGTCTGAGGAATTCACTGGATTTCTGCTATTTGATTCTTTTATACATCTCACATCTCTGGTTTTTGTTCAGTAGGTAAAAAGCCTTCCTTTGGGTTAGGAGATTTATTAACTTGTTCTGGCTGCTTCTTACCTAAGGAGCTGCCATTTAAGTTTCTTAAGTGCTTGAAATCCCATTCAGTCAATCTACTGGCTTTTAGGATGAAATCAAGGACAATAGGAGCGCCATGGGTCAATAGCCATGAGATGAAAAAGATTTAACTGAGAAGGAGATATAAAACACAGTGGTTATAATACATCACGTAGTTACACAGAGGAAAGGTTATTAGATGCAATCCCTAAGAATTTGCCTTTTCTAATGTAAAGCTTTTCAACAGCTAGAGATATCACTAGTAACACAAAACTCTTAGTATACTCTGTTATAGAATCATAGAATCACCACGTTGGAAGAGACTCACTGGTCATCGAGTCCAATCATTCCTATCAAACACTAAACCATGGCCCTCAGGACCTTGTCCACCAGTGCCTTAAACACCTCCAAGGAGGTGAATCAACCACCTCCCTGGGCAGCCTGTTCCAATGCCCAATGACCCTTTCTGTGAAAAACTTTTTCCTGAAGTCTAGCCTAAATCTCCCCTGGTGGAGCTTGAGACCATTCCCTCTTGTCCTGTCCCCTGTCACTTGTGAGAAGAGGCCATCACCCTCCTCTCTACAACTGAGTGGGAAGAATTTAACCCTTATGACAAAATGTAAAGAACAGAGAGACTAAGTTGAGGAAATAACCTCAGAAATAAGCGTTCTGCCAGAGAAAAAGAAAAAAGTTAACTGAGAAAGGAAAAAAAAGTTAATTTTGCTTTGGTGTCAGGAAGAATCAAAAAGGTTAATGACCCAAATAGATAGTTTTCTTGTTTTCCCCATCCCATCCCAACACCCCACCCCCCCAATTTGTTATTGAGCAGCAAGTAAAAACAAAGTGTTGCAGAAGAAAGGGGTAAATCCTCCAATTTATGGAGTGCCCTGTTACTTTGTACAGCACATTACGGGCTAGGATTCATCAGGTTTTCAACAGGGGTCATGTCTAACAGTGGGATTGTTCACAGTAAGCAGAGCAAGGCTGAAGGAAGGACAGCTGAAGTAGTTAAAGCTTAGATCCTCTAGTCCCCCTCTAAAATGGAAACACAGAGGACTCTGGTATAATTTAGGCTTTGTATTCAAAGTAGTTATACTTTGCAGACAGACTGTGCATTCTATCTGGTTTAGAATATTGTCTAAAACCATCATGAATATATTAATTACTAGCAGGATCAGCCTCATTTCATTAGTTCTGGTGTAAGAATGGACATTTTATACTTACCCTCCTCCTGTACAGAGCATAGCAGCCTCTCATGTATTCCTAACGCTTCAACACTACAACCAAGTGTTGATCTCCTTCTGTACAAGAGAGGGCAGCCTAGCCCTAGTAATAGTCCCTCCAGAGCCTTGGACATCTGGAAAATCTGTTACCTTATTTGTCATGCTCGACTGTAAAAATTACTGCATAAATTGAAAATTAATCTTTGTTCTTCATTTTATGGGGGACTGGAGACTACTCTGAGACTTCTTATGTTTGAAGGAAAGTTACAAAATAAAATCCTTTGTTTTATTCATGGGAAATTTCTGCTAATGTGGTACAAACATGTGGGTTTCTTCAGTGATAAATTACTTTACAACTTGTAGTGTGAAAGCCGAGCTGAATTAGAGCCCTATGTCTGGACTGATCTCATCAATTTTGGTTTCTCAGCAGGGATTTGGCTTTTGATCACACACTTCTTAATAGATCCAAATATCTAGACACTATGGCCACTTGTGTTTAAATACTTTCTACTTGGGTTTATTTCATGCATCACTTTTTAGTCTTAAAAACCAAGAGGTGCAGCACAGTGTCAGACTGAAGGACTGGATTGTCTGGTAATCTGTCTCTTAGAGCGGTTAATAGCGAATGCTTAGGGAAGGAATATAACAAATAGGGTGAACACACAGAGATCATTGTTTGACATGCCTTCCCACCTTCCAACAGTCACTGGTCTAAAGCCACAACTTCTTGAACCAGTGTTCGTATCTTGACTGCCACTCTTTCTTTCCTCTAAAGACATACCATGTGCTCAGTATACCTGAGACTGGGAAGACAGTTTAAATATTTTCCTTGTTTGATTTTAAGGACTGTCCTGCTGTCTGAGACAATTCCTCAGTTCCTCATGCTTTCTTGCCCCCCACTTTATACCTTTATTTTTCATCTTCTTTCTTTAGCCTTTTGTATTACATTCTTCAGAATTTAAGCCAGCTTAGTGTGAAAGTCATGCCCTGCTTTCTGTCATAAATCCAGATATCTACTGAGACTGAGATATTGTGCAAGTTTCAGCTCCATCAGGTACCTAGACTTGTGCATAAAAGAGATATCTACTTTTTGTCTGTTAGTTCATTTTGCAATGCACCACCGTGCCCCCTCAGCTCTATAAAATTCTTATTTTATATTAATACATTTCATAGAATATATTACTCTATTTCAAGGTATCTGTTTTAGGAGTATTCCTTCTGTGTTGGTGTCTTCTCCAAATAACCTCCTAAACTGAAATGCTGAATGAAAACCAGACTTGGGTGATCTGGTTTGCTGAAATATGGGAGGCTGAGTTCTCAGACAGCACTAATAATCATCAAAAAAAAAAAAAAAAAAAAGCCACATATCACGATAATCTTTAAATAGCATAGGGAAAACATTGTTTCATTTCAGAGGCTAGGCTAACAGCAATTATATAGGAGAAAAGAAAGAAAAAATATTTGGAGAAAATATTCCTAATCTGAATTTCAGCAACCGAAATGTCCCCACAACTTTCTTTGCCTGTGATTCTCGTCAGTACTTCTTGTCCAGCATGCCTACACTGTTGCTACTTGGGCCTTGCAGTTTTCATGGGTTAAGGTCAGTCTTACCTTTAAAATTACCCTTTCATTAGACCTTTCTGCCTTGTCTAAAGTACTGTGGGACACAAAAATCAAAGGGAAACTTGTGAGCATGGGCAGGTTATATGCTAGTTGGCCTATGGCTCTTTTCTGTTTGGCTTCTGCCCCTAAGCTTAAAGCCCCTGCTTTCCACACTGCCTAAGTCTTCACTGCAGAGCAGCTCTGCTAAGGAGGCAGGGTTCTGGCATCTCTTGCTAGCACATCAGTGACATTAATTTCTTTGCCAATTAGTATAATAAAGAAGCATGTGCCTTCTGGATTTTCCTACCTCAAAGCAGCTTTCAAATGTGATAAGGTGTTGGCAGCATGGACATTCCTCAGTACACTCATTACAGCATTATGGTGATTTATGGGTGATTTATGGATCAACTAAACCACAGTCTTGGTGTGAATGCCCCGCTTAGCTGTGGAGGTGATGTGTTCATGGAAAGCAATGATTTGACTCTAGGACTAAGTTTCAAACCCACAAAGTTCAAATGGGTTCAGAATTTACTCAAGCACATTCTCACATTCCTCTATTTTACAGACAAGGGTAATGATCCTAAAAGCAACTGCCCTGCAGCTTCACTGGAGTGAAAAATTGAAGGGTTGTTTTCCAAGTAATCTGACTCTGTACAGCTGGATCAATAGTCAATATTACCAGGTCCTGGCTGTCTTGATTCTAACTAATTTTTACCATTGCATGTCCCAATAAAGCCCAATGTAGAAAACTCTCTAGGATCTTGTGAGGAAAAGAGGTCAAGAAACCATACCTGCTCTCAATGCTCTCTGCTTTTTAAGATACAACATGTATTGAAAATTCAAGCACTCGGGTAGGTTTATAAACTGGATGGAAATGTTTGGGTCACTGTAAAACTGAGCATTGATCCCTCTTATTTGCAAAGATACTGGTACTACACAGGTATTTTGCTCAGTAGAATTATCCCAGAATTGTCCTGGCTTATGTAGTTGATTGATTGTAAAATGGCACATGAACAAGAACTACCCAGTCTTTAAACCTGAATTTCAGCCTTGTGCTAATCTAACTTGTCTTGTTGTGCTTTATACCCCCTCCCCAAAATTTTTTGGGTTGTTTTTTATGTAGTTGTACCAGCCCTAGCCATTTCTAGCAAGCTTGCATCAAATTAGTGGAGACCTTGGAACATTGGAAAAAAATTGTTTAAAAAGTTTATGCCAACAACTTTTAAAATTTATGAAATTGGTCCCTTTGCCATCCAGTCCTATACTTTGAAAGCTTCTTTGATAGAAGGGTGTGTTTTCTTTTCTCCTCCTCTTACTCCTCTGGAAAATCTGCTTCTGGGTAAGACTAATGTGACCAGGATTTACCCTTTACAGCTATATCTGACAGAAAATGATGACGGTATAGCGGGTGACAATGTCTTCTGCATTAGACAGAGTGAAGGGAGATCAGTCAACCAGGGTTTTATGAAGGTCAGCCCCAGACCTAACACTAGTCAATGCTACAAACAGGTACATCTAACAGAAAAATGACTCTATGGCAGTGCTCTCCCCACTGAGGCTGCATGTTGGAAGGGGAACAGTTACCTGGTAAGGACATGGCTATGCCAGGAAAATGGGATTTTTAGTGACAGAGAGAGTTCCTGACTAGCAATATGTGGCTGATTTGTGATCACAGATGCCACTTGGGTGGTGCAGACAAGCTCTGACTGCTCTCAAGAATTCGTCAAAGTAGCTCTTTAGAAATTCCACCTGGCGAGACTTAAACTGTGCCTTTTCAGGACATTGCCACTGACTTCCTTGAACATCTGTAAATAGCTGGTCTGTATATGCTCATGCACCGTGGAGGATAGAGTTTAGATTTTTTTACTAAGGTTATCCTTTTGACACAGGGCCAGATTGTCAGGGAGTCGGATCTATGCTAGGGAGAGCTGTTTGGTTGACTTAGTGGGTGGCATTCTCATAGGTGAATAACAATGTCTTTGTTTTGTTTGGTTTATTGTACCTTTATTCTTAAGGAACAGACCCACTGTGTTTATATATGAGCAAATTGTTCTCCTGTTTTTGAAAGCTATGCATTTTCAACCTGAACACTGCTCTCCCCAACCCTTACTAACACTCCTAAAAAATCAAATAAAGAAAACTAACTGCAGGAATATAAGGGCAAGTAGACAATAGCTTCATTCACTTTGGAAAATCCTTACCTAATAACTAAAATGAAAAGGATCAGTAAAAAAATCTTTCCTATTCATCTCTTTTCTGTCATGGATTCTTTTGGCTGCTACTGCATGGGAAACAGTGAGGACCTGTAATAAATATTCTCCTTTGCAAGAAGCAGCTATAGTTTTGACATTCCACGTATCTGAATTACTTTTTTCTTGCTGTTGTGGTTTCTTTTTCAAACTTAGACTCCACTGCACTGAAACTTTGAATTTAGGACAGTAGTAAAATACTATTGAATAATGATGAAAAGAAAATTTATTATGTGCAGATCAGGGAAAATACACCAAATCATTGGCTGACATCCAGGGAAAAATAAAATATATTTGTCATGTAATATGATGGTTGAAAGCTAGCAATGAACAATGGAAATTGTGTTTTCTCAGAATCAAATAATTATTAACTGATTTTAATTGATCTATTTCTATTAGAAAATAGCAGAAAACACAAAAAAAAGCACAAGATTTAACAATTATGTCTTGAAATTTTGTTGTCAAGCAAAATGGTTGATTTGGTAAAGTTTAGTGCAACTGGTAAGAAAATGTAGGGATATACTGAATGTGGACAAAATGAGAAGAGGGTAGACTGCTTAATTTTCTGATGATTTAATGAAGAATTTTCAGCCAGG
Source organism: Coccyzus lansbergi (assembly GCA_033558105.1). Lineage (NCBI taxonomy): Eukaryota > Metazoa > Chordata > Aves > Cuculiformes > Coccyzidae > Coccyzus > Coccyzus lansbergi. Next base: position 865,145 of record JAUMJK010000470.1, read on the forward strand.
AACATTTGTCATGTGAAGCTTTTGAGCAACTCTGCTTGGATTCTCCAGCTGTTTAAAAGCTCCATAAACCTAATTGGTTTTTTTTTTTCATCTTTTTTTTTCCCTTCTGTTTTCATATTTGAAAGAAAGGGTGGACAACATGAAGTAGTTTAATCACACATGGCCTAAGGAATTCTAAAGGCAAGAATTGTAAAATATTGAGTGCTCATTGGTAACTATTCCCCTGGTGGCATATTAGTTAGATAAAATTTGCCTTCTTTCTGCCTGTTTTCTGTATTTTCTCCAAACATTCTGTTTTTCCTTCTCTCTTTATTCTCATTATTATTAATTAGTATTCAAGTAAACCGTTGTGTATTAGCTTTCAGCATTAGAAGAGTTACACAGGAGGTATAAAACCACATTTTACTTCAGTTCCTTATTTATATCTTACATATAACATTCAGGATTAGTTCAGTGTAAGCTTGTTTTCTATATGCAGAACAATTTTATTAAGATAGTTATTTTGGTTTCTTTCCGTAAAATAAAATACTTTTGTAAGGACATGGGATATTAGAATTTGGATAAATAATTCACCCATTCAGTCACTTATGAAACTGTTTAGCACAAGTCTGCATACTCTTTCTGGTTAGTGTTGACTCCTTCAGTTTGTAAGTCCTTCAACAGTGAATTTGGGCCTCTTGTTGCTCAAATAGGCCAGGGTTTTTCTTCTTTTTTAGTTTTTCTTTTTGCTGCTGATGTAGCCATGGAGAGTAGAAGGGTCAGCTAACAGGAATTTGATATTTCATAGCCCTCTCTTGACTTTATTGTGCCTAAATTTTAAGAAATTACTTGACTTCTTTTTTTAATCAATACTTATAAATTCTCAATTTCAAGTTGATGCTCATCCTGTGCACTCCTTGCAGTTTTCTTTGATAAAGCTATACAACTTGCATATTGGACAAATTTTTAAACTTTGTACTATGCTTAAGTTATAAGACTTCAATTCCTCATGTGCATGAAAGCTATGCTTAACATGAAGGTATTGAACTCCAAATGTGCTTAAGTTCATGAGTAGGGGAAGGATACAGCTTCTTCAAATGAGCACATACCTCAAGTTTTTTCAAAATCAAATACTATGAAAGTACCTGTTAAAAAACACACTTGAAGAAGATCTCAAATTGTTGATAGGAATAATGAGAGCAGAATGAACAACCCTGTAATCCCACGCATATTGCACCTAAGGAAAAAGCTTGTCCTTACTGTGTCTTTACTGTGAGTTCCCTGTACAACACACTGCGTATCTGATTAATATGGTTAGGAAAAACAATATTTTTAAAGTTGCAATGACTTTCCCACCATTCTCCTATATCCAGGAAAATGCCTATATGTTTTTTGAAAGAATGTCCTGTGTATTTGGCACCTGTCTTGGGGCAGAGGCAGCAGAGATTGGCTGTGTTGGTAGTCATGTCTGGGTAGACTCTTGGTAGACTAAAGAGGTGCTAAACCTCACAATCCACTTTAAGAGGATAGCGATGGTGTGTAATCTCTCAAAAGACAGCGTACTCGTCAGGAGAGGGGTGTTAGGCTAAAAAGCCAACCATTTGGTGTCTTCTGCAGGGATAAGCTGCCTTTCAGATGATAGGGTGCTGATCTACATAAGCCCTGCAAAACAAATACTTTGGTCTTTTTCCTCTAATGCTGGTGTTGGATTTTTATATATGTTGCAGCTCTTTCAAAAGACTTGGCTTGGTTTCCAGCTGCACAGCACAAAGCAGTTAATAGCCAGATCTTCTAAAGTGTTTCTTTTCTATAGGCAGTAGAATGTATCCACCTTTTTCCCAGTCTGCTTACATCCATGTGGAATTTGGCAGAAGAACCACTTCAGCAAGAGTCTGATGATCTTCTCTCCCACGTTGGTTTTCTTTGGAATGATCTACAAAGAGTTTCCATTCCTTATATACATCTCTGCCTCTTCAGCTCACTAGAGAAAAACTAGCACATAGAGATGTCTCTGTCTCCTTATGCCTAGTTTGCCATTTATTTGTGAGCCAGCTAGCTGATCTTTTTCCTCCTCTATTTCTTTCCCTCTTTAACCCTTCTTCCTGTGAAAAACAGCTTCAAATGTCCAATCAGTACAGAAAAGTCTGTAAATGAGGCTCATCAGCACACTATAGTGTGGGATTTAATTATGTCAGTGACTGCTAAAGCAAGAGATGCCTTGAAATAACTCCTTCAATTTCGTATGACTACAACTAGTCCCTGAAACCCATCTTAGTTCTGGCTTTATAAAAGACCAAGACATTATCATGCATTTGCAGGTCCCACCTGTCTTGTCTAGCAGATACTAATTAAATAGAAAAACACACTGCAGAAAGAAAACTTTACCTTTGACCTCTTATATCTAATGCCATTTGATATAAATTGCTGCCTGTCGTGTTGTGCCATAATACATTAAAGTAATCTCACAATTTTACTAGAGAGCTACCATTAAAACAGAGCTATGATGCACTTAATAAATCCACATTTTTTCTGTCTTGTAAATCACTAGATTTACATTTTTCAGGTGAATGGTACAACGGTGACAGCAGTGGCAACTGGAGGTAAGACCTCCTATTGCCTTTGCATGGATCTTCAAAGAAGTCCAAGGATATTATTCCTCTAAGAGAGGAATAGAGATCATGTTTTTCTGTCTTATAGGCTATTTTGAAATAGAACTTTATGATCTTAGATCTTTTGTGATCTATGGAGAGAAGGTGCCACAGAAGTAAAACCTTTCTCACACACTGTGCAAGACAGTGTTTCAATGCTGTCACTCACCTTTTTTGAATAAAACTAGAGAACAATTTCATAGTTATTAATTTTAACTTTGGCAGGAAACTCAGATATGTTGAATTTGGTACCAGTACAGTAAATCCTAATCCAGGCAGATCTGATCTGCATTTAATTGTGGCTGAATGGAATCATTTTCGCATGCTGAAAAACCCAGAACTGCTTGGTACATCAATAAAAGAAGAATGTTGCAAGGCAAACAAACACAAATAACTTAGGAAAGAGCAAAACATTAAATCAGGATCAACCTTCAGATGAAGAAAGATTATTTTCTACAATGCTGCTGTGAAAACAACAGCCTCTGGCAAACGAAAAAATCTTTTTCAGAGTGAAGTATGATTAATCTAAACCACTGCTTTTTCAAAGATGCTGGCTAAAGATCCTTTCAGCTTCCAGGGCACCACATACCCTTACAGAGCTATGTCAAACTCACTTCCACGCTCACCCACAGTACAGAATGGGGAAAGATTAAGTGAAAGATATGGACATATGGCTGCATGAAATTATGCTTGAATTCTTCTGTTCAAGCTTCAAGTTGGCTACATACAGGCAACCTCTGACCTGGGAACAAAACAGCTGTATAAGCAGTAGCAACTTTCTGGGCCATGCTGATATAACCTGTGGAGAGATTGGGTTTAGTAGCTCCTTAGAGGCACAGCACTCTGCTAATCCACTCCTGTTCCTTTGTGTTGAGATCTAAGTGACTAATACAATGTGCCAGTAAGGCACCTGGCTTTATCTGCTTATGTCTGTGTAGACCTCAGGTACCCATCTTGAACAAGAATCTACAGAGCACAAAACAAATTAAAGTTTTTCAGAAGTTTATGTCCTGGCAAAATGCCTCTGGATTTTTACAGGACCAGCAAAAGACATGTCCTGGATGCTGAGGCAGTTCTCAAGTTCCCCCTCCAAGGCACAAGTATCTTAGGACTTCTCAGCAAAACTATTGTACAGTTTATTTATGTTTTAAGAAGAACGCAACGTTGCACTTTTCTCTAAATGATTTGGAAGTGATCAAACCATTTTAACAAAACTTTCCAAAATAAGTCAGCCAGAGACATATACTTTGTCTGGGAAAATTCAGCCCAAACAGTTAAAGCTTGGCAAAGTTTTATAAACAACTTTAAACATCATCTTGTAATGGTAGGCATTGGGCAACTCAACTGTAGTTGTTGCTACCAGCAGTGCCCAGACTCCCTAAACTGTCAGAAGGTGTTTGTGTTTCAGGACATTATTTCTACAGTTTATTTGAATTGGCAGATGTTTGGTTTTTAGCTGCCAGTATTACATTTTGCTTGAGATAAGTGAGGTGCTGAAATTCCAGCTCAGAATATGCCTAGCTTGTAGCACATTCAATTTACATCACAACTGTGACAAAGCAAGTGGGTTAACTTTTTTTTAAAGATATCTTCTCCTTATGGATGAGGACTTATGCATGGGCCAAACTGAGGTCTGTAGCACCCATTGACCACATGAAGATTGGTCTGGGGTTCAGAGTGCTGGCTCCAATGCATGCTGAGTGAGACCTTGGGCAGGTGCAAAGTATTTGAGTACTCACACGCTGCAAATATTTGGCCCAAGTATTCAGATTCTGTGTGGGTGGACGAACTGAGGAGCATGAAAGCCACATCATTGAGATGCATGCGGTTCTTATTCTGTGGTGGTGATTGAAGTATTGCTCACATCCCCTCTGCACCCGTCAGACAAATCTTGTTTATCATATGCTGACTCCTGCTTTTTCTATCCCCTCCTTGCAGCCTCCTCATCTCTACAAGGGTGGAAAAGAGAGCTTTCCCACTCAATGAGCTATGTGCAGTTCCAGTAGACACATTGAGTGGGTGCTCTGTAGGTCTGAATAGGCACAGAGGAAGCAAAGATGAATTGGTTCACAGATGAATTGCTAACACACACAGGCTTAAAGGTAAAACTGTCAGATCCTGGTTAAGAGACAAAAAGATAACACTCTTCTTCTCACAATCTGCAAATATGGAGAAACTAAATTTCAATTTTTTAATCAAAATACATGTATATTAGATGCATATATATAATGTAGTTTGATAATTTGAATATATGCACAAAAATATTTCCTTTATTTTGAAGGATTTCAAAACTGAAGAAGATTCAAATTGTTTTGCCAGGCTATGAGAAACACAGGAATATGGAAAACAGAAACATTTAATTTCCTGTTAATTTTTCATTTTGTTTTAAACCTTGGACTTTTCCTTTTCCACAAAATTCCAGAGTTCTGAAAAATAACGAGAAAACAGGGAAAAATTATCATCTTTTAATGACACATTTCAATTTTTCTAGTCATATTCTAACAGAAATATATGGTTCTGAGTTTCTACAAATGCATCTAATTGTTGACACATTGAATTAATCATTCCGGCCAAGTGCTTATATAGAAGACAAGAGTACAATGTGAGGAGTGTTTCTTGTGTGTGTCTGGATCTCAGTGGCAGATAGGCATTTCAGCACAGGTGAATCCAACAATGAATCACAGAAAAAGATGGAAAAGACCTTTGAGATTATCAAGTCCAACTCACCACTACTAAACCCTATCTCTGAGCACTTCACCTTCCATTCTTTTAAATACCTCCAGGGACGGTGACTCAACTACATCCCTGGGCAGCCTGTTCCAGTGTCCGATAACACTTCTGGTGAAGAAATTTTTCCTAATATCTGTCCTGAACCTCCCCTGACACAACTTGAGGCCATTTCTTCTCATCCTACCTGTCACTTGGGAGAACAGACCAACACCCACCTTGCTCCAACCTTCTTTCAGGTAATTTTAGACAGTGATAAGATCTCCCCTGTCATGAGTGTCCCTGCAGAAGCCCACCCTCTTCAATCCACTGACAGCCACTCCAGCACAGTGCGTACTGCATGGACATGGCTGTGACGGGCAAATTGCTTCAAAAGCACACAGAAATGAACAAATTGATTAGCCACACACCCAACTGTACAGTGAGAAAACTTTATCTGAGCAAAACTGGGCACTAGATGCCAAGGTCACATCTCAGGTTTTAGGTTAGCATAGTGTGAGATCTGGCACAAATCAAGTCACTGCTGCTCCTATCGGGCACGTCTGCTGAAATATCACCTTCAGGTAACAACTTGGCTGAGCTCCAGCAGTGGTCTGCACCGCATATGGGTTTGTATTGATATACAGAACTGTGCATGACATCTTCCAACACAGATACACTGGTGGCTGTGTGGATGAAATGTGTTCGCTGAAAATATCAAGCAGCTGCAACATCTCCTTAACTTACTAATCACTTGGGATCATTACTAAGCTCATGAGCATTCCCTAAACAAGAGTTCTCTGTAAATCTCAGTCAGCTGACTTATTCCATGCTCTAGTGACTTACTTGGTAGATATGCTTTTAAGAAGGTGATACCTGTGTAGAATAGCTGGTATTTTCAAACAGTTCTTAATATTGCTCTATAGACTTGATTAATAATAGGTCCTTCTTATATTTGTCCTCTGTTTTCATGCAAAATGAATTTCAGTCCTTTCACTAGATTTCAAATATTGTTCATAAATGAAATAATGTGTCATGAACTCTGATATGATACAGGTCTTGATATGTTTGCTTATTTAGGCATTTCCTTTAAAAATAATGTTGCAAAAGTTTTTCCACTTCTCCAATTTTTTTTAGTTGCTTTTTTTTTTTTTTTTGCTAAGGATTCTGATACTGTGTTCGTGTTTCAAATGCTTATAAAGCTATGGTAGATAACATTGTCTTGACAGAAAATTAGAATCAACTTTCTGTTAAACAACAATTTTCTTCTTGTTGCCAAAACGTTAATTGTTTAGCCAAAAACACTGGATACCTGTACCAAGCTAGATTTCCTGGGAAAGTCTAAGCAAAGATCACTCGGCATGGCGAAAATAAATTATATTCCCTAAATTAAAATATTCTATTAGTTATACAGTCAGAGCTGTAATAGTTGAAAGCAGAGTGTAGGTAAGGTGTACATGGTAGATAAAGGCAAAGTCATTTATATCTGCATTGCTACGAGTGCTCTAATAAAGGCATTTAACATTTGGACCCTTGCTGATAATTCTCAGTATTATGTCTTTATATTCTCAGTATTGTCTTTAATATGCCTGTATTTATATGCCACTGGACTGAGTGTGTTGTACACCATAAAACAACTAAATTTATTCTTTCTGAGGTGAGAAAGATGTAGGAGGAAGTTTCCTGGAGAAATAAGGAAACAAGGTAGATTTTGCAATGGGAGTCTGTTACAGGCCACTCAGCCAAGAAGAAGCAGCTGATGAGTTCTTCTATAAACAGCTGGGGTTAATCTCTAGATCAATGCCTCTTGTTCTTATGTTCTGATATCTGCTGGAAGTACAATAGAGCAGAAAGGAAGTAGTCTAGGAGGTTCCTGGAGTGCGTGTTCCTTGCACAGCTGGTGAATGAACCAACAAGGGAAGATGCCCTCCTGGACTTTCTGTTTGTGAACAGAGAAGGCCTCGTGGGGCATGTGGCCGTAGGAGGACGCCTAGGACTAAGCAATCACAGGATAATAGAGTTTTCAGTTCTAGGTGAAGTGAAGAGGGTGGTTAGCAGGACAGTAGCATTAAATTTCCAGAGGGCAGACTTCGAACTCTTCAGAAGGCTGGTTGGCAAAGTCTGATGGGAGACCATACCTAAGGGCAAGGGATCCCATGAAGGCTGGGAGCTCTTCAAAAAGGAGATCCTAGCAGCTCAGGAGAAAGCCATCCCCGTGTTCCAGAAAAAAAGCCAGCAGGGATAAAAAACCAGCTTGGTTCAACAGAGAGATCAGGAGTGACATCAAGAAGAAGATGAATGTTTATGGGCTCTGGAAGAGGGGTCAGGCCTCTTGGGTGGACTACAGGATGGAAGTGAGGTTGTGTAGGGAAAAAATCAGAGGGGTTAAGGCTCAACTAGAAATCAGATTGGCTAAGTCTGTGAAAGGTAACAAAAAATCTTTCTATAAATATATAAATAATAAAAGGAGAACTAGGGAGACCATACAGTCCCTATTGGACACAGAAGGAACAACAGTGACAGGGGATGAGGAAAAGGCCAAATGCTGGGTCCTGCACTTGGGGCACAACAACCCTCTGCAGAGCTACAGACTAGGAGAAGCCTGTCTAAAAAGATGCCTGGAGAAGGACCTGGGGGTGTTGGTTGACAACCAACTGAACATGAGCCAGCAGTGTGCCCAGGTGGCCAAGAAGGCCAATGGCATCCTGGCTTGTATCAGAAACTGTGTGACCAGCACATCCAGGGTGGTTATTCTCCCTCTGTAGTCGGCGCTGGTGAGGCCGCTCCTTGAATCCTGTGTTCAGTTCTGGGCCCCTCATCACAAGAAGGATGTTGAGGCTCTGGAGTAAGTCCAGAGAAGAGCAACGAGACTGGTGAAGGGACTGGAGAACAGGCCTTATGAGGAACGGCTGAGAGAACTGGGATTGTTTAGCCTGGAGAAGAGGAGGTTGAGAGGAGACCTCATTACTGTCTATAACTACCTGATAGGAGGTTGTAGAGAGGAGGGTGTTGGCCTCTTCTCCCAAGTGACAGGGGACAGGATGAGAGGTAATGGCCTCAAGCTCTGACAGGGGAGATTTAGGCTAGACATCAGGAGGAAACTTTTCACAGAAAAGGTCATTGGGCATTGGAACAGGCTGCCCAGGGAGGTGGTTGATTCAACTTCTTTGGAGGTGCTTAAGGCACGGGTGGACAAGGTCCTGAGGGACATGGTTTAGTGTTAGACAGAAATGGTTGGACTCTATGATCCGGTGGGTCTCTTCCAACCTGGTTATTCTATGATTCTAAGATTCTCCCTTCTCTTATTTTGACTTAGTGAGCCCCCGTATCCAAATCTTCTCCTGGTATTAGTGAAGTTCCAATGCAATAATGAGGATGCTATGCCGCTTGAAAGTCTAATAACAAGTGTGAAACTGTTGGGTTGGTTGTTGAAGATCCCTCTGGGTTACATGGAGCAGTGATGGTGTTAATTTGGGCATCAATCAGTACCACCTTTAACACCTCTTTCATCTTTTTCCCTCACAAATGTTTCCTTTGGTAGCGTTTCTTAAAGAAAGTGTCAAAAGAGCAGTCAACCAAACTGTGCAAACAATGCTGACATAGCTACATGCCTTCCAGACCCTCACCCTGCAACAGGGTTGATCTTTTATCTCTTTTTTCCTTCACTATTCTATCATTCAGCTTTGCCAGGTACAACTCATGGGGTGGGACTTGTTCGCCTTGTCACTGCCCTGGGGGTGTGTAGGACCCGTCCCATTACACTTCCTCCCCCCAGGCCATAGGGAAAACCTGGTCCTCCTCATCATGGTAGAGGCTGGGGGCTTTTCTGCCATGCCACTGCTAGGGGGTCTCACTGCTGCATGAGGTCCCTCTGCACATGGCACTGCGAGACAAGCACGAAATCTGGCCCTGGTATTCAGAAACCTTGTTAAGCTTGGCACAGAGCGCCTTGAGCATCTCTTTCTATTTTGAAAACTAGTGGAAACAGCAATATCTGAGGAGGGTGCAACAGGTGCTCGTGAAGTTCAGAAGTGTTTCCATTTAATTACACAGCCAGGGACTGTGGGGCTCATAAAGTTTCTGTATTTGCACCTTTGATCTTACACTTGCTTAGAAATGTTGCAGCTGCAGAAAGCTTTAAGAAAATCTTTTCACCTTATAAAAACTAAAAATATCAAGCCCTTGCAGTGTATCTAAAAGGTGAGGTTCCAGTGTAAAAGCTAGTTTAACTGATGTATTTAAAAGTGAGAGTAATAAACAACATGGAACCTCATTTTGTGTATCCTGTCAGGTTTTTAGGTATATTGAAATAAGAGTTGAGTCAATACTGCAAAAGGATATTTAAATATTCATTTAAAGGCTTCAGTTGGCTCTGATGAGATTTTATAAGCGTTGCTAAAACATACAAATGAAAAAGTTAGTTGACAGGGAAATAGCAACGTTTAAATAAATATTCTGAGGGTTTCTGTAGAACATACCTGAAGTCATATTCACTTGTGTTTGCACTAGTTGCCAGCTGTAGTATTTATAATTGCTGCACAAAAGGTAAACCATGCTGTGAACTACTGATTTATGTTTTGTTACCTGCCAGGGATATATTCTGATCTGATGTCATCAAAGAATTAGTGACACAAGCAAGAGACATTTGTGGAAGGCCAAATACTGGTTTTCTGCAAACCATCACAGAGCAACCTCAGCCTCTTGATGGAACTGCTGAAGGAGAGCTCTGAATGGATATAGAGATAGCTAATATCTCTAAGTTACATATAAACAAGTGTGTGAATTGAGATACTTATGTAAATGAAAAATAGAGAAGTAGCCTTGGGATAAATGTGATATTTTTTGATCTCCTTATATGTACCTAAGTAGTCACAAGTAATGAGATTTTATGTAGCTATTGATTATTAGGATTTTTTGGCCAGAATTGTGTTTAAAAATTTCTTATGAATCACATAAGTTTGTACTTAGAATTTTTTTCCTACTCATCTGATTAACTTTAGATTATCTAATTCCATTCAGCGCCTTATGAAGTAAAGTGCTTCCTAGAGCTTATGTTACTTTCCAGCAGTTGACTGTATGCTTTTCAGCACAGCTTGGAAGGATTTTAAGTCACTAAAAAGTCATCAAATTAGAGACACTAGAAGTGTCTCTGAGTGAGGTATGTGAATACTGTTTTGTAATTTTTAATTGAAAACACAGCTCAAACTACTGCAATTAGCTTCAAGATATTCTTTGAGAAGAATTTAAGGAAAGAACTTAAAGATATGATGTGTCTTCGTAAATAGTGCCTTGATTGCACTAGTAAGATAAGTAATCGCAAGTATTAGGAACATTTTAGAAATAAATACATCTTTACTGTCATCCCTTTAAAATATCTTGTATTTCTTATAACATTATTTTTCAGAACAATTTTGTTATGCTTTGCTTTACTAATGCAATGCAGACGTACACAATACTAGTACTAGACCTTCTGGGAATCTTTTATATCTTTTCATTTATATTGACTTCATATGAAAGAATTCTGTCTCTTTGAGAGTTGTAAAGTTATATTTAAATACAAGTATAACATAATTAAATCTGCTTCTGAGTACTAACTGGATTTTTCTCTCTGTGTGTGTGTATTCATGCACATTGAAAATACGTCAACATGAATATATTTTGCAAAGAGTAGGAATGAAATTTCAGTACAACATGCACAATCAGTAAAAATCAAAGTGGTATCATCACCCTAGGAAAGATTATGGAGATATACAGATATTGACTTATGAATGTGTTATTATTTAAACAAAATGGCATGAATGTGAGTGGAAGTTTAAACTTAGACATTTGTTCAACTACATCCAAAATGGAACCGTGGTCAATTTTGTAGTTTTTTTGCTGTATATTTGCCAGTAACGACAATATGTTTAGCCTAGTCAGATTTATTTTACTAGAAATTCCTGGCAGATTTCATTTTTAGGGTCTCATCAGCAACAACAAAGCTAAAAATAGTGGGGATCATGTATTTATTAATACTACAATTTTTAGAAACACATGCACATTAAGCTGGATTTTACAGACTTGTTTTTCTTACTGTTTTTCTTTAGGTTAAATAGATGGCAAAGCTGAAATATCAACAAGAAGATATCATAGGCGTGTGTACATTTGCATGCATCTATGTCTTGAAAAGAGTTTCTAGAGTGCCAAAAGCTTGCTGATAAAAGATATCTATTTTTTCCCACAATCATCTTTCTCCTCTCCAGTATACCATGTCACATGGCTCTCACAGGATTTTTTTTTCTAAACAAAGATCCTCACTTTGGTTACCTAGCCCGTATCTGTGTGCTCATCCAATTAAAATAACGTCTCCTAGGACGGTTAGCTGTATTTCTTCTTCAGATTATCTAGAACAGATATAGGGAGAGTGGAAGGAATAATCTAGTATCTAGTGTTTTTAGTCTCTTTTTTTCTGGTCTTTCCAATTGGTAGGGGGAAAATGGATGACACTAGTTTCATCAGCAGCTTAATTTTTATTTTATCTGGCATGAAGCAATGAAGCCTGTGTGAGTTATTACTGTCTCATGTCTCAGTACATAATTATTTTTTCCCCCATTCTAAACTGCCAGGGCCCAGCTTTCATCCAATCTATACAAAAAGACTACTGTGTGAGGGAGTATTTTTCATTCTTTTTTCGATCATGAAGGCGGTACTGTAGAATTTTCTTATTTTCAGATTTCTCCTTCTGAAGGAAAGAAAAAAATCTTTAATTGGCAAGTTCTGAAGTTACCTCATCCTGTAGGTAGGGCTGACTTTTTAGAGGGTCCATGTATTGCATAGTTATTGCGTAGCTGATTGTCATTATATAGGTGTTTATTTACGATCCTGCATATTCTTCCCAGATTGATGTATAAACAGGTACATTCATTCAAGTAAATACTTCTTTGAATCCTTATATTAAATTTAAGGTTTTGATATCTAACTCTTACTGTTCTTAAAGTTGCTATCTTTAAAAATCTGAGCTTTTAGTATACTAACCCTTAGCTTTATAAAATATAAATGGTTTACCCACAGATTTGTTTTTTAACACTGGAAAATGTCTGGCTTTACTCTGAAAAATCTCAATTGTTACCCACACTTTAAGTCCCTATAGGATGATCTGGACTTGACATAAGAAGTTACTCTTACTAACATAATGTAGTTCCAGATTGAATTCAAAATGGGGTTTTCATAATAGAAGTTTCACTTTGTAAATCTTCTTCAAAGCAGAAAAAAAAGTATATTTTACACAGACTCTAGCATTCAAGTCCAGAATTAGATTATCCACATAGCCTTGCTCTCTACCTGGAAGGAGATTGTGGAGAGGAGGGTAATGGCCTCTTCTCCCAAGTGACAGGGGACAGGACAAGAGGAAATGGCCTCAAGCTCCACCCCAGGAGGTTTAGGTTGAACATCAGGAAAAAAATTTGTAGAAATGGTCATTGGGCACTGGAACAGGCTGCCTAGGGAGGTGGTTGAGTCACCTTCCCTGGAGGTGTTTAAGGCACGGGCGGATGAGGTCCTGAGGGACATGATTTAGTGTTTGATAGGAATGGTTGGACTCAGTGATCCAGTGGGTCACTTCCAACCTGGTTATTATATGATTCTATGATTCTATGAACAGGTCTTCTATTCCTTTTATTTCCATGTATTTACTATTCCTATGGGAACCAATGATGTGGTATTCACTGTTTATACTCACTTTCTAGCTGATATTTCTTAGAATGGTATATGGGTTGTCACATTTTTAACTATGTTAAACAATTAGTTTTCCATTAAGCTTCTACACACTTGCCTGCCTATCAATGGATGGGATCTGAAGGCATTTTTAAGATACAGACTATTCCAGTGGCACCATCTATATATGAGTGTAGGAAGAGAAAAAAACTCTAAATATGTCTAGAGGGAATAGAAAAACTTAGAGCAAGATACTGAGGCCTCCTAAAATATAGTATCAATCTTCTCTATTACCATGCTCTTAACAACAACTAAGCATCACAGTTTATCTTCCATTCCTCTTTAATGCCCCACGAACAACTGTTGTGACCCCTTCTTCTTTGCCATTCTACAGCATTTTTGAACTGTGCTGAATTTTCCCTTTCACTTTTGTGAGATTTTAAGCTTCCAAACATTGCTTAATGAATGGAATATCCGCTAAAGATACCAACTTACACTGGAATATAAAAAGGACCAAAGGAATACAGAATTCACCAACTTAAGAAATTTTCCCAGGTGATGGGGTCCAAAGATTTCAGGCACACTGTAATGAACAGGTTGCCTCAAGCACTGACCTCATCATGAGCAGCAAGTTTGACTGTGTGACCTCCCGAGGTCCCTTCCAATCCAAAAGGTTCTCTGATCTCTGTGAGCCCCTAGAGCTCCAACTTCAGAAGAAGACTGAAGGTTATGAAACCCAACTGGAAAATAAGACCTTCTTCTAACTAGCAAAGGCCTACCTCTTCAAGAAAGCTACATATATATAATGTAACCTTTGTTCCTTCCTGTTTCTATCTTCTGCTTAAGGAGTTTACTCTTCTGAGTACTGGGATTTTGTGGATCTCATTCCTACAAAACCGATCTGCCAAGTGCAATTTAGGGAACTTAGATGATGCTGACCTACTAATTTCCGCATTTATGGTTTCCATTTCTATGATATATATGCAATTATAAATAAAATAATTCAAGGCATAAAAGGTGATGAACTACCTCGGATAAAGAATTAAATAAAATGTATAAATCAAAGAATATTATTAAATGCTTAACTTCCAGTGTTGCTTAAAGATGACAATAGGGTGTCTCAGCAATGCAGATTACATCTGTCTGTTGACCGTTAAGTGTAATTATTAGTGGTGTTTTAAATGAATTAATGAGGTAGAAACATTTACAAGTTTATGTTAAACATGTTGTAATTGGGGAAGGCTGTAAGAAACTCCACGAAATAGCAATCATATTTAAAATTGCATAGATGGATATGTTCATTGAAACAGAATAATTATCAAAAATGACAGTCCTTTTTCTGCTTTCCCTGTTGAAAATAGGATGAATATATCCCCTAGGATATAAACGGATCCTTGACATAACAAAAATTTCTAACTGATCCATTGTTTCACGGCTGGCCTCCACATGTCTGCAGTTTGCAAGTGACCATATTTGATCATCACCTCAAGGTCAATAGGAAAATCTTGCACTGTTTTTATCTGCAGAGTTTTAAGGACTTCCTGATGTGCCACAAATGTGACATAGATGTCATTCATGAAGATGATACTGTTACCTGCCTAGAGGTACAGCAGCTGCTCCGACAGCATAGTCTCTTTGTTATCCAACTAACGTTAAGAAAAGGTCAGGATAGAGGCTGCAGAATGATATGTCAACTTGCAGCATGGGATAGTGCCCAAGATGCTTCCTCTCATTCAATTTGGAATCCAACAACTTGCAAACTTGCTGATATTTTGTCGCTCGCTACTAACTCTTTGTTACAATTAGTGAGTAATGATTTTCCTAGGCAAAACAGCTATCATAATTTGAAAACAGGAGAGGAATGAATACAGAAAAAAATCACTTAAATATGATCTAAGCAGACAAGTTGGCATTGTCTGTGATTTTTCTATCTTGTTGACAGATTTTGATGTGAAACACCCATTCAGAAGAACAGGTACCTTGAGAAGGACTTTTCAGGGTAAATATTCTGAGGTACTTATGTAATCACCTAGAAAGCTAGTGAAAAGTATGTTCTACCTTGGCAGTATTTCTAACATACACTAGTAATGTAATTATTGTACTTGCTGTATCAGCTAAGTAAATTAGGAACAGATTTTTGTTCTCTTTCATCTTTCAGTTGAATTTCCAAATTAAAATGTCAGATATCAAGACTCAAGGCTTATCTGCAGAAGTAAAGCTGGTATTTTTTTCCAACGTGTGAGGCAGGGCCCGTGGCAAAAGAAATGGTCAAGATAGGACAGATAGACAGGTGAAAAAAATCAGTCTTGCTGTTTACAGCAGTTGGAGATGTTGATGAGAACTGGTTACTGCTGATACCAGAGGGGACCTGTCCCGGATCCTAGCAACAGCTGCTGCCACATCATGGCTGTTTGCTCTCATAGCAGTGGCAGCATTTGGGTTAGATTTTCAGTCTGGGCTCCACGAAGTAAGAAACTTGTTATCCCTGGCAGTGTGCTGTCATTGTTCTGGGTGTAATTTAAGCTGACTTTCTTGGCCAGAGTGATCAAAATTGATGTTGTTAGCACACACGTAAATTGGAATTTCAGGAATAAAGTACTTACTGTTACAGATTCCCCACTGAGAAAAATCTCCCATCTCAAAATATGTGCCTTTTTCATATTCTTTTCCCTTCTTTCCCAGCCACATCAGCATGATAGAAGTGAAAACTGCTATACAGGGAGAATGCTTTTGGTACTGTGCAAACTTTATTAGAGGAGGTAAATGTACAATAGGACCAAACCACCTTGAAGCTGAACTTAAACTAATTTGGAAATAAGACACAGCTTTTTAAGTGAGAGTAACTGATTATTGAAACAGATTTCCAAGGAATGTTGAAAATTTGTCAGTTGGCATCCTTAAATCAAGATTGGCTGTCTTTCTAAAATAAGTGCTGTGTTTTAACCACCAAGCTTTTGAGTTCTGTTATATTGTACGGGGGAAAAGGAACTTTCAACATGGAACTGACTAGCAAAAGTTTTTTGTCCAGTGCTTTAGACTAGACTAGTGATTTCTTGTAAGTGACATGGTTATGGCAATCCTTTTTAGGAAACAGAAAATGTATGCAGCTGACCTACTAAGCACTGGAAGATGCAAGTGTCCATGGAGGTCCACAGTCAGTCTTTTGCACCTTTGGGCAACCTTGCATGATGGCTTGCTGCAAAGTCAGGGTGCTTGTCAAGATACTGCAGAAAACACAGTTGTCCAGTGCATTGCCAGCAGCAGAAGAAATTTCCTTCATTTCCTTCTGTGCTCATCACACAAGTGACTTCCTATTCTAAAATGAAATGTCCTACCAGGCAAGAAATCTCTCAGAAAGACCATCTCCAGGCAGCAAAAAGGAATTTATTTCTGCTCTTTATTCCCCTGTTACTATTAGTAAGTTGTTCAGCTGTCAGAATATATTATCCACATAAAATTCTGGGCTGTTGCCTTTTTTGGGGAAAAGATGGCATGATAGTATGGTCAGTTTGCTAGATGAAATACTATTTTTTCTTTTGCACCACTTGCAACTACTACTTACAGCTACTACTGTCTGCATCATTCATAGCTGCCATCATCACACAAACTGGACTTCTAACTAGAACTGCACTTTATTTTGTCATAGTTTTATGACAGGCATTTCAGGGCTTAGGACAGGCAAAATATTGAGGTTGCTGATCAGGACTGTATTGCACATAAGGATCCCTCATAAGTAACATATATGAGAGGTGAGATTGACCATTTGAGAAGACAGGTTGTAGGCCTAGCAACCTTGACAACAGAGCATCTTAGACTCGTCTGAAGTTGTGAATCCATCATAATTCATCAGTTTGCTGCTATTTGATTTTATCCCTTAAACCAAGTGATCAAATCCTTTTATTTCTAGGTCATAGGTTCATGTTTTTAGATTAGAGTGGGAAAGAAACATTTTGACACTATAGGTAATTACTCCAAAAAAGTCATTGCTAGATCTGCTCAGTTTCTTTCAAAGACACCCTAAACTTTCAGTGCCTCAGTGCAATTTATGACACTGGAACAATTTTTCATTCCTGTCAGAGATAATTGGCACTGATTGGAAACCTTAAATCATCTCACTAAGTTAACAGTTTTTATTACTAGTAACTGTTTTTTCTTAAAAGAGAAGAAACCTCAAAGTTTTCATAATTCTATCTTTTCTAATATCTAATTTTTTTTCTAAAAATGAGCTGGAATGAATTTGTTGTTTTCCTAAGAATACAGGTAAAGTATTTACAGGCATCTGATTTAAATTCACCAAATTAACTTTCTGTTTGAAAGAAAAAAAATTTTACTTCATATTTTCTATTTTACAAGTAAACAGAAAAACATTAAAATGCAGGACATTCACTCAGTCTAAGGATAGGAAAAGATTTATTCACACGGCTCCATTTAGTAGTAGAAAGAGGGGTAATATTTAACTTCATTTCTGTAGGGCATTTGTTATTCTTGCAATTAAGCACTTACAACAAGCACTGTATATGTCTCCATTGGATCTTAATTTAATCCTCAACATTTGATGACATGTCAGACCTCATCAATTTTACACCTTTCCCCCCCAGAATGAGTTTTCATTTACCAATTTGAATCCAATTACTCTTGCTCTCCCATTTCATTAGGCCTTGTAAATGTGATCCCCAATACTGCTGTTAACGACTGCTAGCAAGACCTCATAAATATATTTTATAATTGATGGATGTTACATAACAAATTAATGTCTTAAAATCATGCTGAAAGGCATTACAGCACCAGTCCTACTAGAGGAAGAAGTGAAAGCATCCCTCTCCACATCTGGAAATAAATTCAGTTCGACAGTGTTTTCACTTGTTATTAAAATGACTCTGTTTGCCTGTGTAGCTTGATAAGTTATTAGAGATGACAGCTGGCATTTGACTGAAACTTCTGGTGGATTACATGTTCCTAACTCATGCACAATTCAGAATTGTATTGATGCAGGCTGAAAGTTAGCTTTAAAAAAGAATAGAAAATATAAATTTTAGAAATTGTAAGTAATAATACTACAGATTTGTACATTGAAACCCCATAGAAGTCAGAATGGATAATGATGAGCACGTGTGCTAGTATTCAGAAAGTTCATGTGGATTAGGAATACAACTTCCTTAAGAATGGTTGTGGTTTGATTGTCCACTCTATTGCTACAGATACGCCACTGGAAGATGACTTCTGTCAGATTAGTGAGTATATATTTTCAAGTCTGATCAAGTGGATTTTCAGCAACCAGTCAATTTGGAAACAGGATCTTGGAGAGGATAAATATAAATACATAAGATAGGGTGAAAGAGAGAACTTCTGTACATAACGATCAATCTATTATCTGTATAGTTCTGGAAAATCCTCAGACGTATTTTATACATCTGCTGTAAAGTTGTACATTTAGATCCTGATATGAGTGAGGCTGGGCATACAACCATAGAATCATAGAATAATTTAGGCTGGAAGGGATCCCCAGAGGCCATCTAGTCCATTCTCCCACTCAAAGCTGGGCTAACTTCAAAGTTAAGCCAAGCCTCTCAGGGCCTTTTGAACACATCCCAAAATAGAGATTCCACAATCTGTTTTAGTGCTTTATCATTTGCATTCTAAGATTTTTTTTTTTAATCTTATACCTAGTGAGTTTTCCTTCCTGCCATTTGTGGCAATAACCTCTTATTCTATTGAGGTGTGCCTGTGAAAAGTCTCACTCCATTTTGTCTGCAAACCCTCTTTAGACAGGTAAAAACTTGCAACTACGTCACACGACAACCACAACCTTCTAATTTCCAAACTAAGTAATATTTCTTCCTTAAGCAGCTATTTCTTATGCATGGTAATCACCAGCCCCCTCACCTAACTCTGCACTCTTCGGTTCATAGACCTCTCTCTGTAAAAGGCCCAAAAACTGGGCACAACATCCCACTTGTGAGCCACTGCTGTCAGACAAAGGGACAGCTTCACAAAACCTGCAGGTTACCCTCTTTCTAATGTACTTCAGTATGCAGGTAACTTTTGTTACTGCAAGACTGCACTGCTGACACACATTCAAAGTGATGTCCTCCAGGATTCCCTGTCTGGTTCCACAAATCTGCTTTTGATCTAGTTGTCCCCAGCCTGTACTGCTCCTTAGGGTTATTCCACACCAGATACAGGATTTGGCATTTCCATTGCTGAATTCCTTGAGGTTTCTCTGTACAATTGTCCTGGGCATTGGTGAAGATATCAGAGAGTACAATGAAGATGAGGAGAACATGAAGATAAACAGTGCTATATCAGTCCCTGAAGGATGGTATTCACAACCAAACACCAGCTGGCCTTGTAACTACTAATCATTGCTCTCTTTGTCCCAGTGTCTTGCTGGTTTTCAGACACATTATAGTCTGTCTTCTCCCAGCACTGATTTTGGGATGAACCTCCTCCTCCTTTCAGAATGAGGTATTTGAACACTGGCCAGCTCTCCATGGTTCCTTTGTCTCCTACAGGATCCTCCTACAAGTTCTCTGATCTCAAAATCTAATCTCCTGAAGTACAGGGCTGTTTTCACTTCCCTCTAGATCTTAATAGCTGAAGCTATTACATCTCCAACCAGTTCTACCTTGATGGTGAGTAGCAGGTCCACAAAAGGCAAAACTATTGGTATTCAAGATACTTCTTTGCACAGACAGTAAATGTCCTTTCATGTCACTTTTGCCTGTCCTTCCTAAAAAGCCTGTGAGTTCCAGCCTTCTTCAAGACTGAGAGACAGTGTCCTAATTATATTTTTATGCATGTATTCTCTATTCTGATAAAAAAAATCTTAGTCTGAGCCATCAGCATTTGTCTAAAATTAATTCAGAGCACATTCCTTATTTTTATCCCTACTTATCTGTCACATACATCACAGAGGCTTGTCTCTTGCCTGTCAGGCATGTCACACTTTACGTAGCACACCAAATTCACCTTTGATAAATATTCATTGCAGTCAGCATCTGTATCATTCAAGACCTCTGTGGAAAGCCTCAGTTGCAGTCAATCCACAGAATTACTCCAGATATTGCATCTGTGCAGAAAGCTTGTCTGTGAACATTTCCTTGATTTATTCTTTCCCTGAACAGAAAAATCTCCAATACATCGTTTACTATGAAACTGGCTGTTACAAGAGATGAGATTATGAAGAATAATTACTAACAGAAGCATGTTGCTCAAAAATCATTAATGCAGCTCAATGGAAATGGTTATTAAACTTCCTTTGAGAGTGATGTGTGTTTCAAGTCTACAATTTTTTCCTTCCATTTATCCTCCCCTCTCCTCCCCTCCCCTCCCCTCTCCTCTCCTCTCCTCACCTCTCCTCTCCTCTCCTCTCCTTTCCCTCTCCTCTCCTTTTTCATTGTCAACATCAAAGTTGATACGTGAAGATTTGTCCAGTGGTGTTGCTTCAGGCTTTAGCTGTCAAACAAATTTAAGGGATTATGTGTAGATAATGGGAGCAATACTGTTTCCAAAGCTCTAATAAATCAGAGCAGCTGCCCTCTACCAAGGACCCCAGTGTGCTCTACATGCAGACTGCAAGACCCAACATATCTGCACATTGAGAAAGGAGTAGTTTTAAATCCCTGGGCTGCTCTAATGATATTAAATAGACCATTAACTACCGAATGAAAATTTTGTGATTGTTCCTGATAAAAAATTACTGTTAGAAAAAGCCAGGCACTTTCATGGAAAAAAGAGTTTCCTGCCTGTCATATAAATAGGCATAGCCATACCATAACTTTCTTAACCCCTGACCTAAACTGTTGCTATACTTACTGCTAATGTTGGAACAAATATTTTTATTTGCTTTTGCACAAGTAGATATCATGGATTAGTCAAAAGATTGATTAAACAATAACATGGCTGGTATTCTTTTCAGCACAATTTTTTATTCTTCTTGCTTTCCATTCCAATTTATTCTAAACATAAATGAATGATCTTTAACTTTTCAAGGAACAACTGTCATTATTTTGGGGCCATTATAAAACAGTACTTCATTGAGAAGTAATTCCATCATTATACTCCAACAGCTGAAGTTTTGTTAGAACTGAATAAAAACCGCAGACTGTACTTCTCAGTCTCACTGTCCTGCAGATTTGCAAAGCACTTGAATCTTTCTAGCCAATACTTAATTCTGAAAATTAACATTTAACATGTGAAAGGAAAATCTGAGATTTTTTAAAATCTGTTTTTTGCAAAACTCTTCAGCTTCTTTAAGATACAATATTTGTTGAGTAAACATCATATTATTAGAATAAAGGATAACAACTTATATTCAGAGGGAAAGTAACCTGAAAAGCAAAGACCTCTACTATACTGGGTAATCCTAAAGGAAAAAAAAAATGTGCTTTTCTGAAAATAATATTCTGCCAGATTTTAGCAGCTTCCAGAATGTTAACTGTTGTAAAAAAAATAGACATTGCAAATCATGTCTACAATCCTATATCTGAATTAAGGTTTGATAGGATTTATACAAAGATATGTCACATGAATCAGTGTATCCATGACCCTAAGCATAGCCAATACATTTGTCTATCTTCACAGGAATCTGCAGTATTGTGGGAATAATGTAGACAGGAAATTGGAGTATTATAATTTCTGTTAAAAGTAGCTTGGGAATATTTTTTCAAGAGATGTTATGAAGAAGTGCGTGCAAAAAGACATCTGTTATAGCATCCCACAAGGTCTATGAATCTGTACCATAGTGAAGTGTATCAAGTTATCTCCTTTCGATAGACAATCAGTACACCTGAGAGCCAGGCTTTTCTGACAGAGCCATTTCATCTGATAAAGTATCAAATGGCTTGTTAATTATTCTGACTTCAAAGGCCAACGTTGCTGATGTCTTCAAGGTGGTCTGTAATGCCTGAGTGATGAGGCCACCTGTCAATGAAATTGCAAAATTAAAGAGAATCTGTTGGGAAAAGAGGGTAAACTTCCTCTCCCTCAGATTAACCTGATTAGCCTTGAACAATTTAACTTACACAAATCAGTTTTGTAGTTATGGGAAAATTATTTATCAATGGCTATTTTTTTTTTTCACTGGGAGTAGAGGAGAAGCAGTTCCATGAAATGTGTTCACATACTTCAGAACGAGGTTTCTACTGCCTGAGTATAATAATAAAGAAAGTATAATTAAGTATACAATAAAGAAAATTCCTCTTCACTTCAATCAGTATTTGAAATTAATTTATTTTGAATTGTTAATATAAATAAGTAAGACAAACAGATTTCATTTTTTATTGAATAAAAATCTTGTGACAGGCAATGATTTTTTTTTTGCTAACAATAACTACATTATTTTAGTCCTTCTGTCAGAAAGGGAAAATACATTTTGTGTTTGAGGAGGAAGATAAAGGGGGGAGATCAACTGTCCTTCACTCTTCTTGTTGAAGTAGAAGAACCTTGAAGGTATCTATGAAAATGGGGATTATATGTTGCAATACGGAGCATTTTTCTGCGCTTCTTTGCCTTTTGTCATAAGTAAAGCACGAGACTGCAAGGACAAGTGCTAATGGATTAATACAATGTGCTGATGTTTAGGTTGTCCTATAGCCTGCTCACTGCAGGCCATCCCTATCATGACCACAAGGGCATCCACTCCACTGCTGAAATGGAGACATGTCCGTCACTTGACAATTTCTGAGCACTTGTTTGGAGTGCAGTCAAGTCACCTACTAAGGCTGCCTAAACATATTTTTAATAACAGTTATGTGCTAGAAAAAGGGACTATCATGTTCAGCCTTCCAGTTTCCCCTCTGAAGTCTGCTGTTTCAGGGAGTTTAGACAGATCTATTGTTAAGTCTTAACAGTTACAGTCACAGCAAGGGAAACACTGTGCAGCCACTCAGCAAAATCTTTGTCCATGTAAATATTTAGTTCCATATATAGTAGATGATTTTAACAAGACATCCATCAGAAAGAGTGGCCTCACCTGCCAGTCAGATGCTTTGCATCTCTGAATCATAGTCCCTTGCAGGGTGTAAATAATCCTAAAGGAGGCAGAACAGAGAACAATGTGCACGTGAGAATAAATGCACAAATCGGTCTTTAATATATTTTGGCTGAAAATGTGTAGGGTTATTTTCAAACGTTGCCTTCTAAGTTTTTGACAGGGATTATGTGGTGTGATTGCCTCCAGCAACAGTACAGCCCTGCCCAATCTGTTCATTTTGCCCTGGGGACAGAGCACATACCCAAGTGTGTAGACAGAGGGGTGCAAAAGGGTCTCACTATGCAGTGATCTCACTTCTGCACTGGCAGAGTCTAACCAATGTGTCAGGCTTGTTGTTCATGTGCAGATCAAGTGTATCCTGGCAGCTGTCTGAGAGTGACCTTTTGATTGGAGGTCCTTCCTTAAGATGACACCAAGACCGTGTGGTACATGTGGGATTTCATGACTCAAGAAGCTTCTTCTAGCCCTAAGTTCCAGCAACTGCAATGAGATTTTCCACATAGCAAAATTAAAAACCTCCAGGTTCAGAAGTAAATTTTCTATAGAACTTCATGAATGAGCTGGGATCTATCAACCCTGATAATTTCTATACTTAATTTCTATTGTGACTGTTTAATAAATCGCTTTTATGATGTTTTGTACTTAGATCTGCACCACCATTGAAATTTGTAGTCAAAAGAACTGGCATTTTAATTGATACAATTTAATTGACTGGAGTGTGAAATTCTTGCTCATCACTGCTTAGCAGGGTCCTTCAGTTGTACTGACAGTAAACTTTGCATACTATTGATGTATTTACATGCTTAGTTTTAGAGTATACAAAGCAGTGGGCAATGAAGAGCAGCAGCACAACATTATCAGTATGCATATATGGCCTGAAGAGGAAGATTACTTCTTCTTCACTTAGCCCTAACTGGGAAATCGAGTGTTAACTGGGGCAGTCACTGCCTGTTGTCAGAACAAATGGTTCTTCTGAGCTAGAGGTAATGAAGTCTATTTTATTCTAGGTTTTGATTGACTTGGTGTCTGAGAAATCTGATAGACGTGTTTATGAGACCTCTGTCGTATGTGCATGCTCCTGTGACTGATAAACTACACTGCAATCTCTCCCCCACTGGAGGCATTTATTAGGCTTTTCACCTCTACCTGCGTATAATATTTGCAGGAACTGAATTATCACCAGGCCAGTGTCCATTTGCCAGTCTTGACTAAAATTAGACAACAGGTGCAGAAGTGGGAGACAGAAATACAGACCTAAACGCACATTCACACAGAGACCTGGTGACTGCATAAGCTTTACTCCAATAGGAAATCAGCTTAAAATGACTAAGAATTTTCTTTTTCAGCACTGTGCTGGTTTCAGCTAGGGTAGTGTTGATTTGATTCATGATGGCTGATATGGTGCTATATGTTGGATTTGTGCTGGAAACAGTGATAATAATTCAAGGATGTTTAAGCTACTGCTGAGCAGCGTTCCCACAGAGTCAAGGTCTTTTCTTCTCTTTATACCACCCTGCCAGCAAGTAGGCTGGATGTACACAAAAAGTTAGGAGGAGACACAGCAAGAACAGCTGATCCCAACTGACTGAAGGTAAATTACATACTATTTGACATCACTCTGAACAATAAGCTAAGAGAAAGGTTGAGAGAGTAGCTGCTGCTCAGGGACTGGCTGGGTGTACTTGTCTTTAATAGGGTTTTATTTCTCCCAGTTTTTATTACAAACTATAATTGTTACCATCATCATCATCACCATCAATTATTAAACTGTACTTATCTCAATCCACAAGTTTTCTCGTTTTTACTCTTCCAGTTGTCTTCCCACTATCCTGCTGGGTGTGGAGTGAGCAAGCAGCTGTGTGGTGCCTAGTTGCTGCTGGTGTTAAACCACGACAAACACCGAAGAACAAAACTAGAGAGAGGAGGACTAAATAAAACCAACAATAATTTGGCATAGCTGCTGACATAGAAAGTCAGGAGCAAAAAGAAGAGACAAACTCCTTTTGACTTATATAAGAAGTGAGTATCAATCACTTTCTTATGAGCAGGGGAATAATACAGGCAGTAATTGGCATACGCTAATAACTGTCTTGGACGACAAAGGTCATTAATTAGTACAATTAAATATCTGTCTTGAAATGGAACTGTAAACAAGGCTTTTATAATGTGGTACCTAGCAGGCAAAACAGGAGTCAGTTGTCCAGCATTCATCTGTAAGAGACAGGGCTTCTGTTCTGACACACAAATAAATACATGTAAGGCCACAAGCATGAAAATGTGCAGGCAATAAGGTATAGGATACTGAAAATTCAGTAATGGCACCAAGACAGCTGGTTTTCTTCTTCCAGCAATGGGCAGAGGATAGCATAGGGTCTCTGCTTAGTACTGCTTAGCAAGATTCCCAGAGGAGGAAACCTTCCCACATGAATTACAGTTAGTGGAAAGAACTCCCTACAGATCACCTCAAACTACACGCATTCCTGCAGTGCTTTGTGATTTTAATATTAAGCATAGTTGATATGATTTTAGAGTCTGGTATGGGATATCAACTTCACTTGTCTTTTTCCTTAGTCTTGGGATAGTACTTTCATTTTTAATATAAAACTTTTCCCTTTCAGAAAGACATCAGAAAATTGTGAAGAGCTTTTTGATTTCTCCTGTCTACTATCACACTCTTTCAGAAACAACTGCAAATAATTAGTGTCAAAATAGCATCTGCATTTACTAAATAAAAGTACAAATTAGTTTTAATCTGTGTCGCAAAACCCATAGTATGAAAGGATGCATTTCCTAGGCCACAAGAAAGTTGTTTGCTAGTGTGTGAATGTAAGCCTTTCTACCTGAAGCTCTGTTGTCTTCAAAACTGTCATGTTGAATTTGTCTTTAAATGCCAGTTTTCCTGCATGGAGAAGAAAACTTTTTCTTCCTGTCCTTTCCAGATTTTGACTCATGGTTCCAGAAGTAGAAATCTTTTGTATTCTTCTTCTATGTCTATTTTTCTACCTGATTTTACTAAGCAACTTTCTAAAATAACATTCCAAAATAGGGAGATGGTATTGTTGTTTGCATGAATAGTATATTAAGCTCACTATTCTTTACGCTCTGCCCTTTAATTATTTTTCATTCTTTATATATTGGAAGGACTACATTGCTTTCTAGTTATTGTTATTTTTAATTCTGATGCCCTACTTCCTTTTACTTTCCAAGCAAAATAGTTGTAGCATATTTAATCTTTCCTCATATTGAGGTCTCTCCAGTTCCCATGACTTTAATTATTTGTGTTATTTTTTCTTTGGATATAATCTGCATATTAGGCTTAAACTCTAAAAAATCAGCAATTGCCTTGCTAACCTCTATTCAGTTTCCAGTCCTTCTATAGATGTTTTCTCACACTTCATTAACCTAAATCTGGACACAAAAACTTTAGAGGAAGATTCTCCAAACAGAGCTTCTCTTTTTATCATATTTTTTTAATGCAGCTGAGCAATGTACTCCATCCTCAGCTATCTACTCCTCCAACTGAGTTCCTTTGTTTACCTCTGCATTCCACTCTTTACTCAGCAATGTACAGTCAGTGCTGCTATTTTTAGTGCCTGAATATATCATTTAACGTTTGTTCACATTGATACTCATCAACATTTTCTTCAGCCATTCTCTTAATGTGTTTAAATATCACAGAGAACAACCTATACCACTTAGAGTATTAATGTTACTTAAGATACTGCTTTCATCAGCATAGTTTCTCAGTGTGTAGAAAGATCATTAGAATCAGCTGCTCTCACTTCTTCCCTGACTTAATACAGAAAGGATGGGCTTGGAAATTTATTGTATAATAGTTAACAAGTGCTATCTGATGTAAATGAAATAAAAAGATATTAACTCTATAATTAAAACCAAATGCATCTGAAATGTGTTATAAGCACAGAAGCAAATGGGAGATAATTCCAGTTCTATCTAGCTTTATAATCACATCCAAGAATATTTCCCAGGAGGTTATTGAGACACAAGCAGAAGTAATTCTGACTTGTTGGTTGGCATGTAAATCAGGAGACTTGTACTTACCCCAAGGCATCTGCTGCCAGATTTGTGACAACTCTCTGTGCTAGATGCTTGCTTTTCAGAGGAGACACAGGCTCCTAAGGAGAGGAATGAAGATCATCACCCTCATGAGCAGATAAGCTCCTTGTTTATGTCTACTAAGTATCAGTAAGTAATTGGAGTGATGATAACAGGAAGTTTTGAGCATCAGAGTGAAAACATGGAGAACCTGAGGCGCTTGCAGGGTAGTAGGCTCTTCTCTAGTGTTTTGATCTCATGTGAATACGTGTTGTTCAAGTCCTTCTTTAGCTATCTATATGCCTTTCTGAAACAGCCTTTAGTAAAAAGAAAAGTGGTTGTGAATGAATCATGTCTAGCTTTTGCATGAGAGATGTTGCTTTGGCAAATTCCATTAAATCATTTGCCACTTAATCATTCACCTGTCGTTCAAGATAGGACAGAACAGTCTTTTATTCCCTAAGACCCTTGTAATTTCCAATGGAGCTAGCTTTTCCTTCGCCCTCCCATATAGATTTATTTTCACCACAATTTACAAGATCACTCAATGTACTTCTTGACGTTAAAAACTTTACATTAATAAATACAAATTTTCCAAAAACTGAGAAAAATTACTAAACTTTCCCGTGCAATTCACACAGATCTGGATTCAGTGCTTACTATTGCAAATTGATTAGTAGAACCTTAATTGCTATTTAGCTATGAACAAAGAACATATTCATTTAAATTGCAACTTCAGTTTTGAAGGCTGCATGTATGAAAACAAATACAATATGCCATGATGCAGAAATGCAGGGCAATTAATAATGTGACCTAAGAGAGTAAAATCCACCTTGAAACACATAAGCAGTACTAAATCAAGGCCTTAATTTTCCTGCCTTTGTCTTTCCAATGTTTAGTTTCACAGTAAATGAAAGGGGCTATTTGAAGTGAGGGAGAGGAGAAGACAGGTCTGTGACCTCTAGATAGACTATGGAGATCAAAGGCAGTCTCCATATGTGTTAGATATTATCTTTTTGAGGCAAGTGGGTATGATGTTTTGTGATGCAGCAGTGTGGAAACACACAAATAACCTAGCTAGTGACTGCTGAGAGAATGATTGACATTGTACTGGAGAAGCAGTAGTAAAATCATGAAAAAGGGATTTAGTTTTCATTTACAGAAGAGCTCTTCAAAGCTCTCTATTGCTCAAGTACTGGTTGAATAGAAAATTTCTGAGAGTACATAAATACTGTAACTCACATGTAAAAAAGGATAGGTTGCTACAACTCACAACATTTGAAAGTCAATATCCTCTATAAAACACTTAGTTTAATGTATCTATGAAACTACTGTTTTGACACATGTATATTTTTATCAGTTAATTTTTCTCTTTAGACCATATTCTTTATCTAGACTGTCTTGATTCCTTCTCTGCAGTTTACTTGTTGCATTACAAAAGGAACATTTTTTAGTAGAAAATTATGGAACTACTGGGGAAAAAAGGTGTGATTTTGTGGTCAGAACAATGGATCAACATAACAAAGCCACAGCAACATTGTTGTTGGGTTAAGCACATGTCTCACTGCGTATAGAGGCGAGTATTGCAAGTGCTTTACCTGCATGAGGCTTTAGCTCAAGCAAAAGACCAACGCAATTAACAAGTCTCTGTTGATTATTTTCCTCTCTCTGTAGGGGTATATACTAATACTATTCCCTCAGGAAGACCATGAAAGTTCATTTGTTTCAACTCCCAAGAATGAATTGAAAAGAGTGAAGTAAAAGTGAAAAGGATTACCACTCAAGATGTTCTATTAGACTAAAAGCAGTGACAGTTGCTCAGGAAACCATGCTTTAAAAAAAAAAAAAAACCAAACCAAAACTCTGTTTTCTGCTGATTGCCAAGTATGTTGATAGGAGAATGTTGTCAAAGAGCTGAATATCATCAAAATCAGCTTAAGAAGCCTTAATGCTTCTCTGTCTGCATAATGTCAGTCACCAATCTGCTCTTTTGAAGTTTCCAGTTCAAGAGCAAACATAACCAAGGTGAATACGGTTACAGCCCCAAAGTTGAACTTGACCTTTAAGTAACTCTTTTGCTTTCCCTACTTTCCCTTCTAATTTATCATTCACTTGGCAAAGCTGGAAAATGTATTTGTTCTTTTTATCATTGTACCTATTTTTGGTTTAATATACTTTTTTTTTGGTGGTATTCTTAACTTGCATTTTTATCTTCATGTTCTTTTTCTTAAACATATATATGTATTTTTAACCCCGATCAGCAGGCATATTCAGTTGATTACCCAGTATATTGTAATCTTGGGTATAGTCCAGCTGCCCAAGCACCTACAAATTCCTTTGTTGTAATTATGCAGAATTCTGAGGTGTTTTTTACAATGTATTACAATAGCTGCAAAGTATATTTCTTGTTAGTATTTCTGAAAATGAACATTGAGGTCCTCTTAATAAGTGAGGTGGAAAATAGAGAACACTGAAACCATGACTTATGTGGAATGCAACACGCATTCTTTAGTAAACCCAAATATAACTGTGAACAGTTCATAATCTTTTCACATTGAGGCATGTCCAATGCTTTGTTGCTTTTGTTGACCTGAGCTTTAAGAGTCTGCTTTGTTCCTGTTTTGCAGTGTTCAGCAAAATTTGTAGGACATGCCTACATAATATGCTTGGCTACATATGAACTCTGCTTTCTGTACCTATTATACACTTCAGCCAAGGTCATAACCATCTACAAGAAAAAATCATATCCCTGTATAGGCCTACCTAACTCAAAGAAAGGATGTGTTCCATCCTTAAATACTGCATGCATGGAAAATAATTGAGTGAGTCACAAGGAAACTCAGCCTGTAGTTAGACACTTACTTCCAAAAGAGCAATAATATTTTAAGAGGTTACTGCCACTCATCTGTTCAACCTTCACCTGAGATTAATTACACGTCCTTGTGACAGCTTTTCATCTGTGTCAGCACAGAGTAGAAAAGATTAGTTTAAGTCATTGCTGAAAGAGATTTGAGCTGACTGATATTGTTTGCACTGTAACAGAGCCAGGCTGTACTTTGCCTTTGCTGGAAGAGCGTTAATTAACAAATAAAAGATGTGAAAGTATCGATCTGACACATCTTTACTACTGAAATTTTGACATACCAAGTCTTGGTTGATGGGAAGCGATGGTAGCTATTGTGAGAAATAACAGGGTTCAAATTATTCTTCAAGGCACCAAGGATGTCCCCTGAGGCAATTTCAAACACAAATTCATACAAAAATGACAAGTCAGGCCTTAGTAGCAGTGAAGATCTGACCACAGTTGTATTGTCTGTCTTGACAATACTGGATAGAAAAAATAACCATGCACTCCAGCACCAAGCACTAGCGAATGGGATATCATCATTATGCCAGATGTTTGCTAGAGGTACAGGTTTTTCCAGCTTGCATTGTTCAACAACATTGTCAACAGTTGATTAATGAGATGCATCAATGAAGTCTCAAGAGTGGGAGTTCAACCACCTATTAACAACACAGGGACAATTGTCACAGGGTAGAAATGTCAGAACTTAAAAACTGGAATAAACTATGTTCTACTCTGTGAGAAAATAACTTTTTATATATATAATATACCCACTTCAGTGTTGAGGTTCATTCTGCATAATATCTTTCTGATGTTTGGGTAAAACATGCTTTAAGTAGATGCCACTAAAGGACTATTTTGCCTTCTGTGAAAATATTTACAGTATATCCATTCAAACACTTCACAAGCAACAAAAAATAGCTCACAGAAGAGCAACATATGAACAAACACATCAACTGGTCTTAGACTTAAGAGGAAGTAGGCTCCTCAGAGTTAGTTGTACAGGAAAGTCTACAATAAATTAAAAAATAGTCTCTAGGTGCTGCAAAGTTTCTTTTTTCAGGAGAAGCAACTGCTGATTTTCTAACCAGAAACGTACTTCTTCAAATTCATTAGCAGAGTCAGTCTTGCAATTAACAATAAAATTGATATATATCCTAGTAGCAAGGCAGTCAATAACCAATTTGCAGAGAAAATTCTCTGGGTATGTGTAGAAAGAATCCATCCTTTTTCCATCATATTACAATTTTACAGAATTACAGCCATGCTCCTCATTTAAAAAAATTCAGCTGTTCTGTTTGTTGCTGCATACTCGGAACAAACTCTGTTCTGTTGATCTAAATTCTGAATGACTGCAGAGAAATGAGTGGATTGTTTCAGATTAATGATTCTGTAACTGTGAATATATTTAATATAAAGTCTTTAAAAACTCTAAGCAAGATGTCTTTGGCAGTTGGCTTTATAAGCCAAAGATGTTTTGATTGAGGCAAGCAGGGGAATAACTGCTGAACTTCCCACCTTAATAAAGCACCCAGCTAAATGTTATCAAAGACTTTGACAGAAGTGGGGAATAGGGAAAATCCCAAGCAATGCAGTTTAAGAACAAGGCAGAGCTATGAAAGAGTTTTATGTTCTGGAATTTGACATAAATCATTAACTAAAATCTGAAGGAAAATATTTTGGCAGAGAAATGAAAGAAATGGTGAGAATGTGTCTCAAATTTCCCGATTGCCACTTGAAAGGCTGCTTAATAATTCAGTGTGATCATCCCCTTGATGATAGTGTTCACATTTTGGCCCTTTCTTCAGCACTTTTGTGCTTGTAGTTATTTTAGGGAACTCATACAGCACAATTCTGACAGAGGATGTGTCACAACCTGTCTATAAGTAAAATTGTTATGCAGAATCGCTGCCTCTGCCCTGTACTGCCACAGGGAAAAGCTTCTGACCCAGGTTCGGTGGCCCTCTAACCCCTATGGAGAGGAGAGATCATGAAGTTGGCTGCACTTAGGGCAGGTGGTAAGGTTTGATAGTCCTCTCTTTGCACCTGAGGTATCCCAATAGTTTATAAACAAGGTAAGTGTGCCCAGGGCATCAGTATATGAAGAGGCAGAAATCTACACTAGCCACAATAAACACTTATTTGTAAATAGCTTCTCCATCTGAGCCTTGTCTCACAGATGCTCTCCTATGAAAACACTGCAGCTTCGACAACCTGCATTCTTCAGCAAACCCTTAATTAACAGCGAGTTAGGTATGTCCTTTCCCAAAGCCTGGAATGCAGTAGTATTGGCCTGCCACAGAAAATCGCCACATAACTTAATGAGCCATTGGCACTTTAATTTTATACTGCACTTCCCCAATTAAGCTCTTTAGATGCCAGACTTAAACAGCTGTACACAGCTGTTGGAAAGTGATTTATCACTGTCAGCTTTCACAGCCAAAACATTCAAAGGTGCAAGTTTTCACTCAACAGATAAACTTTTCACAGAATCACAGAACAACCAGGTTGGAAGGGACCCATCGGATCTTCTAGTCCAACCATATTTTGTCTGTTTCCATCCATTTTGATGCTGTTTCAATACACCTAGAAGTGATGTGCACTGATTTATATAGCTTTTTATACTTGTTCTACAATACTCAGAATTATGTTAATTCTGCATTCTCTTCAAGTGTGCCCAATGGACTGGTCTGGTAATACAAAATGGTGTATATGTATCTCTTATAGTTATTTGTTGCTCTGAAAAACATAAATGTGAACTGAAATCCTGCAGACCTTCTCTATGGTTGGTCATACTAAGGAATCCACTCCTAAACATGTGTTAAGAGCAGACATTTAGACTCCAAGCGTATGCAAATTAAGTTACACTTTAGAACCTACTCAGCTGACCTTTCCTTTTTAAGGGAATCATCCAGCTGCATGATACTATCATAAAATGGACTACAGAGACTGATGAAGAACAAACATAAAAAATAGACCTAAGAATCACAGCAGGCAGGAATCACAGGTAAAATATTCAAAGGGTCAGGTTTTCTGGATAATTGATTAGACAAACATTCAACTCTTCCCATCCATTTCAATACTGCTTCAAAGAACAGAAACTTTATGATCATTAACCTCACATTTTTCATACTAGTCTTAACTTTTCAACTTTAAACATAGCATATTATATAGGATCATAGAATCATAGAGTAGTTTGGTTTGGAAGGGACCTTAAAGATCATCTAGTTCCAACTCCCTTGTCATGGGTAGGGACACCTCCCACTAGATCAGGCTGTCCAAGGCCCCATCCAACCTAGCCTTCAATACCTCCAGGGATGGGGCATCCACAACTTCCCTGGGCAATCTGTGCCAGTGCCTGACCATTCCATGGTGAAGAAATTCTCCCTTATACCTAGTCTAAATCTGCTCCTCTCCAGTTTGTAGCCATTGACCCTCATCCTATCGCTATAAGCTATTGCAAGCAATCCCTCCCCAGCTTTCTTGTAGGCTCCCTTCAGATATTGGAAGGTCACTCTAAGGTCTCCTTGGAGCTTTCTCTTCTCCGGGCTGAATAAGCCAAACCCTCAGCATGCCGTCATGTGGGAGGTTCTCCCGCCCTCTGATCATCTTTGTAGCCCTCCTCTGGACTCATTCCAATAGTTCCATATGCTTCTTATGTTGAAGATTCCAGAAATGGACACAATACCCCAGAGTTTTCACAAGAAAGGAATAAAGGGGCAGAATCACCTCCCTCAACCTGCTGGCCATGATTCTTTTGATGCAGCCCAGAATGTTGTTGGCTTTCAGGGCTGTGAGTGCACATTGCTGGCTCATTTCAAGCTTCTCATTGACCAGCACCCCCAAGTCCTTCTCTGCAGGGCTGCTCTCAATCACATCATCCCCTATCTTATATTGAAATTGGGGATTTCCCTGACCCAGGTGTAGGACCTTGCACTTGGCCATGTTGAACCTCACGACATTTGCACAGGTCCACTTCTCCAGCCTGTCCAGGTCCCTGTGGATGACATTCCATGCTTCTGGCATGGCAACTACATTGCTCATCTTGCTGCTACTTGCAAACTTGCTGAGGGTGCACTTGATCTCAGTATATCATTAATGAAGATATTAAATAGCACCAGTCCCAGTATGGACCTCTGAGGGACACCACTTGTCACAGATCTCCATCTGGACATTGAGCCATTGATCGCTGCTTTCTGAATGACCATCCAAACAATTTCTTATCCACAGAACTGTCCACCCATCAAATCCATTTCTCTGCAATGGGAAAGAAGGATATTGTGGGGGACCATGTCAAAGGCTTTACAGAACTCCAGATAGATCACATCTGTTGGTTTACCCATGTCCACTACTGTGGTTACTCCATCACAGAAAGATATATTTTATATTATTGCATACCATACTTCGGTACAATTGGTGATATTGACTTTATATACCACACTCCACTTCAGGGTGAAGTAGTGATAACTTTGGTTGGACTAGGAGAGAAGTAAACTAGGCTGTTTTATCTGGCTGCTGGGTATTAACACAAATAGGAAAAAATTGGGTGATAATTTTAGCAGGAAACTTTATTTGAGACGGTATTGATTTTAACTCACCTTGACTTACTTCTTCCAACAGAAGTACCAATATACTGATACTAATGTGAAGAATCACACTTCCTTACTGGATGGATTTGAAGATCTGCACAGGGAAATGAGGTTTCTTAATTACATGTCTCTGCCATGTAGAGACAGTCAGTCATGCAGTAGCCTGAATGACCTTCCCTCGGTAACCAGCTAACCATTTACCAGTGCCATATTACAGAAGACACTAATAAAGTAAAGGCTTTGTTCCAACTCATTTACAGTAGAAGAATTTCTGAAACAGCAACTGAAGGAGTGATTGCTTATACAATTTTGGTCTTTATTTTAAGTGACATGATCAACAACAACAAAAAATGGTGTTTAAAGTATAGGACAAAAAGTAGTAGTGTTTTTCCGAAGGAAAGATACATTCAATACAGCTGGATTTGGTGAGGTCAAAAAAAGAACTTTAATGCAGTGATGCCCACTATCAAAATAGCACAAACAAGGGAAAATCTAGTTCAGCAATAACACTTTCTTTCTGAAAAAAGCTTCGTAGAACAAACCAAGCAGAACTGAAGCCTTCATGTCCCATGAGCCTGAAATGCCATAAAGGCATTGCTTGCCTTTGGGTGTGAAACAAAGAAGCCTGGAAAGAGGTCTTCATTTCTTTCTCTCTGATATCTCTTTGTAGTTAGAAGGATGCTCTACATTCCAGATGACTCCAAATAAATTCATTTCTGCAAGAGGCTGGGGATTATGATCTTTTGAGTTCAAGAATGGATCATTTAATTCATCTATGATCACAAAGGATTAGAAAGTTTATTTAAAGCAGCTCTCAGTGTTGTTCTTTAAATTGAGGGCTGAGCAATGTGAACTTCTTCCTCCATTTGCATTTGCTTATACCTCTTCTCTGCTAATTCATAGGTGCATGACAGGGCTATGGGAATAACGCACTAATTAAAACCAAATGCAGAACTCTAGAGTGTAGCTTTCAATCAAGACAGGCTGCTATAAGCACATTGAATTTGTTTTATACTCTCCAGAGTGCCTTCCTGGTGCAGAAAGTAGGGCACACCAAGAAAAATGACCAATCAGAAATTTTAAAAGAAGCAATCTCAAAGGTAATTTTTTGTATTCAGTTACCTCAGGACAGACTAAGTATCAAAAATATGAATTGTTTAAGAAGTAGATGGAACAAATGTACATAACAGAGGTCTGCCAATAGCTACTAAGCACACTGATGCAGGTTCAACTTTCAGCTCAGGAAGTCCCTAAGCAGTAAATTGCTAGAAGCCATAAAAAGGGGGGAAATATCACATGAAGTAACACTCTATACCTGTGTCATTGCTAAGTATTTGGTTCTGGTTGTTTTCCAGAAACTTACAGGATCCAGTAG
The DNA here is from genome assembly GCA_033558105.1 of Coccyzus lansbergi. NCBI lineage: Eukaryota > Metazoa > Chordata > Aves > Cuculiformes > Coccyzidae > Coccyzus > Coccyzus lansbergi. The sequence goes on from JAUMJK010000470.1 coordinate 901,029, forward strand.
CTACAGCGACCAGTAAATTTAGCGTACCTTCGGTGTGACCCAATACAGACATAAAGTTCCTCCAGACTCTCCAGAAAAACAGATACTTATTACTTCAAATTCTCGACACTTATCTTCAAGGTTTTGAGTCAGCTTCTGTCCTGATATCTCAAGGACTGTTTTGCACAGCAAGATAGTTGCAAGGACAACTACACCTCAGGACTACCTAACTTCCTACAGAAGTGCAAAACTCACCTGCAGGGAGAGAAAAATTCCTTCCAAGAATACAGAATAAGGTCTTGTACTCATTCTTTCACCTGAAATGCAAGTTTCTTCAAGCCTGCCACTATGAACATCAGACAACCTTGTTCATATTGAGTTAAATAAAACCATACCAAAAGAACCCTTATAGTGACTACACTTGTCTTCCTGGGAGAAAGATGACAAAGCAAAGCAAACATAACAAAATTCATTCAGGGCACACAGCACACTGCTGGGAACGTCTTTTATTACTGCTGGAATGACCTGAACAGTGAACTTTGTTACAATCATGGTTGTGTTCCAAACAGAGAAACAGTCCTGGCTTGAGCAAGGTTAGTCAATCTGCCTCCAAGAAAGGTGATGACTAAGGCAAGTCAGGGCACAGCAACTAGAGTGCGGAAGCCTTGTCCTTAAAGAGGAGATTTGTTCTGGAAGAAGGTTTCAATAGATAGCACAAAAAACAATTGGCAGTATACAGATCATGATCTCATGTGATTGTGACTACCCTAGTGGTAGGAGCAGATGCAGTGCAGGATTCTACTAAAATAAGCATTGCTTCTAACACGCATCAGGCTAACCCAAAAACTGACAGAGTGAAGGTCAGAGTCTATTGAATTTGGTGCTTTTTCAATATGCCTTACTGCAAAGTTTCTGTGAATATATGGATCTTGGTAGACATAACTAAAATAAATCTTCTATGTTTTCTCAGTTTTAAAAAGTCTTTCCAACAAAATTTTTCTCTGTTGTAGAATTAGATGGAATTATAGTAACATTTTATTATACATACTTACTTGCATGTAAAATTTAACATGATCCACTGAGAGTTGCAGAATAATATAAAAATTTAATTTTTATATTAGTCTGCTCTGTGTTTTATGAGATGTTATCCTTTTTCTTCTTTAGTCAGCTGGCACCTCTGAATGACATTTTCCCACTGAATTATTTTTAGCTGAAGCAAAATCAATATTAGTTTGAAAGACTAGGAAGGAAAAAAAAGACTTCAGCATTTTCAGTTAGCAGAAGTTGGAGACATAGGGGGAAAATTTCTTGCTAACAGAATTATTCTTAAGGATGAACTATGATTTAATAACAACTTTATCTAATGCAGATTCTGCTGAGAAAGTTACCATAGCTTTACTGCACCTATTTTAATTACATGCAGATGAGATGAGGCATTATGACCAAGAAATATTTGCGACTATCTTGAACAGGAGCAAGCTCCTCATAGTCCTGCATTCTGTTTTCTAAAACTGATTCTGCATGGAGTGAAAGACTCATAGCTCTCAACAGTGACTGAGCGGATGAATAAGTAAAGTTGGGTTATGTAAAGACTGACTTATTTACTTAAGTTGTGTCTTAAACCTTGTCTGAGTGCAGGGCTGCAAAGACCTAAGAGGTTTTTCAGGGGAAGGTGTAGGAGTAGACACCACTCTTTCCCCTGCCTACCTGCATATGGACTGACTGTCCTGTGCAGGTTGCCACAGAGGAGAGGGCAGAGGTGTAGCAGCAGGTGTTGCCCCTCCTTCCACTGACCCCAATTGTGTATGAATAGCCAAAGGTTTCAGGCAGAGGTTATTCTGGCAACGGTTTGTTAAGCTACCTGTGACCCTGGAGCCCCCAGTTCCAATTCCAGAACCTTCCCAAAGGAGCATCTATGCTTATTCAAGAACTTTCACAGCAAGACCATCCCTCACATGCTAATGGAGCATAGACTTGCCTTTTAAAAAGAGCCTGCCAAGAAGGTGCAAGCACCCACCACCCCAATGGAATCAGCCTGAGGAAGGACTGCCCTGAACAACTACCGTACCATGTGCTCCTAAAGAATTGTGCTGGAGGAGTTGCTGCTGGATAGACCATGTTTTCCAGAGGAACCCACCACACCTCATTGGAGCAGTGACTATTTTTCCCCTGCTACTATTTTTCTCTCTCATCCTTACTTTTCTTTTTGTACCTTCTTTTTTTTTCTTGGCACTATGGTGTATTGGATTGAATCCGAATCCTGTTGTAGTTTTTTGTTTGACTGTATTCAGGGTATCAAATTGTGATCTGAACAGGTTGGGATCACTTTTAGCAATTTTAAGATGTTGCAACTCAGAGTGCACAGGAGTATCTGTTGTTTTATTTTAGCTGTATCCCAAATAAACACTGCATTTGAATTTACCCTGGGATATTTGTTGGCCTCCAATTTGCTGGTTTCTGATTTACAGATATCAAAAGACCCTCCATCTTTGGCTGTGAAGGTCAGCGGGTGCCCAAACACTACTGATGTCAGGAATAAACTCTAACAGACTATAGTTGCGAACTTTGTCTTAAACCAGAAGTGATCATACAGGCAGATACTATCAGAGAACAGCCCCTTAGTGTCTGAGCTCTTACATCCACGAAGGTCTGACACATCACCTTCACCTCAGATGGCTACCATAGATTTAATTTCTTGCAGATTTTTTTTTCACTTGGGAATAAAGATTGATAATAGAATACAATGATTTCTGTCCACTTCCTAATAGTAAACAAAATCCCTTAACCTTGCAGGCAGGAGCCTAAGAGGAAAGCAAAAGTATTTTTGCAGAAAACTTCGTACCTCATCAAGCTAGTACCTAACTGAAAAATTCTCTCTTCAAACATTTCCTTAGTCAATCACTTACAGGACTTGTTCCAGTTCTTTCTCCTAGCCTTATAAGTTTATCCTTTTTTTATGGCACACAAAAAGCCTCCAGATTAATACAGAGTAAGGCTCCCTATATCCACCTTGGTTTTTTGACTCAGAATTCAGTAAAACTGAATACTGTGTTCAGTTCTGGGCCTCTCACCACAAGAAGGATGTTGAGGCTCTGGAGCAAGTCCAGAGAAGAGCCACGAAGCTGGTGAAGGGGCTGGAGAACAGGCCCTATGAGGAGCGGCTGAGAGAGCTGGGGTTGTTTAGCCTGGAGAAGAGGAGGCAGAGAGGAGACCTCATTACTCCCTACAAGTACCTGAAAGGAGGTTGTAGAGATGAGGGAACTGGCCTCTTGTCCCAAGTGACAGGGGACAGGACAAGAGGGAATGACCTCAAGCTCCACCAGGGGAGATTTAGGCTAGAGATTAGGAGGAATAATTCATAATAAATCATGCCTCTCATAAACCTGAGGCTTCAGTGCAGCATTGCACAGCTACCATTTAACCCTGCCTGCCTGCAAAGCATTTTAAGCCTACCAGTTATGAAACCTGTAATAAAAAAAGGTACTTTGGTGAGTTACTTTTGTGTCATTAATTCATCGATACAGAAATGTGTTTTAATCATGATAGTAAAATCATTTGTACAGCTGTAAAGAAGTATGGAAAGGAGTGCTGCAATAGACAGCCATTGCTAGGTAATATTGCTTTTACCTAAATTAGGAATTCATTACCTAGTATTTCTGTATACTGAATCCAGACTGCAACAGGTCAAAATTTCTTACAGCCTGATGCAATGGGAAACAATTAAAAAGATATTTTGATTTCAAGTGAATTGTACAAAACCTGGGAATGGTGTATAAAATACATCACAGATTTAATATAAGGCTTCTATTTTAATTATTGAATTAATTAATATTTAGCTATGCTTAATCAAATTAAATATTTAAGCAAAATATTGCAACATGTGAAACTCATGCTTTCATACTCAGAGAAGCGTGTAGAAGCATATAAACAATTTAGTGAATGTGAATACAACAGGGCTGTGTTCCTCTCCATCCTCACTTGAGTGAACATTTGTGGTATTTGAGCTTTTACTTGTAGATCTTGGCTCTTTGTGAAAATCCATAAACTTGGATTCCAATAATGCAAACACTTGCATATCGGAGTTAACACTGTACATATGAACAATCTAATTGAACTCACATGCACAAAATTATTCACATATGTTTGCAGGATCATGGCCAAAAGAATATTGATTACTGTGACATATATTCATTCATTTCACTTCATTTAAGATGAGCCTAAGCCACCAAGTACTGGCCTAGTACTGCCTCTTAAGTGTGGGAGTGTTCTGAACAAGATCTTGGTTCCAATCCATTTCTTGCACAATTAACATTTTATGTATTTCATTTGATTGTCTGCTTTTATTTCATTTATCACAACACAATGTATGACTCCGGTCACTAAACAATACCTGGATTATTCATCCCATCTCCTTATGGTTAAAGAAAACAAGAATGTGCATACCCCGGTATAATAGGAAGCTCAATTTAGTCACTTACTACCTTAATGTAATGACCCTTTTCCTCTGAGAACTGGTTTTGACTCCAACCCAAACTAAGGCAGAGGAAACTAATTTTGACTGTAATGGCTACAAGTATAATGAGATTAGGCTGACAGAATCCTGTTTTCTCCTTGCAGACTGAAGGTATTCAGTTTAAAACCTCCCTCTTGACTTGGAGAGGGAAGGTGCTAACATTGGACTTGCCGGTCACTTACCAACCTACCCAAAACTCCCTTCTCTTTTACGCCATCAAACTGACTTCTGTAATGAAAAATCCTGTACAAAACATCATAGTTAATGATAAATCTCTACATGAAGTTGTTTCCTTACCCAATAAATTCTGCTAAGCACTCTAAGAAACCACAAAGCACATGCTGTTGTATGGTATATGAAATTAAGGCCATAATCTTTCATTTCCTGTTATTCATGCATGCTTAATTAACTTACTAAATTGGTAACTTCTGCCTGCCCCAGCTGAAGTGAACTTGAAAGAAAGAAGAAGAGATTTTTAAGGATGGAGAGAGTACCCACCTTTCAAAGGAACCATCAGAAGCAGTATGTAAAATGTTAAGCTTTTGTGACCTGTTTTAGGAAAGAGTTATAGAGATGCTGGCATGTAGCACAGCAGCCAAGTGTTGTGCTGACACACAGGGTAAAACTGTGTTGCATTGCTTCTACCAAATTTTTTGTTCCATTTCAAAGAGCAACACATTTTGAGACAGGGCTCATTTTGGTAATTTAATTCTACCTCTTTCACTTAATAATTTTTGCACCAGAAACATCCTTCTAGTTGTAGTTGCGGCCCTGCATTGTCACAGACATCTTATCCCTCAATTATAACTCTAGTATTGATGAATCAGCCATACTTTGAGAGAGGTTATTTAAACTCCTCCACTTTGAAAAATATGCCCTGTCTTAGTGACTCAACTATTAGAAATCATTGTGACTTTTCTGTGAGATTAAATAGCTGTCTGTAGGAGGACTCTTCTTCACATCAGTATTTGTAAATTCTTGTCAAGTATTGTCTGTGAAGACCTGTGAACCACCATAGCAGTCAGTGCACCTTCACTTTTTGTATAGACAAAGGCAAAGTGTCACACAGTATCACTAGAAAGGACTTCTCATATTCAGGAATAGCTATTTTACCAGATGCCATCACACTCCTTTTAGCATTTAACTAGCACTTTTTTCCAATGGTTTTACATTATTTACATTCATCAGAAGAGCATGTACTCCTACATGAAAACAGCTTTGTTATTTTGGTGGAAAGCAGAGCACCTCTATGGTCTTAAACTATATATTTCCAGAAGAAAAAAAAATACAAAAACCAAAAGGCCTACAAGCTTCCATAATTTCTCTCAGGAAGAAACATGCACAATATTTGCCTAATCAGTCAGTCCCTCCGTGAAACAAATAGGAGTATTGTTCCACACAGAAATTCTCCAAGCACTAAATCCATCAGACTTAGAGCTTATTATTCACAGGTTCAGATTTAACATGTCATGAATCTCCTTATACTTCCTAACATTCTTGTTTCTGATCTCCTGTGATCAGTGCTGCTTATTAACATGGCCTGTGGTGCACCACAGACACCATTACAAACCTGCTGGTAAATCAATCACTGGGTGGCACCCAAGAGCCAGCTAAAAGATGTATTGAATTGCAGACACTCTCTAATACACATATTTTAACAATTTCCTCCGTCTTCAGTGAAATTATGCTAATATTTTAGTTGAGTTTCCTCAAGTCTGGAACTCAAATTAAGTCTGTCTGTTTCATTTTTATGATAGTGCTTGAAATCACTTGCAGACAAGGGGTTGTTGGACCATGAGATTTATAGTGGCAATGCCACAAAGGTGAAACACATCCTCAGGAAGAGGAAAGCAATCTGTATAGCCAGTGTTTTCACTGCAGTAAAGTTTATAGCAGTATTAAGGGAATAGTTACAAATCAGTTTGATGGTGTTGATTTCATTGAGAATAAGTATATTTACACTTGCAAGCTTTCTCTTAATAATTTTCAGTATGTTTTACACAATGGGGTTAGTGAAGGTTGAATCTGAGCATATTTCAGGAGTGACAAAATCTGTTTTTCTTTTTCCCACCCATCCTTCTACTTTAGTTCACAAAAATGGTTTTATTACAATTCCTAAGGGGCTGAGTCAAGGTTCAGCTATTTTACTGAGGTTCACTGATGTTGCTGAAGATGCTACGGAATCTTTTATGTTCAGATGCTTTCAGTTATGATGTAGACATGTGTGGGAAGTAAAGTACTCACAGTGTATGAGTACCAAAAGCCATCTACTTCCTCCACTGGCTCCATACTACCAATTAATTACCTGGGAGGCTGGAGTTAGAGTATATGATTGCCAAATTTAAAGCTTTATAAACCATGCAGGTAATAATATTTTTTCTCCTCTGCTTGCTATTGAACTGTTCACACATCATTGTACCTCAGTAGTATGTGAATTTGTCATCTGCAGAATATCTCAAAATTCATCCAGTTTAGGGGAAAAAAAACAACTCTTAAATCCTAAATATGTAACAGATATGCAAGTGTACCTGGGGACAATTATATTAGGGAAGGACAATAAACCAGCTGCCTTCTTCAGATAATATTCCACTTCAGAGATCATATTTCTCAAAGGACATTTGGGTCTGAATACCCTTTCCAGAGTGAACAGAGGGCTAGCAGCAGCAAAACCAGAACCAGTAAGAAAGAAGAAAAGTTAGACTCTTGGAGGTTTTATAATGGCTATTCCCAACAATGGCAAGAGATGGGGACGTAATGGTGAATTATTCAACAGCAGCTGCATCCAGCATGAAGGGGCAGCTGGAAAGTACCCATTACAGGGGCCAGGATGCTGATCAGCAGGCAAAGAAAAGGTCTATCAGACATCTGTTTCAAAGGTATATTATCTAGAAATGCAGCAGAGGGTGGGAGCTTGCATACCCTGAACTGTGATGGACATAGGCGCTCTCTCTCTCACACCTTCAAATCTACCCAGAATTGTTCTGTAGCCAAGTATTTTACACTATCATCCCTCAAAAAAAGTTGCTAAATGTTGTTGAATTGTCCTAGCACCTCATGTTCAAAATTTGCCCTCACCACAGCCCTGAACAACATAGACATTACTGTGCTTCCCACTAAGTTATCTAACCCCACTGGATTTTGCCTTCACTTTTCCTTTTGCTTCCTTCAGATACGCACAATTTTTGTCTTTCCTTTTCTAACCAAAACAGGCTTCCAATTAATGTTTGCCTTTAGGATAGCGTACCCTCCACAGTGTGGAGCAAGGCAAGGTCATGGACCTCACTTCCTTCCTTAAACTAAGTAAGTGCAATTGTACAGGCCACACAAAGAGGACTGTCCTTGTTCCTCCCCTCCATTGTTCATCCATGCAAAAGACTCCTACAATCCAGGTCTAAAACAGTAAGGTGAATCATATGTATACAGCTGAAATTATGACAAACTTATCCTGGGCACTCATGACAGTTTTGCTGTAAGATATAACCATCGTGAGCCCAACTTCTGTCCCTAAATATTATAAAATAAAAAGCCTGCTCTCTGGAGTATATGAAATAGAGCATCCGTAGCTTGAAAAATGAGAAGTCTCTAGAGATAAAAAGGTTAAGTCTTTTCATATAACAAATTAAGCTTCTATATAATTCTTAAGCTTTTTTATTTCAAGGGGTAGAAAAGTGGTCTAGTTTTGTCAATTAAAATACTTCAAGTTAAATCCTTGCAGTGATTGTCTTCATAATGAGAAAAATATTTTACTTTTATAGAGACCACTGAAGAGCTATAACAGTTACTCTTTACTCTCATTTTAAAGAACAATAGGTTTATTCAAGAAATGTGATTTTATTCTTTTTTATTAAGTACCTTAAATTTTCTAGTTTCCGGTTTCCTTAGTCTAACGTTTGCTTATTCTTTGGAGTAGGAAATTAATATATGTCACTTATTCCAATGCTACAATTTGGGTACTTTTTTCCCTGTAGATAATCTTTAAATAGTAGAGCAATCATAATATAATGCCTCTATATTGAAGAGATTTATTCCTGTCTCCGTTACAAAAATATAAATCATACCAGTGTGAAATTTAATGTTAGCCTATGCAATTTTGATGCCTCTATGCAATGCACACCTGAGACTGCTTTTCCATTAGAAAACTGGGCTAAAACAAAACAAAAAAATGTGACAGTTCATTCCTCGAAAACATGTTTATACTGCAAAGACATTAACATGGATGTGCATGCCAGTATGAGGAAAAGTAACCTTACTCTTATAAGAGTTAATAAACACTCTTATCAGTGTTTATTTCTGATTTCTACCCTCACAAATGAGACCAGATACAGTGCAAGTTAGTGACTTCAGGAGTGAGCCGGAATAGGGACAGCAGAGCCTGACCCTATTAGTTCATCATATGTGTGTGCTGTGTAATGAGGTAGAGTTTTGCTGCTATGCAGGTCACCTCTGAACTCCCATTCAAATCATGAATACATCTACTTATGCGTATTATTCTCATTTAAACAGCAGCTAATGGATCTCCTTCTTCCACTGAAGCTGTTAGTAGTTCACATAGCTAAACAAAAAGTCCTCTTGCAAATTTTTATATTGACATACCGCAAATAATTCATAGAAGCTTAGAACCATTATGTTGGAAAAGACCTTAGAGATCATTGACTCCAAACATACCTGTCTTCTACTAAATCATGTATCCAAGCACCTCATCTACCTGCCTTTTAAACAACTCTGGGGATGGTGACTTAACCACCTCCCTGGGCAGCCTGTGCCAGTTCCTGATAACCCTTTCTGTGAAGAATTTTTTCCTAATGTCCAATCTAAAGTGCCCCTGATGCAGCTTGAGGCCATTCCCTCTTGCCCTACAACCTATCACTTAGGAGAAGAGACCAATACTCACCCCTCTGTAATCTCTTTTCAGGTAGTTGTAAAGACCAATAAGGTCTCCCCTTAGGCTTCTCTTCTCCAAACTAAACAACCCCAGCTCCCTCAGCTGCTCCTCGTAAGACTTGTTCTCGAGACCTTTCACTGGTTTTGTTGCTCTTCTCTGTCTTCTTCACAGTCCTGAACCTCAATGTCTTTCTTGTAGTGAGGGGCCCAAAACTGAACACAGTATTCAGTGTGTGGCCTCACCAGTGCTGAGCACAGGGGCAGAATCACTTCTCTGGTGCTGCTGGTCACACTGTTTCTGATAAAAGCCAAGATGCTGTTGGCCTTCTTGGCCACCTGAGCACACTGCTGACTCACGTTCATTTGGCTGTTGACCAACACCTCCAGGTCTTTCTCTGCCACTCAGCTTTCCAACCACTCTTCCCTAAACCTGTAGCAGTGCACTGGGGTTTTGTGTACCAAGTGAAGGACTCTGCACTTGGCCTTGTTAAACCTCATCCCATTGGCTTCAGCCCATTGATCCAGCTTGTTCAGATGTCATTGTAGAACCTCCATGCCCTCCAACAGATCAACACTTCTTCCCAGTTTAGTGTTGTCCCCAAACTTGCTAAGGGTTCACTCAATTCCCTCATTCAGGTCGTTGATAAAAATGTTGAACAGGACTGGACCCAACACTGAACCTTGGGGAACACCACTTGTGACCAGCCTCAGTCCAGCTAGATTTAACTCCATTCACCACGACTCTTTGGGCCCAGCCATCCAGCCAATTTTTTAACTCAGCAGAAGGTATGCCTGTCCAGACTAGCGGTAGCCAGTTTCTCAAGCCGGATACAGTTAGAAACTATGCCAAAGGCTTTACTAAAGTCCAAGTGCACAATATCCACAGCCTTTTCCTCATGGATCAAGCTGGTCACCTTCTCATAGGAGGATATCATGTTAGTTTGGAAGGACTTGCCTTTCATAAACCCATACCGAGTGGGCCTGATCACCCAGTTGTCCTGTATGTGCTGTGAAATGGTACACAAGATGACATGCTCCTTGACCTTCCCTGGCACTGAGGCCAGACTGATAGGTCCTGGACCCTCCCTCCAGCCCTTCTTGTAAACGGGTGTAACATCTTGGCATCTTGGCTTGTATCAGAAATGGTGTGACCAGCAGGTCCAGAGAGGTTATTCTCCCTCTGTGCCCAGCACTGGTGAGACCGCTCCTTGAACACTGTGTTCAGTTCTGGGTCCCTCACCACAAGAAGAATGCTGAGGCTCTGGAGCGAGTCCAGAGAAGAGCAACGAAGCTGGTGAAGGGGTTGAAGAACAGGCCTTATGAGGAACAGCTGAGAGAGCTGGGGTTGTTTAGCCTCGAGAAGAGGAGGCTAAGGGGAGACCTCATTGCTCTCTACAACTACCTGAAGGGAGGTTGTAGAGAGGAGAGTTATGGTCTCTTCTCCCAAGTGACAGGGGACAGGACATGATGAAATGGACTCAAGCTCCATCAGGGGAGATTTAGGCTAGACATCAGGAAAAACATTTTCACAGGAAGGGTCATTGGGCATTGGAACAGGCTGCCCAGGGAGGTGGTTGACTTACCTTTCCTGGAGGTGTTTAAGGCAGGGGTGGACAAGGTGCTAAGGGGCATGGTTTAATGTTTGACAGGAATGGTTGGACTCAATGATCCAGTGGGTCTCTTCCAACCTGGTTATTCTATGATTCTATGATTCTATGATCTGCTGGCCTCCAGTCTAATGGAACTTCCCCAGTCAACCAGGACTGCTGGTAGGTGATGGAAAGATGTTTTCCAAGCACCTCCACCAGGTGCTTTAATATCCTTGTGTGAATTTCAAGTGGCCCCACAGACTTACGAATATCTAATCTGCCTAGCAGGTCTCTAACCATTTCCTCTTTAAGGAAGCTTTGTTCTGCTCTTCCTCCCTGTCCACTGGCTCAGGAGGTTGAGTATCCAGGGAACATCTCACCTCACTGTTAAAGACTGAGGCAAAGAAGGCATTAAGCATCTGAGCCTTATCCTTGTCCCTTCTCACTATTGTTCCCCCTGTATCCAGTAAAGGACAGAGATTCTCCTTGGTTGTTTTGTTATCGATACATTTGTAGAAGAATTTTTTATTATCTTTCACAGAACAGGTCAATCTAAGTTCTAATAGGTCTTAAGCCATTCTGATTTTCTCTTTACATGATCTCACTTCATCTTTGTAGTCCTCATGAGTTGCCTGCCCCTTCTTCTGCCCCTTTTCCTCTTTTTCCTGATAAACATACAGAGCTCTTTACTTAACCAGGCCAGTTTTCCTCCCTGGTGGCTCATTTTCCAGTACACAGGGACACTCTGATCTTGTGCCACCAGGAATTCCTTCCTAAAGAGCATTCAGCCCTCCTGGACTCCTTTGCCCTTAAGGACTGTCTCCCATGGAACTTGATCAAGCAGCTTCTGAACAAACAAAAATCTGCCCTCTGGAAGGCCAAGGTGACCATACTACTTACCCCCTGCCTTGCTTCTCCTAGAACTAAGGGTTCTATCATCTCATGATCACTATGCCCCAGGCATCCTCCACCTGTCACATCTCCCACAAGTCCTTCTCTGTTAACAAAGAGCAGGTCCAGCAGGGCACCTTCTCTAGTTAGCTCACTCACCAGTTGTGTCACGAAATTGTCTTCCATGTGCTCCAGAAACCTCCTAGAGTGTTTCCTCTCTGATATATTATACTTCAGCAGATATCTGGTAAGTTGAAGTCTCTCACAAGAACAAGGGCTGGCGATTGTGAAATTTCTCCGAGTTGCTTATAGAATAGCTCATCAGCCTTCCCATCCTGGCTGAGGGACTCTCACCACAATATCTACCTTACTAAGTGAAACTCTAATTTTCACCCATAGACATCCAACCCTATCATCACCATCAATGAGTTCAAGGCTGTCGAAACTCTTTCTAACATAGAATGCGACCCCACCACCTCTACTTCCTCACCTGTCCCTCCTGAAGAGTCTGTAGCCTTCTATACCAGCACTTCATTCCTTTTTATATTAGTGATATTTCAGTGTAAAACTACAATTCGAGGCTACTCAGTCTTGGAGGCCAATTAACATTAGATATTCAGAAATATGAGGATTTATCCTTTAAATATTACTAATCAAGGTATCATACGACTTGACTTGCTCGTATGTGGACCTTCCAGTTATAAGTTAAGTGTAAATAAGTTTTTCTAGATGATTAACTTCAAATCCAACCCTAGTCCGGGTTCAAGAGTCTGTCCTGCTGGATCACAGTGGTAATGTACCCCTAATTCAAGTGTCCTAATGTAACAGTTTTCTACAGACAAGAAGCTGGCCTATTTCTCTCAAATACACACTTGTAATGTGACAATGACTGAGAGGTGAGTAACCTGTAAATGACATAAAAGGATGTTCTTAATCTTATGCTGTTTTCATTAAACTTTCATTAACTGTTTTCGAAATGTTATTGTCAGTTTCTAAGTTTTTCAGTTGAAACATCTGCTGTGATAACTTAAAGAGATGGAAGTCAAATGGATAAACTGCAAGGACTAATTTCTTGATATCTAACAAGAACATTAGAAACTGGCTTTAATGCATTATAAAAGTTACTGAAAGCAGTATCGTTTATATTTTTTCCTTGGAGTACAAATTTTTAAGCTCAGGACCTCACTTTCTTCCTTTGCTCGCTGTTAAGAAACCATGCACAAGTGGAGTCAGAGCACACTGTGCCTTGACAAACAGCAGAAGAGGAAATTTATCTGAAGAGGATACTTTAACACAACAGCTGCTTCTGTTTTAGTTCAAATCCAGTTAAAGCTAGTATTGAAGAGGTTGCATTTTTACCATGGTAAATCCAGTCCAATGACATATTCAAATTCCTTTTCAAAAACTATTTGATCTTAAGTAAAATCACTCATTACCTCTATATAATGCACCCTCTTCAACCTAATGACTTTCAGTCTACTAATTTTATTTCTCCCCTACTCTCCCATCTTTCCTCTCCTTATCCTCTTCCCTGTTTTCTACTAATATACCTAAAGAATCTCTTCATCCATCACTTTTCTCCATCAATAACTGACTCATTTCTTCAATGAAGAAATAAAACCTGATCCTCCTCTATCATCTACATATTTGTCTTACAGATCTCCTGCAGCGCAGGCCATTTTTCCAGTGACTAAAACAAACTGCAACCACTTCCATAGTTCCAACTGCCTTCCTCCCACATTTAACTGAACTCTCAGTCCTTCTCTTCAACTCTGCTTTCATTCTGCTCTAGGCATAGATTTAGCTTTGATCTTTTCCTCTTTTAAGTAGGTGGACTTATTTCTTACTATGTTTCTCTGTGTTTCAAGAGTGTGGCATGGGTGTGTCTTTTTCTCCCTCAGGAAGCCAAATCCATAAGCTCACTAGGCATGTCCTTGTTGAGAAGTCACATCTTTAGTCTAAACTGAAGCTCTACTCTCTCTGTCATCCACTAACATCTACAAATCTAGTTCTAACCAGTTATATGGAGAAGTTCCAAGGCCACCACAATAGTTCAATTATCAGATTGCAAAATAGTTCTTTTCCTACTAAAACAAAATAACAGACCAATAGAACCCAGTTTGTGGCAACTGAAGAGAACTTTGGCACTCTTCTAACTCAGCAGTGTTGCACACCTGTCCCGCTCTGATTGACAACCTTAGAATCACTCTTAGCTCAAAGTTCCCCTCTAAGCTAAACTTCTGCTCCCAGGTATGAGAATTGATTTTTGTTGATTTACATCACATGCATGTAGTTAGCAAGCTATTTTTTTCTGGACTTCAAAAGGAATCAAGAGCGACGAAGCTGGTGAAGGGGCTGGAGAACAGGCCCTATGAGGAGCGACTGAGAGAGCTGGGGTTGTTTAGCCTGGAGAAAAGGAGACTGAGAGGAGACCTCATTACTCTCTACAACTACCTGAGGGGGGTTGTAGTGAGGAGGGAGCTGGCCTCTTCTCCCAAGTGACAGGGGACAGGACAAGAGGAAATGGCCTCAAGCTCCACCAGGGTAGATTTAGGCTGGTGATTAGGAGGAAGTTTTTCACACAGAGGGTCATTAGGCATTGGAACAGGCTGCCCAGGGAGGTGGTTGAGTCACCTTCCCTGGAGGTGTTTAAGGCACAGATGGATGAGGTCTTGAGGGACTTGGTTTAGTGTTTGATAGGAATGGTTGGACTAGAAGATCTGATGGGTCCCTTCCAACTTGGTTGTTCTATGATTCTATGTGCTAGTCGGTTTCAATAAAGTTAAGGCAAGTAGTGCAATACCCTTGGATTGCTGTAGAGGCTACTGCTCCTTGATTTATCATGTAGTTTTGATTGGAGATTCTCTCTCAAGCTCATATCTAATCTTACTGCTGTATTTATATGGCAGTTCTAATGGCCTTTCCAAAGTAGTCAGAGAGTCAAAAAAATATTCAAGTTCTGTCTTTGGTTGCTACAAATTTACTCTCTCTAGCCTTGCCAAATAACCTTTAGTACCATCATAACTTATGGGCATACCTTGTTGTGATATTCTGCTTAGTTGAACCCTCTGAATGCATAAGCTCCTCTATGGAGTCCCTCGCTTCTGTTTTATATATCAAGTAAAATCTACTTATCTTCACTTTCAAGGCCATCATACCCCACTCATATCTCTCCTTCACCACTAAATTGAGTCTCTGAGCAGTATGCAATTGCTGTTGGGGACATTTTGAAACAAATATTTCTATACTTTCTCACAGGAACATCAAAGTTTCACCTCCTGCTCCCATAAAAATACCTGAGTCTTTCCTCAAAGCCTTCCTTTACTGGGATGGCTCCAGGAAAGAAATGTGTGGCTGGGACTTGCTTAGTGTTGTCTGATTGCTGGGCTGTGAGCTCTTTGGGGCACAGGTCTACTGCAGAAGCAGGGAGGAAGATGAAGACTCTTCACGTAGTGCAGTCCCAGATAGTCATTCTTCCTGATTGCTTTGATAGCACAAATATTTTTTTCATAATAGCAGGTGCAGTAGCAATAAAGAGTTGCAGCTGTCTAATTTATTTAGCAGATTAAAAGCAAGGGGTTTTCAGTAAGCCTTTGCCAGTTGTGGAATTTATCATTAGTCACCACATGATGAGTCTTTGGCTAGTCCGGTTGCACAACAAAACCATTTGATCTGCTGGGTTTTAGAAAGACAGATGTGTTGATAGGATGGCTTTATGACTTTATACATGGGTTGTTTGATGGGTTATGGAAAATCAGTCTCATTTGCTTATTTTAAAATGTTTGGAACAGTCATAAATGTCTCAACCTTGATTAGATCTGTCATATTGCACTTTAAAGGAAAACTCCTCTGGGCAACCTGTTCCAGTGACTCGTCAATTTCACAGTATAAAATTTCTTTCTAATAGCAAATCTAAATCTCTTCTTATTCAGTTTAGAACTGTTACCCCTCATCCTATCACCACAGTCTTTGATGAAGAGTCCCTCCCCAGATGTCCTGTAGGCCCTCTTTAAGTATAGGAAGGTTGCAATACATTTTCCCAGAGTGTTGTCTTCTCTAGGCCAAACTATACCAATTGTCTCAGCCTGTCCTTGTATTGGAGGTTCTCCAGCCCTCTCATCACCTTTGTGGCCCTGTTCTGGACTCTCTCTAACAGATCCATGTCCTTCCTATGCAGAGGACTCCAGAACTGAATGCAGTACTCCAGGTGAGGTCTCATGAGAGCAAGAGTAGGGGAGGGGAAATGATTTCCCCTAACCTGCTGGAGACACTTCTCTTGATGCAGCCTGGGATACATCCAAACGTACCACTGTTTTCAACTCCAAGGAGTAATCATTGCTCCCTCAAAATGAATTTTTCTTTGCTAAGAGCTAGTAAGTCACCTGCTCTGTACATCCTCTAGGGACCTGACATGAAGCAAGCTCAGGAAAGCAACTGCGACTGGTGTTCACACAGGCTAAGCAGACTGACGTATTCTCCTTCTCACAGTTGCAACTGTTGTTGTGGATAAGAGTATCTGTCATGGTCCATTTGAGTCTCTTAAATTTACAGAACACTGAATATGTACATCATGAACTAATACTTTCTTACTGTTCAGGCAGAAGACGTCTGCGTGACACTGCTTTAAGTGAGTAAGATATTTACATTGCATTTTTGCTTATTTTGGAAACTAAGCAGCAGCTTGGATAGTAACAATTAAAGCAAAAACATAATGAAAAATATTATCCACTTTAGATCTACTTATACTTGTCACATTCAGTAAACACAGTATAGAAAGAACAGCTAGGAAATGTAAATGGCTCTGCAGTAAATTTATGTTAGCCCAAACAGCTATTTCAAATGAGGTCAGTAGGGTGCATTTGCCATTTAAGAAAGTCATCCAGACTTAACAGAAAGCATTATACACATATTGGAGCCTTCAAAGAAGAACAAAACATAGCTGGCAGGTAATTTAAACAAATAGTATTATAACTGCATGACAGATATTTATTGTAAACTAGGGATCGCTTTCGTTCACATTGTTTATACATTATTTGATTTTATTTTAGTGTTTTTAATACCCAAGTAGCACTGAAACACAGACTGAAGGGTATACTTAGTACTTATCTACATGAATATCTGTGTCACCTTTTGTACTAGGAAACATGCCACCATTTCTATCCTGCTGTGAACAGTGGGTGGTCAAACAAAAGGCTTTGTGCTACTAATGCATCTAAAATTAAACTATGGCTAACAAACAATAATAAACATGCAAAGTCAAGACACTCATCCTCTCATTTGGAATAAGACCACTGGTTTAAGAGCATGGCTCAAAGTTACACCGCTAGAAAGGGGAGCTGAACGTAGTCCTGGTCACACAAATAAGTGAAGAATATGTTATGTACCTTCTCCCTACCACAAAACACTCTCAAATAATGCCTTCTGCACTCCTACAAAAATAAACACTTAAGTTCATAGAATCACAGAATCATAGAATAACCAGGTTGGAAGAGACCCACCAGATCATCGAGTCCAACCATTCCTATCAAACATTAAACCATGCCCCGTAGCACCTCATCCACCAGTCCTTTAAACACCTCTAGGGAAGGTGAATCAACACCCTCCCTGGACAGCCTGTTCCAGTGCCCAATGACCCTTTCTGTGAATTTTTTTTTCCTGATGTCCAGCCTAAATGTCCCCTGGTGGAGCTTGAGGCCATTTCCTCTTTTCCTGTCTCCTGTCACTTGGGAGAAGAGTCCATTACCCTCCTCTCTACAACCTCCCCTCAGGTAGTTATAGAGAGCAATGAGGTCTCCCCTCAGCCTCCTCTTCTCCAGGTTAAACAACCCCAGCTCTCTCAACCATTCCTCATAAGTTGTCTACTCTTGTCTCATAGCTGGACCATATGCTTCCACTGACCCCTCCTATGGCTTCAGAGGGTTGTAGGCAGTGAGAATAACTTTATTAAGCAATATTAAGTGGTATTAAAAAAATGGAGAATCAGGCAAAGGTGATCTCTTCTGATATGGCTGGATAGAAGAATGGGAGCCAAAGTAGATGCTCAGGAAGAAGAATTGCACTGCTTGGATGTGGGGATGTGTTATTCCTCTCTGTCTAATCCTTATGCAGTGGGCTGGAGGCAGGGAGATATTAGGGTGAAGGGTACTGCTGGGGAAGGGAGTTGCAGGAGAGAGAAGCTGGGGAACAGCAGGTCTATGACATGTGGCTGGATGCTGGAGTTTCCAGCCTTTGGACATTCAAAGAATATCTCACAGTGCAGGAATTTAAAAGTAAGGAATTTTAGCATGTACAGCTCAGTAGTTTGGGGGAGCATTTTCACAAATCATCCTCTGGAGCTCTGCAGATCTTCCTTCTGCAGGGACAGCTGCAGATTATTGCTGCCTCTTGTCTATCTTCCTGCAGTCTCCACTGAGTGCCTTTATATTTGAAGAGTTGTCTAACCATGTTTAATCCCATTTTGCATTAAACAGATGAGTGAAAAGTGATGTGAATTTTGTTTCCATGGGAATTCCCACAGTGAAGGAGTAATCATTGCTGCATAGCTGTCTTTTCATGCTTTGTTAACAGATATTTATATTCCATAAATACCATCTCATACTCTGCCCTTTTCTACAATGCCACTACTTTACTGGGAAACGTGAAGCCCATCAGTCCTTTAACTCCCTTTTTTTCACTCTGAATCCAAAGTAAATAGCATTGAATTCAGAAAGACTGTTTGAAAGATAAGGTTACTCAATTAGAAGGATTTATTCTACCTTACCAACTTCCTTATAAACATTTTCATTTGAATTTTCAAGGGCAGGAATCCATTCTCATAACAAGCATGGGCCAGGCTCCACATACCATCTGACATTTCTTTATATGGCTCATCTTGATCAAAACTGAAAGCTTCTTTAGTCAAGTCAAGTGTTGGCATCAGCATGGACATGGGGCATCATGGAAACTTTGGAAAACTTAGGTCTCTGTCAACTTGTTTAGGTACCAGCCAGGACTCCATTAATGACACATTCTACATGATGGGAAGAGTAGATACTACTTCTGTCAGCTGAGGTTATAGGTACCCATTACTACTCAAAGGCTAAAATACAAATATAATCTAGAGAACAGTGAAACAAGCATCACAAGTTCATTTACTAAATTTCTCCATGGGAGATGGTCATCATGCCCTGGAAAAATCATTGTTTATAGCTCGAGGTATCTCTGACCTGTGCAGTATTTTGAATCCCGAGCTCCCTACACTGATTAAGACTCCTAATGGTGTTAGGAGGGGTTTCTTTATAGGTCTTATAGATTTATAGGTTTCAAGGTCAAAAGGATTTACTGTGGTGCTATCACCCAACTTCCTGTGTAATGCGGGCTACTGGACTCCCCTGAACTAATTAACTGCAGTAACTGCCAGTAATAGAATCTCTGTTTGCACAGTTAACACTCAGTAAATATAAAATTAAATACTTGGATGGGCAGTAAGAGTCTTGTTGCTGACATGGAGGTGCAGGAGTCAGCAAACCTAGTCTCTATCCCACTCCCTGCTGCTATGACACATCTTCGTTCCCACTATGTCCAGCCAGGACCTTTGTTCCATTCAGCCACAAGTTGCTGCAGTGTTTTCCTCTATCTCAGGACTCCTGCACACTTGCAAATTGCATTTCATCATTTCATATGTCAGAAAGAAGATACCAGTGAGGCACAGAGGACTCATTTTTTATGGTATGCCTTTTAGCATAAACCACTCCCACTCAAGGGTTTCTAGCTGGAGGTCAGAAAGCTCAGAGAGGAATAATGTACTCTGATTTAAATGATGACATTTTTCAGCCCTTTACATTTTACTGCAACGTAGAACAGTTGGTCAAAATAAAGGATATTTTTTCCATTCAAATTAGGATTGTGCATTCAGAACTGCTTCAATTTTTTTTCCTAATTCCTTTATTTTAATTTAATAGCATTAAGCCACTGACCTTTATTTTTGACAATGTATATCATATCTTACCAGCAGACCATTGGAAAGGCCAGAGTAATATTTTACAGATAGGAGCCAAAGAACTTGTCAAGGTATCAGTGTGAGTTTTCTGTGTGAAATGTACTGTCCTTTGCCCAGAAGTCCCAGCCTCATAAGTATTAGGTATAGAAGAGGTTTTATAAAAAGTACAGGTATTCTGTTCTTGTGTGACAAAGAGACTGAGTAGATCCAAGCAAAGAAATATCTTGAATAACCACATTTTTTATGCAGTTCACTAATAAGAGTTGTAATAATAGGCAGGAGTCCTGTGTCTCCCAGGGTCCTGCCTGTCCTTCTGCATGGATTTGTTACGTGCATCTGAGAAAAAAAAAAAAAAAAGGCAGAAAGAGAGACAGAAGAGACAGGCAAGGAGAAAGAGAAAATCAAAGAAAACCCTTTGGATTTCCAATCAGCCCAACAGGTAATCAAAGCTTGCCTTTGCATCCACAGAAAGGAAAAAAAAAACCCACAAACAAACAAAACACAACATTTTGTTTTATCACTCAAGTAAATAACATTACTTGAGTTCAGCCTTGGTTAGTATTGACACAGTAGTACTGCTCCAGTATTAACTATGCTGGAGCTCCTAATAAGAAATATTTTGGAGATTTTTGGCAGAAAGATTGGTAGTAGATTTCTTAGTGACTGGAAGAGTGTTGCATAATGGCCATCTATATCTGAGATGCATCCATTTTACTCAACTCTGAAAAGGAAGCCAGTGGACATCATATCTACATGGCACTGGGAAAAGATACATGGCTCTCAAGGGAGGGCTCACATGATTAAAGGTAAGCATGTGTACAACGTTTGCATAGTCAGAAGCGCAGAGGGAAAACAATTGTTTTAGTGTCACAATGGGTCATCTATTCAAGGTTAAGTTCACCTGTCACAGAGGAAGACCAAGTTTACATGTTATTTTTGGGAGAGTAGAGTTCTCTCTGATAGTATCTCCATTTTTGCTTATTCACAAAAAATACTTACTAAAAACTGCAATTAGATTTGCATTTTCTGTTCATGTTCTGTTTTGTCAGTTCGTACTTGCACCCCACCTCCCACTCAGAAGATTTTCTGTATTTTTGTACCAAAAGTCCATTTAGCCCAGCATGAAGTCTTTAACAGTGTTAATTTTAATAAGGAACTTAATTTAGAGGTTTTATATGGACCATTCAGGTTGTCTGGATACAGAAAGCCTTTGCAGTGTTGTTTTTATCAGCCTTGCCACCAAATCTAAGATCGTGATTAAAGCTGAGGCTTAGTCGCTGTAGGAGCTGGGACCAAAACTTAGGGAAGAAAAAATCCTTTGACTCAGGCAAAAAGGATACATGGTATTACTTGTCTGACCTTCTGTTTCTGAGACCTAAGATGAAACAACATTTTGAAGGCTTTTTAAGGCATCACAATGGGTCTGAATGGCATGGCTGTCCCAGTTACTCCAACATGCCATACTATTGGGACTTTTGTCCTGTGATAACTACATTCTTGGACTTGCATAGTCAAAATTTCTGATCTTTGGGGCACACTATAAGCCTAATTTCTTCCCTGGTCAATTGTGGTTTTCTGGGAATCTGAGAGGAGTTTGAATGGTAGGAATAAGGAGTAGTAGTGGTCTGCCTGCTGTATTTTGTAATGTGGGTCTTGGTCACTTCAACCTGGATTTTGGTTATTTTTTGCAGTTCACAGGGGATGATGTTTGAAAACATTTAAATAACTTGAAACCTCACAGAGGCAACTCTTTCAGGCTAAAAGAGTAGGAATAAACAAACAAACAGAATCTAGTCTGTTGCTTGCCTCCCTTCTTTGACATGTGTGTCTAGAGTCAGAAGGCACTACACCAAGTGTCAGGCTGTGCTGATCACCCTGCTGCCGCCAGAGCCAGAATGTTGCTTCAGTGTCTTTGCCAACAGAACTAGCATCCACAACATTTGTCATCTCTGATCTGCCACATCCCTGAGGGTCTCTTGACAGAGTCCCAGAGTACAGTACCTTAGTAATACATCAGTATGGCAAAGAACGCAAAGTCTTTCTTCACTTAAACACTTAATCTATTATCTAAAAGCTTCACGTTAAAAAGAAATATTTGTCTTGAAGGAAAAACATTTTACCATTCCTCATCTGTTTTTACAAATCTGCACTTACTCTGGCATGGATACCCACTGTCATTTTAAATGAAAACTGACTGAATGTTACATCAGTTTAAAATTAACTCATACTGCAGTTAGAATTTACTGCAAGGCAGCTGGTTTTTATTCCTATTTTTTGAAGAGAACATATGGATTATGGCAGAACATATTAAATATCTCTGCAGTGTATCTGGGAAGCTGTGTCACTTTACTCCAAGCTCCATCATTGAATTTCTGTCTGAACATCTTAGCCTCCTGTAGGGTCCCATCAAGTTTCAAGAAGACAGAAACCAGAAAAGCCTTCCTTAAGCATGCTTGAAAATATGGCTAGGTGAACGCCAGAGTTTCCTTGATAATTCTTTGTCTTACTTGCATAGGTGACATTTGTTCTTTTTCTTGCCCTGGTTAACACAGATGGAACATGGACTTTTGAATGTGTGAAATGGGGACCATCAACTTTTCACCTCACCTCTGTGTTATCTGGTACAACAGATAACCCACTACACAGCAGTATCTTTTGTAGAGATTAATGGCCTAGTTTACAAATGCTTTTATTAGATTACTTGCTATATCTGAAGTTTATGGCAAATATATTTCTGTTACTTTGTCCATTTTATTGTGTTATAGTAGCAGTGTTTATACATTAAGCAAAGCAAGAGAGCATTAAGACAGAGCACAGCTGTCAGCCTGTGCCTGCAATGCTTTCCAGCAGTTTCAGTAAGAGGGTGAATGAAAATAGCTTATTCAGGGGTAAGCTGGACAGGCAGTTTCTAGGCAGGCTGAGTGCAATTACCTGGCTGGGAATTTGTGGAGGAAACTGTGGTTAGTGCCCCTCCTCTTCTGAAAAGTGTGTGGGATCTTCAGCAGCCACAATGGTCAAGACTTTAGGGTTTAGTTTAATTACTGGGAGATGCTTTGTACCTTTAACACAGAAGGGAGAGCTTGTCATGGAACAGTGCATGTGTTTTAAATGCCATTTGATAGGCTTTAAAATCTCTATGCTGGAGTAGCTCAGATGCCTTTTTGTTTAGAAAAACTTCTGAATCAGAAGTTCTGTTGAAAGAAACTTCACTGGAATATATTAAGATCTTTCATTTGTTGGCAGCTGACATGAATGTTGCTGGTCTTTGCAAAGAATAAAATGTGATATTTTGGTTTTATTGAATTGCAGAATTAATCTTACTTGTACTGTTGCAAACTTCTCAAGTGTTTCACTGTAATTTGTTTTATAGTATACTTTGTGTTTCTACCTTGTAATTAAGGCACTGATTCTGTAAACACTGTGCCTGTGAGTTGTCACTACACTCCTTCCTGTGCATTTTAAATATAATGTCTGATGATGATAAAGTCAAATATTCATTATTATTAACTACAGCATTTACTCATAACAATTTACAGTCTAGTGTTTGAGAGGAAAAAAAGCACAGTTTGACTATTGTGTTCTAAGTTATTTGAAAAACTTGCAGTAAAAAATGTTTTCTAGCATAAACTTTTAGGATACTGATAGTAGAACAAATCATCAATTCAATTTAAGAAAAAAGATGATTAGAGAAATATGATGCAGTGAGTAGGAAATTAGAGAGATTATTTCAATGCATGAAGCTTCTCAGAAGGTGAAGCATTAGCAAAGGATCTCATCACAGTGACCTATCAATTGCCACTTTTAGCACAGACTAAATGTTTATGGCTTGAACTGGAGACATAAATAAGACTACTGCTGACAAATCCAATTAATTTTGTGATCCCAGAAAAGTAGCATGCCTTTCTGGTACACTTTGCACTTACAAATAGGAAAGCAGAGAACCAGCATGTCTGGAAACGTACTTTTGCAAATGTAGCAACATACTTCAGAAGTTCTACAAAGTGGAAAGAATTCTTAAATTTGCATGAAGAATAGCTGTAGAGAAAGCTCTTAAAGGAAAAAAATAAAGCCATCATGATAGTCTAGGAAACTGGTGTGCTAAAAAGACATAAGAACGCAGTGTACTAACCTATAGTCAGTGGAACTTCTGTCATAGAATGAAGACTCTGAATTGCACTATTCACTTTTAAGATAATTTGAGTACTTTGATACTAAGGTACTTTGGAGTACTGTTCATGTTATTTAAATATTTAAATATGGTGAAAATAACTTTTTTTGTTATGTCTGCATAAGGAGCTCATTTTCTGCAGAGATTCCAAAGTCAGTTTTATCCTTAAAGTATTTTTCTATTATGCATCTTTTTTTCTCAGAGATCAGTGATCCAGAGGTTTGAATGAAGGTTTAATAGATCAAACATGGCAGCTGGTAATTGCCTCCCCACATGATCATGTGATGGAAAAACATCGAAACTTCTATGATTATAAATCTTATAACCTCTTTGGGGAGGCAAGAGAACCACTGCCTGAGGTACAGAAGGATAAAGAATTTTGCCTTACATATTGCAAAAACACTCTGCATTATCTGAAATAGAACATCTGCTTTCCCACCACCTTCTTCAACACCAGACCACTTTCCTTTCAAATTAGTCCAGCTGTAGGGGAAAGACAGCACATTTTATACTCGAAAAATGTAACGGGTTTTTGGACTTTTGTATTTAATAGATCTGAAAGAGCTAAAATATTTCAGTAGAACATCATCAGTTAATTCAACCACAAAATGCATCTACAATCCAAGATCACTCAAATTTTGCAGTCACAGGTCTCCTTGTTCTCTTTTCCATGAGCAGAGAATTCTCCAGTGAGAGAGGTTGAAGGCAACTTCAGAAATGCAGGGAAAAATACGCCACTGCTCTCTTGAGCTGCCTTTGGAACAGTGAGAAATAGAGGGTTTGGAAACATTTGCTTCATCCAAAGGCACATAACAATCATAGTCTTGCCCATTCTTTGTAACTTGGCTTCAAAAAGGCTTTTAATTTATAAGACTGTAAAGACAGATATAGAATAAGTTTGGATGAAGGGTTACATTCAGATGGATGGATGATCCATTCATGGGTGAATGACATGGCATGAGCATTTTCTTTCTTCAGTAAAAGTAAATTCATTCTCATTAAATTACTTTTTGTTGTCATAGAATGGTTTGGATTGGAAGGGACCAAGAAGGTCACTTAGTCCAACCCTCCTGCAGTGAATAGGGACATCTTTGACTGGATCAGGTTGTTCAGAGCACCATCTAAACTGAATTAAATTTATTGATTTAACTCATGACCAATTTGGGGACAATTAATATTAGTGCAAAGAAATACTTGAAGTTGTTTATAATACTTTTGTTGTTTGGCAACTGTGAATGAGCTTTGAATGTGATTGTGCAAGGAGAATATGCACACGTGTGAGACTATGAATTTCTGAAGTTGCTTTTAATCTTCTGCTTGATAAAACTTCTTACGAAAAAGATACTGAATGGAATTCAGTCTTGGTGTGGCAACTGGAAATACACCAGTGCAAAACTTAGCAACTTGAGTTGCAGATCCTAACTCCATCCGAGGTGTTCCCTAGTTGACTTTCCGTATTCTGGCTGATAAGTGGACAACATAGTTATAAAAGGAGTAACAAAGCTTACCCCTATAGTCAAGTGTTTTCCTAATTGAATGCTGTGCTTATTAGATGTTGCTTATCTCCCAGACTGTCTTCCTATGTGTAGATCATTGTAGATCTCAGGAATTGCTCAATAGTGGCTGTGGATGGGAAAACCAGACATTTTTCTTGCAGACTAAGTTACACAAAGTCTTCTCTTTTTTTAAGCACAGTGGATGTTTTAAAATTCTATCAATAGGCCTCTTAGGAGTTTTTGTCTCAATTCAATGTTAAGCCTAGCTGTTGTACTTGCTAATTCTCATGGCAAAATCTCATTTGTTCCACAAGACTCTTTTTCTTGTTTGACATGTGTTCTCCAGTGGGAATTCCATCACCCTTTGATTTAATTCTTCCAGATGTTTCATGCATCCTATTATGAGCCTCTTCAAAGAAGGAATAGTCACTGGTCTAAAAAACAGTTGCATTTTCATTGTTCCAGGGAAGGTAATAATTTTATGCAAGGAAACAGGAGCAAAAAATTGTACGAGTATATATCCGTTTATATGTATATATATAAATCAGTAATAAAGAACTCCCTAAAAACTTGTCAGTTAAACCCAATGGAAATATACTACATTTAAGCAGTAAATACATATATAAAAAATAAATTTTATCTGAAGGTAACATTATCCTTGGGAATGGAAGATTTAGGGCTTTTAACTTCTCCCCTTTCCACATAATGATTTGCTTTGTGTTTATAAAGGGGCGTTATTACAAAGAGGGGTAGTTTATTGCACCTGAAAGCCATAATGCCCTCATGAAAGACTGTAACAAAATAGACATTTGTAGAATAGATTTTAAATTCCAGCATTTAAAATGTTGGTAGACTTCAAATAAGAGAAGTCAAAAGTATGGCTGAATTTTTGTTCTTACTCAGAACCTAAAAGTTGCTCCTACAGGAATTAATTTGCAAATGTTTCCATATTGGCTATGTGTATCACTTACTGCTGGCAAATTCGCTGCACATACCATTCCCCTCCTGGCACAAAGCTTTTTCATCACAGTCATGGAACTATTGCTCAGGGATCATTACCTTTTTTCTAATTGACTTCTAGATTTGGGAAGAAGGGTTAATTAGCTAGAGTAGTTAAGAGTTTTTGACATCATATTGTTCCTTCAAATACAAGTCACAACTTCATTTGTCCTCCTAGATGTTTATAGACTACAACCAGCTCATACCACATCATGATTCACTGACCCACACATGCTCAAACTAGTGCTTAATTAGTTTTCAGGACCATCTTCAGGTTAAGCCATTCTTCCTCATGGGAAGCCTGGAAAGGTACAAACGTTCTCAGCAAACACAGGGATTTCTGCTGCAATTTTGTGTCATGACAAATAGTCTGAAAATAAAAGCAGGATAGATATTTGATATAGTAAGTTCTATTACCCGGTCCTGTACCCTTTCAGTTTCAGCACCATATTTCCAACAATGATATTCAGATAGGGTAGATTTTGCTGTGTTGGAGTCTCATCAATAAATCAAATGAAATGTATTGATTGCATTAGATTGCAATTAGTCTTTAGTTCAGAATTCCTCATAACTACATAAAAGCAGAAAGTGCTTCCTTCACTTATACATAGTACTAAGAGAGGGATCTAACTGGTAATAACTATAGAAAGGACATGCTGAAACAGCTGTGCTCAGCCTCCATGCTGCTATCTACAGACCACCCAGATCCTATTCCTTGGGGTACAAGAAGGACCCACCTTTCAATTAGCAATATAAGAAGGACCCTGAGTATGAATAATCCCATACTGGAAGAACCACCCTCAAACTCAAAATGTAGGAGGAAACATACAGATTACGTCCATAGAAGCTTTGTCACTTTAGTGCCAAAAATGTTTTGAAAAATTAACTTGAGGTTTTTTCCTCAAAGTTTACCAACATTTCTATGAAATTCATATTATGAATATTCATATTACAAAAACTGATCTTTCTGAAACACAGCATACATGGACTCGATGATCCAGTGGGTCTCTTACAACCTGGTGATTCTATGATTCTATGCCAGGTATATAGTTGTCCTTGCAGTAACATAGCAGAAAGAAGAAACATTTGGATTTAACTACCTTGAAAGACCTTTCCAAAGCCAGCGGCTGGACACAGCATCTTCAGACAGCTACATCTGAAATAATGCAGGTTCTCAAAGCAACCCCAGCCTACAAGTATCAGCATATTTTTCTCACCTGTAAAGACTGTAGTCACTGAAAGTAAGACCTGAAATTTCTTTATCCTTCCAAACAATTTTGCACCAGAAAAAGTACAAACTCTTTAGAAAACCTGAGTCTACATTGTGTCCCAGTAATAAGTCAAGGTTTTGGTTTGGTAATTATTGACTTAGGTACAGGAGGAGATCACTGAAACCTTCCATGTGTAACTGGCTGCCAGGTTGTTATGGATTGTTAGCTTCATAAAAACAATTAGATCACAATCTGTAATTACTTACACGTGGCAATAGGGACGTCTCTGGTCTCCAAAACTAGAACATTACGCAATACAGTGGCTGCAGGTGGGACTAAAATTACTTTTTAAGTGTGTAATTGCTCCCTGAAGCAAAATAATCCCTTATGGTCTTTGTCACTTGAAGCCTTTCAGCTGAACACCTTTATTTTTCAGTCACAGGTTCCTGAGTTTGAAAATGTTCACTAATTTGGGTGCTGATCTAATCATTGTCAATAAGAGTGACACAAGAGAGAGCAATTCTTTAACAGAAAAGAGTGAAATTCTATGATCTAGATGGAGCTGCCAAGTAGCCAGGGTAACACATTAGTCCCTCCTGAATGTGAAATATTATTGATGCAATCTATATGCTCATTGACTTCTCTGAAGACAAGTTTATATACTGAGTCTTTAAAAAATATGACTTATGTTCACTGTATATGTCTGATTATAAGGGTGTGTTCACATCTTCATGTTGAAGGAGAGGTAAGATACTGCATTACAGCAAATAAAATCACTCTGTAGTTCTGATGTTTTTATCTCCATTCTGAAATGTGAATGTTGATATGTTAGTGATTAGTGATGGTGTAAATGTGGTGATCCATTAGGGTACAATTTAAAATTAATTCTCCTTGCTAACCTTGGTTCACATTTACCCTTCAAGTCTTGCTGCTAACAATGCTGTTGTTTACTCACAGAAAACTGATGTAACTCACCATTAATGTGATATTTTGGCTTGATATGTCTTCTTTCAGCAATATCTGCTTATTTCTTTGTCCTGTGTTCTCTCTGTTTTGAAGAAAGAAGCACTTTTCCCTGAACCTCAGGATCTCTGAATGATTTGAATACAGTTACCACCTGTCCCATGTGTAGTCAAGCCAGTGACTCCTGCTCTCTCCTTCTGTGTTTTCCTCTGACTCAGAAAGAAGCAGGATGACACAGTGCTAACTAAGTAGGGAGGAAAATGAGTGACACAAGGATTGAGCAGTAATTCTGCTTTTCCTTGATTTTGTCAGTTTAAAGTTGACCTCTTAACATTAATGTAGATTTTGTCATTTATTTTTTATGCCTGGTGTATCTGCCTTAATACGGGGACAACAGTACATGCTGAGTGTTTTATACATAATTTATATCCAACATTAAACCCCTTTGTACTGTTTTAGGGGGTTATAAATTCACTACAGCCTGGCGGATACGTTAATGCAAAACTCCTGGCCTGCACATTTCACTTGATGTGAATTGCCCATGATTTTCCACCCAAGACATTTTACCAACAATATATAAGAAGAGAGTTACAAAATGTATCCATGGGCCATAATAAAGACTGTCTTCATGGGAATATTCACAATTCCAATAACAAATATCCACCAAAATTTGGATCAGATATTCATTGTTCACATTATTTTATTATCCATGAAGCAGTGCTGTTTCCAAGATCTGTACAACTTCCAAAGCTGTGGTTGTAGAGAAGTGTAACAACACTATATCCAATTTTATTGCACTCTGTCATATCAAGTTAACAACATACCAAGAGTTCTGTTGTGTTTTCTCTTGTTTGTTTACACTTTGACTAAGATGAGATAAACCTGTTATTATGCTACATAAAAGTCATCCTAAGGGAGTTCCATTACATTCTGTGAAATTAATATGATAAAACACATCCACTTCATCTTTACTGCCCTATTTATTACTGGTCTTCCTATGTTTGCACAATGATATTAGTGGTAAAGGTGCTTACTAGATGTGACAAGCATAGTTCTTTCCCACAAGAACTTGTACTTTTGGGGTACTGTTCTACAGACTGTGGCTTTTATACAAACTGGTTTTCAGCAACTTGTAGGTCTAAACATTACATTATGATGTGCTATAAAGAAATGTAAGGGAAAAAAAATAGCATGTGCAGAGCCAAGATATATAAGTGTGCTATCTAAAGGAGCAGGATTTGCACAGTGTGTCCAGAGAAGAGCAATGAAGTTGGTGATGGAACTGGATAACAAGTCTTATGAGGAGTGGCTGAGGGAGCCTGGGTAGTTTAGCCTGGAGGAGAGGAGGTTGAGGGGAGACCTCATTGCTCTCTACAAATACCTGAAAGGAGGTTGTAGAGAGGAGGGTGTTGGCCTCTTCTCCCAATTGACAGGGGTCAGAACAAGAGGAAATGTCCTCAAGCTCCACCAGAGGAGATTTAGGCTAGATATTAGGAAAAAAAATTTCACAGAAAGGGTCATTTAAGGTGGCTGAGTCACCTTCCCTGGAGGTGTTTGAAGGACTGGTGGATGAGGTACTGAGGGGTATGGTTTAGTGTTTGATAGGAATGGTTGGACTCAATGATCCAGTGGGTCTTTTCCTACCTAGTGATTCTATGATTCTAGAGTGTGTAGGCACACTTCAATGTATATGTCTTGAAAATCCCAAATCTGTTATGGAATTGATATGAAAAAGAAGAGGAGATAAGGCTGAACACTTGTTTGGAACCCTTTGACTTTTCACTGCTTTTTATGTGTACAGACATGGTCCTTCAATCACCTACATGGAGCTTTCTTTTCGCAGAGTCTCAATTCTTTGAGACTCTAAAGTCACACTGCAGACCTCCATAGAAGCAGAGAGGTGAAGTGACTGATATCAAATGTAGGCAGATGTAGGAGCAATGAAAGAAGTGTGAAATGAAACTGGGTTGTATATAACCATTTTGGTTGCATTAAGATTCTCCTTTTCATATCAGGAGTTGGAGGAGACCTCCTGCTGCTCTACCTCCCGCTGTGGCTAAGCAGATGAGAATCAGAGCACTGTTCTTAAATCTTTGGGTCTACCAGTTTTCCCTTCCTCCAAGAGCTGCACGATGCTGCATAGGATCACAGCTTTTCTGGGTACTCAGGGATGGCTTGCTCCCTTCCAAAACTTCAGGAGCATCCATTCTGTACTTCAGAGCCAGCTTTCACCTCCTGGAGAGGGAAAAATAATGAATCCCAAAAAACTGCAAGAGAAATTCAGGAAGGCAGAGCATCATTACTGCTATTATAAGTTTCTTATGAAGGGCTGCAAGGGCTCTTTAAGGTTTAAAATAAGCTGTCAGAGCTTTGGTTTTACTTTCAAATAAAATAAAACAAAAATTAAATGAAAAAGGGATTTCCTTATGGACATAGCTTCTTCCAAAACTGCACAAGAGCTTTGATCAAACACAGAGCCTAGAGAAAGTGTTCTGTATTATATAAAACACTTCCAACAGGCCCCAAACTTCCCTTGGCAGCCTCTCATCCAGGTGCTTACCAAACCAAACACACCTTTATTTCATTCAATCTTCCAGGCCCTCAGTCCACCACATTAAGGGTACAAGCCCTTAAGAAATACATAAATCTTCTCTGTAAGTGGTATGGAAAAATGTCCAACGTGCTACATACTGTGTCTCATACTATGCACACAAAAATACATCCCATGTAGGGTTAAAATAACCCTGCTTTGTTTACTAGGACAGTTGTTTCCTGAAGCAGAGCACAATTGTTCAGGCTGTTGTAAACCGAGTCAAAATAGATTTCAGCAAAGAGTTACATTTCATCAAATTATTTGTGACGGCTTTGATTAATTGCAGATGTGCTAATCAGATATTTTCAATTTCTTATTAACTATGGTACCTTTTATTTCAGGATCTGATTTTTCTTCTCTGCCAGTAATAATGTAAACCTGACCCAAAGGCTGGCTTCGGTCCAGCCTTGGCAGCTTGCAGTCACTGTGCAAAAGAACAGGTAGCCTCTGGCTCTTCATTATTTTTCAAAGTTTCTGTGATGTTTGCAGTCTGGCAGTAAGAAGACAGATCCAAATCTCATTTTATACAATTGTCATAATGGGAAAATTTTGTAAAATCCCTTTAAACCAATGAGGAAACAGGATGATGTTCCTTTGTCATTACACGCCATTAAACACCAAAGAAGATCAGAATCTGTCCTGTGTGTTTAGAAAGAACTCCCTCTGAAAATTAATTAAGACCTAGGGTTTTTAAATGTCACCAAAATGTATATATTTAAGAGATAAAAGGAAAAAATACTTTGAGGTTATAGTCAACATTTAAGTTAATTTAAGTCAATTCTGTTTATTTTACTTACAGGCAGCAGGAGGTATCATATTTCAACACATCACACACCTGCATCTTTAGGGTTTGTTTGCTTTCCATCCCACGAATGCATTCAGTAGACAATAGTAACAGTCAGTAAAAGCACAATATTTTCTAAGCTAAAATGACTGAAAATCCACATCTCAGTTTCTAGAGTTTAAGTAAACATTAGAGACCTTGGGGGAAATCTGGGATATTGCAAACAGCCCATAGTTATGCCCTCAGGTTGCACAGAAACCGCATTACTTAATGCCGAGGCATGATCTGTAAGTGCTAATGTTCACCATTGCGCTGCTGCTGCTGAAAGTCAAGTCATCACCTTTAGGTTTGTGTACTCCTACTTTAACGTAAAATTAATGGAAAATTCAAAATCTTTTCAGAGCACAAAATATGTTAGCAAATACTAATAGGGTTTTGTTCCTCTTTCTTCAGATTACTTATGTATGAGGCTTGACCTCCTGAAGTCAGGAAAAGGACTTTGTTTTTATGAATCTTTGAGCCTGTCCGTTAAGTGTACAAGGGCTTTTGAACAGGAGGGCAGAGCAAAAATTTTCACAGGTATGGATCTCTCCACAACTCTGTGAAGGTGTGTATGTGTGTACATGCAGAGAGTTGGGGGGCAGCTTACACAAAAGTCTTTGGCTTTTGTTTTCAATTTGTTTTTCCTTCTAGGTGAGGAGGTTTCACACTTCAGTCTTGATGTAATTCCTCAGTTCAGCTTTAAGAAAAGTTACATAAAGAATAATGAAGCTTGGGATAAAAACTATAACGTTTTCAATGTGCCTTCTGACTCCTTGTAAGTAATTGAGGTCTATTGGGAGAAGATTTTCCTCTACTTATCTTTCCTTTTTAACTTGAGGTTAAGAGCCTAATAAATCTCTCCGAGCAGTCCGCATTCACCTCATAGATGTCTTGAGCTGTACCACTAAGGTTCCATGGCATGCAGCTAGCAACTACGACCCATTACAGCTGTTTAATAAAATCACCTGAATGCTGTGTTTCTGCTTCTACTGTTTTCACATATATTAGTTGAAAAATGTAAAAAACCAGATAGAAATACAAGAAGAATGTGCTGTAAAAATGCTGACTATAAGACTGTAAGGAGCTCAAAGTACTGGAAAGAGTTTCCAGAAAGATATGAACCTTCCTCTGCTGGGAATTTTTTTTTTATTATGACTTCTTTAAACTGGGGATTTTATGAGTGTCTCCATAGAAAGGAAATGTTTGTTTTCTTGGCAGGAAGGGCAGGAGAGCAAGTCCTTTAACAGCCATGAAGTTCAGGGATCAGTAGGGCAAAGCAGCTCGAAACCTCCCCTGTTCTCCACATGAAAAGCTGCCTTACTGTGGACTCCAATGACTGTTGGTGTCAGGATTTTCCTCAGAGACATGCTGCCATCAGCAGCTAATGGCTCAGAATAGGAGCTGGTGTTCCTGTCAATTGCCTGAGAGAAGCCGTTGGAGTTTCCCAATACTCATGTTCTAAAATATTCCCTCCTCTCCCAACCTCAGACTCTCTGCTTTGCAGAGCCTCTACAAGTATTCTAGAAGAGGCAGCATGTTCAGTAACAAACTTTTCCACATCTCCTCCTGTGATGGGCGTTCAGAAGTTTCATTTTCCTCCAACTATCGCGAATTCATCGGTTCAAAACTATAAGGCCAAAGGAGAGAACACAATTACATGGAAGTGAACTTCAAAAGCATAATTGTTAAACTATTTCTTCTTCTATATAAACTTGCCATAACTTGTATGCGAGATATTTTCATTTCGGAAAATGGAGAGCAAAGGAGACAAGAGGAATAGTAACAATAGAAATACGCAGTTCATTTTCTTACATTTCAGTTTAAAAACAAACCAGAAAGGAAATAGTTATCTCAAATACAAACACAAATAATTTCCCAATCTTCTCACAATAGCCAAAGAGTACTGTATATTTCTGAAACTTGGCACAGAGTTTGGTTTGCTTGTTTCCAAATAGAGAGCATGAATGCTCAGAACTGAAGATTTTAAGTTCACCGGAGAGACAAAGCTGTGACAACCTGTATCTGACTTTCTCTTAAACTGAGAGTTTTAAAAGCCTAGTGTTCTCTGCCTCTCTTCGTCTCTCCCTCTTTGATTTTGTTTGCCTAAGTCTCTTTTATTTTTTGCAATTTCATGGCTGGAACTTAGTATTTCTTTTCCTGACAATCTTACCTCTATCCAACAGCCACCTTTCTTCTATCCAACAGCAATAGCTTTTTTTCCCCCTCTCACATGGTTGTGATGAAAAATCTTCTGCCAGCTCAGGCCTGACTATTTATTGCTAACATCAGCTGTGGTTACCAAGAAAACTGGGAAGTTTCAATGTAAGATGTGGCAGATTTTGGCATTGTTTTTTGGACATTGGAGCTAGTAAAAGATTAGACTCTTTTATTTTGTTGAGGATGCTCAAAATGGAAGGTTCAAGAGGACTTTTTCTAAACAATATATAATTACAATATTCAAACGCACAGTTTTATTTTAGACATCCCCACTTGAAACCTTTGAATTTTATGTTGGTAATAAAAAGAATCTGTTCCTTCTTTTATCTCTCTTCTTTAAGATTTTACCTATGGCAGAAGAGAAAAATAAACATTCTGAACTTTTTCTCATCTATTCCATAGTTACTGAAAATCCCTATGTTCGAAGTTAGCTGAGTGTCCATGCAGGAAGATATAGAAAAATATAGGCATAACCTGGATGCTGGAAGATGTTAAAAATACTCAGATGTGTACTGAAAGGCAATTGCTCTTGTTGCCTCTAAAATTGCTTGATTATTAGTCTTTTATTTTTATTCCTAGCTTACCTGAATGTTTTAGTACCATCAATGACGGATGATATTTTTCTGAATCTCTTTTGCCTCTGCTATGCGGCGAAGTTCA
Source organism: Coccyzus lansbergi (assembly GCA_033558105.1). Taxonomy (NCBI): domain Eukaryota; kingdom Metazoa; phylum Chordata; class Aves; order Cuculiformes; family Coccyzidae; genus Coccyzus; species Coccyzus lansbergi. The sequence continues at coordinate 935,993 of JAUMJK010000470.1, forward strand.
GCCACTCTGTACAAAGGTTATACCCAGTTAAAACAGTCTGTTAATTATTTATGAGACAGCAAGAAGACCAGTGGGACTTTCACTTGTCCTTCTGGAGAAATAATGAGACCATTACAGTCTATTTAACACCATGAAAAACAATATCCACAGGTGACCTTTCAGAATCATTGCCAAATTGGATTTATGGCCATCATGTACTCTCATCAAGTAAGAATATCAAAGACAAACTTAAATGGGCACTTCAAACAGCAACAGCTTCCTGAGATCTGATAATATTAACATCTCTTCATTTTCCTGTATTTTATTTAAGTGAGTACATGTCTCTCACAGACCATATCTGATAGCTAGTGCTGTTATTTTTTAAGTTCTGGGAACCTACTGAATACTTTGGGTACTTGCTGTGGTATGATATAATGATAAAGGCTGAGATATTGCCATCTGTTAAAACAGTCAAAACATCTGTACTTGGAGAAAAATTTTGGCACCCCATTCCTTTGGCTGATGAGTCCCTGAAACCAACATTGGACATCAAAAAACTAAAAGCTTTTGTAGTAGTTCTTAGGCCACTGGTATAAAAGAAATTAATACCTACACCACCTCTCAGGTATGAAAATTAACTTAAACATAAAAATACATAAAACTTATTTTTAATTAGTGACTAGTTCAAAGGAAAAAATATGGTTTGCCTGTCCTTTATGGTAGCAGACTGTACTGAGGTAGATAAAATTTCAATACTGATCCCTAGGTGGGTTTGAAAATACATGTACATCTATCAGAATGGTGAATATAGGAAGAAGTAACAACTTAATCTAAATGCTGTCACTGAACAAAATAGCAGCATGTAGGACACATGCAGCTGTGAAAGTGCAGATGGAATAACAAGGAAACAGAAGCTAACTGCATGTCTTGAAACAGATGTGAAGCAGAAGGGGCACGTTCCAAGCACCTGATTTGAGGAAAAAGAAAAAATAAGAAGAAAGACAAGTTATATTGAACTAATTATATTTGATTGCTTATCTTTTAAAAAATACAATAGCTAGTAATACACATTTTCAAGAGATATGTTCAGTCTTTTTCTAAATGACTGCACAACAGCATGGCTACAACTTCTTCATATGATTAAAGAGCATGACTCACAAGTACCAGTGCCACAGGAACTGCTAGGGAAGCCAAACCTGACATCTAAGGAAAGCTGAATGCAGGCAGAAGTAAGATGTTTATTCATCTTCTGTCATGAGCATCACATTTGAGAGTTTCTCTTGGCTAAACGGGCAACATCTTCCGCCTTCTCTCTTGTCTCTCCCTTCCTTCTCCACCAAAGCACTGAGAGTAATTTTCTCATCCTTTACAGCAAGGGAAGAACAAGGGAGAATTTTTCTTCCTTACAGGCCACTGGTTGTAGGAATTATTTCTCCCTTAATGTCAGAAGACATTTCTTCATGTTGTCTCAGACAACACTCAATCTTTTGTGGAGCTCGACCCAAGCAGTGTCCTCCTCTGTGTTAGGCAAGTCACCTGCTTACGCAGCTGCACAGCTCCAACTGATGGCCATCACATTCCAAACTTGTCACCCTAACCTGCTCCTGCTTCATCCCCACCTCTGCCTTTGACCAGTCACATTCATCCTGTTGGAAAGGGTTGTAAAACCTCAGCATGTATCTTCTTAATAGTGCCAGAGCCTTGGCCAGCATCACAAACTCCTGTTTCCCAGCCTGATGCAATATCCAGAATTCTATCCTGGGCAGCAGTGGTTGTATTATCTATAAATAATGGTACAAAACTTCCAAATCTTAAGTGGTAGCAGGTTCAGCAGAAATGTTTGTGTTTCCTTCTCATATTGAGTAGCATCAAGACCCTCAGACCTTCTGAACAGGAGGTGTTTATAGAACTCCTCGTCAGAAGGAGTCCCACAAGGAATGTTCCGAGAACACCATTACCATATTTTCCTTTAGGGCAATAGAACATGTATTCCTGTTTGCCCTTCACAGTTCAGAAGCTAGAACTGTATATCCTCCCATAATTCATTAGCAGCACGGAAATTGTAGGATTAAGCAAAGTATAATCTTCTCTTTCCTCTACTTCTAAAATCCTTGAACTCTGTATTCTGTACTTCTTTTCTGGTTTGGGTTGTTTTTTTTTTTTTACATCCCACAGTATCTGAACTGGAGACTATTCACAAATCAAATATTAAACACTCCAATATCCAAGATCACCTAAATCCTGGGAACAATGTTGGACACTTTCCAACTCAATAGCCTGTAATCTATGTATTTTTTCCAATTCCCTTACAGAGCTCTGCTATATTCAGCATAGTCTGGTGGTCCTCTACAATTTAGTACTTTAAGTAGTCACCAGATATTTCTAAAAAACACAACATGAAGTAAAAAGATGCCTATTGGGTTTTTTTTTTGTCACGCAATGTATTTGTGGTCTACTTTTGAAGCCCTCCCACATTCATCTTCTCCTTTCCACCCTCTTGAAGAATCTGATACACCATGTCAAAAACAGAGCCAGCATTTGAGGAATGGAATATCTGTCCAAATGGTTTCATCTGAGTTTTCACTTTGGGTCTGTAGAGTACCTGCTGACAAGGAGCAGATTCCTCATTTCCTGCTGTTCAACATACAACTGGATTGTAAATGAAGCTTTTGACATTGCCTCTGTTTCTAAAATCTGGCTGCATCCTCCCATCAAGTGATCTCTTCCTTAAGTCCACATTTATCACTTTCATATTCCACCTTGAAAGAAACCAAACTTCCAAGGAGCAAAGTCCCAGAAGGGAACCATTAGGAAAGGATGTTTGGGGAGCAAATTATCCACACAGACCATCAAGTTTTATCTATTCAGTTTTATAGGTTCAAAACAAACCTTGATCAAAGACTGCTTCCTTCCTACCTCCAAGCCCCAAACTATGGTAGAGGCAATTTATAAGGAGAAACTGACTTTTGGAAGACTGTAATTGTTTATTTTAGAGGGACCACCACAACATACCAGCTCTTCAGAGGCCACTCTTCTTCAAGGCAATTCTCTGCCTTGCTTATTCAAGCCAGTGTTCTCACCAAAATTAAATACTCTGTATTTCTGATCTGCCAAAGTTTGCTTCTAAAGAACGGGGGGATGTTCTGTCTGAACAGGAGCAACCATCCTTTGCTCCTGACTACCAGACATATACTTTTGGAATTGAATGCAGCTGATCTCCTATATACCCTTTCTTAAGCTTTTGAACTAAAACATATGCCAGTGCTTTCAGCAGGAACCCAGACCATGAGGGAACACCAAAAGGGAAGACTACTTTTGCAAAGGACCGGTATCCCATTCTTAAATCACTGAAGAGAATGTGGGTGTGATGTCACAGGAAAGTATAATTTCAACTACATATATTTTAGAGTCTAAAAGGTATTTCTTTCAAAGATGGTCTTCCACAAGTGAGATAGCCTTCTGGTCTCTTGGATGGTGATGTTAAATTGTTTTGCCAGTGGGAAAATGCATATAAAAAAGACTTCCATAGGTATCCAAAAGACATCTCATCCATTTTCTGTCAGCATTGTTGCCCTCATGGAGATATGCAGGGAGTAGAAGTAGGGGAGTTGTCAATGATAGATCCTTGGGTCTGTATGGCCTTTGCCTTACTATCATGAAATTACTCATGCAGGTGAGCCACTGAATACAACCATGGAAGGAAAGGAACCAAATGAACTTTAAAATTTACTGTCTGTTATTTGTAATGTTCAGTAAACGCAACTTTACATCCACACCTTCCTACTTAGATGAGAGTGTAATGCCAACCTTGGGCTCTCATAATTGAATACAAATTTCAGCATTGCAAACTTTGGGAACATGCTTTTAGAACAAAAGACAGATTTCCTATAAGTACAAATGAATAGGCTGTGACAGCTAATGGAAAGTGCAAAATTAATATAAGGAATTAAGTTTTGGGAGAAGTAATAATAATGATTGCAAGACTTTAATAATTAAACTAATAGTTGTTCTTCAGAGATATGCCAATGCAAATGTGAGTGACAAGGGCAGTGGAAGTGTTGTAACTTCTTAAAATGTATCCTAAATTAAGCAGATAGTTTCATTCTCTCTGACTGCAGACACAGGATCCTGTAGATAATGCTCAAGGCATAAACCCAGATCAAATCTCACTGCAGCAGCAGCAGTATACAAAGGAGTAGAGAATAAGCACTCAAAAGTACACTGACCATGCATTGAGGAGAAGGCAATTGAAAGCCCCTATTTACGCTTGTTTCAGTCAGCGGTACAGTTCTCAGTGCATGGGTGATACAAAAATAACTCGAGGATTGTGTCAAGCACCCATCCACAGGAGTTTAAAGATGAGCTGATATGCTCTAGATTGACTGCACTGTAAGCATGTCTGCAGTGCTCTGTGGAGTCAGGTGCAGTGTTACTCGAGGCAGGAATAAAAAAGTCATTCCTGCCACAAAAGGACCCATTACCCAATCTAGTGAACCAGGGTGCCCAGCATTTTGTAACACTGAGGTGAGTCTGGCCTAGACACATCTGCATCGCATCACATAGACACTAAACGCTGTATATGTGCAAAACATTTGTAGTCCGAAAGGAAACACCTTCCACAGGTAGTTACTGATAGTATCACTAGGTTAAAATCAACCAGGGTACCTCCCATCACTGCTGGCATAATTTTGCCTCCTGAATCTGGAAGCAAACTCTTCTGTATTTAGAAATCCAAGAAGAATTAGGGTAGCATTTTAAGCATGAGGAGATTTCACAGCAGCTGCCCTCATGATTTCACAGACATCAGTGAGACTGTACAGCTCTAGGTGAGGATAGATCACAGCTCCTGAATATATATTTATGGGAAAAGAAGAATATTCTGTGAATATAACAGCAGTGCCTACCTTCACTAAAACAAATGTTCTCAATGGTCAGACCACAGAAGCCAGAATTTCTTGAGAAGAAATAAACATTTTTCTACTGTGTCTTTTTTTCTTCATCTTAATTTTTAACAAACTTTGAGACTCTTTTGGCTGCAGTAGCAAAGCTGTCTACAGGAAAAAAAAATTACTAAATTCCTTCAGTTTACATTCTGGCATAAACTTTTTAAACCTTGACTGTCTTTATTACATTCCAAATTAAAGCATTTCTGCTGAATGTGGTGATTTATTTATATTTTTGTTGTTTCTGTTGGCATTTTATGTTCAGACATTTTTTGAAGTACTTAATATAAAATAAACTCACATGTAGATAACTTTGGAGCAGTGCAGTACTTTAAAAACCACATATTTACAATAAAACAGTGAGAGCTTTGAAACTGAAGTTAAGCTCAGGATGAAACTAGGAAAAAAGTTAGAAAAGTTTCTGCGCTCAAGGGTTTGATTTTGCCCAGGTTGATGCTTTTCTCATCAAAATGACTTGAATTTGGACTTTCCCCAAGAAGTCAGTGAAGATACTTTATATATGCTTCTCTCAAGAAAAGCAGAATCAGGGCCTCTGTTCCCACTTTTGGTTTAGGTAATGGAAAATCCCAAAAGCTGAAGAAATTGAGCCGTGTGGATAAAAGACAGCCATCAAATACCCAAGGTCTTCACCCTGTCATACTAAACATTTTCACTGCCTCCATGCTTGATTTCTGTGTGCTCTGACTTTGTATGCTTCTGCAAGATATGGTATAAGTGAGGGAAGACTTTAAATAAAAACTGCATAAAAATATGAAACATGTGATATCATATCAACACTGATATGATACCACTGAGCTGATATGAAATGGTATTTTCCCCTCCTTGCATTTTTTGGCAGATTTGTATAGTGTTTTGTTGGTGGGAACATGACTACAGAATGGTAAAAACAAAAAAATCATTTACCAATAGTCAGATATTTCCTGGAAAAATATAAACTAAGGTAGTGTTCACTGAAAATTTCATTTTACTTTAGTTAAATCTTAATTATGTTTTAGTGACATCATTTGAGAATAGTATGAAAAGTTTAGCAGATATCATCTTTAAAGATGTCCCATATTATTACAACTCTAAATGAATAACTAAGTAAAAGCATCTTTACTGTGCATTTCTCATTTTTATTTACCATCATCTGGATCATCCAATCCAGAGTTCAGTGACTGGAAGCTTGGCCTGTGTTTTCTGTTCTGGCCACTTGAGGGAATCAGTCTGTAGCTGTGGTCCATAATTTTTGTCTTTACACTAAGAAAGTAAGAAAAATTATAGTTGTTGCAAAAAGTTTTTCAACTTTACTTCAACATGAAAGACATCACAAAGCACTGGCTCAGAAATAAATTACTCCCTACATACTAAATATCCAGGAAAGGGGGAAAAAAATGTTGATAAATGAGAGTCTTGGGAGTTACTAAGTGAGGTCCCTGCACACAATTTATGATCATGCACTCTTGGACTTCAGAATGATTAATACAGCTAATTCTCAGTAGAATAAGAGCTGTTTTAGCCCAGGAGAGAACTGTATGCTATTGTTTATAGAAGCAGATAACATCAAAGCGGCCCACTGCTTGTGTTAAGCAAATACAGAATTCTGGGTCAGTGCAAATTAGTCCTAGAGGAGTAAGAAAAAGTCCTTAATGACTGGTAGATCAATGTGTTATCACTTTTCATACAACCGAAAATTGTAGAACTGTTAATGAGAATTACAAATGCCCTCGCTCACCACAGCATGCAGGCAACCGTCTATTAGCATAGTCACCATTAAGTCCTCTGATGACCTGTATGCATGACATTTACTAATAAAGTGAAGAAGATCTAGACAATTTTCTGAAATATTTGAACCATTTCAAAATGGTCTTCTGCCACAAAAATGGTGAGTGTTTTATGCTGCAATTAGGTGAGCAGTCTGAGAGCCTTAAAACTCTTATATTCTACTCATACAGTCAGATCTGGTTTTCAGAAATAAGTGAATTGAACTTACACATGAAATAACTAGGGGTGGAGAAAAAGTTTTGTTGATTGTGTCTCTTAAGCTACATTTTCTAGTTCAAAGACAGAGAAAGTACACAGGTTAGCTTTGTTTAGAAGGAATAGGTTGCATTGCACAGACTGACATTACAGTGCAAAGTTAACTACAAATTGCCTTAGAAGCATTATTTGGTTTCCTTGAAGTACAATTTAACAGTTAGACCACAAGAAGGTCTAGAAAACAAACTCATTTTAGTTGTTTTTCGGAGGTGGTTTGGGTTTTATTGGTAATGATTTGGGCATCTATGAACGTACCCCAACCCACTATAATTCTGTTCCAGTCCCTCTGATGTGATCTACACAGCAAGTTATTGGATGGGGCAGGGCTGTTGACAGGAAAGAAGTGGGAATAGGCTTTAAGGGTACACTGGCCTTCTAAGCTACAGGCTCGTTAGCTGCGCTGGCAGAATAGAAGGGCATAAGTCTCCTGAATCCCTGTTGGCAGTTCCTTGTTTACAAGTCATCATAAAATGGTATGAATACACACTTTGTGGATGATTTAACTCTCCCAGTATAGTCACCATACAACTATTTGCCCATTAAATTTATTTCAACATAAATTGCTTTATTTCACACAAGAGCATTACACCAAGAAATTATTTACCTACTAGTTAGTCCTCTGATCTATTGTCCACTGGTACAGTTGTTGTCACTCAGAAAAGTTCATATGTATGTTTCAGTGCTTCACAGAATATTTGGCCATGAAAGCAAGCATTTTTCGGGATGCAATAACAGCAAAAATAGGTTCCTCCCTTGACTTACAGCTTTTCTTTGTAACACTTCATGTCTGGGGAGCATCCGTGTAGATGGAGACATTTGCTGACGTAAGCCAAGGATGTGAAATACCCCTGTGTGTATACAGAGGGAAAAAGTTTGTCCTGCATAAGACACCAACTCTTTTCTTCCTTCCACATTGATATTCGTACATGGGGGAGTTCTTTGCTCAGGGGATGAAACACCATAGAGCTGTAGCAGTCTTGCTTTATTCTTGCATCAAACTTTCCTGGCAGCCTCTTAGATCGTTTTGTACATACCCAGGTCGGGGGGTAACCCAGATCCCTACCTCTGCTGTCTGGAGTGAACGAGCCAACTCTTTAGCAACACACAGAGGGGCCCTAGGCGTTTGCCAAAAAAACTATGGTTGGTGGGAAAAGCTGCTGACTTCCGAAATTATTAGCCTCCCAAAGGAGGGTTTATTAAGAAGGGAAAAAAAACCTCCTACAAATAAAATGAAAATATGTCTTCTTTTCCTCTCGTTAGCCCTTCTTTCTTGTTTGAGGAAGGATGCAGCTCTTCCTTTCACCCACGGTGAATCAGTCTCCTGACCAGGAGGGAGGTTACCTGGAATTGCACACGTAAAAATTGCACAGCCCATGATCTTTGTCCTAGGTAAAATGTCCATAGGTTGCTTTTATACCCACTGCCTCATCATTGCTTAACCAATCCATTCGTATTTAATTTTTTTAACATTTTCACAGGAATCTGTCCCTCCTGCCCTATAATTAGCCTTGATGTTTCTCTCTGAGCTCCCTTCAGTATGTCTACAGTTTTTGCTGGTATGTATTTGGAACTAAACACAGCATAATGAGTGCAGAACAGATCTATGGTGTAATGGGCACACAATAAAAAAAAAAAAAAACTGTGTCTTTGGACATGTGTAACCACAGTCTAGCAGAGTTAATTTACGAAGTTTGTGTCTGAAAAGCCAAAATATTCTATTTTTCATTTGCAGACAAATTGAGGTCTTTCACTTCAACTTTAATTCCTAGAAAAGAGAGGAACAAAAGGAAACTACTGAGCAACTGCTTGTGTTTCAGCTCTGTGTGCCTCTCAAAAGGCCATGCATAGGCCTGTTAAGACATTCTGCAGACTTTCTCAGTGCCTGGCTTGTCCAGTTCGCCCTTTCTAGCATCATACAAGTAATATGCTGTGCAACTGGCCACTCTGACAGCTTTCATGATGCCGAAGTTTATGGCAACTGTAAATCTATTAAGCCACAATTTGCACTTAATAAAATGAAACAGCAAGTAGTTAAATGAAAGCTCAATCCCAAACTGCAGAACATTTTTCAGGAAAAGTCATTGAGCCTGCTGTTGCTACTGCTGCCTTCCTTTGAGAAATTCAATCGTGCTGATTGAGGAAGCCTGGAGAGAGCAGGCTATTCCTTCCTTCAGTTCATAATTGCCCCATAGACCATTTAATCATCTGTAGATGAAACAAAGCCTGTGTTGTGGAGTCCCGGAAGGGCAGGCATGCGCTTATCAAACGCTTCCTACCCACCGAGCAGAGCTGGGAGCTCATCCTGGTGCCTATGAGCAGTTCTGCTGTCAAAGCAAGGAGCTGAGAGTAGACGGGCTCTTCCTGCTGTCACTACACCAGCCTTCCTGCCTGCCTTGATTTTATTACAGTAAAATCTGAACAAGCCAGTTTTTAAGGAGTGGAGTTCAGAGCAGAGGGTGAGGTTTTTTTCTGCTGGAACAGGCAAGCGAGTACTGAGACACCCGCTAGGGCAGAGCTGCTTGATGGTGCCTTGACAAGAAGAGATAAACACTGAAATTAAATAAGAGGAGCCAGGATTTACTAGCTCCTATAAACCACATTTCTCTATCAATTTTAAAATGTCATTCTTCATACACCCAGCTCTGTCTGTGCTCCATATTGTGGCATTTCTAGATGACCAAGTGTATGGCCCTGTTTCACAGATGAATAGTCTGGTCAGAAACCATATGAGCAATTTCATTAACTAGAAGAAAAAAAATGCTGGCCAGGGGAGGCACTGAAAGCTCAAAAACCTGATCCATCATACTAATTGGTTTGGAATATTAGCCTTCAGTTGATATTTCAAATCCATTTCCTTCTGAATATAGGCAATTTGCCTAACAGCTCAGGAACTATACATAACCATGTAAAGCTTGACATGCTGCCCTCGCCTCCTAGCTCATGTTTTCTGGAATACACCAAGAGAATGCGGCACACAAAATAGAGTTACAAGAACTGGCTGCTTCTATGAGGGCATCTCTGGGCATGCAATCTCCCCCTTCAAAACTTTTGTCAGGAAGAATTCTTATGAGGATTTTTAATTCACAAAAAACACTCAGTGCTTACTAATGCATGCCAATTAAGTTCAGCCCATTGAATCAACAGTTTCCTGTTACCTGTTCCTTCAGGTAGAACAGCAGCTGATACCCCTGCCCTTTCCCAGGCTTCTGTGCAGGGACCTTTCCTGCCTGAAAACAGTGGGGACACCTGTTTTCCGAGCATGGAAGGCCAGCACCTGAAATCTTAGGAATGGGCCGGCTATTGAGAAAAGGGTGCTTGATAAGGCAGCCACTGTGATAGGCAGCGGAAATTTGATGATGAAAGGAGATGCCTAATAGATTAATCTGGTGTGATTTGCCAAAACACAGGGTTTTCTGGAAGATTATCCACACTCGCAATAGGAAGCCCTTTGTTTTGTAAAAGTCCCCACTTATCATGGTATTCTTTATCTCAACAAGAAACATAATGGTTTTCTTGTTTACATGCATGGCAGATATATTCAGAGCTGGGCTTAGGAACTGTGAACTCCTTTTCATTTGAAATGTTTCCAGGAGGCAGGTTATTAGCCGAGGGGGAACAAGCAGTTGGACACACATAAAATTTAAATCTGCCTTGCTTAGATTGGCAAAAAGGAATGTTATTTCATCCACTGGGAAAATGTTTTACTTCCTGCTCAAATACTTCTGGAAGAAAATCACAAGCTCATTTGTAGCCATCATATATGTATGTATATATTTTTTTAGAGTTAAGTGGTATGTCTACAAAAACTTATTTGTTACTGTACACCAGTTATTTTCCACTAATATTAATTATTTTATTAGCCTGTCTTTACTTCTTCAATTTTACTTTGCTTACTATAAAATGTGACTGATGGCTTTACATTATTTATACTGAATGTGTGGCTGGAATCTAGCCCTTGATGTACCTTGGATAGAACTGCTTTGGTTTCTGGAATTGATTTTTAAATACCTTACACATCCGGGACTGCAGAACCACAGTGTTCTTGAACTCTGAAAATAAACAAAAACTACCATGTTAGAAAACAGCTTTATTAAAGTCCTTTTTAGCAATCTTAAATCAGCAAATTTTTCCATAGAGCTCAATATTAAGCTTGCTAGATACACAATGGACATGCTATGCAAAAGTGTGCACAGCAACAACACACATTGTATTAAAGGAGCACAGGATTTTGTTCAAGTTATTTTTCTGTGCTCTTCAGTGTGTGTACCATAAAGGTCTTAAATATACTGCAGAGGCAGCCAGTTTCCACACCATAATAACTATGAGGTGGGGGGTCACTTCAAACAAGACTAAAAGAAAGGGAAGTCAAGTGAGTAAGCTGCTCACCCTGATGCCACAGGATAAGTTATGTTGACCAACCTTAGCAATTCACGGCAGCCAGCACAACGGCAAGGAAGGAATAGAAATTAGAAAGGGGGGAAATAGGACTGGAAATCTGATAAATCCATCAAAAAGACTATATCTCCAAAGATTTGTCTGTCTAGACCTGTGGACGGCTACAAACAGGAGTTAGTGGCTCATACAGAAGGATGCAATGTAATGAAAAATTACCGTGGAGTAATGCTTGGCATAGACAAAGAATTTTATTTTACTTACAGGACATTTTTTATGGTTTATGAAGACATTGGAAATCTACTTTCTGTTTTCTTCTTCCATATTCATAGTTTACATTTCTTATTTTACAATGTGTTTAGGCACACATTGTACTTTTTTCTGTCTGCTCCAAACTTCCTATAGTTCAAACTGGCTTTAAAACCAAGTCCTGCAATTCAGCGTAGTCAGTGCACAGCTGTAACTGTGTGGGGAAAGTCTTCAGAATTCGCTTGCAATCAGTGCAAAACCCTCAAAACCTTTACTATTTTTTTCTTATTTCAAGCTCATAGTGTCCATACAGTGTCCGTAAAAACCCCTAAGGTGGAATTAGCAAGCAGAAGCAAGTAAGACATCTGCTGCCCTCCCTGCAAAAAAAATAACCCACAATGTTTTCTGATGCTATTACCTCTTGTTAAGTTTTACACCAGTTTCATAAAAGTATCTTAACAAATTCACATGCTGGAAAATGGTAGCATCTTCTGGCCACAATCAATGGGACTACTCTCAATGCTGGTGATTAAAACATTTTAGCAAAGATGACATAATTGAATGTTTAGCCTTTTAAGTCATATTACTTTCACTGCCAAAATGAAAATATCTTTCATTAGCATAAGTATGGTCATCCTTGTTTCACACCGGTGTCTCCCACTCCCTTATATTCAACCTATTAGAATAGAGTTGTAAAAGGCTCCTACATTTTTTTAGGGGTAAGGGGCATTGGGTTTCTTAGGGCTGGTTTGCTTATTGGTTTTTGGATGGAGGTAGCAAATGCATCTCACCCATTTCTTTGTTATTCAAAGCTTATGGTTACATCATCAGATACTAAAAAAAGGATATTTCCTTTTGTATAGATATAAAAGTATTATGTCTGACTAGGAGTTCTCTCTAAAAAGTATCTTCTGGGTTAGTCAAGTTTCAGAGCGCACAGTCATAGATGACTTATGGTTTTGTAATCCAATCTCAGGGATAAAAACTGCTAGGTGATGTTAGAATATGCCTATTAGAACCCAACTTATATAGTAACTTTTGGGTTTATTATTATTATTTTAATTTTAGAAGCAAAAGTGTCTATCCACATCCCAAGCCTCCTGAAGGAACATGTGCCTCCTTGAGAAAAGCAAATACAATGCCAAAGTGGAGAAGTGCTGGCACACCTTGAAGGACACAGTCTTTCTGATGAGCCCTGCTATAGCTCAGTGTGCTCCAGAGGAAGCTACAGCAGTGTTTTAAGTCAGACCAGAAGTGAACAAATCTTCCGGTCGTTTCCAGTCACTATGCTTTGGTTCAGAGCATAGAATGGTCTGAGAGCACATTCAATACATATTTTTTTGATGAAACTAAGCCAGATGTGCTCTAGGACTGCACCTAACACTCTCCAACAGCTAACAGGTCCCAGATACAGGAACTAACTAGCCCAAAGCAAACCCTGTCTGACACATGCCTGGTCCACAGCACCAACAGATTTGCTCCGCTGATCTGCTTATATCAGCCTTTAGTACCTGCTACTGTATGCATAGCTTCTGTGACCAGCGCTAATTTTGCCATACGGAAGGAAGTTTATGTGAATAAAAACACAGCAGTGGATTTCAGAGAAGATTAAGATCTCTTGGTGCAAACAGAAGCATTGCATGCTGAATGGATGGTTTCCTGAAAGGCAGGGCTCCAGCTGAAGCAAAGCATCTTAGTAGATGTACAGAGGAAGCCCTGACACTTCCACACAGGATTGTTTGCTGCACACTGCTATTTCCCATCAAAATTGTCACTTGTTGTTACTACAGACATTTGTGAGCATGACTTAAGAGAAGAAAAGGCTCTGTTTTTAATCAGTGTCCTGTGTTGCTGCGAATGTCCAGCACAGGGAATATTCTCTTAAAAATGCATGGGAAAAACTGCATGTATGATGACAAAACAGCAGGTGACACCGCATGTCTGGGTAGTGACACATGTCCTTTAGCAGTTCTGGTTTGCCACTAGAGAGGGACAAGATAAGACCTTTCTTTCTGGAAGTTCACAGGTTGCTTTTTTTGCTTTATTGCCCCAGTTTGTCTAGTCCTTTTTACAAGCCTTGACTTGGTTGTAAACTTAGATCATCCAAGCTACAACAACAACGGGACAAACTCCGCATAGTGCAAATGTAATTTGCAGGGTCAGCATGAAACTGATTCTAGCTCTTGGATGAAGAGAGAGCTATATGTGTTGTGGCACATACACAGAGCTGCCAGCACCTGCTAAGAACCTTCAACACAAACTGAAGCCAAAGTGAGCTGAGGTCGCACTTCAGGCATGCCAGGATGGATGAAGTCATTGAGTGCAGCTACCCTGGCTAAATGTAGTGGTGATGTATACATATTGCAAAACCACAGTCCTCTCTCCATCCTCTGTTACAATTGTCCTTGGTCCTGCTTTGCGGAGGATATGCAGGAAAGGTAACCTTTGGGCTCTATGAAACAAGCTACAAAATTGATTTCTGCATTCTGAAATTAGGTACAGACTTTGCATGCATGGCCAGAACTTAGCCCATCATATTTCCAAGGTTTTCTAGAAGATACTAAACATGTCTTAAGTTCATCTTTGAAACAAACATGTGAAGTACATTATAATATGTACTCAGTTCTACTGGCCTCCCTAATGGGAAGACAAACATTGCAGAACTCTTTACTGAACCAAAGGATGACTTCAGCACGTCAGCTCTCCACTACTTTATCTGAGGCAACTGAACATTTATTGTTTTCAGGCCTCTCAGATTTTTTAAAGAAAATCTTGAATTTCTGACATTTGAAAAATCAGAGTTTTCAGTTCAGACAAAGAATTGTTTCTGGTATTTATCCAAAGGATTAAATGTAACATAAAAAGCAATATAGTTCTGTCTGTACCTTAATGCCAATAAAGCATGTTCTAATTTTGTCCTCCTCATCTTTATTCATGGAAAAGATCTGTCATCTTGTTCATCTTTGGTCATCTTCCCTGCATCACAAGAGCACATGGTATGTGACATCCCTTCCGTCTCTCATCTGCTATATACATCCAGGAATTGACACGGTAGAAAAAGGTCACTAGATCTATAAATTAGTATGATCTTTGTGTAGAATTTCATACTCTTTCACATTAGAGGCACAGCTTCCATTATCTAGTTCTATGTCCAACATACCATAGAAGTATTATCAATGCAACTGTTTCATTTTGGAGCCAGTAGACAGTTCCCATCATCAGTAGCAAACTGACAACTGCTTGATTCATGCTATCTTCTTGTCCCTTCTATGTGTGTCTCTGCTTTCCTATCCCTGACCTATCCATCCTGCCCATGGTTTATCACTATCCATGAAACTGGATGGAACTATTTTCAGTTATTCTCTGGAGAGGAGTCACCTTCCTAGTTTCAGCCTTGTAAGACTCTTCACTTAAAGCCAAATCACCACTGAACAAAGAGATATCACCATCTCTTCTCTGTCCTTCCGCACAACACACTCAGCAGAAGGGTCTCAGTTGTTTTCTGCCAGTTAAAACAAAGGATATTCAAGAGGAATAAGCATTCTCATTGCCATCCTTCTCTCCCACACAAATGATGATCATTTATAGCAATTTACAATAATACAGCTTTGGAAAATATATGTTGGAGGAGAAAGTGTTGTTTTAAGAACTATGTGGAATTTTCAACATAAAACTAAGACAAGTACAGGCAATTTTTAGTGGTAAAATATTTAAAACCCTGCATATTTGACAGATTATTCCATGTGAATGATAATGATTTGTTTTAAATGTCACCATAGCAGCTACATCTAAATATATACAGTCTGGTCTGACTTCAGAATAAAGCATGGTTTTTCTTTATTACCTGGTGCACCACCAAGAATAGAAACACCTTCTTCATTTTCTTGAGAAAAGAGACACAAAGTTTGCCTGCCTTATTTTTTTTTTTTCATTTAAACAGTGAGAAAATTGCAATGCAAGCTAGCCAGAAAATGTTGGCAATTGCACATTGAATAGACTTGAGGGGTGAAATCTGAGAACCCCAGAGACAAAAAAGAAGGATGTTGTCAGGAACAGAAACAAAGACTTGGTAGTCACCCTCCTAGTGATGGTAAAAAAAAAAAAAAAAAAAAAAAATTAATTAGGTTGCCAAGGGTTGAGTTGAGAAAGGAGAAAGGGAGTGATAAAAGAAGAAAGCCTTAAGAAGACACTGAGAGGAAGGGAAGAGGAAGAGGAGCAGGGGAAGAGGAGTACCAAGAGGCTCCCAAAGCATTACAAATTCAGAGGCAGAAGCAGTTCAGCTCTCCAAAGGGGCAAATGACAACAGAAGAGCAGTGATGAAGAAACAGCAAGAAAAATCCATTTGGAGAAAGTGACAACCACCTCTGTGAAAGCAATGCAGGAAAGCTGGTGCAGGGAGGTGGGGGGCATGAAGAGAACATGGAAAACAACAGTGGCCATGAGGGAACCTCTCTGTCTGCTCTGCACATGGTCATCTCCACATCAGCCTCACTGGTATGGGCTGGACAGAGAAGCAATGGCAGACTGCATGTCTGTTAATGTAGCTAAGGTCGCTAATCATGTTCTTTCACAGAGAAATTGCATTTCTTTAGGCTTATCTCTAGGGGTGAAGAAAGCCTGTTGATCTCATCCTAAAAGCAGGGCCTGAACAAGTTCCTCCTCCACTTCAGCTGTTTATACCATCTATCTGAAGGGATTTGAAGGTAGTACCTAAGCTGGGAATCAGTCTCTCCAGCTCCCACATAGTCAATAGAACAAGACAGGTTGCTCCAGGCAGTAATTCAGAACTCCCAGCACAAGCTTCTTTTCTTAACTTCCCTCAGGAAGCCACGTCTTCTTTCTCTGGCCTGTACAGGAGACCAAAGAAGTCCAGCCCCTGGGGTGGTAGTGACCTACCACCAAATCACCCAAGCCAGCTCCAAACTTCTTACCCTGAAAGCAAAAACTACAGGTAAAGAGAAGTTAAAAGCTTAACCTTGTGTGTCTGCCATATTCTTCTTTTGCTTTTTTGAATGGGTCATTTCCTAGACTCTTTTCATTCAAATTAAAAATGGTATGTACATCAATCACTTGTAAATTTGAAAGTGCTTAAAATAAATTTGCAAACAATAGGAAGAATTGGAAAGCTGACATATGTATTAGGCATTGGAGAATATGGATAGAAGTTCAATTTGTTGTCCTTTAAAAGAAGCAAATGTTGTATGTTTTGGTGTGGAAATACCATAAGACTCTCTTTCAACTAAATTACTTCATTGAAAGAGCCATAGCGTGAAGATCGAATGCTACTATTTATTGAAAGTGATAAATTATCCAAGGATTATAGTTCATAAACATTAGACTCAATGTCTAGGAAAAAAATGTAATAAGTACTTTAGGTATATTACAAAACGATCTGTTCTGTGAGTAGCTAAAAAAGCCTGATCCACTGTATGTTTGTGGCTCTCATCCTCTATACATTACCACTGTATTAACCCAGTTCATTTCTCAAGTCCCTACTTGATAATCCCTCTTGGCAACAGAAAGTGCTGCCTGAAGCCAGGTTGGAGTTATGGGCTCACTGGTGAGCTGGTCGATACATGGCCATGAGTGTTCATCATGCATCTGGCCATTGCCGGGCAGAAGCAAAGCTGGGTTTGCCAAGCAGGGGCCAAGTTACCTGGAAGAGCAAATATGTTTTTTTCTCTTTCACCTAACCACAAATTTTCATGGCAGTTCCTGGAACTTAACCATGTTTGGGAGCTCTCCTTCTCTCTCAAATGTGGTTGAAATTGGCCCGAATTTTTATGGGGACAGGAGCGGGTAAGGGGGAAGAAAGAGAGGGTGAGAAAGAAAACAGGGCTAAAAATAACAGTGTTTGGATTTTTCCAGGCCATTTACCCTGGAACATTAGGAAATGTTATGTGTAAAATATTGCCTCCCCTCCCCAACTGAAGATACAGAGTAGTAGACATAGACTGGTTATTTTCATTTTGACCCACGATTTCATACACATTGACAGTTGCATTTTCTTACATTCAGAGCACATACATGTTGAGATCTGTACTTTTCGTCTCCCAAAGGAATGGACAACACACTAGGGAGTCATTAAACCAATGAGGGGGAAGAACACTTTCCAGTGTGGGGGTTATTATGGAGTCCACATCTGTGTGAGGAGCACATCAACAGAACCACATCTGTTTACATGAGCCAAGGATCTATCACTTATCTGTAGCAGTATGTTTGCCAACTGATCAGTTTAACTGATTTGGGCTTAATACTTGATTACACGGTTATTTTAAGAACTCTACAATGGCCTACAAGATAAATCTTTCTTTCTTCAGTAGTTCTTTTTCTATTGTTACTTTAGGTCCCACAACTATTACAGATATTATGTATTTACAAAATAAAAGTCTGGTTTTAATAGTCTGTGTTGCTGTATTCACATTACTCATCAGTGAAGTTATTTATAATCTGGGGGAGTTAAAAACCTTTCTTTAAAGTAATAAGGCTCAAAAGCTGGTCCACAGGCATAACTGACAGTACCAGGGTTTGGAAAAAAAATTCAAGTCCTATATGCTAATGCCAAGACTAAGATACAGCAGGTTCAGGATAGACCCCACTAGTCCCTACTGCTTTTGGCATCCTGATGCCACGGCTAAATATCAATTATCATTCTTGAGAATATTATCCTCCCTTAAGTTCATATTTCCACACTGGTTTCAATTTGGCTTACTACATCTTAATTACAAATCTCCACTCTCTTTTCCATTCCTGTCTCCATGGCATCCAATGCTACAGAGGTGCAAGGCAGCAGATCGATATGCAGTGGATGAGATATAGACACACTTAACGAAGTCTATGCTGTTATTTATATTGTAATTTATAGTTTTTATCAAGTGTCATTCAAAGGAAATAGGTTTACATACCTACACGTTTATCTTTGCCTTTCCCCTTAGGCTTCCCCACCTTATTTCTTTACTTTCTTTTTCTGACGCAGAATCTCTCTACTGTATAGCTGTTCTTGCTTCCTTACAGAATGGCACCACATTATATGTTTAGATGTCTATAGTGAAAAAGCAAAAGAAAATGGATCGGTGTAAACACTGACTTTGCAGAGAACTGTAATGGGCAAATGGCCAAGGAAATTCTGCTACAAAGTCAGCAAAGAAGCCAAAACTTTTCAATTTCACTGCGTTAAATGCACATTGGCCTAATGTTCATTCCACCAGGAAAAACATGGATAACTTAGAAATCTAATTACATTGACCTTCAGGTATGATTTTCACTTGCTGTCACTCCAAAACCAGCAATACAAACTCTCAGAATGTGATCTTAGTGTCCATAGTCTGTTGTTCCCTTTTGAAAATTAATGACAGTGCATCTGTCCATAGTCCAGATATCAAGATGCCAATTTTTTTTTCATTATTCTTCCCACAGGAATGTTGGTGGATGCATATACTGCACTCAGAGTTTTGTACTGGTAAGACTTCTACATATTCACTTTCCACGCTGAAAAAAAAAAATTAAGAATCATCTGTATGGAAAAGGAACAACTTTATCTATTCATAAATAACTGTTCTTGATTTTTACACATTCAGTTACTTCCTGAGTATGTCGTATGGGCTGTTGTACTCCAAATACATTTTGCAGACATTTACCAACACAATAATCAGTTGTGTTTATATTGCAATCAGATTTGACTCATGTCTGTAAAGTCATCCCAACTTACATATTTATACACTGACTTTCTCCTCGCTCTGTCCCCCAGCAGACTGTATAAAATACAAAGAATGGTTCATAAATTCTGAAGTAAAATCTGCAGAATTTGCAATATAAATGGCAGGATAAGGCTACTGCTTAAGCTAGAAGAGTAACTGGTATGTGTGATTAGGAGGTAATGGTCTGAGGACTGACCCTTGAGGAAGAGTTGGGGTACTCTCTCAGAGCATTTTAGCAATAGAAACAGGGAAAAAAATTGAACAGTGACGCTCAGGCCTTCTACATCTCATTTCAAGCTGCGAAGCAGGCAAGGAAAATCACTGCAGACAAATATAAGTCTTGAATGTGCAACTTCAGGAGATTAAGCTCTCCTACCTGTATTCCAAATATCAATCAGCTGGATGTCAGTATGTGGAAATTATGACTGCAACTCTTGCTCTGTGTGAACAGATTTGTTCTTGCAAGTCTTCCAAGAACAGGAATTTTTCATTAAATTTGTATGCAATACCATTTGGATGGGGAAAAAAAAGTATCAAAGAGGTAAATAATGAAAATAAAATTATTTCAGGTACAGACAGCATCCAAAGTACTTAAACTGCCTCTCCCTAGTCCTACCACAGTACTTGTGTGGTTGATGTAGACAAATCGATTTATTTAGTAGACAGCTGTACATCAGCCCTATTTGATGACTTGAAAACTGTGGAAAACATGTCGCCAGTCTGTCTGGAAAGCCAAGAGACCAGACCCACATCACAGAAGTGTACCAAGGAGTTTGAACAATTTAAAACACAAATGGTGTCCCTGATTTGAGATAAAGTACTAGGAAGAAAAATCCAACAGGCAGAGATCACAAGAGTTCACAAGAGTGTGAATTCGGTGAAAATTGCCCAAGGGTTGAATTTAATTGGCCATTACAACTTTATTTTTTCAGGTATAATAGTGTCTCACCATGCTAAAAATCTTAATGCAACAGTTAAGTTAAGTTAAAAAAATAATGCTATCAGAGAAGCATCACCCAAACCTCACAAGGAGATAGTTGGCATGGGAGCGCTAAAGTAAACATTGCCAGATACTTGTTGGTGAGGACAAATGTTGTTGTTTCCATTCAGATCTATAAAATGAAAAAACAACTCAATCCAACACTGTAGCACCAATTATTTTTAGCTCTGTTTTCTCCTTAAACTTTGTCTGTAGACTTTACCTGAAAGGTACCATGCACATTGTTTATTATTCACTTCAAATTGATGATGTTTAGATTTTCTTTCACTCTGAAGTGAATCTGGAGCATACTGTGTCAGAAAGTCTTTAGATGAAAACTATGTGTAAACAGTTTAATAACACAAATATCACAAAATGATAATTAGTTTATGCAAAAAGCCATGATAGAAGCACATCCTAAGACTGCAGTATTGCGGTGAATATATATATACATAAAGAAAAAAATGAACACTTTTGGAGCAGGTTATCTTTTTTCTGTATTCTATATATGTTCTCATTTCAAAGTTCAAAACGCTTTCCTATGTCAATGACAATCTTTAAATAGAGTCCAATTAGTTCCACAAGGCACTTTCTGATGCACAAGCCTCTGGCTTGATTGCGGTGAATGGTGGGTATTTCCTGTGTTTAAGTCCACATATGGATTGAGTAAGGCAGTGGCAGAGAGACTACTGTTTTCCTTCACTATATCTTCATTTCTTTTTCACAGGCTAAGCCTTTTCTGTTTTTCCTGGCTCTGTTGTCAAAACATTGACCAGAGTTTTGGCTCATGCTATTGGAATAGGGGGCCAAAACAATCCTCTGGAAACCAGTGTGGCAAAATGTATTTTAAATCTTTACATTCACCATTCAACTATGGGAGTAACCACGCCCACTGCCCCACTCTGTGGTTTAAAAACAACATGAGTTTGCCCCCAGAATGGTTTGATTTATTTGACAAGCTTTTTTCAAGCTGGGTATATCAACATTTAAACTGTTTTGAGGCTTGGCTTCCTACATCACATGTACAGCAAGTATTAAAAGACAGTCTAATCATTTTCTGCCTCTATTAAACTAGACAAGGTGAATGCATTGTGCATTCTGCATGACTTCCTTGAAAACCTGTCAGTCTCTCCAAAGGCAGACAGGGTGCAGAGATTCTTTTTTCCCCTCAAAAACGTACACTTGGGACCTTTTTAAATATTATTTTTGTTACTTTTTTTTTTTGAAAATACATCATTGCAATAAATACGTAGAGTTAATTCCTGTTCCAAACATACAAAAGTCCAATATAAAACACTAAAAGATGACACATGTTGAGGGTTTTCTAGTTATAACACCCCAGTACCCTGTGACACCGCAACTTACTTTCCTGCATTGTCATGTTCCTGGAGGGATTCTGTTTCCTCGGGGGTAACTAGGAATACAAACAAAAACTTGGCTGTAAAACTGAATTTAGGATATGACCAATTTTGCACACATAATCAGGAAAAATAAAAGTATGGAGATGGTGTGTGGTAGATTAAATAATCTATCCAAACAGAATCTAATAGTTTAAGTACTGAAGTGTAATGCCTCTGAACCAGAACTCCTGTATGATTTACTTCCAGCTTCTTCCATTTTATTTCTTCCATGTTTTTTGCATTGAGTATCTCAGCAATTAGCCAGGTCTCTTTTGGTGCACACTGCATGGACACCATCTACGTAACTGCCACCTACAGAAACATATACATAGATGCAAGAACACACCTGAATTTGGGGTAAGGACCTGATTCTACCTTGAACAACCTGTAAATGATCCGTGTGACATTTGAACCACATTTAAATATCCCACCTGGATTTACTCCCAAACTGCTCAGCGGGAACCGAAGAGCAGGCCAAAAAGTGCCTTTCGTAGTTAAATAAAACATAAATTACTCAGCCAAACCCGTTTCATCACGAGTGCTGCAGAAAGCTTTACAAGGAGGGAAAAAAAAAATACATTTGTGAACGTAGTGACACGTTTTATGGTTTCTCTTTTACCCCTTCTGCCCAATTTACACTCGGGATGCGAAGGAGCGGGGGTGACAGCCAAGGAAACCCAGATGGAGTGGGGGGCAGGCTTGCTGAGCCCCCCAGCCGCACCTCGGCCGCCGGAGAGGTGGGAACTGGGGGGGGGGGGGGCGGTCACGGCCTCCCCCTCCTCTTTTACCCCCGGGGAGACTCACATGCAGCCTCCCGCCTCCTCCGCGGCGGATTTTTCCTTCTCCAACGTGTTCCCGTCGTCACGAAACTTGTAAAACCCCAGTGCTGGCTTTCCAGTGGGTAAACGCAGAGCTCTGAAATAAATGGGAGACGGTAATATGAGGCAGCGTTTCCACAAATGCTGTAAAGCCGAGATGCGAGAGCGGGAGAGGAGGGAAACGGAGGGGGGAAGGGTGGGGGAGAAGCTTGAAAGTATCATCGCAAACAGCAAATAGCTCCGTTTTTTTACTCCCGGACACCGTAACTTGTTTTACGATTAGTGATCTGTTTAAAGATTTGTCCTGGAAGTACTTGATATTGGGTTACAAAAGGTTACGTTAATTGCATTAAGCCATAATGACCCATGGAAAGCTGCGAAAGCTCTGAGAAAAAAAACACTTTACCTTAAACACATAAAATAAAAATAAATAAAAATTAAAATATAAAATAAAAAATAAAAAAAATAAAATAAAAAATAAAAAATAAAAAAATAAAATAAAAATTAAAAAAATTAAAAATTAAAAAATTAAAAAAAATAAAAAATAAAAAAATAAAATAAAATAAAATAAAATAAAATAAAATAAAATAAAATAAAATAAAATAAAATAAAATAAAATAAAATAAAATAAAATAAAATATAAAAGAAAATTCAACAAAGCCGAAGTTGGGAGCGCAGGACAGAGACGGAGAGGGCTGAGTGACCAGGGTTCCCGGGGGAGGGAGGCAGAGCTCCGGCCCCGGGTGTCCCGTGTCTGTCCCCCCCTGGATGTCCCCCATGGGTGTCCCCCCGGTGTCCCCCCGGTGTCCTCGCTCCCCGCCCGGCTCTGCCACGCAGACAGGGCGTGTGTCGGTCTTGGTCGCAGCCTCCTGCATTATGGTTCCGAATCGAATGTGTCTCCCAATAATCTGTAAGTCTCGCTCGCTTGGGCAGAGCAGACAAAAAAAAAATTGTCATTCCAAATGAAAAGAAAACACTATTTCTTAGAAGTGTTTAGGAGGGTGCGCAGCAGGGCATATTTTCTTTCTTACTGGCAAGAGTTTGTAACTGGATCCCTTAACATTACTGAGAACATGAAAACATGAAACAAAAGTATTGATCCAAGATTTCGCAGAAGAGAAGGATCCAAATACCCACCGGTTTGTTTGAATTTTTTTCAAGGTTACGTCAGATGTTTACAGGGGAAAGGGGGAGCTGGCGGTATAGCCCTTGCATGCTCCATTCAAACATACGTGGAGGAAAGTGTTATTCGTGTTGTTAACTTTACATTATGTTCACTTCAATTGCATCAGCTGCTAGATAGATCTAGGAATGATGGCATTTAAGAGGGAAATAGCAATCATCTTCAGAAGACTGCAGCATAATGGAGGGACCTAATTAATTTAACCTTCCAGTCTTCCATAATGGCTGCACTTTATCATTTCCACAGATGGAGCTTGAAGGAATTAACAGCGTTGTTTATCCCAACAGACATCCCTGACTGTGGTTAGCCAATGGCAGATTTCCCACTTAAAGATACATTTCTTCACTTGAGGAAAACCAACTCGAGCCCTGGCAATAGCTGTCGAAACTTGCTAGCGTTATATATGTGGGGGGCATTGAAAACCTGAGAAAATGCACAATATGTGTCTCTTTATGGTCTCATCAAGTGACGCTGGAAGAAGATAGAGTGTTTCCTTACTGACCAGAGCCAAGACATTTCCAATACCGTTTCAGTTTCTCTTCGTTTATTTTCCCCTTCACTATATGGCTTTTTTTCTTGAAAAACATATCATGGTAACCTTTTTTTTTTTTTTTCTTTAAAAGCGCAGTACGCGTCTGTTTCTAGATTCATAGAATTCAACCCAACACTTCTAGATGATTTGCAGTGTTTACAGACTTTTTGTGCTTGGAAACCTGAGTAGACATGAGGTAAGCACTCCTCCACAAACAGAACACAGCAAAAGCTGGATTATTTGAACAAGCTGGTTGTTTGTTATTTCAGGAAATAGTGCATTTTCCACGCTGTCATACTCCAGGGTGCACACGCACACTCAAGTCACTCGTGGGTGTCAGACTGGAGTCGGGGAGGAAGAAATTTGCAGCTTTACGGTTTCTGGCTGTGAAGTAAAGCTCCCTTTCCATGATGCTCACCTAGGAATAAACTACAGAGATTAAACAAACGCTCTTCGCTTTTACCTGCACAGCGGGTATATTAAAAGAGTGTTGTTTGGCCACTTTGGGATGGGTGTTTGTCACCTCCAACAGCCGGAACCTGAAGGAATTAGCCACAGGAGTGAAGAAGTGTATTGGATGAGTGCATTTTTGGCACGATTCTGTCTCCTTGAATCATAGAACCATAGAACAACCAGGTTGGAAGAGACCCATCGGATCATCAAGTCCAACCATTGCCAGTGGTTCGACGACAGGAATAGTTCTGCTTTTCGTGTTCGATAAATTTGAAACTGTATTGCTCTTTTTGAAAGTTTATTGGTATCTGGGATTTACCGTCGCTGTTAGTTTAAGGGGTGCCCCACTCTTGGGTGGTGCACAACTCCGAGTGCTCGGCAAGCAAAATTTACACCCTGTCCCTGAATTTACACCTTGTCCCTGCCCCAAATGAAAATTCGATCGCGTTCTTACTCCCTGATACAGGCAGCATCGTTTCTGTTCCCCTTTTATTACGGAGCAGCAATAGAAACCAGCGTACTCGGTGAAGGATGCGGGGCTGCCATTAAAATCCCCGCATTGCTATTAGTTGCTCTAAAGTGGCAAAGGGGAATGGCAGCCCAGGAGCCACCTGGGCTGCTTGTGCCGTGTCATTTCAGGAGGGCAGGTTTGGATCCACACCTCGGTTAATTAATTTGGCAGGAATCTCTGCCAGCAGCCAGCGGCACGACGCTCAACCTCTACACGATACGAAGCGCTCGTGTATATGCTGTCAACTCTCTCGTTCGTGGGGTGCTTCCCCCCGCCCCCGGCCGAGGACACGTCGGGGAGAAGGGCAGGGCGACCACGACAGTAAAAGGCTGCGGTTTGGGGTGATGACGAGCGCTGTGACGCCAACTCCGCTAACGCGGCCGGTGCTGCCGCTTCGCCAAACAAAGGAAGCGAAGCGCTCTGCAGCCCGAGCCATCGGCCACCTGGAAATAACCACGCGTATCTAGATGCGTCTAATCCCGTGGAAAAAACAACGGAATATAAGAAAGAATCGGCACAGAAAGTTGTGCAGAGAAGAGCTCAGGCTGCGACCAGCGTGGGGCAAAGCGAGAGGCGCTGCGAGGAAATCTGTGAAACCAGACAAAATAAAGCCGGGGGTGTGGGGGTGGGGGGGTGGGCGGGGAGGGGAGAAGAGAGGAAGAATGGAGATGGTCGGTGAAACCCACAGGAGCAGCACCTGCTCGCCCCTGCGCAGCCGGCTCCGCGCAGATCCCACGCAGACCCCGCGCAGCCCCTGGGGGCACCTCTGGGTACCTCCGAAGGGGAAAGGTGCTGTCCCTCGGGGGACGCTGCCAGCTGGCCGCGGGGCCGTCGCTGGGGCATTTCATAGAATCATAGAATCATAGAACAACCAGGTTGGAAGGGACCCATCGGACCATAGCGTCCAACCATTCCTATCAAACACTAAACCATGTCCCTCAAGACCTCATCCACCCGTGCCTTAAACACCTCCAGGGAAGGGGAATCAACCACCTCCCTGGGCAGCCTATTCCAATGCCCAATGACCCTCTGTGTGAAAAACTTCCTCCTAATCTCCAGCCTAAATCTCCCCTGGCGGAGCTTGAGGCCATTTGAAGTTTGGGTTCGTGATTTAGGCTAAGGCTGTTGTGGAATCGTGCGCCATCCCCCAAGGAAAACCCTGCCCGTGTGAACGCGGCTTTGGAGAGCCTTCCCCTGCTCCACGGCCACGTATTCCCAGAGACAGGGGATTCACTGAAAATACTAACCAGCGACAAACTGTCGCTCTTAGAAAGAGAGAGCACAAATCCCAGCGGGAATCCTGCGTGCGGCGAGACCCCCCTCTCCCCTCGGAGGTCCCGGCCGCCTCCCCTCCCGCTTCGGCCGCTCCTCCTCTCGGGTCGGGGAGACCTTCCAGGGGATCCAGCAGGACTTTCCTGTTTCCCCGGTTGCTACGGCTGGTGCTTGCGCCCTTGGGAGCAGAAAGGAGGAGGAGGAGGGGGAAAGAACGAGACGAGGGGAGATGGTGGCAGGGGGGGCGCGAGCTGGGAAGCCGGGAAGGCTGCAAGAGCAGCTGCTTTGTATTAAGACCTGGGCTGAACTTGTCCTGCTCAGGCAGGCAGAGGGAGACAGGGATAGCGCTGGGAGCATTCCCTCTCCGCCTCGGGGAGGCCAAACCTCCCCGGTGCCCCCGCAGAGGTGACCTCCAGCCAAGACACCAGCGGCCGAGCGAGGGCTCCTGTGCGACCTTCGGCCCCGAGGCTGCTCTGGGCTCCGTTCGGCCCCGTGCAGAGCGGCCAGGCCGGGACAGGGCTGGGCCAGCCCCAGGTAGGGGCCAAGGGAAGAGGCTGCCAAGGTCTCCTCCGGCCCTTCCCGCCGGGGAACTTCACCTAAACCTTCAAATCTCCTCCGAAAATTAAGAAAAACACACGAAATCCTAGGCAGTCTACAGAAACTGATTTTTATCTACCGTTTTACGCGCTTCATTATCCACCTAAACATAAACGCCCCCTGATTGAATGTAGTTTACGCAGACCACAGGCTTTCTTTTGGCTTCCCTGAGCCTTCCCATTCTAGCGCTGGCAGGGGGCTGACCTCAGCCTTCTCTCCATAGCTGAACGCGCCTTGAGGTAGCCTGAACGACCAAGGAGGGAGAAAACGACTGCGTGCAATGTACTTTCCTCGGTGCCTCTTCAAACCTACCTGGGGAGCCCCAAAGCGCTTCCAACCCCTTGTTTCTGTGCCTCTCCCAAAGCGCTCGCCCCCTGGCGCCGTCACACCCCGAAGCTGGAGACCTCGGCCGGACTCGGGGGGCTTTGATCAGCGTCGTCAGAGAACCAGAAGCAGGTGTGGATTTGTTTCAGGCCGTGTTTACATCAATCGGTATATTCGTTACAATCCTGTCAACAGTTTTAATTCAAAGCGCATGCTGAAGCCGGAGAAATTAGGCGATACACGGGGGTTATTTTTAGAAATAATAATAAAAAATCATTAAACGACTTGGCAGGGCTGAAATATTTTGATTGTACTAGAGGCTAATATTTTTTTCTCCAAGTTTCACCGGCAACGAGATGGCTCGATACAGCGTGAGCCTGTGATTCTAGTGAGCCCCGACCGCGGCCTGCCGGAGCACAGGAGCGCACCTTCTCCTCCCCAGCATTTCCCTGGAAGCCTGAGGAAGGCTCAGACACAACCCTTGGTTTTCCCCAGGGCTGGAGCAGGCGGGGAGAGCCCGGGGGGGAGGGGGGGGTTGCGGGCGGGGGTCACCCCGGCAGCCCCTCGAGCATCCCGGGGCTCTGCGCTTCGGGGTGTCCCCCCGGGTGCTGAGGGCAAGGAGGGGACGGCAGAACGCGGGGGACTCGCCCGGCTTTGCGCGGGTGACGGCGGCAGCTACGCAGCGGAGCGTATGCCCCGCGGAGCCGGAGCGGGCTCAGCCGCCCCGCTCCAGACCTTAAATCCCCTAAACCGACATCGAAGCGCTCCTACCCGGGCTGTATTTTTAGCTTGGCTATCTGCGTGGGGCTGGGGCACTTTTCTCTCCCCTGCTCCGGCATCCCCAGCTCACTTTTCACATCAAATAGACCGTTATTAACTTTTGATCCTCGCTGTTACAATCCAGGTTTCCCAGTGATGTTTCCTGCACGCTGAGCCCCCTCGCCCCCACCGCTGTCCCACCTAGCGTTTAAACACGACCCGGTAGACGTGAATTTCTGTCGAAAACGTAATTTGGAACATGGGCGCGCGCTCGTCCCTTCGCGCTTGGCCTCACATCGAAATGCCTCTCGGAGGAGCCACTCGGAGGAGCATTTGAGATGCCCCCGAAGAGCGCTCAGCTTCTGTCTCGCTCGCATCTTTCGGCAAGAGAGCCAGAGTGAGACCTATTAAAATAGCGACTAGTGCCTGCGAAGACCATTTCCATAACTTCAAAGCGCTTATGCGTGTATTGGCAACGATGCGCCCGAGCGCTGCAAACGGCCACAGGGATCAAAGAGCGGCTCGTGTTCAGGGCGTTTTTAAGCAGGAGCAACGACTCAATTCTCAGCCGATTAGGTTTTGGGGTCCCGGCACTGTCCCTCCTCATTGCTCCCCCTCCCCCGCGCTCTTTTGATATCCCAGTTTTTGGCCGTAAGAAACCACTCGAGTGGCTGGATGCAATGTTGGATGAGCACCCCAAGGTGCTACGGGCTGTCCCCTCTGCGAGGCGACTGGGTCGGCCCAGAGTGGCTGGAAGCGGGCGGTTGCCCTCGTCGACGTGGTTTTGCACCCCGGCCAGCCCGCACTCGCCATGCCTCGTTGCGTGGGACAGGTCCCTGCCACGTCCCTCGCAGCATCACCCTGCCCTCTGTCCTCCGTGGGACCTCGAGCTTGAGAAGCCCTGTCAAAGCATCCCGGGAGTGGAGCCAGTGTCGAAAATACAGCGGAGCAGGCTGGTCTCAGCCTCCTCAACCCTCTTCCCTGCTCTGTTCCTAGCACGTTTGCACGGTAAAACTCATCATTTCGTTAAATTTCTTTACAATAAATTTGCTTTCTGGATTTTTTCCAGACCTGTGCTCAGAAGAGGTCTGAATAAACTCAGAGAAGGTAATCTTAAATTCAAACATTTTCCCTCACCCCGGATACCTAAGGATGGAGTTTTTTTCCTATTAACCTGTCAGAAATGTGATGCAATGCTTTCATATAAGTTTATTCCTTAAAGGCATACTATTATTCCCTCATAATTACAATAAATATTGCCTTGCAAGCTAATACTTTGTTCAAAGGCAGCTGAACATCCTGTATTAATACAATTTTCTTGAATATACCAATTAATTTTATTTTATGATCCTCATGAGAATATAATAACGACAGAGAAGAAGGACTCACATGGTCAACAAAATTATTACATTACATGGACTGTTAGGAGTTAAATTGAGCCAAAAAGTTCTAAGGAAAATGAGGAATATAAAATATAAACATGTTTTCCAAGATCCCCAAAATAATACACTTTGATTAAACTCCTATATCTGCTAAACTACTGCTCCAAATTTGCAATAGTGACTCTGCACTAAACTTCTTCCAGAAGTGGTTGCATGAAAAACTGATGCAGTAGTCCATGTTTGAAGAATATGCCCTTAAACTATTAGATTGTTACACTGAATGATCCAGCTTCCCATGAATACCTGTGTTACGTACACAGGCTTCTGATTTCTGGCCTTTACTGTTGAAGAACCTCATCTAGAATTATAGAGAGACCAAGGCTAAGGAAACAATTCCATTTCACATGAAGCATTCAATTTGAAGACCTTGATAAACAAAGGCACAATTAAAATTATCAGAGACTTTAGAATAAAAAACAGTATTTCATTGATAATCTACTTCATAATCTGGTTTTAGACAGTTGGTTCACAGAGGAAACATCTGTAAATCCATGTGTTCATAAATAGCTCTGTGAGTAGTTTCATTAAAATTACAAATAAAAGTGTTTACAGAATTAGATCTTAGGAAACATTAGAGGTGAATTTACAGACACTGAAAAAGTGGTCAAACCCCATTTAAAATCAGAGAGATTTCTGCCACTGACTTGAGAAGCTGTGGGAAGTTTCTGTTTGCAGCAACATAGTTATCAGATTATGAAGCTGGAAGATCTTTTTAGCTGCTCCTTATTATGTTAAATTGCTGCTTTCCCCACTTCCCTCCATCTCCATTAGTTTGGGAGAACTCCATGTTAAAAAGATACTGACAAACTAACAGAGTATTGGGGAAAAGATGAGCAACATAGCAGAGGGAGGGATATTTAAAGTTTTAAATCCACATATCATGTGGCAGGGAACAGAAAACATTGGAGACATTGAAAACATAAGCATCCAGATGGTTTCTTCTGAGAAGTCAAACAAAACATTAACAGGAGCTAGAAGATTAAATAGATTCTTATGAGTGGGCTGTGTGTTATTTGTCTTCTGGTGGGATCTTCTAAAGGAGTAAGTGAAGCTGTGTTGAAACATGTAGCTTGTAAACATAGCATTACATGGGCATTACTGGAACCCAGTAGCATCTGCCTCAGAAATGTTTCCACGTTACATTAGAAACAATTACTGGAAGCTCTTACTTTGAATCCTGTATTTTTTTTCTGATAGTAAAAAATTTGCTTTTAGTTACATCTATGTGTAGCTGAGGACAGCATGTGACTCTGGAACTGAAGAGCTCAGTTTTATTTATTCTTCTTTGAATGGGTAAGTCAGATTTATACTCATGGCAGTACTTTTGTTCATAACGCCTGTGCCAGAGCAACATGTAGCTCCTCTGTCACAGCTGCATATATCATGCTGGGGACCAGGGGTAACAGCATAAAAATGTCTTTCTGTGACTGAAGGAAACCAAAAAACACTCTGAAACAGACACGAGGACGTTTGCCCACAAAGATGTCCACTTTAATACTCCCTTCCTAGTATGAAACCTCACATAAGTAAAACAATTAATATTCTAGAAACTGAATGTATGCTTCAGTT
Source organism: Coccyzus lansbergi (assembly GCA_033558105.1). Lineage (NCBI taxonomy): Eukaryota > Metazoa > Chordata > Aves > Cuculiformes > Coccyzidae > Coccyzus > Coccyzus lansbergi. The sequence continues at coordinate 967,132 of JAUMJK010000470.1, forward strand.
GCTTCTAAAAAGTTAAACCAAAGTACAGACTGAGTGCTGAGGGGGCTTTTTCACTCCTCGAGGCAAGGCAAATGGTGTGCCACAGTGGACCTGATACAGAAGGAAAAGCCATACAGATAGGGCACAAAGTCTCTGGTAATGAGCTCAAATCCTCAAGTCTGTAAAACCACATTGTATTATTGAGCGATGAATTTTGTATTTGGATCACTAACTTAGTTGAAAGAAGTGTAAAGACAGCTCCCTACTGGCAAAATATCTGAGGAGGTTACAGAACACTGTTTATTCCAGCTAGTGTCTGGAATAAATTATGTTCAAGAAATTGGCTCCTGATTCTCCTGTTTCAGATGAGAATTTGTACGGTGTGCTAAGTCTTAACGCTTCTCGCCAAACCATAGCTTCATTATGATTTGCCATTCATTATACCTGCCAGGAGCAACCAGATCTGGAGAGGAGCTTGTTTTGAGGAATCAAAGAGTAACAGAACAGAAGCTGTTTACCTAGTAGCTATTGTCAGTTAGCAGAGACACCAGTCTTCCAAATGTCGGGGCTCTGAGTTGTCAGCGCTAATTTATTTTCTTACTATTCCCACTGAGATTCATTCCCTATATAAGGAAGACCCAAACTGTTTTTAGGTAACACTATAGATTGTATTAGCCACTTAATTTTTCAGATGTTTCTATTGCAGATGAGGAAACAACAGCAGCACATGAGCTGACAGCTTTTGAGGTGGGAGGGAGCTTTCATAACTTGTTTTCAGTCTGGTGGCAACAGCAGATGCTTGCTGACTTGTGAGACCAGCCTTTAGGAAGTAGGATGGCAATATGAGCACTATTTTAAGCATAATTTTAAACAGTTTGACCTATAAGCTTTTCAATCATTTATTGTGAAGGGTAATTATGTTGATTTTTTTACTCAGTGCCTGAATATTACATAGGGTCCACCTGATTCTTCTGAAAAACATTAACAGTCTAAAAACCTGCAGAAGAAACACTGCAAAGGGCTTCCTGTAGGAATGAAGTCTATTCTTCTACTTCCATAAGTAGGCTTGGGACTCTTATGAGAGTTATGATGAGCCCTCCTTGCGGTTGTGTTGCCAGCATTCTCATACATCTCTGCAACACTTAACCTCATGCTGGAGCTGACATTCAACTTTTTTTTTCTGAGGTATCCCTAGCAAAAATAAGAGCATCCCTGTGGTCCTAGATGCATTCTGGCAGAGGCCTTCTTAAACATACTGGATAAATGTATAGGTTTTTTTAATACTGCTTGCTCAAACTTAGCAAATACCTAGGAAATGTGAATCTTTGAATTCTGACCAAGCAAGATTTCTAGGCGAAAAAGGACAGCATTTGATTATATGCTTAGCCCCATATCTGACTTTGAAGACAGATTTAATCACAGATAGTCAACCACCCGTTAGTCAAAGATGGTGAATTTCTGAAGAAACTGTTCTATGCAATGTTGCGTTTAGGTCACACAGGTCTATTCTATGAATCAAGGAGAAGTATGTTACAGAGAGTCTGTTTTCCTTTTTGCTTCCAGAGGTGTTTAGGATCCACAGATGCTTTTCTCTTTTATATTCCACTAGAAGGGAACAAGTGGACCTGTGACTTTACCTCCCTCGAGTCTGTCTTTTTTATAATCGGTGGACCACAATTTTTACAACCCATATATCATTTTCTCCCCAAAGACAAGTTAGGGCAATTTAATCTGCTTCCGTGCAATACAAAAATGCATCCGTTATTTCCCATTATCATGGGTCAAAGTGATTTTGACTACTGAATTTAATGGGAGTTGGAGTAAGCTCTGTTTAATATTTCTCTGTTTAATACCTATAAATTGTATTGAACTATAAATGATTTTTAAATATATGTGATATTCAATTATTTTTAAATATATATATAAATACCCCATGTTTGTTAAGTCAGAATATGCCTTAATGGATTAATGTAACTTCAAAGATGGTGGAGTCCTCAATTTGTAAGTTTGCGTAGGGCCCCATGCTTGACATTTTAATTACTGAAGAAGCGGAGAAGGCCTGGACTGCAAAGTTCATCATTACAGCACAAGTGAAAATAAAAATAAAATAATAAAAAACCCAGAACAGTGATGCTGCTTCCAAGTTGACCAACTTGCCAAATTGAGGACATTAATTTACACTAGACTCAAATACGTGTGCTTCAAGCTGCGTTCAGGGTTTAACTTCTCACCTCCGTGATGGACAAGCAAAGAGAACGTTTTGCTCTGACTTTGCACCTTATAAAGCCACAAGGATTCAGACCCACACTTCCCCTCTCCATAGGCGGTGAGGAGGGGATGATGTGCATAAACCTTGATTTTAGGATACTCCGAGATTGATGGGGTCAGGTGCCACATGTGCAGCACAGTTTCTTCCAGGGCAGCCTCCCTATTCTGTCCTCCGTGCCTTTCTCTGCCTGTCTCCTCAAAGGCACCGCTGGGCTCTTCTCCCAAGCGTCAGGGGACAGGACAAGAGGGAATGGCCTCAAGCTCTGCCAGGGGAGATTTAGGCTGGAAATTAGGAGGAAGTTTTTCACACAGAGGGTCATTGGGCATTGGAATAGGCTGCCCAGGGTGGTGGTTGATTCACCTTCCCTGGAGGTGTTTAAGGCACGGGTGGATGAGGTCCTGAGGGACATGGTTTAGTGTTTGATAGGAATGGTTGGACTCGATGATCCGATGGGTCCCTTCCAACCTGGTCGTTCTATGATTTCCCAGCGCAGCGACGAGCGGTGTCAGCTAACCCCCGCGCCCCGGGGATGCTGCGGGTTCCCTCCCGCGCTGCCAAGAAAGCGACCGAGTCTCCAGCTACGTTTGGGCACGTTTAAACCTCCAGCCACCCCGTAAGACTCCGGCAGCGCCGCAGGAAGCCTTCAGGGCCTATCCTTCCTCTCTCTATTAGCACCTTCCTTCTCAAAACCAACTAAAACCCAATCCAAGTGGGGAAGGTGGGGGGGGGCCCTCTGGCCGGGCAGGCGCGGGGCGAGGCGGCGGGAGGTGGAGGAGGAGGAGGCGGCGGGCGGGCGGTCGAGCCGCTCCGGGGGGAAGTTTCCTCGCCGCCGCCTCCCCGAAACCCCTCCCCGCCGAGCGCGGCTCCGCGTTCCTCCGCGCTAAAGCCGGGCACAGCTCGCCGGGCCCGCGCAGTAAGTGAGCCGCGCCGGGGATACCGCATCCCCCTCAGCCGCCGCGGGCGCCGCCTCAGCCCCGCAGGGAGGGGGGGAGGGGGGCGAAAAGGCGGCGGGAGGGAGGGAGGGAGGGGCGAGGGCGACCGAGGGGACAAATCTGCGGGTCTGTGGCTGCAAAGAGCGCATTGCCCTCGCCCTCCCCTGTTTCCCTGCCCCCGAGTGCTGGCGGAGGCGGAGGCGCTCAGAGATGCTCCCCTCGCCTGCTTCGGGGTGAGGAGAGGGCGGGTCAGGGAGACGATACCTCCATAGGTGCACAGGTGGCCGTCTCCTCAGCTCACCCTCTGGGCTTTTCGGCTTGCCCGCCGTCACCTCAGCCTTTTGAAAGGACTGTTGGCTGTGGCTAGTTACAAGATGACTTCTGTCGTGTTGATCTTGAGACAAAGTTTGGGGTTTCTTTATTAGAAATACTCTGTTCTTGTTTGATAGGAGTGGTTGGACTAGAAGATCCGATGGGTTCCTTCCAACCTGGTTGTTCTATGATTCTATGATTCTATGAATATTCAGTTTTTATATCACCAAGTCAAAACTCAAGGGTTTTCTTCAGTTATTAAAATGTATTACTAAGTTTTTACTTTGTCTTTTAGGCTTTAAGGCACATAGTGTTGTGATTGGGCAGTGGAATTGCCCAGGGAGGGGGTTGAGTCGCCTTCCCTGGAGGGGTTTAAGGGACGGGTGGCCGAGGTGCTGAGGGACACGGGTTAGTGATTGATGGGAATGGTTGGACTCGATGATCCCGTGGGTCTTTTCCAACCTGGTTGTTCTATGATTCTATGATTTAAATGACAAAGAGTAGTTCACCTTGACTTTTAGTAGCAAAACACTTTCAGGGTTACAAATGCTTTAGCGAAAGGTAATATGAACAGCAGAAGTGGAGAATGGCTGCATTTGAAGACTCTCACTTTCCATAGTCTTTTAAAATAAAAATATGTTTATAAGAAGAGAAATCAGTCATTCGGTGCTGTGAGAAGCTCTTTAAAAAGAGAATGGGATGTGTGGAAAGTCCCTGTGAAACAATATCTAAATCAGAGCTGTTTGCTCTCTGCCAAAAGCTGTGTGAGCGTGAACAATAATGAAGGTAGTTGTAGGATCACAGAGCAGTGGTGGAGCAGGTAGTCTGCCTGTACCAGAAAATAAGAGGCAGAGGGGTGATATTTATTGAAATGCCCTTAATTAAGTTGCAGCTTATGGAAGTATCTGGTATTTCCTCTGAAGACTAGTCTAGATATGGTCCTCCACAAACCTTTGTCCTAGCTTGCAAATCTTGCATAGATTTCAGTGTAAGGTAAACTGCAAGTATCTGCATCCTTGAACAAAATTTTAAAATGTATAGATTCATCTTTATGAACATTTTGGCCACCTTCAGAAATGTAGAATTTGTAATGGCATCAATAAAAATGTTTATTACCCATCTAAGCAGAGATTAAGTCATTGGTTCCTAACAGCAGTATTATTTACTGTGGGCTTGATGTTTCATTCCTGATTTTCTTCATTACCTGCATCTTTCCATGTAAACTCGGTCATAAAAAGGGTAGGAAGGAAAAGAAGGAAGCAAGTAACTTTTCCTTGTTCGTGGCTCTGTTGTTGCACTGCAAACTCTAATTGTGGGTAAAGTGAGGGATAGACTCCTATGGCAGGAGGATTTTAGAAACCTGCAAGGTAATTTAGAATTAGAATTCCAGCTAAGCCAGCTGGAAACTCCTGCTTCATGTGCATTTAGAGAATTTCATATTATTTTCTCTGTTTCTTTCATTCAATTACTTAATTATAGAATCCATAAATATTCCTCCTCAGAATAAGATTTTCTTCTGGATTTAGAGAAAGAGAGGGAGAGTGGAACAAAATTAAAATTTTAAGTTGAATTACAAAGCGTGAGTTTTTCTTTGCTTTCGTATTTACTCTTTTAATTTTTGAACACTTAATCTGATATATCAAACATCATAAGATAATGATTTCTCAGATGTCTAGACACTTTAATTGCTCTTTTACCATTTTTAAAAAACTTCTTTGTGACGTAGTGCCTCTTCTTGCTCTGTCTCAAAGTGCTAAACCTACTCCATGGCCAGAGAATGTAAAGTGTGAATTTACCATGGAGTTCTATGATACAAGTCAAGCTACCAGGAAAAGCCTTTAGTGCTTGAACCAAGAAAGTTTTGCCCAGATTTTATGGTGTTACAGTGAGCTGTCCTATGACTGCTTGGGAGAGACACTCGCAGGGGCAATTCTTGAGGGAGTTTGAGGGTAGCTGCTGTCCAGACTTCAGCCAACAGCCGGTGGGTGTGTGAGCAGCACAGGCAGGGAGCGCCCATGCCCAGCCCACCCAGGGTCCCCACCATGCTGAGCTGCCTGGAAAAATTATGGAGGTGAACTCCCACCCAGTGAGGTGGGTCTGCATTTTGCAGTTCTCCTTATAATGAAGTGAGCTAGGAGAAAGCTCTTTTTATTTCTAAGAACGGAAATTGTGTGTAAGGACCTTAAAATCAAGGAGGCCGCAGCTGGGTCCTTCGTATGCTTTTAAAAGCTTTTCCAACGTGAAGTTGTTTCTCTGTCCTTCCTACGCTGTTTCCATAGCGAGTCACACCTACTGCCACTTTAGGCAATTGGCATAATTCCTGAGATTTCTGAATTTTAATTCCTTAGCTCAATAGCTTGAGCTTTTTATTATCTGTATATTAAAGTGGATTGCATGATTTTGTGTGAATGAAATCTGCCTTCTTAGCTTTTAAGCTATGTGGTTCTCAAAGGAAAGTGAAACATTATATTCAGAATGTGTAGCACGTTCTTTATTAAGAAATATTTATTATAACTTAGTTATAGCCCTGTTTGATGAAACAATAATTAATCTTTCATAACAAATTTTAAAAATATTACTATATGGGTAACAACTATTATCTGTTAAATTTTTGACACTTGATGTGTTACTATAGCCAGTAATATAATTGCAGTTTTATCTTGAGTTGCAATGGTAAAAAAGATTGCAGGAGTATTAGGGTAAGCAAGCTTGTAAGAAGAGTGGTGTTGCTAGAAGACAATGCGAGTAATTGCTAAATGGCTTAACTAACTTTAATTGTGTTTTGCCCTTGTGTGTTTTGTGGGTTTTTTTCATAAATGTGTGTAAGATTCATTCTCATTGGTGGATACAGTTTGGAGACATGGAGAACAGAAACTAAATATTGCTGTTTGACTGAACTTGGTGCATTTTTTTCTGAAAAAGAAAACTTGATCTATCTTTGTGTAATTGTGTAAGCAGAACTCATTTATGAAGTTTCCCAATCCTTTATTTTTCTGGTTTTATTATGTTAAAAATGATGAGTTAATGAATTCATGAAAATGCAATCTGATAGAAATCAGAGGAGAATGTCATCTGTCATGCAAGAAATAACAAAATCGAACAAACCAGCATTTAAGAATGAGTTTCCCAGGGAACCAAGTGTCCTATAAATACTCTTACAACCATTTCCTTCTCCTCCTCCGTAATATTCACACCAATTGCCCCAGTTTGGCATAAATCTACTGGTGAGCTTCTAGTTTCATAAGGAGAGACTGTTGGCTAGAGAAGAGAGGTTCTTGCTAGTACATCTTTCCTTGACTTGCTTCAAATAAGGTACAGCTCTGTGGGGAGCCTGGCAAGAGCTCAAGGATGTAGTGCAAGAAAGATGAAGGAAAGCTGGCATTGTCATTAGGTAAATACAGTATCGCTTCTGTTTTATAATTAACTTTTAGTTAGTCAGTTCTTAGTATATCAGGTCACTATGGGTTAGGCTTCCAAAGGTATTTATGTTACTAGAGGTGCAGCTGGGTGCTTACTGTCTTTCATAAGCATACTTGCAGTATAAACAAAGAAATAAATAAATAACTGTAAATAGCTATGGATGTTTAACCTGAAGTGGTGCCTTTAAATATCCCACTGGACCTCACATTCGTGACTTTGACAGTGCAGTGATACAGACTTTTTGTCCATACATTGTCTTTCTCTTGGACTTTAACAGAGATTGAAAGATGAAAAAGAAAAGGACTGTCTTCCTTCTTCCCTTCTCATAGAGGAGTCCAAATGTAGAAAAGAGACTTCTTTGCATCTACTTGTGAAACTTGAAAGTAGGTGCCTTTACTGCGTGATGAGAAAGAGAAGTATTTGTAGGTAGAAAATGTGATTTCTGACATTTGATCTGTTGTAAAGATTGAAAATAAGATCCTTCTTGCAGCATGTGAGTGTTGCGGCTTACCAAAGAAGATTGTGGTTGACCTCAAGACACAGGAAAGATTTCTTGTTGTGTAGCAGGTAAATAAGACAGCACCATCCTTAGCCTTACTGATGGAGATGTGAGGAAGTCACTGGTACACATATTCAGTTGGTGGTTAATCCAGTGTGAATACTGGAAGTGCCACTCATGCAGAAACACCAGAACTATGGCTCAGTGCCACAGGAGTGCAGCTTTGCTGCTCCCAAGGACAGGGTTAGTCCAGAGGCAATTTTGTGATTTTCACAGACCATGGGGCCACAACTGACCCTGACCCAGCACTCGGATCCCCCTGCACTGGGAGATGCTGTGACATTGCCCAGTCATAGCCAGGATGACTCATCTGCAACCATGCTTTCTCTAACCCATCCTATTTGGGTGCATTTTTCTGCTCTCTGTGATGCAGTAGCTTCCACTGCTGAAAATACTGCCAATAGTATTTCTTACTTGAATGCTTTTACTAGGTTGGGGGAAGCCTAGGCTTTAATGAAGGTTGTTACAATTCAGACTCAACGTTATTTGATTTATTACAAAAAATGAATACAAGTTAAAAAACTGATTAGAATAAAACATGACTTCACGTAGAGGAAAATTACTTTTAGTTGCTGTGTGTAAATCTTAAAGCCTCATAGTAATTATGATTAGCAAAACTGTACCTGTTTGCACTGAATTGTGTAGAAGCAGTACAGTTGTTTGTTGTTAGACCACAAACTTTTATAGACTGCATATATTTTACAAACTATTTTAAAAACCCATGTAAAATAATAAGTAATGCCTTGCCTTTAATCTAAATTTATAATAGGTGTAGAAAAGCTTCCTAGAGTGCGCATATAATTATTAAAAACATTGTACAGAACCACACAGGTTGAAAGTAAGCTTGGTTTGTAAAGCAACTTACACTTCTTTCCTGAGCTAGGTAACTATTCCAGTGGCATGTTATGATTCACAGCTCAACATTTTTCTTGTGTGTTTTTCATATTCCTCAATAACCATGACACTTGGTTTAATAGTCATTATTAATCTTGGGACCCCCTCACTTTCTGTAGTGTGATGCATAAAACTAGAAAATGGACGTATTGCGAAAAAAACCTTGCAGCAAAGGAATTGGCTGTTGCACTCACTTTTTATTCATTTTGTTAGTTATGCATAAATAAATCCAAGGAAAGTAGGCATTCCTGGTACTCTGTGATAATAAAGAATGCTAAGAGCAAGGCTGTTTAATCCTGTTTGAGGCACAGCATTCATATTGTAAATGGTAATTTTATTTTTAAGAATGTCAGTTTCCATTACATTTTCACCTTTAAAATATTCTTTATTTCCTGTCCTAAACTGTTAGCATGTTTCTTTGCTGAACAGTTTCAACTCACATTTCAGAAAAAAATAAAGTTGATCCCACCCTGTAGTTTAGACATCATATTGATTTTGTAAATCATTTAAAACAAATTCTGGCAAGCAAGTTGCCAGTATAATTTTAATGCTGTTTTACAGTTTGACTTTCATGTGTATTTAATGTTCAATGGAAAATTTGATCTTCTGCTATGTTTGGAGAACTCTGCTTTTAGAATAACGTTGTTGCTTTAAAATTATATATGTATGTGTGTCTTCTGCTTTGGCCCTTTGTGGAGCTTACCAACAGAGGCATCCTGTTGGGAACCTCTGTCAGGGAGACTCACTCGGCAATCCAGACATCGCTTACACCAACTTTGCACCAACGCTCATGGTCAGCAGGGCTGTTTGCAGTTCAAACCATTCCTGACCATGGTAGATGAGGGACTCCACACAAAGACTTTATCAGGACTGCTTCTAAGCCAGTTACCTTTCAGTTTTAGGACTTGCAGTTCTCCAGTTTTAAACCTTTGGCCTTCCCAGCAAGCAAACTATGAAGAACTACCAGAAGACCTTAAGAGACAAGTCATTAGACAACAAAATAGCAAATAAAATCCTGCAGAGACAAATGTAAACTGCCAGACCCTGGGCAAAATAGTTGTAGCCAGTTATAAGAAGTGGTGGACTCTTTGTTCAGTACTCAGTAATGCCCACCAAAAAAAAAATATTCAGGATTTTTAGGAATATGAAAAGTTTAGATGGGTTGAAGAGGAAGATGGACAAGTACTTGAGAGAGCTGTGCTTTGGGTTACTAGTCAGCTGAAAATCCTCTAAACTAAAAAAGAAGGAAACTGGGAAAATACTGGGGCAGTAGCATACGCCTGTTATGCTCTTGCTCTTCAGTGTCTGTTTACGGCCGTTGTTGGAGACAGCACCAGGAGGATTCTTGATCTGGAAGAGTACTGTGGTTCTTGGTTTCTCAACACCCCCTTTTTCTTGTTGATCCAAATTGTATGTGGGAGAAATATGACATAGACTCTTTTCAAATGGCTTCTTTAAGTCCTAATTAGGTTTACAGTGTTGTAACAATTTTATAAATATTATCAGCATTCAAAATGTAGTACAGCTATACTACCCAGACTGTCATTAATATAATTTGCTTGTGCTGTGTTCTTTGTGTTTATAGTTCTTTCTTCTGTCTTTCTTCCTTGCTCTGTGCCTGTTGATCTGGTCCAGCACCAGCAAGATTTCTGTGTAGGCAGATAAAGCCTCCTGTTTCTTTACCAGAAATGTTAGTTTTCAATGAGAAAAAAAAAACCATTAAGGAAACAACATTAATTTAGTTTGTAACTGTTTTTTCCTATTTATTTTAACATTAAAAGTAAGCACCCAGGTAGTATAATAAACAAATATGTATTACTGAAGTAAAAAGAATGACATTACTTTGGTGCTCACCTAGATATCAGGGTGAGTATAAGTACCATTGTTGTTATACCTACCTATCCAGGACACTGGAATGCTTGTTCTATATTTAAAAAAAGAAAGCTTACCAATAAGCCCATAAAATGTAAGTTTTTCAGCCCTCTCTTCTACAAGTTTATTCTAGTCACAAATCCTGTCACTCCATGCATTTTTGATCAGCAGTATTGGGGAAAAAAGGTCTGATGAGATGGACGTGGATATTTACAAGGGTGTGGAAGTGACCCCTTGCTGTTGTGAAGAGTGTTACCCTCAGGCTGCATACCCACAGAGAGGTCTGGAGCTAACCTGGAATCTGTGTTTAGGTCAGATCAGTCACACCAACTGCAAGCTGGTGTGAGATGTCCTCCAGCATGTCAGGTTCTGCACATCAGGGCAACTGTCCCTCCTATGGGTGTCCCTGAGGGTCACTACAAGGCTGTATTGCATGTGCAGGAGTTCCAGGCTGAATCAGAGGTGGTCTTCAGTCATACTGCTGGAGTTAATTGTTTATAAAGCTGCTGAAAGGGCTCTGCTAAATTTCATTTTTTAAAAATACCTTTCCCTCTTCCGTTTTATTTCCTTCCTTTTTTTTTCCTTTTTTTTTTTTTTTTTTTTTTTTTTTTGGTTTTTAGCTGTTACACTTGGCAAGTTTCTTTCCTAGCATTTGGAAATAATTGTTTTCTAAATGCTACTCAGGTTATCTGCCAAATTTAGCACCCTAAAAGGAAGTGGAGGTGGGGGACAAGAGACCTACCTGGAAATGGAATGAATGTAGTGAGCTGAAGTGCTAAAAAGGAAACTTCACAAATTGAAACCATCAAGTTCCCTAACATTAACTGTAAAATATCACACATTATAACCGAAATGGTAAAAACCATCCATTTTGCCCAGCAATATAACCTCTTTCTTTCTCTATCAAATGCAAGCACTTGTGAGTTTTAGGGTTTTTCATGTTGGTTATTTATTTTTTTCTCAGAAATGAGTGAGATATAATTTGGGGAGAAAACTATTTTAACTAGGTGTTATTAGAAAATCTCCCCAGTTCATGAGAAAACATGATCAGTCTAGCAAACTTTTTTCCTACAAAAAGATAACAAGAGTGAAGTAGCATTCACTGATGACACTAAAAGTGGAGAGTGCAATGGCATAATCAGCCAAGAGGTCTTACATCAGAGCAGTTCTGCTGGTGGCACAGGAAGAAGGAAAAAAGTTTAATCCCTTCTCCTTGGTGATGGAAAGGCTAAGGTAGCCCAAGGTATTGTTGTGTTCCTGCTGTTTGTGATCACGGTGAGGTTCAGCGAGGGTTCATTGCAGCTGAACATGTGTTTACAGCAGCCTTGGGACAGCTCTGAGATGTGAGTAGTAGTGGCAGAGTAAGACTTGCATGGGAAATGCAAAGCTTTTATGGAGAACAGCTCAGCAAGCATGAAAGATGTCCTTAAACCATGGTGTCCGAGTGCTCTGAGTTAGCCCTGACCAGTTACTTTATTTTTACCCTTGTGTTTGGTGACCAAGACTGTGGTGACCACCTTTTGTGTTTGGTGCTGTTTGTGCCAGAGATCACCTTCTACCACTACCTTTGAGCCCTAAGGGATTATTTTATGTCCCTGAATGCATTTAACATTTATTTCCATGCAATTAGCTACTCGCTTTGGTCAGGTTTTCAAGAGGGTGCTCAGACAGGGACAGTCCTTGCACGCAAGTTGCTTATTGAAGCTCCCGTCAACCTCTGCAGCCTGGCCAGAGGGTGGTTGGCAACTGTCCTGCACTTGGCTGCAAAGGCACAGGTTTAGGTCCATGGAGGGGGAGAAGGGAATTGCATGATGTTGGCTAATATTTCAGCAAGAAGGGAATGAAAACCCCTGTAAACCACTTGCTGTACTTCTTTGCTATTTGTGGGTTTTTTATTCCCTTTAAAATGTTAATAGCTGTTCGGAAAAGGGAGCTGCCTGTTACCATACCTGGTACAGTAGTATTGCTTTAGCTGGCCGGACTCTAACTGCTACAATCATGTATTTAATCATAGTAGTATTTAACGAGGCAAATGACTTCTAAGGTAGTAGCATAACATAAAAGGCGATATCTATTTTCTTGACTTCTCTTCAATTTAGATCTTGTCTTTTTCAACAATTTGAGATGTTTCACCACATATTAGATGGCATATTTTGCATACAACAACTTCTCTGTAAAAGATATTTGATGTAATTTGGTTGTATTTTTTTATATGCTAACAACTCAAGGGAATTTGATTAGTTTTCATAAAGCTTTACTAAAAGTTAAAAATAACCTAAGATGACAATTACAATAAGGATAACTAAGTCACTCGTTTAAAAATTGAATTTTTCAAAATTAGTATTACTTTTTTTTTTTTTGGTAAATTAGCTGTTCTGTATTAACATCTAAGCCCTCATGTTGCTGCTAGTTTGATTTTGCTTTGATGTCTGCTGAGAAAAACAAGTCTTTTCCCCTAACAGTGTGTGGGGTTATATATAGGACCTTTTCTTAAATCTTTTTTGCAGTGACTTGGAGGGCAGAATATGTCAGAGCAGAATATACCATAGTGTGCTCTTTTGATGCTGATGTGTTATAAGAACCTCTCCCAGAAAGAGAAAATGTTTGCCACAGCAGCTTCTGCAAGCTAGGTCACCTAATTATGGTTTGAACTATGATCTACTCTAAAACATATATGCTTTTTCCTTATGGACTTTAATAGAAAATGCTTTTTAAATGTCGACAATTACCCGTCTTGGTAAAGTTTTCTTTCCATTAGTAGAGAGAGCACTACTGATCTGAAAAGTTGTCAGTTCATTCACATACCAGCATTACATCAATTGACTTTTGAATATTTTTCCATTAGAAAAGGGTCCATTTTATTCTGTTGCTGAAGTGGCAGAATTTCAGCTTGTGCGGTTTTTCCATTTTTTGAATTTTGCAATGAAAGAGTTTTTGAAGCAGATGTCAGTCATTGCTTAGGAGTGGGGCATTGTGAGAGAACTGTTTTCATCTGCTCTTTGCTATTATTTTTTTTTATATGGTTAGGAGAATTCCTTGTCCTTTCTCCTCCCTAACTTTAATTGTCACTTTTTAAAGCCTTAAATAGTTTTCTAACCTGTAATCTGGTGTCAGAACAAATATGAGCACCAAACCCTGATTTCATAGAAATATCTCACACTGGCTATTGTTCTCAGCAGGAGTGGGACTGGATTTAATCTCTCAATTGTAAACCAGAAAGAAGGGAGTGGGTGCATTACAGAAGCATAGTTCATATTAGCATTAGTATCTTAGCCAGATTTGTGTGGTGAGTAGTGTCCAGTATGGATTAATTTTGCATGGAACAACTGGATTTGAATAGATTTTTTTTTTTTTGCAAGAATCCTGTTTAGCCAGGAAAAGATTTTAGGTCCTGATGCAAAAATATACATATATATTTCATATGAAGGGTGGGTTTAGGACAAATTTATTATCTTCATGCCATTGGATCTTCACTTGTCACAGATAAACAAAGTGCTATTCGCATCTCTGTCTGTATAAAGCATATACATATAGACACACACACACACACAGAGTGGAACAAGTTATTTACATTTTTATTATTGTTTAGCACACTGCAGTTGCCCTATGTCTTTAAAAAAATGAGCATTTTCTGATGAGTATTTTAGTTGAGTTTGTTTTAATTACTTGAATGATTAATCCTAAATTTTAAAATGTTCACGGCATTTTATTCTAAAGAAAATTACCTCTGTAAGGAAATCATATCTTTAATTGATGTCTGTTTGGGAGGGGTAAGCCTTTGATAATTGATCTCAGCACTTCATTGTTATTTTTAACATCAAAGACCACTGTTTCCAAAGGTGAGAGAACTCAAAGCATCACATATTTATAATTTACAGGGTCTAGGACTGTGACCTAATGTAAATGTGGAGAGATTTAGTATAAAAATATCCTTAGCTTGAGGGCAACATTTTGAAAACTTTGTGGATTTTCTCTTTTATCCTAGCTCAATCTACAATCATATTTCTTTGTTATTATTTCCTCTTAGCATTAAAGTACAATTGACATTGATAGATATAAGGGAGAGGCTGAGTTTCATCAGAAAAGAAAAAAAGGAAGGAAAAAAAAAATAAAGGATGTATTGTTGGCACAGAAATACCGTCAGTAGAAGAATTCCTGGCTGCTTTTTATTCATCTGCTGACAATGAGCACAACGGAGCTCTCACTGCCTGCTTTTGACTTGTGTGGATTTTTATTTATTTCCAAAGTTAATTAAATTCATTGAAGATAACTAACTGCTCCCAACTTGTAAATACTTGTTAGTTCATGGCAAAGTTGCAGATGTAAAGATCTGCTCTTAATTTCATGGCAACAAATTAATATGGCAATGTGGTACTGTCTTTTCCACAGGTGTGTGTGTGTACTAGGGCTGTCTGAACCTCAGTGTAAATAATAGCCTGTTTATAACTTGGAAGAAGAAATATTCGATGGAAGACCCCCAAGGAATAAATGGGAAGTCTGTGAGTAAACTGTTTGTCAGTCTTATGAAAAAAAAAATCCATGGCTTTTAAGGTGTAATTATTTCTGTTGCAACCAAGTGGTGGAAAGTTTTAGAAAGCTATATGCACTTCTAGTGATTGGAAACAGTAAATGATGACGTTTACTGAGAAGTGGAGGCTTATGCTAAAGCTACAGAAAAGAAATACAGATTTAAAAATATTTTTCTTCAGTGATTCCTATTACAAAGTGATGGCTGTTACTTTCCCTAAGAAGTATTCTGCTTGCTGCATTTATATTGTTAACTTTTGAGCTGCTAGAAAGTTTTCATCCTGCTGTTTGGAGTTATCTCTCTCTGCCTGCATGAATAGATACAAATTTGCTTCTGGGAGAAGTGGGTGCTGCTCCTACCTGCAAAGCCTTATGAACAGAGGCAAAATTTGTGTTTCCCAAAAAACCCAGGGGTGTTGTTGTTTCTTGTAAATGGCTGTTTATGAGGTCAAAATAGTGAAACATTTTGCAAGCTGTTAGACACGGTTAATAATGTTCTGAAGTAATATTTCATGCACAGGCAAATGGTTAGTGTATGTTATGAATTTGTTAGTTTAGTTTGTGATATCATTCTTGGCACTTGGTGAACATCAAAGTTCTAAATGTATGTTTTTATTTTGTATTGTTTTAGGAGAAATGATACACACTGAAATCGCTTTGTTTCTACGAGTTATAAAGTAACTCCCAAATCTACTATTTAGTGAATTTTACTAGATTTGTTTCCTGTATTTTTCCTGATTTATTTTCTACATTTGACAACACTCTGCATCATCTCTCACTTCCCTTTATATATTCAGTTTCCCTAATGCTTATGTTAGTTTTTCACATAGCAACAGAGTAGAAGGAACTAAGCCTCCTCATAATAAGCCTGTTGTGTTGCATGTTTTTGTTACACTTCTTGCCTAGTGTCATTTTTACTGTCTGAAGCAATATGGCTTTGATTATTTTCCAATGTTCATTTGTTCCACAGTCTGTTTCTATGAGTACATTTGGGTATTTATCCATTGCTGCTACAGCAATGTGTGGAAAGGATCAATTCAATCCTAGAGAAAGGGGTGGCCATGGTTACCGACTGGTGCCAAACAGGGATGGTCCTGTTTGCAGTTGCAGTCCCAGAGCTTTCAGCACCACCCAAACTCAGTCCTTGTTCTGTTTGGAATCAAGCTTTCCTCTATGCATGAAAAGCCTTTCCCCAGCACTGTCGGGATTTTCTGTGGCTTTCAGTGCAATACTGTCTTTCTGTATGCCCGGCATAGCCTGGGCTTTGCATACAGCAGTGGGTTTGGGTCGGGTAATCTTATGCTGAGAGTGTATGTAATGACAAATGTAACTGTCACTTAACATAACAGGAGTATTAAGGGAAATATTTATTCATGGTTTGGCACTAGCAGCACTCCTGTCGGGGTTATTAATTCCATTCCTTCTTTTCACCACTTAATCCAGAAAGCCTGTAAAACACTTCATCTGCTCAGAATTTCCCTTCACAGTACCCAAGTGGGTGGTAGTCATGGATGCTATCAGGATTATCAAAATCTAAACCAGTAAATGCTGAACTTGCTGTGTCAACAAGCACTTAGGCCCCTATAACTGTGAGAACCCAAAGGTATATGACACAGGGCATTGTGGGGTGTGACTCTTCTGATTGCCATGTCATTAGATGGGTTTAAAATTGAGGTATTAAACTAGTGAATCAAATCCTGCAATTATGCTTCTCTTTAATTCATTTGTAATTTGATGGGGTGCTATGATTGCATCAGTCAGCTGATCAATGTGAACATCTCTTAAAAGCAGTGGTCAGAAGGCAAAATAGTCTCAGTGAAAATAAAGAAGATGGCATGAACACTGTTTTTGTTTATTCTACTCTATCTGTGCACATACAAGAAAAAAAGAAAGAGAGGGCGAGGGAGAGATTGGCACGCTGCAGTTACAACATGGAAATCCAAAGATGTTTGGGATTTAAGATGCCATACACATGTAGCCACTCTAAAACCTGGTGGTAGTCCATAGGAAAAGAGGAGAATTCTTCTACAAACACCAGTTGAAGGGTGCATTGATTTTTGGAAATGGCCAATACAAATTATGCCATGGAAGTACATGCAGGCAAGGGAGGAGCTTTATTCAGCAACTGAGAGTTGAAGGTGTACAGTGTTTTTGGAAAATGGGGCTAGATAGACAACAGAAGAAGTAGCAGGAGAATGAGAAAAGATATGAAAAGTTTATCAGATAGCACTATGTGAGAGAAGAAGAGTAGGTGCTTTACCATTTTTTTGGTCAAGAGTTCTCTGTTGAGAAAGTGGATGGTGTTTGCAATGGGAATGCAGCCTGAGAGTGTTAACATGCACAAGAGGATACCGTAGTAAAACCTGTAGGCTAACTTCTGTTCTCTGTTACATTTGTACAGCTAAGAGGGGATTTTAGTATACAAGCAACACTTTCACCACCTGAAGAAGTGGTCCTAATGGTACTGTTGTGTATTTATTTCATATTCCATTGGAACAGATTTGCAGCCTTGAGCTTGCAAACTTGAACACTACGTCTGCCCTAGCCATTCTTTTACTAGGTGCCTGAGAAAGAAGCGAAACACAAATCTGAGACTGGCTAGACAGAGGATCTCACTGTATTATCCTGCCTGAAAAAGTCATCAATGTTCAGTTTCTTTCTTTCCAAGTCCAAAAAAAAATGCTTCATAGCTTGTTTGTTAATGATGTATGCACCTAGAAAAGATGTTCCACTTGTATTTTATCAAGCTAAAACAAGAGTTCTTCAATCCTTGTAAAATATGGGTAATTTTAAATTTGTATCTCTGTATAAATAAACTGGTGGTTGATTTCAGCTTGTCAGCAGAACAGCGATCTCGATAATGAACTAGGAGGCGCTGCTGACTCTCTTAGGGTACAGGTGGCCTTGCAGAGGGAACTAGATAGGCTGTAGTGTTGAGCAGTGATTAATGGGATGAAATTTAACAAGTCCAAATGCCAGAGCCTGCACCTAGGATGGAGTAATGCCAGGCACAAGTATAAATAGAGAGAGGAATGGGTGGAGAGCAGTCCTGCAAAAAGGGATCCAGGGTGCTGGTTGACAGCAGGCTCTTCAGTTGAAACACTTTGCAGTAAACTCCAATAAAGTGCTATTGTTTTGCTTGCTCTGCAAGCCTGATACATAGCCAATATGTTTAGACTTTGAAATGCCATGCACAAGGCTGCATCTTGTGCCAGAGTTAGTGTCCTTGTGCTCCAGGAGTGTCTGGAGTGCTCCAGACTCCATTTGAATTTGTTGGTGCTGTTCTTCACCCTCCTGTGGGAGGCTTTTCTGCCTACTAGTCATTTTTAGTGAGCCTCACTGCTCACACATAACCAAGAAGAACAAAACCACATCTTGTTTTAAATATTTTTGAGCCAAAAATGTCAGTTTAGATGTTAGAGAAATTTTGATTGTAAGAAAACTGAGAAGGGGTAACAGTAAGCCTTATACCAAATTGATTTTTAGAAACTGATGTGAAATTTAATGGCTTACATTTGTGGTAGGCTAAATCTCTACCAGTCTCAAACTTGACTTCGTTGTGAAAGCGTTGCCCTAGAAACCCTCTAGAAGCCCTACAGATGTGACAAACACTGATAGTCAGGATATTCTGGCTTGATGAGCTTGAAGTAGGCGCATGTCTGGGTTAGAGGTACCCTGATGACAACTTCTAAAAAAAACCTTCAAAAGGACATTTTAGAGTTATGCAGGCATTTTATTTAATTTGTTTTGCCTACTGATTTTTTTTTTTAAAATGCATTTTTAAAAAAATTAGTTTGTAACATTCAGCACAAGGAATTTTTCAAAAGTAAATATTAGCATGTCTTCAGCATTACTTTACACCCTGAGAGAATTTTGGAGGGTGTTTCTTCCCTATCAGTCTCTGTTTAGTAGTGATAGTAAGTTCTGGTCTACCATAAAATACTTGGAAATTGGGGGGAATGATTGGTCTTGATGATCCAGTGAGTCTCTTCCAACGTGGTGATTCTATGATTCTATGAATTCTACCCCATTCAGGCTTATAGTTGAAAATTCTCAATGCAAAATTGTACTCCAAGAAATATTTTCAGCATCGAGTAGTTTTCAGGATGTTCTTTGCCCATCTGGAAAAAACAGAGAGAAGACTCTGAGGCCCTGAGCAGTCAAGTTAGATCTAAACAGTGTGTACCCAATGAGCCATGAAAGGAGGTGCTCCTAGTCTGCTTCAACAGTTAATCTTCTCAAATTCCCCCTGCAGCCCCCAAACCTCAGCTTTCAGTTGACACTCTGGGCAGCCTGGCTGCATACTTCCAACTTCTTGCTCCTCCCTGCTGCTTACTGGACACCACTCTCCAGCTTACCCCATGCCATGCATGGCAGAGTGGCACTTGCACTGAAAATTCACATCATTCTTCTCCTAATGGAAAGATGCAGAGAAAGAATCTGGTTTCAGCAACAAAAGGGGAGGTGGGGGAGACCCAAACCAAAAAACATCCAGCACCTGGCTGCAGCAAAATAATGAATTTTGCAGCAAACATGCAAGATTCTGTGGAATCTTGGAAAAACGCCAGACTTCATGACCACAGAAATGCTGAATACATGGGGCCCAGAGAGAAATGACTGGGGCAGTTCACGTCTCTCCGTCTTTGTTTCAGGCTTTTTGCAGTCTTACTGAAGCATCAGATTACACTCTCTTCACGTTTTCAAGGTTATCTTTGCTACCATAAAGGCTAGAAAGTTCATTTTGTTTCAAGGTGAGCCAAGATTTGATAGCATGTGATTTCAGCTTGGGAGTGGTTTCAGAGGCCACTGTGGTGGTGGTGGTATGGCTGTGCCTGTAGGCATTGCTGGTGACAGCCAGACATGACCTCTGGGTTGCAACAATGTCATTAACAGGATGTTTGTCATGCCATCACTTTACCTATTTGTTACATGAGGGGACAAAGTCTACTAGGAAAATGAGTGAAAGTGCAAGTGTTTTACCTTTGGTTGAAAACTCATATCATTGACACCTGTGAAAATCATGCATGTTGGTGCTACTTCAGTTTCTCTCAAAGGCTGACGCAGCATTGTATGCTTCTCTGTGTTCCCTTGTTATTCTGAAGAAATGTGTAACATGCTTCCTTTCTGGAAAACTGCAATGACCAACAAATAGCGTGCAATCACAGTCTGTAACTGAGCCTATAAAATGTAATCGCACACACCCTTGCACCTCCCCTTCCACTCTCTGCAGTTGGTAGGATATTGGAAACATAAGCCTGAAAACTCACTTATAACACTTGGTAGGTGTCAAAACTAATGAACATCCGGAACTAGCTGATGTATTTAATTTCCCCAAATTGAAATGAGCTGCTGTTATGTGGACTATGGTAACTGCCTAATCAGTAACTATTAGTAAATTTTTTTTTCTTTAACAATGTTCTAATAAAAGTACTCTTGAAAACTGTAAGCTATTTGTGGACATTTTGAAGGGTGTACCTCATATACTACAAACTATTAATTCATCTGGGTTTGCAAAAACACCACAGAGGAATTATTGTTACTTAAAATGTACTTTTTCCTAATCAGTGGCAGAAACCCCACAGTGTCATGCACAACGATGCTTGTACCACTGACAAAAGTACTTCTAGCCATAGCTTATAGTATTATGCATTGTAAGTCTTTACAGAACCAGAACCTAAATGAAGTATTAATCATAGCTCATATTTTTAATGTAATTTTCTGCCAAATATCCTAGAAAATAATCCCACCTCAAGTGTAACACTGACTGACCTTATAGTCCAGGTGTTAGGAGCAGACAGAGACCTTGCAGGCATTTCATCGGGGGATTCATCTGAATCTTTTCAGCTACTATATACACACACTGTATACGTATTGTTTGGTATGAAGTCTCTTCTTCAAAGTCTCGATGAAGTTGTAGCTCAGTCCTTTAAAGTAAAAAGCAAACTGCCAGTGAAGTTTATTTTCCTTTTTACTAGGTTTTCTGGACCATTGTTCCACTTGAGGAACCATGTTTGTTAGTTTTGGCTCTCTGGCTTTTCTTCCTTAAGGATAAACTCTCCTTAGGCATTTGTACAACTATGCACTAAAAGAGTGCATAGCAGTTTATTCACAGCCAAAACTCCAGCAGAACTCAACTGTGTGACTTCCTGGCTTAAGCAGGGGTGCATCTGTAATGTAAATACCTACTTGATTTTGTGGAAAACCAGGAGTTTTTTTGTTTGTTCTTGTAAAAGATTCCTGCTGGAAGCTTAACTTTAAAGTTAACATTCAGCCCTCTCTTCTGTGTCTCAGATACTGATCTGATTTTGTGCTTTCATAGACATTTTTATATTTTAAAATTTTTAATTCAACATTAGCTTTGCTTACAAGCTACAGAGCAGAATAAAATCACATTACAAACATTGTAGTATTAGATTTTATCACCATTTATTTCTTCTCGTCTGCCTAGGGACTTCTACATGTTCACTAGAACTAATTTGCAGTCAGACACTGAGGTCTTCTAGAAGGCCAGCAGGCTCCATAAACTAATTTATCCAAATAACCAATCCCTCATAGGCCAACTGTAGAAGGACACCAAAATGGCCTAAGCAGGCAAAGCCCCCTTTTGAAGTCTGGAATGTTTTGACTGACTTGAAACAGGCGGCAGGAATGAAGGGATAATTTTCAGTGACCCAGGGGACTTTTTTGCCATTTTCAAATATTAGGTAAAACAAAGAGAAATTGCTTGTTCTAATTTAGAAAGACTTAGCAATCCGGAAGGTAACCAGACTCAGAATTGAGTACTAAGGCATAGAGCTGAAGTTTACTCGATGCGTTGAGTGTTTGCATCTGGGTATACAATATTTACACACCCACACATACACACACTGCTTTACTTACACATGCACATACTGAAATTGTTTTGTTGAAATTCACTTTTAAAACAAAACTTTAGCACAGAGATATGCAATATTGAGTGAACTACCTGAAACTCTCTTTTTAAGTACATACTGTTTTTCCTGAAAAAATATTTTTTTTTTTTTTATTAGAAGGACGTTTTCTGTTTCTGCTTCGAAAGCTGGGATACTCATGCAGGTACAGAGACTTTTATGCCATACATGTGTTCTCACCCCCCTCATCCTACTGCCATTCAAGTAAATGCAGACATTAATTTATTTCTTAAGTGAGTTTTCTAGCCTAAAGTACTAGCTACGGAGGGGAAGTATTTTGATGCGTACATAAAATCACAGTTTTCTTTGAGCACTCCTAGGTGGAGAGAAAGAACACAAATATTTTAAAAAAAAACAAAACTAAAACATTCAGGTACTTCACATTCAGTTGCATGAATGTATATCTTAAAGGTGGTGTGTAACAAGCTTACAGATTTCAGTAACTTCTTTAGAGACATGCTCTTGTAAATTTTGTCTCAAATTTACCGTGCAGGTTTATGTGACAGGTCCAACCCTGTATTTAGCTAGAATAGTGACACAAACCAACTCCAGCTCCCAGCTCCATCTCCATTACACTGACTCACATGTAAGACGGAGCTTCCTAGCAGAAAGTGTGTCATCTGTAAGGAGGAGTCACTAAACCATTAGTGAATTTCTCTACCCATGCTTAGTAGAAGTATGTTTTGTTAAAACAGTATTTTGGCAAGGTCACCAACTCAGCCTTTTCTTCCTGTCATCTTCAGTGGTTATTGGGAGCTGTACAGACATAACAATCCTGGATGAGGGAGAGGGTAAATGCCATCTCTGCACACTAACAGTGAGGTTACAGGCTTAAGGGTCCACAAAGCATTGCTATGGGACTCGTGTCTGTGTCCTGATGATGTTATGTATAGCAATTTTAAGCTGGCAGTTTAAATTCAGCACTTAAAGCTCTATAGTACTTAGTTGGGCTATAGCTGTTGCTCGTATCACTCCTACATACGCAGCAAACTCCTAGGTTTGCTTTGTTATTTTACATTGGATATTGAAATATAAGTTCCTCCTTATTTCAAATTTCTCTGAAATATTTTTGCTTAGTATTGTCCTATGGTAGTAGGTAAATATGATATAATGACAGAGAAATCCTGTCTAAGAGCAGTTTTCAATCTTATGTATACTGACCTCAGATTAGTGGATTTCAGAAACATGATGTTCAAATTAATGTTATTTTGGTGCGAGTGTATATATGTGTGTCTGTGTGCATGGAATGTATTAGATTAAATTAAGTTATGTTCCAGCTTTTACTTGAGGACTATAATTTTGTTAGTAGTTAATAATGTTAATGCCATGATTTTCCCATATTATGTTTACATATATGGCTACAGTAAAATCAAATTATATTTGGTGGGGGTAAGATTAGTCAGTCAAGGACCTGTTTACAGCAGGAGAAATTAAAATTCAGATTTTGTAGGAGAAAAATGCGGTTGACTTTCTGCCTGTTTTGCTTTAAGCTGTGTTGTTCAGACTGTCCTGGAAGTTGTATGCTCACTGGTCTCTCAGTCGCTGCACATAGCACAGGAGCAGAGTCCAGCAGTGAGTGGGGAAGCGTCATAAGGATTTCGCATCAATAATGCAGAATTTATAATTCTGGCATTTTTTGGCTTTCAAAGCCTTATATTCTGCCACCAGCAGTCACATAGTCACATTTCCATCATACCAACAATGCAGCCATACAACTGTGCAGGGCAGCAGATGGGCACAAACTTCTTCCCAGCTCCTGTGGTGATCAGCTCATACCCCAAAGCACAGGATTTGATTATCCTGATTATAATTTACAGGGCTATAATTTTTTTAATGGTCATCAGTCAATGAATGAAATTGCTTGAAGATAAAAATTTGCTTATTTTTTCCCCCAATCTGTCTTAAAAGGAGTAAGTGAGTAGGTTATTTCAGGCATACTTGCACGCTGTTCTTATGCAGTGGAATAATTTTTAAACATAATCTAAAACTTACATTTGGGGAAAATAAAAAAAAATTAAATTAAAAACTGCTTGGGTGCTCATAGATTTAGGCATTTGCTCTTGCATGTTTAATACTGTAGGTATTTTTAGGAAAGCAAGCATGTTCTATTTTTTGTTGGTTTTTTTCCTTAATAATTGGACATATTTTTCATGTTTGACCACCCTTTTAGGCCTGTAAATAATTTAAAAGATCTAAAAGAATCTCTGCATTGAGAATCAACTAGTTAAAGCTTATATGCCTTGCTTTCACCTTCAGTTATTCATACATGAAAAAAAGAATCTAAATTTAGGGATAGTCTATTTCACATCTATTTATCTGCTCATTAGGGTTTTTTGGGAACAACATACATTTAGTGGTAGGCTGACAGGTACATCAGATTTGTGTCATTTCCAACAATATTTTGGAAAGGGAGAAGATGTAAGATCTCTGATATATTTTTCTCTGGTTTTAGTAAGGCATTGTAAAAGCAAAATGGCACATCAAGCTGGCTTATATAGTGCAGACACTGCATAAATCCTCCACTCAGTCCCTGGAAGGGTTGTATACTGCCATTATGCTTTCTATAAACAGAAGACAAGCACGCTGCCAAATCCTTGCAGCACTGGACACCAGTTCTTTCTGTTCTTAGCTTGTCTTGTTTATTGTTGCTCAAAGGCTGTCTTTTATTTGCCAGGACTGCATCCGCTTTTGATCATCAGGAGCAAAGAAGATCTTGCACTTCTTAGTAGCTGGATTCTCCATCTCTTCACTTTCTTCTCCATCTGCAATTTTAAGTAAAATTATCGCCTCTGATGAGTGTAATTAATTTGACACTGTTTTGGTCTGACTAAGTAGGGTTAAAGATAATAGCTACTCAGAAGCAGACACCTGAGGCTGGGCAGGAAAAGAGGACATATATGCCAGCTTGAAGAACACTGAGATTTGGACTGGCAGAGAAGAGCAAGAGGTATGTAAGTACCATTATGTTGGGTTAGATAACATAACTGAGCTTGCTGTTCTGCATCTAACAACAGCAGTCGTTTAAAGAGAGGAGAAATAAAGAAAATCCCACTTTAGGCAGGATGGAGGAGACATCCAAACCATTGTGTTTAATGTTGTCCTTCATGATCTTGCTTTTATGTGGACATGTTTATGCTTTGAGCCTCTGTAACAATGAGTTCTCCAAGTTAATTATGTGTTTTCTAAGAGAGCCTTTTTGTTATGTTACGCTTTCTGCCTAATAACTGCTACAAAAACATGGGGGTGTTAAGTTTTTCTTACATGAGAAATAATTAATTTACCTCACTTCCTGCAATCATTCCTGATTCTGTACACCTCTGTTGTTTTCACAACACCGAGGTGTTTCTTCCAAGCTGAAGAGCCTTGTTTTTTTTTCCCTTGAGGCTGGTGATGCATTGTGTGTGAGAGAATCAAGATGTTAGCACAGTGGCTTTATGATGTTTTATGGTTTACTTTATGTTTCTTTCCTGATATTTCTTAACTCTGTATTTGTCCTTCTGTCTGCCATTGGTCACTGAGCTGTTGTTTTGAGATATTTTTTGACAATAACTCCATGATCTTTTTCTTGGGAACAGTATTTAATTCAGCACTTATTTTTGCTCATCTTTAGTTTGAGTTGTCTTCTACTTTGCATCCATGAACACAGGATTTCACTGGCTGTTGTAGCATGTAGTCACTATGGTGGCAGCTCTCTGTAGGCAGCTTTACTTTAGGCAGGACTGAGTGGATTAGCAGATTTATAACCTTGCTGCTTGCCATCTTTTCCAGGGCATTTATGTTTAATAAAGAAGGTCATTTTGGAACTCTACTAGTAACCATTGTGAAAGCTGCTCACTTACTCTGTTCCATCCTTTAAATAGTAATTCATAACAGACCTTTAATTTTACCTTGTGACAAATTGTTTAAGAGCTTTTGGCTTGTGAGAGCTATTCAGAAATCTAAATATACTACATTAACCAAATCATCCTTATCCAAATAATCATTAACTCCTTAAAGAAATGCTAGTAATTTTGAAGTTATTACTTCTCTTTACAAAGCCATGCTTTCTCTTCCCTATTACATCATATTCCCGTGTGTCTACCAATTTTCTTGTTTATTGTAGCAGCTGATTTGATCATGCTTCCATTGTTTTAGAGCTCTTGGGTGAACTTTGGGTCTGGCTGGTTTTTACCTCTTCATATTGTTAATCCTCCCCAAAGCTTCCTCTGCTGATAGTTTGGTCTAGTGCTGTTGAGGTCTTACCTTCTTGCATAGTGAGTATCATGCAAATAATTCATTTCACTTTACTGCCATGGCCTTACCTTGACCAAACTTTCCTTTATTATCACAGGCAAGTGTTGGTTTTTCATATGTTTTTCATGAAGTTTTTACAGCCAATGTTTTTTACAGTTTTTAACAGCCAATGGTTCTTCCATTTATTTTATTTTATTTTATTTTATTTTATTTTATTTTATTTTATTTTATTTTATTTTATTTTATTTTATTTTATTTTATATCCTGTGTTCTCTTGCATTTGCATTTGAATCTATACAACTTAAGCCTTTTTCCAGTTTCAGGTATTTAGCTTTAATGTATGGTGCTCAGCCTCTCTAATGTCTCTGGATCCTCAGCATCTGCCCCAGTAAAGCCTGAACCTTTTGCAACTCTGCACAGGTCTCCTAGTTCTGTGCAGCTTGTCTAGAATGTCTAAAGTAGCACTAGAGTCCTTGTCCAGACATCAGAATTGCTCCTATTTTTTTTATTAGCTTTTTACCCACCTATTAAGTAATTTTGTCTTTTTGTACTCTTGTTATCTTTTCAGAGTGTAAATTGAGTGTACTGGTGCAGATTGTTCACCTCTTACAAGTGTAGTTCACTGTATTGTATATATAAATCCTTTGTTTAGCTAGATCTACAAATTGCATGTATTATGTGTAAAAATACAAACCCAGAAACTGTGGGCAATTAATTGCATCTTGGCTTCCAGGTAATACAGTTAAAAAGCACAAAGTTCACACCTTCTGAGATGCCTACCTACCATGCCACTTGTCAATAGCTCAGTAGTGTGTGCATGTCTGCTGGTATGACTGAATGCATGCCTGCACCTTTGAAACCTCTTCTTATTTCTTAGGAAATGAAAAAATATTCCTGGTAATGGATCATAGTGGTTGGTTATTAACTTTTCCTGGCTAATATGCCATAAGAGTCTTGGTATCTGAGGCCCTCCCAGTGTAAATATTGGTCTAATACTACTTTGTGATTTACTTGTATGTTTCCAAAAGTCATCTCTCATGCAGCTTTGTAAAATAAATTAAGTAGAAGCCTGGTAACCTATTCAAATTATCTAATATTCCATTTAAAGATTCTGTTGATTTGGTGCCTGTAGGTGGGCAGCCACAGTCTTGCTCATGTCTAAGGCAGAGAGAGTAGTGTTGTTTCCTGTCCACACAGGTACCCTGCTACTGGTCTGCTGACACTGCTGAATGCAGCAGCCTCTTCGGAGTGAAAAACTGAGCCACCTAAGGAATGGGAATTCTCTTTCTGTCAAAACAACATCAAGAACAGGATATTTCAACATCCCTAACACATTTTTTTTTTCAAAAAAAAAACCAACATAAATATCTTTTTTATTTTATCTTCCTGCCTTTTCTGGCGAAGGAGAACTCTCCAAACTACATCAGGGAGAAGTAGGTCACAAAACTCTGGTATGCAGAAAGCATTTTAGGGGCCATTTCCTCACAGCATAAATAGCCACAGAAATGAAGCTGTTAAACAACCAAAGTATACATTTTGTTATTATTTAGAGCAACAGGTTCTCTTACTGAATCTTCTTTATTGTGTGAGATTTTTCAGTTTGTGTGAGGTTTCTTTGTTTCTCAGAAACATTCCACATGAGACCAGAGCACCCTGTGACAATGTGTAAAGCTTTTGTATTATGTGCCAATGACTGAGAACAGCACTTTGTGTCCCTCGGTTACTTTTACAGTGGGAGGTTTTATAATCTGTGCAGATGTGACAGTACAGCGCTAGGGTGAGATCTGAGTAAAGCTTTTTGTTGTTGTTAGAAAGAGTCATTTGAACAGTTAAACCAAACAGACTGTCACCAAAAATAGTTCCCTTCTCCATCTGAGAATTCAGGTAACAAAATTTTGCTTTCCAGATGGTATGCATGAGCTGAACAGCAGAGCTCATTACAGTGACGAGTAGAGTGTTCATGTAGCTGTGATGAACAAAAGAGATAAATGAGGTAAGATTTTAAGGTAAAGCAATGTGTCCTTATAAGATAAAAATGATGGAATAAAAGGTTGAAAAAATAAAACCAAATTTAACTGCAAAAAATATTAAGAACTTTTCTTACAGAATGTATTAAAGTTTTTTTAAAAAAGAATAGTTTTGAAACTGAAATTTTTTGTGAATTTATGTTCCGTTTGGGTTAGTAGTTTTGACCAAAATAGAAACTGAGGGCACTGGCACCAGTTGCAAGTGAGGAAGATGTGAGCAAAGATGTGTGGCAAAGCTTGTAAAAACTAAGCCTTTTGGTGCTAGCGTAGTTTAGTAGAATGACTGATAAGATCATGACCTCAACTTGGTCAACAAATTGCAATTAAAAATGTGCAGGAAACACGGAAGCTGTTTATACTTTAGTTGTGCTTCCACCTCCTTTTGTATCTTCTTAGTTTTATCATCAAGAATGAAAGACTCGGCACCAGCAATATGGCACTTCCAAATCCTTTTTTTCTGCCTCTTACTAGACCTGTAGAAATATAGAATACCTCCAGATGGAAGGGGACCCATAAGGATCCTGAAGTCCAACTCTTTGCTTCTGGCAGGACTACCTAAAAAAATTCACGTGATTAAGAACATTGTCCAGTTACTCCTTGAACTCTGACTTCTTCCAGAGATAAGTTAATCCAACGAAAGTTGGACCATAATGACACCACAGAAAGATTTTATTCCCCTCTTTGTCTCCCCCGTGAATTTTTCAGCAGATAAGTGGGAAGAGAATATGAAGTGTTAGCAAAAGAAAAGCACTATGTAATATCTTAATATTTTGGAAGCATTAACTGCTCTTCTCTATTAAAGGTTTAGATAGTCTGTGTGAGGATTGTTGTCATGGGTAGGTGTGATGGCTTCTCTGTACTTGTAATGGCAAGATGTATTGACTGCTTGTCACTGTGTAGTGAGATGGATCACGTTAATGCCTGCAGCTCCATTGGCCTCTTAGTCTGTCAGATTTTTCGTATCTAATACAATTTTAATAAACCTCCTATACCAAGAATGTCCATTCTCCTTATGTTTTACAGCTGTTATCTGCATGTTATGGCATTTGATGTATTGTGCAGGGGGAAACTGTGATAAGCAAGCTGAAGGTGAGGAGAAAAGTGGGAACTGCCCTGCATGGTGTAATGCATAATTGGGTAGTTAAAATGCTGTGGATGATGACTCTGAACTGTAAGAGAGGTAAGGAAGTTTGGAAGAAAGAAGAACAAGTCATTTGCTCCTTCTTTTTACTTCCACGTAAAAGTGCTCCTTCCTTCACCTGCCTTTTCTAGACTTTGACTTGTTGGTTTTGTTTTCACATTTACTAGTGAGGACAGTCACTTCTTCCAGTTGATGTTTATACATGACCAAAGATCATATCAGCTCATGCTGGAGAAGTTATTTGTACCCCTGAGCTTTCAAGTCTTATGTGACCTGACTTAAAATTAAAAATGCATGTTAAACATTTTCCCAGAATGACTTTGAGAGGCATCAGTTATGTACCTGTCTTCTGCCAATGAGTTTTGTAACTATTTGCTTACTTCACACTAATACCAGATTTACACCAAGGCCTTTTAGGTCATCCTGAGTCTTTTACTTAAGCTCTGGTACACCTTTGGCTTTCTTCCCATTCACTATCAGCTTGTGCTAATAATAATTTGTGGATCTCTGCTGTTTTCGTCAAAAGACCAGTGCTTTTTTTGGGATTTTTTTCCTGCACTCATCCTATTCAACCACCGAAGTGTTGTGCCACCCTACTTTCTCATTGTCAGCAGCTAAGTAGGAAAATGTTATTCCCTCCAAAGCGTGCAAAGGGCATTCAGCATTAGAGACAGCTGCTAGAAATAGAAATCACGTCCTTCATTTTGCTGAACAGTTGGGGACAGTGCATGTCAAACTTACTTACTGTCTCTCCTTGGTGGGAGAATTTATGTAGTTGTTACTCCTGTTACCTAGAGAGGCTTACAAACTTTTGCCATGCTTTCTTGATTGCATTTACTGTCATAGGGTTCTTGTTTTAGTATTTTTTCCTTTTTATGGGGTTATTTGGCAAATGTTTCACACTTATGTGTCTTTAACCCCAAATCCTTGTGATATACTAGTTGAGAGGGCATTATTACTCTGCCTGTAAGTCTTGCACCCTGCTGAGAAATTGTGAGTTACATTTATAAGTCAAAGAGAACTGTCAGAAACAAGTGGTGCTGACAAACCTGATGTATTTTGTACTTTAACATTTGTTTTCTGAGTCATTTGTAGGTCTAAAAGTAACATTTGAGTAAATTAAGTGCTAAGAAGTGTTTTACAGGACCTGTGTAGGTCTGCCAACAAAAATAAACACAGCTATGTTCAAGTGTGTGATGGTGGTGTTAGCAGAGCTGTAGATGCTCTTGGAGGGCTGCTAAACAAGGACCATTAGGATCATGAACAGGCTGAGCATGGAGAGAGCAGGTACTGGGCTTCTGAATTAGGGTTTATCTTCATTCAGCAGGGCCTTTCAGTTTAATGTTCATAAAGGAGTTTTAAAACTTCATTATTTTTAAGAGCCCTGAATCTGTCAAAACTGAAGGTCTAGGTTAACTGGCTGTTAC
Organism: Coccyzus lansbergi; assembly: GCA_033558105.1. Taxonomy (NCBI): domain Eukaryota; kingdom Metazoa; phylum Chordata; class Aves; order Cuculiformes; family Coccyzidae; genus Coccyzus; species Coccyzus lansbergi. The sequence goes on from JAUMJK010000470.1 coordinate 997,653, forward strand.
ATCTGATATACATCTGATATTCAAAATCTTTGTGTTAGCTCAGTGTGCCCAGACTGTCACGAGAGGTTTAATGATTGATCTGCAGACACTTTGTAAAGCTCTAAAACGTCAGTGATGAAGAAATTAAATTACTCTGCTTTGAGATCTTTTTTAATTGGATGCAATATTTAGGTGACAAGACGGATTTTGTGATTAAGACGCTGACCTGGCACTGGGATATATGAATCCTCTCCATGCCTATCCTGCAAATTGCTTGTGTGACTGTAGTGATACCATGTTGTCTCCCTCTGCCTATTTTTTGTCTGCAAAATGGGATAGTAATGCTTCCCCTCTCATTGTATTAGTCCAACTAATTTGAGCTAGTTCTAGTAAGCTCGTGTTATGTATAGAAGTTGCACTAAGCACTGTGTCTTGCAGTCCTGAATGTTAAATTAGTGTTTCCTTTTGAAAGTCAAGTGAGAGAGTGCCAGATATGAAAGTTTAACTATTCTAATACCCAAAATACACAAGGGCTGACCCCAACACTTTTGCAGTGATAAAGTTCTGAAGTCTAGAATTGAACACTGTATAATCGGTCTCCAAGGGGGAGGTGGGAGTATAGTGTGCATAGCTAAAGCCATGAATTTGATCCATAATTTTCTCCTACAATCTGTAAATGCAGTGATTTCTCTTAAGTCATATTATACAGTCTATGAAAAAATGTATACTTTGGAACTATTTAATTTCTAGAGTGATTATTTTCTATAGCAGACTGGTATTTTAAAATACTGAGCACATATTTAAATGACAGTGTTCAGTACTTCCACAGAGTATAGTATGGGAATATTTTGTGATAACTCAACATTTTAGAATATGTTTACTAAGTTTTGAGTCTGTTGAGTAGTTTGCTTAATTAATGCAAAGTGATACTGTGAGACAAAGGAAATTGCAGGATAGAGAAAGATAATTCTAAACATGTTCTTTAGCTCTTTCTAAAATAGGACAAAGTTAGTAGACTTACTTTTAGACATCTACTGTTGCGACCATGTGCAAATGATATGACATAAACATAGGCCTATATGATGAAATGTTGATAGTAGATGAATCTATTACCTTTTAACTTGATTGGATTTTAGACAATGCAAATTTTAGAAAAAGTATTTACAATTTTTAAATACAAAACTAGTTGCCACATGTATACCTCTCTTATATTTAGCTGTAGTTCTTCTATTAATATTTGTTTCAAACATTAAATGCCTTCCTCATGGCAGCTGTCTGTTCACTTGTACCATGACTACTGGCATGTTAAATTCAAATTGGAATGTTATGGAGAATGCAGAATAATATATTTAGTTCCTGTCACCAGACAGCACGAGGCTCCAGTGCGTCTCATTCTCAGGGGTGGAAGCCAACTACTTTCACTGCAATGTTCCCCTTCAGTTAATATAATTTGAGTTTTTTTCCAGTGGAAGTGTTGTTCAAGTTTATCAGTGTAATTTTTACTATAATCCTCAGTGTGATGAGTACCTAAAAGAAATGGGTTTGTTTGGGGTTTTTTTTCTTTCTTTTTTTTTTTTTTAATTCAAAGCAGTGTCAGAATATGTAGAAGAATATACTTTTGTTTTTCAATGCTTTGATATGTATGTATGCCAAAAAATAAATTGCAACTGGAGTGGATGCAGGAGTACTCTGTGTCTGAATGATTAGAAGCAAGCCATTTTAAAACAAATTATAGAAGCTTATAGAAGAGGAAACTTTCCCAAGAGCATAGTGAAAGGCTTAATCCATATTTCTAGAAAATTGCAGCTGTCAGGCTTTCTTTTATTACCCTAACAAAATGCTGTGTCAGGTGTTACAAAGATGTTTGGCCACGCATTTAGAAAATTAATAGCTTCCTTACATCAGATATGTTAAATAGGAACGTGTCTGGTTGTATAGCCAGTTGTCATATTTTGATGTTCCTATTGAAAGTAATTTCTTTTACTGTATAATTTATGTTCAGTGATTTATCTATGAGGAAAGAGGCATTTCGTTGGAACAGTGATCTTCAGGCACATAAAAAACACTCATAGGATGACACCAACATTCAATATGCCAGTCTTGCTGTGTATATTATCAGGTGCTCCTGAGAGCTGTTGCCATTCAGTCGCAGCAAATTCTAGTGGGAAACAACATAGAACTGCAAATTTGCCACAAAGGGGAAAAAAATGGTGTTTACAACTTAATTTTTATCTCTGCTTAATTGTGTTCGGTTTGTCAAAAGAACAAAGTGATAGTCACAATATCTTACACTGATGCCCTGAGTTTCAGTAAATTTTGCCTTTTTCTAATGGGTTTTCCAGCTTTCCAGTGCTTTCATCTAACCATAGCTAACTACTTGCATTAACAATTTAAACCTCAGATTTTATGGGATTGATTTCTTCATTCTAAGTTGTGATTAACATACTGAAAACTGGTACTGCACTACTCTCATGGTGAATTTCATTTCCCCATGTATGTAATTTTCCATGATGAACCAGGTGTTCTATTATTACTATTAATTTCCTTACACACTGATGGTATACTAGACACCAATATCAATTAATATTTTTAATGTATCAACACTTCACTGATATTACAAAGTAGAGAGCTCTGGGTCTTCCAAAGAAACAGCACCCCACATTAGATAGGAGACATTCTAAGTCTTAGTAAGTAATTCATTTCTTCTCCTCAGTTTTCCATGCAAGTCAGTTTGTTTATTTGGCTACAAAAACATTGCGCAAGAGACTTGATGACAAGAAAAGAAGAAACAGTGGAGTTTATGCTTTAGTCATTGCTGTTGAATTATTAAATCAGAAACAGAGGTATTTAAAAGGAGTATTTATGTTTTGACTGTAACATTATGCAATGTAAAAATCTCCATATTCAGTTCTCGCACATTCCCTATTTTGCTTATTTACTACATGCATAAGGCTTGATTCTCACAGTGTTAGGACAAATGCAGTTTTATTGGAATCTGAAGGATTCTATTAGAAAATAAAGTAATTTGAATGCTGTTTGAGGTGACAAAACTAATGGGAGTCACTTCAGAGAGCAGCCTGCACTGATCTGCCAGAGAGGTATGTCTGGGAGGGAGCAGATCTACTCCCTGACCTGTTAATGGATTTGCAGCATAGTCTTTCCAGATGAGAACCATTTTTCATTGCCATTTTTATCCATAAGCTTCAAAGGCAATCAGTGGACATTTACCTAGAAACTGGTAATATTTAAAGCTGGCTGAATGCCCATTTAAATAAAAAAAGAAATCAAACAGCAAAACATGAATGCAGATTGTGGATGTAAACCATAGCTGGTTAGATTGAAAAAGGAAATTGAGTTCAAATGTCCTTTTTTTTTATTTCTCACAGAAGAATGCAAAGTAATTATGATATTTTGAATGATTCTGTGTAATGCTTATGGCATAAACAGAGCCTTCAACATCTGAGAGCTTTATAGAATTTTATCAATTCCTGGGGGAAGTTCTTGTTTTTGAATGACCAGCAATTTTATGTCAGTTGATCTAATTGATAATGTTTATGACCCTACAGTGTAGAAAACAGAAAACCGCTTTTGTGGCAGCTTTTAAAAGCTGAAACTAGGCTAAAAATTTTGATAACCACAAAAACTATTTAATGCAGCTGAGCTCCAGGGCCCAAATGTTTTCCCATTATGTAATGTACAAAACAAACTCAATACCCACAGCATTAAAATAATGCTTTTCCCTACTTCCGGTGATGCTTAGTTCTCTGCCTTTTATTTTAAAGATTTTTATAATAACTCCATTTGTTGACCCTGTTTGCAGAGAACAGCAATAATCACTAAATGAGGAAATTTACTGGTAAACTGACAAAAAGCTGTAACTCTTCTGTCACTCTCGCTGGACTTCTGTAAAGCACATATCACAAGATAATAGGAATAAAAGGAACGCAATATTGTGTTCATGATTGAGACATGGAGAGACTGAATGTTGAAGAAATCGAGTTATATAGATATAGATGTTAAAATGTTAGCAGTTCCTCTACCTTTACCACCTTAGCTCATTTACGCTACTGAATGCCAAAAACAACATAGTTAATTTAGGTATTGCTAAGGAGACTTCAAGAACAATTACCAAAAACTAGTTTATAATCTGTAGGCTCTTCCAGCTTGCAGGAAGATTTCCAGCAAATAAACTGCTACCCTGCTGACCTTAAGCCTGGGGATACACTCAACACAAAATGCTATTTGCACTAAATTATGAAATCTTAGTTTTATAATGTAGTCTGCATTATCTTGGGACTAAACTGGGACTGTCACAGATCCTTCCCTTAAGGTCCCATATTTTTTGAACCTAGATGTTAAGTATTAACATTACTTTTTCTTATTTTCTAACATGCACATGAAATAGTAATAATTTTAGAAGACCTGAAGTTTCATCTTTTCTTGATCCTTTTCTTCCCCAACAGTTTCTGGAATAGTCACAGTAGCTGAAACTCCATGAAGCAACTCCAAAGAGTTGGGCAGGTCTTAAAAGACTACTTAAAAATGGGCAGGTCTTAAAAACTTAATTAAAACCCAAAATGGTGTTACTGAGATTTTTTCAGTATAAACATTTTTTTATACACAAACCATTTTTGCATCCCTTAAGGTTATGAGTTTCTTATTAATGAGATTTATGCAGGTATTTAAAGGGGGAAATAAGGCACAGTACTCAATATTGCTGCGGTTCTCTTCAACGTGATGAACACAGTAGTTTAGTGATATCTGTGATTATGTGGTTACTTTTAAATATCATGTCAGTGACATCTTTTACTGTAAAACATACAGATTGTGTAAAGGCATTTATAATTATGTTATATAAATACATATATATATGTTATATATGTGTTCCATGAATGGGGAAAGATATGTAGGAAGATTCTCAGTAGTATAGTAAGTAGTGAATGGATCTCACGTTTACATACATGAAAAATGATGTATTAAAGTAAATTTTGTCCTAAATGCTAATTGAATTTTCCATTTGTTTATGCTGAATCCCTTGCTTTCATTCCTTCTGTATTTATCTTTTAATCTTTGCAGAAGCAAAGTATTAAATCACTAAAAATCTCAAAGTCTTGATTTATTAGGTCACGTCTCCCAGAAAGGGACTTGTAAAGTGGAATTTTATACATAACTTTTGTAAGTATCTGATTGAAAGAAAATTATTGAGAAAACTGCTAGTGCTAAGACTCATTTTTAAGGTGACTGGCATTTCTGGACTATGGCCACGGTGATGGTCAGGTCATTTGTCATGCCCTTGTATTCCATTGTTGTTTGATTTTTGATTGTGAGCTTTCAAGTTTACAAGGAAGATCTTGAGTATGAGCCAAATGTAAATAGATCATTTCAGTGTTACTATAATTAGTCCTACAACAAACAGTGCTTTTGCAGACCATCTGTTTCTATATTTCTGAACTATTAATTTGTCATAATTCAAACAACATATAAGTAGTTCACTCTAGTGTCTAGAGGCCTAATCACAGACTATGTATACCTAGGTGGATTATGAAATACGTTTTTTTTTTTGATGATTGGACTTAATGCAAAGTTAATGAGAGAAACTATGAACATGCTCAAGTCAGCAAGAGGATTTCCAGTAATTTCAGAGGCACTAGCCTCTGGTTTTTTGTGTCATTTTTTCTTACATGAGATAATTGCATGGCCCACATTCCTCCCTTTTTTAAATACCAGTTTCTATCAGTTGATACTTAGTCTGTAGTGGATGAGTCTATTAGTTTATCATGCATTTCAAAGCCTATTGTTTTGAAATATATCAGATTAAAAGTGGACTTCAGTGAAATTTATGAAGCTCAGTTTTCAGTAGCTGTCTCCTGTGTGGATTTCCTATTATCTAAAATCTGACTGAGATTATGAGGCAACATTTTCCTCTATAGAATAAGCTAATCAGGATCTCTCTTCTAGTTAGGCTTCTGTTTCCCTTAGCACTGTGGAAGCTGTCAGCTGTCTGCCAGGTTCAAATGTTATCAAGCAAAGAATAAGAGACACATGGCTTGTGTGACAGTAAAATACTTGGTGGTTTTTATTTTTATATGGAATTGAATTTTTTTTTTGCTGTGTAATTATGAAAAAAAGCAAAATAAAAAAAAATAAACATATCTTCACTTTTCTTTCATGTAAACATTAAATATAAGTAACAGGTATGTCAGTGTGCAAGGTGAATCCCTAATCTGCTTCCTGTGTTGAAAATATACTTTCTAGGAAATGAAATTAGATGCCAAGTTGCATTCCATGGGATCTTTTTAAAAGTCAGATCACATGGTAAAATATGGTTTCAGATTTTTGTACAGATGGATTATTAAATTGATAAATTGGGTAATACATTCAAGGGAAGCAATTCTCTTATGGGTACCACACCATTCCCCAGGAGTGAATTACCTATGTAATCACAGAATAGTTTGGGTTGGAAGGGACCTTTAAAAGTCATCTATTTCAAACCTCTGCAATAAGCAGGGACTTCTTCAATTGGGTTAGGACCCACTCCAACAGGTCTATGCCTTTCCTGTTCTGAGGGCTCCAGATAAGGATGCTGTACTTCGGATGGGACCTCACCAGAATGGAGTGGAGGGGCAGAATCACCTCCCTTGACCTGCTGGCCATGCTTGAGTTAACGCAGCCCAGGGTACAGTTGGCCTTCTGATCTGTGAGTGCACATTGCTGGCTCATGTCTCTCTTTTATTCTACCAGTACCATCAAGTCCATCTCTTCAGGGCTGCTGTCTATTCCTTCTTCCCCCAACCTGTATTGATACTGAGGTTTACCCCAACCCAGGTGCAGGACCTTGCACATACCCTTGTTGAACATCATGAGGTTCACATGGACCCACTTCTTGAGCTTGTCAAGGTGCCTCCGGATGTCATCTCATCCTTCAGCAGTGTTAATTGCACCACTCAACTTGGTGTTGTCTGCAAACTTGCTGAGGGTGCACTCAGTCCCACTGTCTGTGTCATTGATGAAGATATTAAGCAGTACTAGTCCCTTTAAAAGCTATAATAATAGATTAAATTTCTTGATGTTCACTGAAAAGTGACTAAATGCATGATTTTTCTTTCTTTTTTAAAAATAAAATTCAGCCCAAACAATAATTCCTGGTCAACACAAAAATGGTATAGAACATGCCTGAACATTAGGAAAAAGTTTTTCACAGAAAAGGTCATTGGGCATTGGAACAGGCTGCCCAGGGAGGTGGTTGAGTTACCTTCCCTGGAGGTGTTTAAGGGACGGGTGGATGGGGTGCTGAGGGACATGCTTTAGCGTTTGTTAGGAATGGTTGGACTCGATGATCCAGTGGATCTCTTCCAACCTGGTGATTCTATGATTCTATGATAAAACTTTAAATTCTTATTATACTATATAGTGCTAATAGACCAACACACTTTTAAAAGTTATGTGCAACTATCTATGAGTCTCAGGTGATTAAAAATTAAATTAGATTTTATCCAGATATTTGTGGACCATACTCCCTCTTGCCACATGTCATGTTTCATCACATACATCCCTGAAAAGGAGTGTACAACATGACTGATTTTATTTTATAGGATTTTGTATTCCTTTATAAACACACTGTATGTATGTAAGTGGCAATGCAAAGTCTAGGGGACATAGATGAATGTGCCTGGACGACATCCTGTTTCAAGTGAAGCAGAGGGGACAGGCTGACTGTCTTGAGCACTGGAAAAAGTTTCTGTGTCTAGTCAAGACAGAAATTTAGAGGGATCAGTGACCTAATTAAAGAACATGAATTCTTCCAGTGTTGACGCCTAAAGTTCAAATGTTCTTTTTATACAGGAAACCCGCCTGCCTGGCTGCTATACAAATATTAAAACAACTCCATGTGAGACAAGTTTTTTCAGCATCTGGCCTGCAGCACCATGAGACGGTAGCTAAATCTTTGCTATGCAAGACCTCCTTGTCAATCTTGAGCCTAAACATAGTAGTCAGTGTAAAAGGATGTTTATTAGGGGAAACAAATAATTCATTTCTTGCAATAAACTCCCAATATTGACCATAATCTTTTTGCAAGTTGCTGTGAAATGACTACTGTGTTTTCTCTCTAATGGTATTCCTTTCAGGAAGAGATTCTGTAGGCCTGTGGAAGTAATTTGCAGCCTTGTCCACCATATAAATGAAAGTCAAGGTTGAATAAGATAACTAATGAGTTGCACGACTTCATACTTGAACACTGGAAGAGAGATAGCTCCAGGTTTCCTTCCTTTAATCCTTGGTGGGTCTCTCTTATTCTCATAACTTTCTCTCCTGACAAACTGTGTGTTTCTGGGAAAAAATACTTTTTATAGGGTTTATCTAAATCACATCTTCTTTGTTACCACATTCACCTTGGGACAAAAACCCTTAATGCAAGACAGGGGTAAAAGATGAAAACAGCAGTTTCCAACTGTTCTAAATCTTTACATTTTTAGAACTATATTTTTTAGTGTCAGAAATGTAACTAATAAATTGAAAGCTTTCAAAATCGCAACCAGGAGGTATGCTGTACCCTATTGCACGTGTTTTAAAAAGGAAATGACTGAATAAATTAAAACATGGGAAGACAATCTGAGTTACATAATAGCTATATGTATTAAATCATTCAGGAGAAGTTGCAGCTGAACTAACACTCTGTAAAAATGAACTCTCTGTGGTAGGCTCTTTGCACTGAACTTATTTAAAATGTAACAGAGAGGAGTGAATGGTTGTACAAAACGGAAAATTACTGCCATGGAAGAGATATGTTCACATTTATTCCTTTCAGATGAGAAGATGATGATTCCGTTACATACAAGGGGGAAGCAATTAACCATATCTCAGTTTAAGTCCAGTGCTTATTTGAAACGGTGTTTAACCCTGAAAAAATCTGTCCCTCTTATCTAAATGCTAATCTGTAAAAAGAAGAAAGCATAATCTATTAATAGAGAAGACATTGTGGATGTAATTAGAAATTGTTTATGGTCTGCATAAACACCATGTCTGAATGCTTTCCCCGTAAATGCTCATATAAGCACTCCATTGACCATTTTTTTCTCAAAATATTCAATCATGTTTTCACTTCAAGTGCATGACATAACCACAACCTGGATAAAATTAAAGTCTTAATAGCCTAATATACAGTCCCTTACAGGGGGCCCCTTGCAGACCAACCAGCCTTATGAATTCAGATCTTACTGTTTTATCTAAATTAGGAGCCAATGAGCTGGAACACATAATTTAATTTTATGATGCACTGAAAGTACTTCAGTAGGTAGTCATAGCAGACTGCTAAAACACACAATCTCAGAAGGATATTTTACAGATTGTCCGTGGAGTAGGTTTTAAGGAACAGAAATTATCTATTTTCAGTAAATACAGAACCTTCTCAGATCTTACAGAAGATTACCTTTACTGGATTTTAAAGAACTGAGTTTGAAAACTGCTTTACAGTGTTTAAGACCAAAATATTGCAGTTAGTGCTTGGAGAACCAGCTCTTTCCCTTTCTGCTGTTCCTTTTTCAAAAAGTTTACTTGACAGAGCTCTATTCCAGTGATATCCCTTTTGCAACTACTTTGAAAAATACTAGCTTTTACTTTGTCAGAGAAAGAAATATATAGCCAAATCCCTATGTTCATATGCTAAAAGGATCAATATTTTGTTGTTGTACCTAGAAATTACCAGTTCAAGGGGTTGTCATTCTTGCATCCTGGGAAAAGAGGGATTTCCCTGTGGTGGCTTTGGCTGGAGTAGGGTTTATTTTCTTCATTTGCGCTGGAAACAGTGCTGATAATTCAGGGATGTTTTATTACTACTGAGTAGTGCTCACAGAGAATCCAGTCATGTTCTGCTGCTCACCCTGCCCCACCAGTGAGTAGGCTGGGGGTACACAAAAAGCTGGGAGAGGGTACAGCTCGAACAGTTGACCCCAACTGACCAAAGGGATGTTCCACACCATATGACATCAAGCTCAGCACATAAAGTTATGAGAATAAGAAGGAAGGGAATGATGTTCAGAGTTATGCAATTTGTCTTCCCAAGTAACTACTATGAGTGACAGGGTCCAATTTCTCGGGACATGGCTGAACACCTATCTACCAATGGGAAGCAGTGAATGAATTCCTTGGTTTGTGTTGCTTGCATGCATGGCTTTTGCTTTACCACTTAAAGCAAAACACATTACTGGCTTGTATCAGAAATGCTGTGACCAGCAAGTCCAGGGAGGTTATTCTCCCTCTGTACTCAGCACTGTTGAGGCCACTCCTTGAATCCTGTGTTCAATTCTGGGCCCTTCACCACAAGAAGGATGTTGAGGCTCTGGAGTGAGTCCAGAGAAGAGCCACAAAGGTGGTGAAGGGGCTGGAGAACAGGCCCTATGAGGAGCGACTGAGAGAGCTGGGGTTGTTTAGCCTGGAGAAGAGGAGGCTGAGGGGAGACCTCATTACTCTCTACAAGTACCTGAAAGGAGGTTGTAGAGAGGAGGGAGCTGGGCTCTTCTCCCAAGTGACAGGGGACAGGACAAGAGGGAATGGCCTCAAGCTCTGCCAGGGGAGATTTAGGCTGGAGATTAGGAGGAGGTTTTTCATGGAAAGGGTCATTGGGCATTGGAATAGGCTGCCCAGGGAGGTGGTTGATTCACCTTCCCTGGAGGTGTTTAAGGCATGGGTAGATGAGGTCCTGAGGGACATGGTTTAGTGTTTGATGGGAATGGTTGGACTTGATGATCCGATGGGTCTCTTCCAACCTGGTTGTTCTATGATTCTATGATTCTATGAAAGGTCCTTGTGTCAGCCCTCATTTTTACATTTCCAATTCTCTCACCTATCCTACTGGAGGGTTGGGGTCGGGGGGAAGGAGTAAGTGAGCAGCTGTGTGGTGCTCAGTTGCTGCGTGGGGTTAAACCATGACAGTCCTTTTTGGTGCCCGGTGTGGGACTCAAAGTGCTCAAGATAATGACAGATTTGATTAGAATATGCTGGATAAAATTTATAGTTGTTATTACTGTGTAACTATTAATGGGCTGGCTTCTGTGCTTGCTTGCTTATTAGAGTCTAGTGCTCATTAGTGGCTGGTTTTTGCACACAATTGGTATTTGTATTTTAAGTATTTGTATTTTAACTATATTCACTTATTTAGGAGAGATGCACAGAACTTAGTTATATTAATTGAAAGGACTCCACTGTATTTCCTGGCATGCTTTCTAAACAGTGATTTAAGTAAAATCAGAGGTATTGTGCTGAGATTTCAGGGAAGAATGTTACTCTGTGGGAGTGCTTTAGTGGTTTTTCTGTCTTTTCTCAGTTGTATGCCACAGCAGATGGGGCAATTTCAGTGAGGAAAGACAGCACAAATTCACTATGTCCTGTACTTCTTGATGTCTTTGAGGAAGAAATCAAATTGAATCCCTTGTAGTTAGGTTGATGAGGACTAGAAGCAGCTGAGCTGTGAATACTTAAATTCTTTTATTTCACAGGGCTGTAAATTTTAGAGTAGAGGTGGACAAACTCCTTCCTTGTAGGAGCTCAATCCTAAAAGCTTTGCGGATGAAAAGCTACACAGGGTATGTTGCATACTTAGGAGAATCAAGGATAGCAGAAATGTGCTTTCACAACAAGCAGTGACAGAAGAATTCTTCTGCTCCATGGAGCTGACCAGTCTTGTTTCTCAGTCCCAAAGGAGCTGAGGGTTGTCGTCTTCTGCAAGCTGAACCTTGCGGGCAATACAGATTATCTAGCAGACCGACTGAAAACTTGCTGTTGGCCAGCTACACTGAAGGGAAATCCCTTTGAACATCCACTTCTGTCACACATTTTGGCGAGCTTTATCTGATTGCTTTAAGAATCTGGATCAGCTTAAGCATTAACCTCAGGAGTAAATGGTCTCATTATAATCAGCACAGCTACCAACAGGCTAAACCTATGGTTCATTATTTAGGACCCTCCATTAATAGATTAAGAGTAGATTCTAGTGGTTCCATATGTCCACTCATTTTTCATTTATTGAAAGGTACTGCATCAGCCACACTTCAGATCAAGCTGCTTTGCAATGCATTATTAAAATCTATTGGAGGTAGGGAAATACATTACGTAGTGAGGTTAGACACAAGAAGAGATACAGTTGCTCTAACAGTGAAGTGAAAACATGTTTATTTCTTTTGAAACTCTTATATTTTCTGTTCAGTGATTGCAGCTTGTATCTTTTGCTAAATTTCTGGGAGTTTCTTCTATTAAAACCAGTGCTTGAAGCTGGGAGTTTCTCTTTTTAGGAGAATCAAAGAGTATTTTTCAGACACTTGCCGGGAACGGGACTACTCAGTTTTCTAGAAATCCAAGGAGGATAAAGCCCATTCTCAGCTGATACAGTAGTCTAAGCGGTAATACTAAGAATTACAAGACAAGGAAAGTCCTGTTCTGTTTATCAGTGGTTACTTTACCTTTTATCTGTAAAGGACATTTCTTGTGTATATTTGAGGACCAATTGAGACTGATTTTAATTTATCTATTATTAATAATAATAAAACCAGCCTTTTAAAACTTTCAGTGGACTTTTTTTTTTTTTGTACCAACCATGTTAGATTCTAGTCTAATATGCTCTTTGAAACCTGTGATGCTGGAGTTTGCTCCATTCCTAGTTCACAGGAACTTTTTGTGAGAGATTTTTAGGAACTAATAGGGATTTGTAGTACCTCTTCTCAATTTTCTCCTTTCTAGATCCACCAAGTCTAGATCCATCAAGCTCAGTTCTTTTAGTCATTCCTAATAATTCGTTTCCTCAACTTGTTTGTCTCTGTGGATCCTTGCAAGAACACCTGCTGTTTCATGTTTTTATTGAGATGTTGCCTAAAAGGAGCTGAGGCTGTGTTGGGGTGGTGGTAGATGTGAAAATTACTTCACATGTCTTGCTTTTGACATTACACTTTATCTGTCACAATAGGATACTTTTTTCACAGATTGCTTAGACTCAGTTTGTGATGTGCTCCAAGGCCATTTTTCCAGAGCTGCTACTTATCCAGTAGTTGATTTCTCATATCTATGCAGTTGCCTGCTTAAATGTTGCAGTTGGTTTATATTTTAAGTATAACTTTAATTTCTGATAAGTGAAAGAAACTAAGAATACATGTTCAATTTTCTGACCTGACAGTGAATTCTAGAAACTTTCAGTGATCATCTGACTAATGTGGCTGAAGTTGAGGGAACTGCTTACAGGGCATATATTTAAACATGTGTTTACATCTTGTGAGTACTGAGTCTTTACTTTGAGGCCAACAGGGAAGCAACTTGCCCTGCTTTCCTCCTGGAGACAGTCTCATGCATTATAATAACAACACATAATATGAAGAATGAGTATATTTTTCTATTCCAGCATACTAATATACACAAAGAAAACTAGGTTCTTCCAAATTTTCAAGTGCCTGCAGATATCTTAACTAAATGCTTTTGTTGACCTTTCCTTCATTAGCATGGATTTCCCTTCAAGGTAGACATTTTTCAATCAAGTGTAATTTGCATATAATTTATCAAGAGAAAATAAAAGGAAAATAATTTTATTTAAAGGTTTCCCTTTGTTTTAAGTGTCATTAGCAGTTCTGACTAATCAGATTTTTACAATCTCATCAGGCGCTTTTAGAAAATCTCTGTGAACTCATCTAGAGGATGCATTTATTCCTAAGTGTCCTGTATTGCATTACAGCACAGTAACGAGTCACTGACTGCTACAGATGTTTATGTGAAATGCAATTAACACTCTGCCAATTTAGTTTTTATAGGGACACAATCAATTTTTATTCATTTTAAAGCTAGAATGCTTTCTTTTATTGTGTGCTGTCTCTCTGCTGATTATGTGGCTAAACAAATTATTCTTCTGTTTGTAGTAAATGAGAGTGTTTAAGCAGACATATTACATGGCTCATATATAAGATAAGAGTTAAATATTTGGATTATGTAGAATTTTTTAAGAACTAAAGGTTAATTTAAAAATATACATAAGTTTGGTTTATTTTTTAAAAATCATATGAATGTGAATAATGATATTCTCCTGCAACTGCCTTGCCACCCTTTTGCTGTCAGACTGCAGGAGTTGGAAGTGTTTTCATAGTCCTGGTCACTCAGAGAATGCTTAGATTACACCTACCAACTACCTGAACAATCTCTGCATAACCTACAACTATTACAATACTTCTTGGTTTTGAGAAAGCTGTAAGAATGCACGTTCTATGTATGTTTAAAGCCCATATTTGCTGCACATTTCAGAGAGGTTTCAGTCTAATTCCAGTTGTACGAGTGCTTAAAGGCAGTCTTGTCTTCATACTGTCACATGTCATGAACCCTTATAGTTTTGTTATCTGTACTTGGGTTAATTTACATAGGATGCAGTAACAACACACTACTGAGTTTTCTTGACTTCAAGCATTAGGAGAGAAACTTAAAGCAGAGAAGTGGTTTCCTTAAATTTAAACTCTAACTATAAATAATGCACACAATTTTGTGCAATGAAATAATTAACACTCCCCACAAATTTAGTTATAAACTACTCAAGTCAATATTTAATATATTTTTAAACATATTTCTATAAAATGCATCTAATGACTTTATAGAACACTGCAACACAAATCTAAAGAAAATATTTACAGATTATAATGGAGAATTTTAGATTGGTCATGTAAGGATGATCATGTGTTAACAGAAAAAAATACAAAGGTTTTGTATTCTTCTTTCAATTCTTACCAGATCTGTGGCAAGTGACAAAGTATTAGCACCTTTAGTGCCAATACTAATAGCTCACAACCTAATGCAGTTTCCAAGGCCTCCCTGCAGACAGTATGAAGGCTTTTTTTTTCATTTCTTAAAATTTATTTGTATTCAAGTTCAGTGAAACCTAAATGAATAATTACAGAAAATAAACACCCCTAGGAAGTATCAACAAGATGAGCTGTAGAAGCTGCTCTTACATTGAAATCAGATGAGATCTACATTTGGTTCTCTTTCCTGTTTCTCTTGCAGTTTTGCAAAGGAAATTGTACAATGGCGATGACCATTTTAGTAACGTGCTGTAATTGCCACAGTGTTAGGACACAAGCCATTGTGAAGCAGGTTAAAAAATAGTCTGGAAATGACCAACAAGGACACTTTAATGAACACGTGAATGTACCTCAAATGAAAACCAGATGTTCTTTGTTAACTTCAGCAGTAAGCCTTCTGTTCCAATTGAAGAAACTGTACCTTCATCAAGGAAGGAGAACAGGGAGAGTTTTTTCCCATAACGACACATGGTGTTGTTTGGTGGTTTTAATAGATAATCCTGCAGGGGTATGTTTCTGTACCTCTCTGAACCTTTGTGGCATATTTATCACTGATATAAATAACAACCCATGGTGCTGTAATTTTATGATTTAAACTGTGCAGTTCTTTATTTAAGAAAGCTCTGTAGCACAACTTACTTAGCAAATGGGAAATAGTTCTGCAAAATAACTACCAAAAAGCTACAAGAAAGAACTATTTCCTTACCATTTCACTGCGCCAGAAGGAATACTGCAAATAAAGCAATACTGTAATTAAAGTTTGATTTTCAGCATAGTTTTGCTTTAATAAATCATAAATACCACTTTTTAGCTATCCATTCTCCAAGTTCTACTGGGACTGCCTAGGTCTGGCAAAACAACTGCTGACAGTAAACTAAAAATTCCTGGGAGAGTTAGTTGCAATATTTATGTGCATGTGTGTACCTATATCAATACCTACCTAGATACTCAAAGACAGATAACATTGTGTATAATCTCTAGACCTTAAAAACATATGTGGAGCTTTTACAGCATCTAAGTCAGGTATTAGGTGCTTCTACACCTGTAGACCTGCAGTCCTACTAAAACTGCAAGTTCATGAACACTGCTGGAACATAACAGTGATAAATTGTCTTTTCAGGTTTTAAGGAAAGGGTTCCATCAGAGATGTTCAGAAGCAGTTCTGGAAACCTATTGCATTTTATCGGTTTAGCAGTGATTTCACCAGGTCATCAGGTTGTTCTGCAGCTTGTGGTATGTGGATCCTTGGTTGGTAATGAGAATTCTCTCTCTGCCCTGGAAAGGACAGAGGGAATTTCCTGTACCATTCATGCCCTTTCCCGATAGGAGAAGTGGAAATGGAGGCAGAGACAGATCGTGGTGGAGCTGACTTCTCTGTGCTTCATCACTTACTGGACTCTGTTAATGCAAGTACAGATGAGCTCCTGGTTGTTTTAGCTGGAGGTGAGGAATGGAGAGGAATAGAGAGCTATCCCTCTCTCCTGTGTCTGAACATAGTTTTAGAATTACAGGTATTGTATTCTTCCATGAATTACTAATGTAATATGAACCGTTACAATCTGCCACGTCAAAGTCTACTGAATGGAACATGTAATGTATCAAGCCAAGATCTACTTGGATACAATTTAATTTATGCCTTATTGACTAAAATTTGTGACTATTTTCTTCTGAGCTTTTAATATGTACTGCATAAGGACGTTTAAGTGTACTTATTTTATAATAAATGATGTAGGAAATCTGAAATACTAGTATGCAGAGTAATCTACTCTTTACATTAATCATAGAATGTTTTGGGTTGGAAGCAAGGACATGGGCAAGGACTCCTCCCACAAGATCAAGCTGCTCAAGGCTCCATCTATCCTGGTGCTGAACATTTCCAGGGAGAGGGTGTCCACAACTTCCCTGGCAACATATTCCAGTGTCTCACCACCCTCGTTGTGAAGAATTTCTTCCTGACATCTAACCTAAATCTTCCCCCTTCCAATTTAAAACCATTCTCCCTTATCCTATCACTACATGCCCATGTAAAAAGTCCTTCCCCAGCTTTCCTGTATGCCCTGTTCAGGCACTTGAAGGCTGCTATTAGGTCTCCCCTGAGCCTTCTTATCTCCAGGGTGAACAATTGCAACTCTCAGCCTGTCCTCAGGGGAGGTGCTCCAGCCCTCTGATCATCTCTGTAGTCCTCCTCTGGACCCATTCCAACAATTCCATATCCTTCTTATGTTGGGGATTCTAGAACTTGACACAATACTCTAGGTGGGGTCTAATGAGAGCAGAGAAGAGGGGGAGAATCACTTCTGTCAACCTGCTGGCCACGCTTCTTTTGGTACAGTCTGGGATATAGTTGGCCTTCTGGGCTATGAGTGTAAATAGCTAACTCATCTCAAGCTTCTCATCAGCCAGCACCCCCAACTGCTGCTCTCAATCATGCAAGGTTGCTCCAAAAATCAGTGGATCTCCCCTCTCATGTGTTGCTTCCACTTAATATATTCATGAGAACACACTTTAACATGTGATATCTTAAAATGTTCATATTGTTAGAAGTGGTTCATCTGATTTTATGAACAGTTTCTTTTTTCACAAATGAATCAATCTCAGCTTCCTGAGATTGGGTCTCCACATTGCCATTAGCTGTCCTCATAACTTTGCATTCAAAACTCTTTTGTTTCTATGGCTGGATTGAGACTGGACTGGAGGGAGTAAGTGGGAACATCCTCATATATTCTCAAAGGGAATTCAAGGGTGTGTCTCAACATTTGTTTCAAAGTAAAATGCTAAAATTGACAAAAAATAAGCACTGCCTATGTCAATCCAATTACATTTTCCAGTTGACAGAGGAGATCCTGTGTGTGCCTAAAGGTAAAAGTGAAAATCTGTTACTTACCAACTGATAGTTCAAGAATTCCGGACTGAATTAATGAGTTTGCATGCAGCAGTTTGAGCATACCAGAAATTACAGAAACATGTTAGAAAGACCAGATTCATAGATATTTTCAGACCCTTGCTCATCTGTCATGACTTTATGCTTGTCTCCAGCATTTCTGCCCTTGCAGGGGATCTGTGGACTTCTGGCTAGATTGCCGAAGCTTTCATAAAGTCTTAATAAAGTATATCCAACAGATCATTTTGAACACAAACTGTTCACAGGAAACATAAGCAATTCCTTGAGAATCTCTGATAGTTTTATCCTTGGTATCTGGAGATTTTTTCCACAGCATGTAGTATTCCTACTGTAAAAATTCAATTTACTTTGGCTATATGTAGTGGTGGAAAGATTTTCTTTT
Source organism: Coccyzus lansbergi (assembly GCA_033558105.1). NCBI lineage: Eukaryota > Metazoa > Chordata > Aves > Cuculiformes > Coccyzidae > Coccyzus > Coccyzus lansbergi. The sequence continues at coordinate 1,015,732 of JAUMJK010000470.1, forward strand.
AGATTTCTGCGTTTATGGAAGTGTGTGGTAGCTGAGAATTTTGTTCTTATCCTTGGAAGACTTGCAGGAGATTCATTGCCATGTGAAACTATGGAGAGATATACTAGATGAATGGATAGAAAAGCAGGAGAAAGGAAGGGAGCAGATCACAAAGTTCTTAATCATGCAGAAATCGTGATCATTTAGATTTAGTGCTAGCTACTGATTAACAGTGTCTACTTATGGATAGATGGACAGTTTACTCTTCGAGCAGATTTGCTGACATTCATTTGATAGTATCCTGTAGTGCCTTGGGAAGGCTTCAGTTAGTGACATGTACCCCAGTCCAAGTTCTACAGATTTTGACCAGTTCTATCGGAGCATCCCTCCTGTGCTGCAAGCAGGAAAAATATTAATGTTTTGGTTCCTTTCTATTTTAAGTAGACTTTTTCTCTAGTGTAACTGAAGTTTTGTTGTTCATTATGCCAGCTAGCATGTCTCATGGAGAATTGAGGTCATGGAAATCATCTAGGGAAGGACTTCACAGCAGCAGGAAAGAGTCCAGAAATGGCAGTAAAACTGTGGGTTTACATTTGATTATTGAGGCCTATTAAAGTTATGTTTAAGGGAACAAACTTATGTGATATGAATTGATACACTGAGAAAAAAATGGAGATAGCTTCTGTATTTCAGTCTTTAATAGTTAAAAATGTAAGTTCATGTGCTATTGCCTGTTGTTTTATATAAAAGCCAGACTGGAATACTGATTCATGTGATTTGTGGAAATAGTAAAAATATATTTATTTGGGAACCATTCTCAGGTTTATTTTATATATTTTGAATAGGTCTTACAAACTTTACTGCAATGTCATCATAAAATAGATTCACTCCCACTTTCTGCTCTAAGTGATAGTAGTTCAACAAAGTTAGATTTACAAAAGTAGATTTCGAAAGAAATAATACAGAAACCAATTAAACCCCAAATGCACAATAACTTTAGTACAAATGTAGTTTTAAAAATAAGTTTTGAGATGCAATTAACAGGTCAAATATTATATGCATTTTTTTGTTACTTCCTAGTTCCAGTGCATTTAGATTCAGTAGTGCAAAAAGCAGAGCTTTATGAAAGTGTTAACTGATGTACTCATTAGTGCCAGATACCAACTCTTAACTAGAAGATGTGGATGTGTAGAGTTACTAGTTAGGAAAAAAAAACCTGGATTTGCAAGCTGAAATTACAATATTGCCATACTGTACTGTGTTGATTTTACTGATAAAGGATACATAGAGTCACTATTCAGCCACATAGCAATGTTAAATTTTACATATACTAGAGTATCATGTGAAAACTCTGACTGCCAAGGTTTGGACTTTAGGTGGCTGACAGGAATTTTCATAAAGGAAAGAAACTGTGATAAGAGGAATTATATGAATTAAATATACTTTAAATTTCCACCAAAATATCTCCATTTTATTTTCGTATTTGATTCTTTTTTTCCTTTTATGACTTACTGGAACTTTGAGTCTGGAAAAACATTGTAGTAGGGAGAAGAAATCACAGGTTATAATTTAAATCTATTGTCTGATCACAGTTGCAATATTGGACATTGCTGAGCTGCTGGTATAAGAATACTAGTTCTGGGTTGGGGGCTAGAATTGGAATTTGTAATTTAATAGGAAAAATAAATAGAAGGTCCCATTCTTACACAAAGAAAATCCCTCTGTCCCAAATCCCTTAAAGTTTGCACACCATTTAAGTTTGGCCTTACGTATATTTTAGCTTGGTTTACTGAAGTTTTCCTTAGAGAAGGAGAGAAGCAGAGAAATGTAAGGAGAACTTCATTAGTTCTTTGAAAGACATAACCCATTAGTGAATAGTCAGCAGAGGTCTTGCCTCCCAGCTGTTTGAATTAAATAAGCTGTAATAAAATGTACACAAATTCTCCCAGAGATTTAAGTAGATGACTGTGCCTGAGGAAGTGGAATTATAGAAAAGAACATCTTAATTTCAGTCCTCTTCCCCTGAAACTCATTTAATAGGAACTGAGAATATTTAACTCTCACAGAAGTCAAGCTACTGAATTTTGGGCACCCAAGTCATAAAAATATAACCCCTTGTATTTTCCCAAACATGTATATTTTATTTGTTTTTTTTGTAGAGAAATAGATTGAAGAGGTTATATGATAAACAGCAAAAAATATTTTGTGATAATTTTTCTTAGGATTCCCCACTGGAATAAAAAAAAATCATTCCATTATTAAATTTGTAAAAGTCAAAAACATTAATCAGTCAGGCCATTAAACTGTAAAAACCAAAATATTGAGAAGGGTTGAGAATAGAAGAAGAGGTACTACATCTCCATAAAGGCTCATGAATCATTCATTGTTAGTGTAAAATTAAACACCTACATCTTATACAAAGCTGTGTGTACAAATTGTTTGTGTTTACAATGCTGAAGGAAGTGCTAAACAAAATAATGGCGTAGCAGCAAGATGACCAAATGGCATTGTTCAGCTTAGGAAGGGGTTGGTTAAAAAAATACTGAAAAGCACTGAAACTTGTTTTTGTGTGAGATATCCAGTGAGTGTGGAGATACAAATCCCTTGGAGAACATAAGTGAGACACAGTGAGGCTTCTACGTTCTTCGCGTGGGTCACTGAGAAGGTGAACACAAACCAGATAGATATGTTATACTTGATGTTGAATCAAGCTTTCACATTACTGCTAAACTTCTGTGTTGATTGAAAAGTGGCTATGAGAATAAAGAACGTATAGAAATAGGAGATTGATATCATGCAAAATCTTCAGCACCTATACTACAAGTATGTTGATAAATACACTTATTAATCAACTAAAAGTACAATGGAGACATGAGAAATTTAAGCAAAGATAATTTAGTTGAAGAAGGCTAAGAAAGACTGAAGAATCATTGTGGGACCTGATAGAACTGGTAAATTTGATGCAAACTATTTATAAGGGCTGTATGAGCTGCTATAGCCAGAGCTCTTAGAGAGATTCACGCGTCCTTTTGTGCTCATTGTCACTTCTGCTTAGAGCATAGCACCAATGAAAAATTAAAATGGTTTCACTGATACTAGCAAATGTTTTCTTTGTGCAAGTAATAAACCTGTGTTACTCACAAGAAAAATTAGTTTTACAGTTCAGAAAGATTTAAAAGGATGTTAAAAAGTATAATAGAGATAACAAGAGCAATTACAAAAATATTTTTTTTAATGTTACAAAATCTTTATGCTTCAGAAAGCAAAACCATGGGCAATTGTATCGCTCTGGTGTTGTTCTACGAAAGTGATCAACATCTGGTACCATCATATGGATGAGGACGGGACAAAACACAAGGCTGTGGCAGTTCAGCAGTCATTGTGTTTAGATTTCACCAGTAAAGATAAAAGTTTCTAAATGAGAAAATGCTTCTACGTCTACAGGTCATTAGAAAGTGGAAGTTCAGATTGCAAACCTACTCCATTTAGCTTTTGGGTATTTCATATTTACTGTGTGCAAAATGACACTTCTTTCTTATCTGAAAAGATATAACCTTCAGTATTCATATTAATTCATAACTGATCACCTACAAATGAGCTAACTACTTAGACTTGTACGGTTTTAGTATCCTAGCCTAGCTAAGTGCTTCTGGAGACTTAAAGTTCAAAACTCAGCCCACTCAAAAAGCTTGTTAATGGGTCCCACATGACACAGCTATCAATTTTTTAGTATCAGATATACATGCTGTATCCATTATAACTTTCACTTAGGAGCAGGCTTGCCCTAACTATACAGGAGCTTGTAAGGTTTTGCTCTTATTTTTGGTCTGAAAGAAGGAAAAAAAATTAACAATGTTAGATGAGAGTGAAACTGTGTATTGCAAAAGATAACGCTCACTGTGTGTCTGGCAGAGAGAGGCCTGATGCATTGCAAAGGGCTAAAGGATTCTCTTGCTGTTTTTAACATTTCCCAGGTTGTTTAAAAGTGCATTGTAAGCAATGCTAAAATGACAAGTTATCATTGATCTGTCCTTTCCTCCATCTCAAAGGGATTCATTAAATAATGCATGCACCCATGTGAATTACCCTTCTTCACTATACTATCCCCAGACCATTAGCCAAATATAGCAACAGTAGCATCTTTCAACCCCTAGAAACCCTTTGGCTTTCATTTAATTAAATTATCCCATTATGAAAACTCATATAATGAGATTAAATTTAATTATTTATTAGACACTTATTTGCACTAGGGAACCTATCAATTATGCATGGTTGTACTAAACATTTTTCAATCCATCACCTTTCCTTTTCGTGAAAGGTGCAATTTATTAAGTGCATCTGAAGTACTGTAATAGAAGAGCTCTGGCAGAAATATGCATGCCATCCTAGTTCAGTTAATTGCAAACGTAACAGGAAAACAGAAATAGGATTTTTTATTCTCGCTTCTTTTGAAATGCAGCGCACTGAGAGAATTGCAATTTTTTCAGTTATTTGGTGCATCTTATTCTTACATCTTACCTAGCAAAGTCCATGAACAATCATGTTTATTCACATTTTTGGTTGCATTTGTGCGTTAATGGTTTCTGATTGCACAAAAATTCAGATGTAATGCCTAAATAGAATAATTCAGTGAAATAGTTGCAGCACACTGTGACTTGTATCTATGTCCATATAATAATTTCTTATTAATTTGTAGCAGATACTAATGTTCTCTTGATATAAAGTAGTTGCTTACAAAGATTAAATTTTAGGCAAATTGTTAATGTGTATAACCATAAAGCATCATTATTCATGTATCTTCTTGGTAAGAATTTGTGCATGAAAACTGAAACATATAAGCTACGAATAATTGTTTCAAGCTGAATGATGTTTTCTGATTAATGTTAAGAAGATATAAATGTCAATACAGCTCTGAGCTTTTATTTTATAAGACCTTTGTCAATATGTAATTAATTATTCAACTGGAGTTCTGTGTGGCTCAGGGCAGCATTTCAAAGAGCTTTCTTTTCTAAATTGCAAAGTCATCATAAGATTGCATTTACTTTTTTCCTCTCCTTTTTTTCCCCATTTAGAAATAGCATGCTTATAAAAGCTTCTAAGTCATCTGCAAGGTGCCATATACAGTGCAGTGATAAAGTAAGGAGCACTAGGCTTTTTAGTAGCAGTAGGCTGTAGCAGATGCTTTTAATACATTAAAAAAATTCTATCTTGCTTTAAAAGTCCTCATGTTTCATATTCGCTTGTGAATGGGGGTCAGACAGGAAGATTTATGTCCTTTTTTTCCCTCATGTATACATGTAAGAGGATGTTTGCTTCATTAACTTTGAAATTCACAGACAAAATAGACCGCATATTTTAGATTATTTAAATAAATGTCCCCTCAAGATTGCACAAATTATTATAGAGTATTTGAATCCTCATCTTGAAGGAATAAGACATGATACATCTGTTAATAAAAACAAAGGAGTACTGCTTGCATTTGGCAAAAACAGTTGTTATTATTTGGTACTTTCTTTGTGAAAGTCAGGACTGTTAATTAAATCTCAGTGTACCCTAGTGGGCATGATATGTTAGTTTTATTCCTGTGAGGGGATTACATTCTTTAGAACAGCTCTCCAGACAATATGCAGAATTCAAGTTTACTTTTTGGTATGTTGCTTTTGCCAGCCAAGAATCTGGCTCTCCTTTTCCAGAACAGCCACCCGTCTTCCACTTTAATAGATATGCTCATATATAAGCCCCATATGCAAGATCACATGCAAGGATGTTTCCTCTGTTGAGTACCAAGATCATATTTGAAGAGAGAGGAGGTACCATAACTAGTAATTGGGGTCCCTGACACTTTCTCCACAGAATCAAGCTTCTGAGCAAAGCTAGGAAATAGTACATTATACCAAAATCTCTGCAACATTACACTGCAATGAGGTTCCCATCTGCAAACTCTTGAACAGTGGAAGGCTAAGTTATATTTGACATCTCAGCCTAAAAGTAGCATTTTAATATATTTTTCAGTAAGGTACAGCAAAACCTTCATTTTAGCTTCATCAAAGATGTGACAATTGCTGTGTTTTGCATTCTGAAACCTCAGTGCTGCAGTTGACCGTGGAACAACTCATCTTAGTGTATACTGGGGTCTGGCAAATTGGCAACAGTTATTCTCATTTTTCCTGTTGTATAATCAGTTGGCAGTTTTGAACTTTACTTTTGAGACACGAAAATGAGATTAACATGAAAATGAATGTGAAATAGCATGCCTGAGACATCTGTCACCCACTTGCTTAAACTATAGTTATCCAGTCAGGCCAAATGAATTGGTAGGTGTACTCAATTTTTACACCTATATTACATGCAGATGTCAGTGTTTGAAAATTGTCCGTGGTTGCAAGTCTCCATATGCTCCTCTAATCCTTTCACATGTGATAATATGCAACTGGTGCAAGAACAGTGGCTCTTACAAGACCTTCAGACTCTGAAACATGAAAGAAACTGTACATACAGATTATATTATGGGGCAGGGGGTTTTGGATACAGCTATTCAATACTTTGGGTGCAAGTTTTGACAGTTTCACCTGAGCAAGGGTATGATCTCTGAGGAAAAATAGAATGGCAGTGATGATTCTATGATTGGTATAAGAAACTTGTATGTAGGCTTTTAATTTACAATTTGCTGACAACTTGTGAACTTTCCTTAACATTGTTTTGTTTTCATATTTAATAAAGGCAACAATTAATAGGAAATTGCATAGGTATCAATATGTTAAAAAGCTACTAATTTCAACTTTTCATGCTTTATTTTTGACTCCCAAGATGAAAACACATGATGAGACCCAATCTGGGTTGTTATAATCTTTGGGCTCATGTCTTTATTAATAAAGAAGAGCATGAACTTGGTATGGCTCTGAGTTAATATAATTTTAAAATGTTTTACAAGAAAGATATCAATTTTAGTAATGATATTACTTAGAGGCATGGATTTTCCAACTTTGTTCCCTGTTTATTGCTATTGCTTTTCATAACTGTTTAACTAGAAACAGGTTTCCATAGAGGAGTTAAAACAGGAGTAAAAATAATGTTGTATAGAGGAAATTATGTTAAGAAGGAAAAACTTGTTAAAAACAGAGGGGAATATGGGTTTTCAGAAAAATTGCAGGATGCAGTAAAATTTTTAGGACACTTTAAATGCAAAGACCTTTCAGCTTTTTTTTTTTATTCTTACAGCTTTTAAAATATTATTAGACAAGTAAGACTTTGTTTAGTTTGGGTGAAAAGACTTCTGATTTGAGATTTACTTGTTTAAGAAAAAGATTCCTTTTCAAGAGAGAGTTGGTAATTTTACCAATACACATAACCATAGCTAGAAATTGTTGAGGCATCAGCATTAAGCTAGGGAGAAAGTCGTTTGCTTTCGCTATTCCTCATGCAAAGCTTCTTCCCCAACATTTTAAGCCTTCAGGTTGCCACCATACTTCCCATTTTCCTTGAAACAAACTTACAGCCTAAGGCTTTCCAGCAGATTGTTTAACAAAGTCCTTTCAAGACCTACTTGATGTGAAATCAGGTTCATCATAAGCTTATACAGGGTGTCTGTTCTTGTGGCTTTTACTTCTTTCCTAGTGATATCAACCCTCATCACATTTCTGTGCTGCCTTTGATTTTATTTTCTGCTATTCATCACAGTAGACTGAATGAAGACTGAAAAATAAAGATCTTCTTCACTGATACCACTCTTACTCATGACCTGCTGCTACATGATGAAGACGACAAAGGCAATCTGGTCCATGTATGAGATAGGACAGTCCAGCTGTGTACAGCATTAGGTCTGAGATGAAAAATAAAAATCCATGTGATCCATAATATGGAAAAAGTAACTTCTTGATTGCAGTCATAGCTGGGCCCTGATAGCAGGCAATGCAGAATGAAATTGAGCAAATATTTTGTGTTTGTAATATTGTTTTCCTTCTGTCAGTAGTTCTATTGGATGAACCTGATTTCTTGAGGTACAGCTTTGCTTATGTAGGTAGGTACTAAAAGGATTTCCTGTGTCAAATGACAGATCTTGCCCTCTGGGGAACTGTCTTTCTACGTAAAATGAAGTACTCTGTCAGCAAAATGAAGTTCATTAAAATAACTAAACAAAACTGTAAATTGAGATCAGGCAGTTTCTTGTTATAACCTGGTTTCCTAAAAAAAAAAAAAAACCCAAACCCACAAACTTTTGCAAACACAGCCTTTGTACAGGTCTGTCTAGCTTTATGTCTCCTAATAATAACTTTCCAACTTGTTGGATAATCTCAGTCTAGTCTGACAGATAGCTAGCAAACTCAAAATATCACACGCCTTCACGTTTTGTGAAAACAGGCAGACAGGTCATGGAGAACATGTATAGACATCCTCGACTGATTAAAAGCTAAAGACAAATGTACCTTTCAGCCGACATCTGTGAATCTGTAGGATGGGGCTGCCCTGTACTAGCGATGGAAAGGTTGGAGGCATGCAGGTCTTCAGTACAGGCTAGCTGCCTTTTGGCCCTGGGGGTGCTTTGGGTAGACACAGCTTGTTGTGTGTCCCTCTCGCCAGACTGGGATTTTGGTAAGAGATTGGTCTGTGTCAACCGCAAGTCATATACCCTTGGTGGTTCCAAGCACAGTGCTTCCCTTCTTTCTTGTTTCTTAATTCCCTTTACTTAAGGCACCCTGTGATCTTCTCTTCAAGTTTCCCGACAAAGAGCCTTCAAACCCATTGTAGCTGCTTCACCACTAGATTTCAGCCTGGTTTAAGGTACTGCTTTAAGCAGTCTGTGCTCCAACTGGCTGCCTGTGTTCACTGTCCATGCATTCTTGGCCATGAAACCCCTTTAGTTATCTGTGTGAGGAAAAAACATCCTCCCTTCCTCCACTCCCAGTTTCCAGGAGATGTAAAAAAAGCTGCTTAGAAGCAGCAACTGTGAAAAATGAAGCCTAGGAGCTATAAAACAGAGGGAATCTCTGGCAAGACAGTAAGTAACTCTAAGCCTGTAATTCTCTCTACTCACAGCCTTCCTCTAAAATACCCTGGCTGACCTTCCTGGCACAACATGGAGAAAGTTCAAATATAGTCAAATGACAAAAATATTTCATTTATAACTTGCTGTCATTAGCTTCTGAGGGAGGAGTGTCAAAGCCCGGTTTTTGGAACTGTTTGATGGGTTACTGGATTGATTAAATCATATTCTGGTTTTAGTGGTTCTTTTAATCCTACTTTTTTTGGTAATTGTCATTTTAATGATGTCAGAAGTTCCCAGGATATTAATTTTCAATGTATCTAAATAGGGGTTTCAGCAAAGAAATTAATGGTAATGTCTTTAGCGACAAGGATTAGGAGCAGCATGAGGAGTTTAGTCACTCTGATTAGACTGGGAACCTTTTTCTTTGGGTATAAAATGCCACTGGAGCATTCTGAATATCTCCATGAAAAGACTGCATGTCCTTATGTGTTTATAGATTGTAGGGTGGGAGATGCAGACTGTGCATACTTGGAATTAAACAGGTATTTTAGATGGTGGAAAGCAGGAGGGAAATTTTCAAATTAGAGTGTGAGAACATAGCCATGTGACTCTTATTATAATTAATAAGCAACTGCATATTGTAGTCTCTGTGCACCACTGAAGATTTCCCTGGGAGTTTGTGTATGAATATTTATGCAATCAGAAATAAAATGCAGACAATGAAGTAAAAGCCAGTGTAAATACAAAGTAATCATGTAGTTTACATGCTTTTAATTGTTGACATAAACTCTACTTTTGTCCAGTAATAAAAAATGCATACAAGCTAAAGCAATAATAAATCACAAAAGAAAACAGTTTCAGCAATTAGTTTAAAAGGAAATGCTTTTCTAATTTAGTTTCTAAAGAAGTCACTAAATCTGTTTGCACTTTTAACAAAGATATTTAAAATCTGTAGTCCAGTATATCATAGAATCACAGAATCATCAGGTTGGAAAAGACCCATCGGATCATCAAGTCCAACCATTCCTACCAAATACTAAACCATACCCCTCAGCGCCTTGTCTAGCCGTCCCTTAAACACCTCCTGGGAAGGTGACTCAACCACCTCGCTGGGCAGACTGTTTTTTTAAAAAATAAGAGATGATTGTATCACTCAGGAGGAGAAGCTTATGTCAATCGGATCACCAGATATCAAATAACTTTCTCATAGCATACTAAGAGTCTTAATTTTATCTCAACATTGGGTTAAACTAGTTCTTTGTATTATAAAGACTGTATATGCACTGAAGAATGATATGAGAAAGGTGAAGGAAGTCAAAGGAAAGGGGTATGTGTTTGCTTAAGATCCCACCAATCTACAGTGTCCTACTGGGTACTTGCTTACTAAAAGACACAGGGTACTTATCTTTAATTAAAGTCATGAATGGTGTTGATTTTGGTATCTGCTGATGTATTATTCGACATCCAAAGCAAGATAATTAGCTAGGTTTGCAGATCCTGATTGTCAATTCAGTTCAGGGAAAGAATGAAAGATGAAGCAGTTGTCTGAAAAAAAATATACATACATGGTGACTGCAGCCCATCCAAACCTCAAGACCCTCAGAACTAAGTTTAGCTGTTAGTGTTATTGTACTACCTTTACTTTCCCAAAATGGATGAAGCAGGTCAAAGAATGGTGATGCCTGCAAAATGAGGATAATATAATTCTGAATCCATATAACCTTAAAAAAACTTGTGAGGAAAAGCAGAAATTCTGCAGTGCTCTCTGTGCTTCCATGTCTGTCAAGTAGTTTCCACATTCTGAAGTCTAGTCAAACCAAGGAGGAATCTTCCGTCAAATAATTCCATCACCGATTAGTCTGTCATAGGCTTTGTCAGTTTATCTTAACTTCTCTGCCCTATGGACTGAATACTGGATATAAAACAAAGATCAAGAGAAAAGAAATGTTATGCTTTCACTCAGTATAACATTGCCTTAACCCAAACATCCTCCTCCTCTGAAGCTGTGAAACAGTGAAATTCCTCACCAGGACCCTAACTGGAAAAGGAAACTGTCACACCTCCAGTCAGACTCAGCCACTCACACCCTTCCTAGCAAGACTCAGTGTAGGAATGGTTAAAGAGATGAGGAGAAATACACAACAAATTGGTCAGTATCAGAGAGAGTGATCACTTAAATATCACAAGCAAAATATAAGTGACCTTATTCTAGAGAAGATACAAGCATAGAATAAGAATAAAACAGAATAGACTATTTTGATCATGGAACAGATCCTCCCAGAACCTGTACTAAAGCACATGGATGACATGGAGGTGATTACTGGCAGCCAGCATGGCTTCAACAAGGGCAAATCCTGTATGACTAACTTAGTGGCTTTCTATGACAGGGTATCTACAGCAGTAGACACAGGTAAACCAATGGATGTGATCTATCTGGACTTCTGTAAAGCCATAGACATCATCCCCCACAACATCTTTCTCTCTAAATTGGAGAGAAATGGATTTGATGGGTGGACAGTACAGTGGATAAGAAACTGGTTGGATGGTCACATTCAGAGAGTAGTGGTCAATGGCTCAAAGTCCAGATGGAGATCCATGACTAAGTGGACTGGTGCTATTTAATATCTTCATCAATGATATTGACAGTGAGAATGAGTGCACCCTTAGCAAGTTTGCAGATGACACCAAGCTGAGTGGTGCAGTTGCCACACCAGAAGGATGGGATGTTATCCAGAGGGATCTGGACAGGCTGCAAAAGCAGGCCTATGAGAACCTCATGAGGTTGAACAAGGCCAAGTGCAAGGTCCTGCACCTGGGTTGGGGCAATCCCCACTTTTAATACATGATGGGGGATGACATGATTGAGAGCAGCCCTGCAGAGAAGGACTTAGGGGTGGTGGCCGATGAGAAACTCGACATGAGCCAACAATGTGCACTTGCAGCCCAAAAGGCCAACTGTGTCCTGGGCTGCATTGAAAGAAGCGTGGCTAGTGGGTTGAAGGAGGCAATTCTGCCCCTTTATTCCTCTCTTGTGAGACCTCATCTGCAGTACTGTGGTACTGTGTCCAGTTCTGTAATCCTCAGTGTAAGAAGGATATGGAGCTGTTGGAACAGATGCAGAGGAGGGCTACAGAGATGCTCAGATGACTGGAGCACCTTCTGTATGAGGGCAGGCTGAGAGAGTTGGGCTTGTTCAGCCTGGAGAAGAGAAGGCTCAGAGGAGATCTTATAGTGACCTTCCAGTATCTAAAAGGGGCCTACAGGAAAGCTGGAGAGGGACTGTTCATAAAGGTTTGTGGTGACAGGATGAGGGGGAACAGGTATAAACTGGAGATGGGCAGATTTAGGCTAGACATAAGGAAGACTTTCTTCACCATGAGGTTGCCCAGAGAAGTTGTGGCTGCCCCATCCCTGGAGGTGTTCAAGGCCAGGTTGGATGGGGCCCTGGGCAGCCTGATGTAGTGGGATGTCCCTGCCCATGGCACATGGAGTCCCTTCCCACTCTAACTATTCTGTGATTGGAAGAGGCCTGCAACAATCATCTCATCCAACTGCTTGACCACTTCTGGGCTCATCAAAGGTGTTATTAAGGACATTGTCCAAACACCTCTTAAACACTGACAGGTGTGGGGCATCTACCACCTCTTTAGGAAGCCTGTTTCAAGAGAATTGATTCCCCTGGGAAACACATGTGGTTCTTCACAAAAGGAAAATTTTAACTAGCTTGTGTAAAGAAAGGCGAATCATGTAAATTGGTTAGCAAAAGAGTAAATTGGGAGAGAGCTGGAAAATTGTTCTAGGTGAATGTGGGCATCTCTAGCTGTTGACAGTAGTTCATGGACAGCTGAATAGAATAACCTGCTATGAAAAAAATGCCAGCCAGCTTGTATTGCCCAAGGACTGTCCCTGCTGCCAATATAATTCGGAATATCTGTGATTTCTACTTCAGTGGTTCAGATCAAGAGAGCTGATAGGGTGAACATAAAAGAGATCTAATAAATACATCCACTCCTTTCTGTCTTCCTCAAAGTCAAGAGACGGGATCTAAACTTCTGACATGCAATAAGGCAGTCACCCCTGAGTGGGAGAATGGACTCTTCAGAAAGTATTTTTAATGTGCTTAGGACCAAGAAACCAGTGTGTTGGACAATTCATTGACTTCTCTGATAAACACTTTCTGAAAGTAATTTCCGGAGCTAACAGGGAATTATGTAAATGGAGAAATAATCAGATAAAGTGATCAAGACTGAAGAAATGAAACACTCTTTCAGGGTGCAGTTATGAAAAGATAATTGAGATGCATTTAGCAGATGTCAGCTAATGAATTCAGAGTATGTGATTGCAGGCAGATGAGGAAAAGAAAAAACTTAAAATTGTAAATCAATATTTATGTTTCCTAGAGCTGAAAGAAGTTACGTTTTCTTTTGTTTCAGCCTAAATGGCTAAAAGAAATTATGGGAAAATTTGAAAACTCTCTTTTTAGGAACTGCTCTTTTTTGTGGTGGGTTTTTTTTCCCCCTAAGAATTAATTTTATTTTCATCATTGTCACATCTGGTAACTCTGATAGACATTCTGATAAATATGATAAGCATTCTGGTAAGTACATTGATAAAATTCGTATTGATGAAGTCTTGTAGAAATATTTGTGAAAATGATAGGTGAGGAAAATTATGTTTTCACACTCTCCTGGGTAGAAAACTGGCTGGATGGCCGGGCCCAGAGAGCGGTGGTAAATAGTGTTAAGTCCAGCTGGAGGCCAGTGACAAGTGGTGTCCCCCAGGGCTCAGTGCTAGGTCCAGTCCTGTTCAATGTCTTCATCAATGACCTGGATGAGGGCATTGAGGGTACCCTTAGCAAGTTTGCAGATGACACTAAGCTGTGTGCAAGTGTCGATCTGCTGGAGGATAGGGAGGCTCTGCAGAGGGACCTAAACAGGCTGGACCGCTGGGCAGTGTCCAACGGCATGAGGTTTAACACAGCCAAATGCCAGGTCCTGCACTTGGGGCACAACAACCCTATGCAGAGCTACAGACTGGGAGAAGCCTGGCTGGAAAATTGCCAGGAGGAGAGGGACCTGGGGGTGTTGGTCGACAACCGACTGAACATGAGCCAGCAGTGTGCCCAAGTGGCCAAGAAGGCCAATGGCGTCCTGGCTTGTATCAGAAATGGTGTGACCAGCAGATCCAGGGAGGTGATTCTCCCTTTGTACTCAGCACTGGTGAGGCTGCTCCTTGAATATTGTGTCCAGTTCTGGGCCCCTCACCACAAGAAGGATGTTGAGGCTCTGGAGCAAGTCCAGAGAAGAGCAACGAGGCTGGTGAAGGGGCTGGAGAACAGACCCTATGAGGAGCGGCTGAGAGAGCTGGGGTTGTTTAGCCTGGAGAAGAGGAGGCTGAGAGGAGACCTCATTACTTTCTACAAGTACCTGAAAGGAGGTTGTGTAGAGGAGGGAGCTGGCCTCTTCTCCCAAGTGACAGGGGACAGGACAAGAGGGAATGGCCTCAAGCTCCGCCAGGGTAGATTTAGGCTGGAGATTAGGAGGAGGTTTTTCATGGAAAGGGTCATTGGGCATTGGAACAGGCTGCCCAGGGTGGTGGTTGATTCACCTTCCCTGGAGGTGTTTAAGGCACGGGTGGATGAGGTATTGAGGGACTTGGTTTAGTGTTAGATAGGAATGGTTGGACTAGAAGATCCGATGGGTCCCTTCCAACCTGGTTGTTCTGTTCTGTTCTGAGAGATTCAGTTTCTTCAGGAAATATATCCTTTGTTGCAATAGAGAGCCATGTTTATTGAGAGCTCGATTAAAAGCAAGTTTTACTAGGGGTAGGAAACATGCAGACATTCTCATTGGGCCTGAATCTGTACTTCCTTTCATCTGTGCCCTCATCCCTTTTCAGAAGTCAACCTGCACTTTGGAGATACTGTGGTTTCTCCTGCCACATGCTTGCATGAAAGCTGCAGCTGCATCCCGCCATGTTGTAGCTTTTGGATTTGAACCCCAGTCCTTTGTGTAGGTGCCTGCATGCTGCTGCTGCTACTTCCAAAACTGAGTCATTCAAGTGCCACGTAGGAGGAGAACAATGTGACTTATGTAGCAAGAACTGTGGATGGAAGACTGTTGTTTGATCCTTCAGCTAGGTCCTGAGTTGCAGGATGGCCCCACTCACTGCCATGCTGTCCTATTCTCCATCAAGAAGTCTTCTCCACCTCTCCTGGCCAAGCCACTTTGCTGTGCTGTGAGAGGTGCAGTATCTGATGCTAACAAATTGCATTTGCATAAGGATGCGGATGCTGTGTTTTTTTCTGAATCCTGGCAGGCTGTAGGCAGCAGAGGATGGTAGCCTAAACACAGTGCTCAGCTCTGCAAGGGGAGAAATGGCACATGGTATGCTCAGTAGCACAATTTAAGCACCAGTGCCAATGTTACGTCATTAGTTACATCATTCCAATACAGTTATTTGAGTTGCATTGTAAGTTAAGTTGAAAGCTAAGGCAAATTTATGGAGTTAGGAACATTTTGAGGTTACTTGGTCTTTTTCTGCTGGACAGGAAAAAATATTCCTTTTATCTTGTTGATTCAATTCATAATTATCCACTATAATTACTCATAATATTAACACCTTGTCATAATTGTATTTTTCCTTGTAAATGTTTTTCAACAGTCATTAATAAGATGCTAACCTTTATGTGGTATTCCATCTATGACTGGAATATGAAAGTTCAGGTATTATAAATCAGTTTTAAAGGTTCACTATCAGTTTGAACATTTCAAAACATAACTGTTTCTTTCAAACTTTCCTAAAAGAATGCTTCAAAATCTGTTTCTTTAAATTCGTCAGTCCATTTGCACACTTCAGAAAGCAACCAGAGTAAGGATATTCAAATCATGAAGCTAATTCAAGACTCATTCAAGTGAACAAAATTTATTGGGTTTACTTATTCTTTCAGTAGAAGGAACCTTGCAGAGATGTTAATGCGGACATAGTTGCATTTGGTGTTAAGAAAGGAAGGATGCTGTGGATTAATAGTTCTAGGATGGGAGGAAAGAAACACATTTTCATATGCTAAAGGAGATACTAAATGAATTGATTCTTCACTTGAGCAAATGACACCTATGTACTTATGGCAGATTGATATGTGGAAATCATATAAATCATCCATATCTGGATGTCACCATTTTTGTATTTATTCAGCTATCATTTTTCCACTGATGTCTACACATGTACTTTCATGTTTGTTGACTGTCAAATGACATCACTACTTTCTAACTGCTAGCAGTTCTCATTACTATTAGTTCTCAGCTTTTTGAGAATTTACAGATATTATACATGGAGAAAAGCTGTGTATATGCTTAAACAGAACTGAAGTTGAGATATTTTTAAGCTGAGCAGTGCAGTTTTATTGCAACAAAGAAACTTATGTCTTGCAAAGTTACAAGCAAGCTTAGGTGAGTGTAAAGATTTAGCAAATCTGTGTCTCAAACCAATCTCTTAAATCACTGTGATTTATTCCTTTTTTTAAAAAAATTCATAGTAATGGCTTCTAAACCAAATGTAAACAGCAGTCTTCAAACCTCTTATCCAAGGTCTCCAAAGTATACTCCTCTTACTAAAGTAATGGGAAACATTTTTTTACTACATATTAATGTTCAGCTATTTTTTCATTGCCATTCACTTCAAGTGATTATACCTGTTCTAATTTTGAGAAGCTGGTGTCTTGGTAGACTTAAGTGCATCCAAACACAAACTGATTACCAGACTTGGATCCTGCAGCCAGGCCTGTAAGGATAGACACCAACACCAGTACATAGCCCTTTAGAGGTCAAAAGGATCAGTCTGACCTTTGGATCAGACTGCAGGAAGGTGACCTAGGCTGAAGCAGACCTCAGTACTGTTTGACAGGAACATGGTAACATAGGACCTGCTGAAATGTATTTCATCCTGCCCACTCATCAGACGATAAAAACAATTTTAGGTAACGCCATATCAGATTACCATAAAAAATATTTGAGCTACCAGTTGTTGCTTTATGATGCATACAGCAGAACTATTTACTATTATTTACTTACTAACCAGAAAAACAAGAGCCAAAATCTGGAATACATGAACTAATACAGAAAGATTTGTATAAAGCTCCCACTGTGCTTGGTATACCACATATGTCTGAGGCCAATTCCATAAAAAGAAACTAAACATGAAATTGATCTTATTTTAATTCAGGTTTTAAGACGCATACACAATATTTTATAGTATTTTGGATGTGGAAATATTAATTGTGTTTTCCTCTTTAAAAAAAAGATATTAGAGCTAAAAATAATGAGGATTTTATGAGAAGGGCGACAGGAGGGAAGAGAAAAGCATTGTAAGGATATCACTGCTGGCTTGGGGCAGCTTTTTTGGGTATCACAGAGCAATGAGAGCCCAAGCTGTACCCAGGCGAGGGGCAGCCAGTCTCCATTCCTTGTATTTCCCCCCTTCCAAACTGTCGGCACCACACAGTTCCGGAGCCTCTTTCTGAGTTCAAAACCCTTTGTTGATGTGGATTAAGATTCAGGGGAGAGAGCCTTCATTCTGGACATTTGTTTTTCTTTGCAGCGAGGGGTGGGGAAGCAATTAATCAACAGCTGCGGGGGCCAGGGATGCTTTCCTGTATGGCCCCACCACTGGGGCTTGGTGGAGCAGGCGGCAGGGACTGACATGACAGCCGCATTGTTAGTGTCCTCAGCCAGGGCAATGGAGCCCTTGTTTGTGTCCTAGGCACCTTAATACGTCACTTGCATGATTCTGTCTGGTTGTATAATTTCAATAAACAGTTGGTGGAGGATGTATCAGACTAGGTGCATTTTTAGGATATTAAATCTACTAAATTTTCCTAGGTGTCTCTAATTTAGAATTTTAGAATTATAGACTCACCAGGTTGGAAAAGACCCATCGGATCATCGAGTACAACCATTCCTACCAAATATTAAACCATGCCCCTCCGCATCTAGTCCACCCGTCCCTTAAACACCTCCAGAGAAGGTGAATCAACCACCTCCCTGGGCAGCCTATTCCAGTGTCCAGTGACCCTTTCCTTTTCCTTGAAAATTTTTTTCCTGATGTCCAGCCTAAACCTCCCCTGGTGGAGCTTGAGGCCATTCCCTCTTGTCCTGTCCCCTGTCACTTGGGAGAAGAGGCCAGCATCCTCCTCTCTACAACATCCTTTCAGGTAGTTATAGAGAGCAATGAGGCCTCCCCTCAGCTTCCTCTTCTCCAGGCTAAACAACCCCAGCTCTCTCAGCCACTCCTCATAAGACCTGTTCTCCAGCCCTCATCAGCTTCGTCACTCATGTCCCCTTTATCCACTCCTTTCCTGCAGTCACACTTCTCATTCCACAGTGGCATTTATTGAAGATAAATGAAGAAAAGGAGAAGATTGTCTATACAAATGAATAAATAAAACCCCTGGAATTGTAGAGGTTATAATGAAGAAATGCTGCTTTCCCAAACAGTTATTAGAAATCAGACTAGATACACGAAGGTACCCTGCCTAAGATTATAGGGAACATGGCACCAGATGCACTGAAGATAAATCAGCAGTTTTGAGTTGCACTCCACACATTCTTTACGTTCATAGCTGCCAAATTATGATCTTTACAAAATCAAATTATAAGAGTTAAAAAATGTTTATATCTGCTTATTTACCTTTGAGTTCTTCACACAGTTCTGTGTATCTTTGTGTCCTCTTCTTATGTTATTGCATTCTGTTATGACTGCATGAAATGGGTACTGTGTCTGCTTGGTGTGCTGCACCTTGATGTGTCTTTCAACACATAAATTGGCATCTAGTGCAAGATGTGTTTTCATTTGTCTGTGTCTAGATTAGAAACATTATGTACTGGATGTTGTTGTATACAGAGATTTCTGTACTATAAAAGGCAGGACATCCTTAGAGACACATTTACAGAACTTCATCATGTGAATCGCTTGGATGGGTAGGAGCACTTTAGTCTTTTGTGTATGCAAATATGGCAGAAGACATGAGGGGCAAGATAATTTGCTTTTTTAGACATTGAAATAAAAATTTTGCTTGTTCTTAATTCTTGTGAAACTCTCTGGAAATCCTTATTTTAACCTACTTCCCTCTAAATTAATGACAGATTTGCAGGGACAAAAGTACTGACTGCCCTCTGATTTTTTTTTTCCCTTGAGCCTAGGTTTGAAAGGGATCTGTCATCTTACGTTTGTGGGCTGAAAATATAGATGTAATTATGAGTAATTGGTTTAGGAATTAAATATTTCTTTGGAAAGTGAGATTGTTAAGGAGGAAATATATGTAGAAAACCTATATAAAGCACTTAATTAAAAGAAAATCCATATTAGCAGCTTAGAAGTATCCAAGCAGTAAAGAGAGTTTAAGCTTTGTTTACACTTTGGCTGTAAGAGGTGCCTCTCTTTAAGTATTTAGGTAAACAAACGAAAGCTGCTGTTTTCATTAGCATGTAACACAGAGCCCAGTTTCCTTACCTCAGAGAACATTAAACTGAAATTCGGTGGCAGAAAGCTATTTGATCTCTTGCAAATATAAGTCTTGATAAACCTTACTGTATGGAAAAGAATCCTTCAAATTTTGTACCTATTGACATTGCTTAATAAAAACATCTCGAGTGCTGGTGCTTCTGGGTGTGTTTCCAATAGCAATGTGATTGCAGGGCTCTGTGGATAAAGTTACCAATCCTTTGAATTCTGACCTTCAGTCTAAAACAGCTTTAGAGGTTACTCTTTTTCCGATTTGTGAGATTGCAGAGAAAAAGTTAATGCTGCTGGAAGGAAGCGGGGGAGGGAGCCAGGCTTGGATATGAGAACTGGGACTTTGAAGCCATCTGAGGAGTTTTCCTCTGGCCTTGATTTGTAACAACAAATATTGGCAGTATGACTCTGAGTAATTATACAAAGTTTCAAAATAGAGCATGTGGCAACTGAAATTTTTGTGAATACAATTACTATTGAGACCAAATTGATTTTCAGGGAAATGACACTATTGGGTTCAATAAAGTCTGGATTCTTGGGGTAGCTGTAGCCATCAAAATCCAAGACCTAGCTTAAGCCCATCATCTGTGTCTATGAAGAGGAGAAACCTCAGAACTGAGTCTCCTCATAATGCTTCAAAGAAGTGTCTGTCTCCACTGAAGATGTGGGCTGGAGATGATCATTTTAAACTAAATACTTGATTTTAGGTGGTTAAGGTTAGGTGAGAATCTAACCCCTGCTCTACAAGCAAGGTTCATGGTGTAATTATGTTAGGTTTCAAAAGAATTCATTGTAGTAAATTTCATAATAACAATTTACAGGAGAAGTATTTGATGAAAGTATTAAATAAATGGCCCTTGTAATTGTTATTTTAACTTAGACTTCCACTTCTTCCATTCATTATATGGAATATTTATGAACTTTGCTTTTATAAGATATTTCACCTTTTCCTGTTTGTCATAAGAAAAATATGTGTGACTGAACGTATCAAGGTTAAGGGTGTACATATTTACTGTATTTGACTAACACAAGGTTTGTGATTTGAATGTGTGTTTATGAATCACTTATATGAGTCATAAATGCAAGTTTGTCTTAATAATCTGTTGAAGTAAGCCCAGATTGCTGTTCTTTCAATTTCCTTCATCATTCTAAATCTTTCAACTAACAATTATTTTCTCTATATAATTTTTTATTTGTTTCTCTAGTCTTATATGACATCAGCTGAAAAATTATGCAATTATTGACACAAATATCTAAAATACAGTAATGATCCACTGCTCCATCTACTGTTGAACATTGACATGAATAATGCTTTAGGGAAAAAATACAGAATGCATTTAGGAAAAATAACAAATTGGAACTTGCAACAAATAAACCTAATGATTCTGTGGTTAGTGAACAAACATATTTTTCTTGCAGAATTAAGAATTCTGAGTATGACTTTAATTCAGAGCTGAAAAACAAACAGGAACTTTCCATCTCCCTTTTCACCTTTAAAGAGGTGCTGACAAAACTGGTTTTGTTCTTGTTAATGGAAAATAGTTGGAGAAAAGACAGTCTAGCATTACTGAGTTGACTCATGTTATACAGTGTACCCTATTTCTATTACTGGCAAAAATGTAAGTTATTGCTGTGAAAAAAATTTGCTATGGTTTGTGAATTCTAACTTTTTTTTCTAGTAGCACTAGATGAAAGAGAAGGAAGGCTTAAATAGTTTTGGGAGGATGGACTATATTAAAATGGCATGTGTGTGAAATGATGTGTTTTATAGCATTTACAGAAAAATAGGACTTGATTATTTTGTCAGCTTACTTGTAATATCTCATTTGTACTGCATTCTTTGTGCAATTTAGTCTTCTGAGGACCCACTGCGTATAGCTTCTATTGCCCATTAGGGTGCTGGCAAGCTGCTCATCATCACTGGTGCATTTGATTTGAATTGTTCTTTCTTGTAAGCAAGTTATTATCCACACATTACGGTGAAGGATGATTATTTTCAATTTTTAGGCAGTTATGTTTCCATGCTGAGCAGTAGTAAAAGCCTGAATGGAAATCAGAAAAATTAGCTCTTTCTCAAGGATGCTCACAAGTTGCAATTTACTCTCTTCGTTTCACCCCCTACCTTGCAAACAGCTAACTCTCAAAATAATTTTGTTCAAAGACAATTACGTTGCCTTCAGTGAAACTACTTCTATAAACAATTACTAAGTTATTTATGCATAGTTTGAGCTAGGTTTTTGTGAAAAAAAAAGGAGACATTCTCACTGATAGACATAGACAGTATTAAAAATCATCCTATGAAACTATGAAATTTTACTTGAAAATGGAAACTAATTTTCAGTGATTCAATTTAAAAGGTAAGACATTTCTTAAATGAAGGCTGATGTAGTTAGAAAACCATCAATATTACTGTTAGATTAAGAGTAGATCCTGCAGCTCTACTCCCAGCAAGTCATGAAACTACTATCTTAGTCTTTAGGGAAAAGCAACGCCATCACTTTTGCTTGAAGCATCTACTTCAAATGATCTAGAGACCAAAACTTAGCATTATTGTTGGTGGTGATAAAAAAATAGAATTACGTTGATGAGATTTCTAGAAGCAAAAAGTGATGTAGGAAGTTTTCAACTTAGTGCTACAATGTTCCAAAGAAAGATGACAGATACATTTAAAATTTACCTTGATATAGGAAAGCTTCCCTTCCTACCTTCATTCCCTTCCCCTTACATAAGGCTTTTAAGTTGCAATGAAACAACTGAAAAAAACATGCGCACCTGTATTTTGGAAAGTGAAAAAATGAGAAAGACTGAGGCATTTGCTGTCTAACTAAAGTTTGACCACTTCTTCTATGGAAAATCTCTGCATTTGTTTATGTCATGGTTGTCAAGAACTATAAAGTCATTAATTTATTCAAAAAGCTGAAGCTTAATTTAAGATTAATAAAGTCTACTGTTTCCTATTTTAAATTATACAAAATGATCCTGTACTGCAGTCTAGCAAAAATGTGATTTAGGCATGCAATTTATAAGTTTTTTTACTAAGGACAATGGTTAGCAGCATGCACATAGATTTTAATGCATTATTAATTTCATCCGGTGTACCTTAAAAGAATGTAATGAAGCTGTCCATCTCAATTACAATGATAGATTTTGGGTGGAACATTTAAAATGGTTGATTTCTTTCTTTCTTTCTTTTTTTTTTTTGTTTGTATTTATCAAAGTCTCTTTACTTTTTCTCATGTGAGTAGCAAGAGACAATAGGGGTTCCTGTCAAATGCTGCAAACTTCTGCTCCAGCTAGGGACATCTCTAGGCAACAGCTGCTATGTGTAAGACAAAACTTGTATGGAGACATAGGAGGGATATTTCCTGCTCTGGAGAGTTCTGACATTGCATTGCAGTTGTTATTGGAAAAGCCATGCGTTAGCTTCTGAGAGCGATGGGAAGCATCTTTTGCTTTAGTGCAGAGTGTGATCTTCCTGGGCATATTTCTAGTGTTAAAAATTTCAACAGTGTTTCCTAGTTAGAGCCAACTGTGGAAACATCGCACTGTTCCATATCCATCTTATCCATCCAGCTATTTTTTCTTAATTATCAGCATATCTGTAACTGTGGCATCTAAGCACCCATAAAATACATTGTTAAGGGTGAACTCACTTTACTTGTCCTTAAGCAATAGTGTAGCACTGCATAAAGAGTTAAAATCATACTGCGTGAGTAACAATTATAAAAATATACTAGATTGCTTGTTGTGCATTTGATATTATATAATTGGCCTGGTCCAATACTACTTAGGACTCTTGAGATGCCAGCTGCATCAGCAGGCAAATTCAGGCATGATGTAAACATACACAAGAAAATCCTCTCTGAAATCTCTATTCTAAACCCAGTGTTATTCTAATCGTGGTTTAAAATTGATGTTGTGTGCCAGTGATCAACAGCCCAGCCCACACTGATTTGGTATGCAATTAGTTGGAAGAATAAAACCAAAAAGCCAAGAAAAGAAACCTCTTTCAATTAGATTTCAAATAGGTATGGTGCTCATCTGGCATAATTAGATTAGTTATTGTAATAAAAAAACTGCACTCACTTAAACCAGATGAGGATCTGGTCCACAGTATCAGCTGTAGGATAAGTTCATAGGTTAGGACCATACTAAGGGGTAATGATATACGCTAATCAGAAGCCCAATCTTCAGACATCAGATAAAGGACTTTAAGGCACTGTTTAATGACTGTATAAACACTGAGGACCTTACTTCATCTTATATCCCCCATCTACATCATTTATATGGCTTCAGTTCACATACTGCCTACATGCCATACTGCAGAAGAGATTAAAAATTCAAAGCCAATTCTTTTCTTGCAATGCATCATCACCACCCTTTTTTCTGATCATCTTAGCCTCTGTGTAATTTATCCTATGTTTATCATCACATCATCAAGCTTTATATCTATGTGTGTGGATCTGTCTTAGTTTAATTAAATACAGAGACTGGGCACACTCCTGAAGTTATTACTTAGACAAAACTTCCATTAGGGACTACAAACTCTAACCAACAGTAAACATGTTTCAATAAGCTTTACTTGCAAGACAGTAAAAATTATTCATATATTTGTGCTTTGGGTTTATTTTAAAAATACAGAATTAAGTGGATTTATGCAAAAATTCATATGTATTCACATTCACAGTCATATTTTTAATTTTTTTTTCGGTAACATCATTTAAGTGTAACTATTTCAGAGAGAGGGTTTTGAATTACACTTTCCAATGTCAGA
Organism: Coccyzus lansbergi; assembly: GCA_033558105.1. Classification (NCBI taxonomy): domain Eukaryota; kingdom Metazoa; phylum Chordata; class Aves; order Cuculiformes; family Coccyzidae; genus Coccyzus; species Coccyzus lansbergi. The sequence goes on from JAUMJK010000470.1 coordinate 1,039,977, forward strand.
TGGCACCTCACAACAACAATATCTAATTTTTTTGGAGAGTTTTTTCCAGGAAAAAAAATGTGCTTCTGCTTCCTAAGAGTATGTGCCTGATCTTTTTCATGTCATAGATGGAGCTCCTCGAGACAGCGAAGCAAGACACATCTTTAATCCTATATAGGATTGGATAGGGTTTTAAAAAAAATATTTTATTAACCCTGTTAAAGTCTTCAGTGGTAAACATTTCCCGGAGGATTGTGGCTGTTCCAAAAAGCACATAGTTTAGAATGATTGCATGGCCTTGCATTTCCTGATTTCAGTGCATTTTACCTGACAAAACTGCATGTATCCATAATAAGTAATTCATATCTCTTTCACAGTTTAATATAGACCATCATAAATAGTTTTCTTGGCGTGAGATGTGGTTTGTGACTATAAAGAAGTAAAGGGATTGCGTTTGTGCTGGCTACGCAGCCGGGCCCAATCGAAAGCTGCTTATTTTGACCTGGGTTCCCATATATGGCGTGCGACTGTCCCAAGATCCCTTTTCTCCGCTAAAGAAAATGAAATCCTAGGTGCCTTTTCAACTCGAGGTTGACTTGTAGCTTTGCAAACTGATCCGCTTTCCTGAAGTATCCCCAGTGTACTTACTACAAAATAATGTCTCGCTTACTGGGATGTAGTAGCCAGAAGACATTCCTCTTCTAGAAGTATTGCTTTCATTCACAGATTAGTTAATTGAAGGTAAGGATGTATTAGCAGTGAATAATCACAGATTTTTGTAAAGAAAAAAAAGTGCTGTTTGAATCTGTTTCTACAGTATAAAGTTTTTTTTATTATTATTTAGTGTCGTAGACCTGGCACACTATTAAGACTTCTTTTACGGTACTGCAAATCATTATGCTGTTTTCCTCATCATGTTTGGATTACATGTGCCGAAGAAAGAGTAGAAAAATAAGTGTTACATGAATCGAAAGATACCGTCTACAAAGTAGAAATGCTCCAGAAAACCCTGTTCAAATTTAGTTATTGTGTACATTAGAATGCTTTTTAACATAATGTATATATTTTAAAAGGGGGTTTTCTTAATTATAAGCAACCGAAAGTGCTGTAATAGAAATGTATCATAAACTCATTTCAAGTTAATGGCTTACTAATTAAATTATTTAATTACTTATTGATTGGTAAAAGCTAGGCTTTAAAGAGTTACTGTTACTTAATGCACAAATTTAACTCTATGCAACCATCCTAGTCTTCATTGGAGATATTTACAAGGTCTACGGAAGGGCCTTTACAGTTTTAAATTTAAAAACGTTAGTAGGTGAGTATTAATAAGTTAAAATACAAATTCAATTATGCTTACAACTGTTTTTAGAAGTAGAGATATTTCATATATCTGTACGGTGTAAACCATTTTAAAAGTTCTGGATATTTTGTTTAAGAGAAATACCTCTGAATCGGAGAAGGCTGGTTTAAACAGTTTTAGCAGACCCTTTATCTACAAGGTCACAAGAATCTCAGATCTTTGAGAACAAATCTGTTACATATCGAATCAAAACTGCATGTCTGGACGTGCATGCTGGTTGTATTCTTAAGAGACTCTGCGCGTATCCTTATTTAGCTTCTCATTGATATAATGTTGGTTTAATTCCAGTTATTCTATTAGCAGGGCTTTTGTTTAAACCCAGTTTTACTAGAGGGGACATATCCACGCGCAATTAAATCGGAGGGACCCAAGGGGGCTTGATTGCTTGTTCCAAAAGGGGTTGTGATGAGCTGCGGGATGGGTGCGGAGGGGTGCGCAGTCAGGAAGGTAGATTCCAACCCGCGAAAGCCTCACTGCGATTTAAACCAATAAGGTCGGGACAAGAGAATAGCTGCGGTTTGCGCTGCAAAAACAAAACACAAAACACAAAGGGGGGGTGGGGGGGAAGAAAAAAGAGGGAAAGGAAAAGGAAAGAAAGAGAAGGGAAAGGAAAGGGAAAGGGAAAAGGAGAGGGAAAGGAGAAGGAGAGGGAAAGGGAGAAGGAGAGGGAAAGGGAGAAGGAGAGGGAAAGGAGAAGGAGAGGGAAAGGAGAAGGAGAGGGAAAGGAGAGGGAAAGGAGAAGGAGAGGGAAAGGAGAAGGAGAGGGAAAGGAGAAGGAGAGGGAAAGGAGAGGGAAAGGAGAAGGAGAGGGAAAGGAGAGGGAAAGGAGAAGGAGAGGGAAAGGAGAGGGAAAGGAGAAGGAGAAGGAAAGGAGAAGGAGAAGGAAAGGAGAAGGAGAGGGAAAGGAGAAGGAGAGGAGAAGGAGAGGGAAAGGAGAGGGAAAGGAGAAGGAGAGGGAAAGGAGAAGGGAAGGAAGGGAGAAGGGAAGGAAGGGAGAAGGGAAGGAAGGGAGAAGAGAAGGAAGGGAGAAGAGAAGGAAGGGAGAAGGGAAGGAAGGGCGAAGAGAAGGAAGGGAGAAGAGAAGGAAAGGAAAAGAGAAGGAAGGGAGAAGAGAAGGAAAGGAAAAGAGAAGGAGAAGGAAAGGAAAGGAGAAGGAGAAGGAGGGAAAGAAAAAAAAAGAAGAAAAAAAGAAGAAAAGAAAGAAAAAAATAGGGAAAAAAGTGTGGCGAGGAGGAGAGAGGGCGCGGATCGGGAGCGGCGGCGTGCCCCCCGGCAGCGCCTGGGCAGAGCCACAAGGCTGAGCCAACAGGCGCGGGGCTGGCGGCCGCGGCTTTGTCTGCCCTCCGCCCCGGGGCGCGCCTGCCCCGCCGTGGGAGGCGCCGCGCTCCCAGCCGCCAGCGCCGCGCGGGCCCCGCGCACCGTGAGTACCGGGCTGGGCGGCGGAGGCGCGGGAAGGAGAGGAGCGGGGACAGAGGGGAGGGAGCGCTTGCAGCCCGAGCCGGGCGGCGGCGGCGGGAGTCACCCTGCGAGGGCACTCGGAGAGCGGCGCGCGATTATAAATCGCTAGGCGCAGCGGTTAATTGTGGCCGCGTTTCAGGCTGGGGTGTGCAGGCTGCTCTGTTTGTTCCGATCGGCCAGGTCGGGGGATTCTCCCGTTCGATTTCCTAGAGCTCGGCAGATAGGAATAACGTGACGGTGGCGGTGGAGAGGGGGTGGTGGTATTAGGTCTTTTCTGGAAGAGACGCGGGAGCGTGAGAAAAAGAGTAATAAAAGAAAATCGGAAGGAAGAGTGCCCGGCAGAGATTTTTGACAGCGCTTTCTGAAGAAGGAAATCCTTTTGCCTAATATGTTTAAATTTTCCAAACACCAAGGAAAACACGGAGATCCCTCCAGGAGAACTTTTCGAGAGGACAGAATAAACATCTGCACGACTGAATTAGTTGGCGTTTATTGACATTTTAGGTGGCTTCTTTAGAAGGATGATCTTAGAACGCGGAAGTTAAAGGCCTTTTGAAGTCTCGTGAAATTAACATCTTGCTTTCGAGCAACGGAGACCCACAGAACATTCCCAAGTCTGTGTTTCTCTCCGTGTTTCGGGCAAACAAACACCAAAAAAGAGGAGAGACTGCCCTTTGCGGTGAAAGGTTTGTTCTGGAAAAATAAAGGTGTTTGTTAATGTGTTTGAAAGTGGTTTTTTTAAGAAGGTGCTTGGGGTTTGGTGACTTTTTTTTTGGTAGGTAAGCATTTAAAAAGGAGGCAAGCGGAACAGGTAAACACTCTCATTTAAAAAAATAAACATAGTATATTGCATGCGCCTTATTGAAATCTGAAAATGATCACGGAGGAGAATTTAGGATGAGAAGTGTAGATGTTGTGTCGCATATCATTAGAAGTTTTAATGTTAGATACCACTTATAGAGAATCTGTCCCATACTGGGTCGGCTTACAAAGCATCTGCCAGAACTCAGGAGTATGGATGTATAAAATAAATAAGTAACGTGTATACGTATGTGTAAATGTGTGTGTGTGTTTGTATACACATTATATATGTATATAAATGGCACACAATGGTTGCTTACGAACCCATGACATGCAGTATTTAGCCAAACACCTCACTGCTGTCAGAGTTTTCCCAAGGCCTGGTAGGGTCTGGAAATGAGCAACCATCCCCTCTCAGCAGTTCCACACAGTGACAGACGGCTTGAGTCACGCTTCGCCTTTGGAGATCGGAGAATAAAAAGAATGACTAATCATTTTGCTTGAATTGCAATAAGTATGAAATATTTCTCGGGAGCCAAAAAAATCTTGGAAAAGCAGAAAGACATTCTTAAATGGCTGGTCATAATGGGAGCACTGTCACATTGTAGTACTTCTTTCTTAAAGGGAAGAAAGTGGTGGGGTTTTAAAACATTTCATTCATAAGTGTATGAAATGAGCATGCAGGACTGCACTTTTAGAAGAATTTAAACTAGTAATTAAAAAATAAATAACTGTAATTACCTGCTTCTGCTTTAATAAGTGCAATTTGTCTTCGATGTGACTATCTAGTGAAAAAGCTCTGCCTCCTCACTAAAACCCCAACCTTATGATTACAGAAAGAGTGAAAGTATTACCAAGTTTTATGTGTTGCCAGCAAGGTGCCTTTTCATAGCCAATTTGCGTTTTAATTTTGTAACATTTTGGCTGTTGAATACATAGCGTCTGTAGATACTGATTTCTTAGGACTTTCAAGGAGGCAGAAAGTGCTGTGGGGGAAAACTGATAAATGAAAAATCCTCCTTATCCCCCCTCCAGTGCTAAAAATGACAGGTATTTTTTTTTCCCTAAGGAAGAACACTCTGATTTGAAAACTGCGATTGTCTTTGAAATTTGCTTTCTTTAAAGTCAAATTGTTCTAAGAAAAGCACATGTGCTGGCTATAGTTTTCTGGGTTAACTTCTTATTTTCACTTAGAAAATTTCTTTTCAGCTGGAAAAATGTTTTAAATTATAGCCATTTAAAAATAATTGCTCCTAGCAAGCAAAAATACTGTGGAAAACCTGTAATTTAGGCAAGTACCTTCATTTTATTTGCTCTATGCTGCTGAAATTTAGAATCCCTTTCCATTTACAGTTTACTTTTCACAGAACATTATTAACTTTTTGGCTTCATACATGGTCTTCTGTCAGATGCTTTTGATTTGTAATTTAGCAAAGTATAATAAACAGTGCAAAAGTCATGAATTTTCCTCTGCATCCTGAGCTCTGTGGTAGGGAAAATGTGATAAAATGTGTACCTTAAGTCTTGTTTGATGATCTCTCAAAGCAAGTTTGCCTTCTGGAAATAATTTCTGGGGTTGAAGAGCATGGTATTAACAGATTTAATGTGGCTATTCAATGGATTGGTGGGGTACTATGTGAGGTTTAACAAAATGAGAGAGACAAATTGAACATCAACAAAACCTACATCTGTGAAGAATTATAAATTTAATTAGAAAAAAAGGCAAACTTAAAAGACCTCATTAACTAATCAGAATTTGATGTTACTGATTTAAGATTCTTAAAAGGATGAATTTAAAGTAGCTTTGCTATCATTGTCTTTTTTTCTCGCCATAGAGCCCAGATCCGAAATCCATATTAAAGACGTGAATGTTATTTGCAACAACCGAATTATACACAGTAATGTTTTTGAGGTATTAAGGAGAGCATGTATGTTATTTTTCATATAAGACATTTTTAGTTTAAGTGGAGTGCAGAGAATGAAGGGTGAGTGACAGGTCCTTTTTAATCTTTTTAGGGGGGGGGATTAATTTTGTTGCTGCTTTTTTTAACTTGCTCATTGGCTGGCTGGGCAAAGCCATTGCTTTTTTTTTTTTTTTCTTTACTTTTTGTTTGATATGTGAGTTATTTTGCAGAACTTAAATTTTCCAGAAATCTGTTGGCAAAACAGGAGAATATATGACAGTGAGCACACACCACCCAGAAATATTTTTATTCTATGAACTGTTTGTCATAAATGTGGTTCCTTACTACGCTGTAATTTTGTACTACACATAAAAAACTGAAAGCATGTGAAGTGTAGCATTTTGTAAACTGTAACTAATTTCACTCACATCTGTGTCTAATTGTTGTCTGCATTCACATTCTTGCAAGTAGATTTATTTTTCCTGGACCACTCTGTGGATTCAGCTGACCAGCCTAAGTGAGGATTAGTTGTTTTAAAGTTATTTTGATTAAAGAGTCATTTTTAAATATGGTAACGTGCAACACATGGTTTAAATAATCCTTGAGACACAAAGGAATATATCTAAAGTATGTCTAATGAAAATGAAGATTGTGGATATGAACTTTCACAAATCATAGAGTGTTAGAGTATATATAAGTTATGTATTTAATTCACTATGAATGGACTGGATGGAGTTCTTTTGCCCTGTCCCATGAATCCTTAAATGAAATCTCTCTCACTCTGTACACACGTGCACATCGATGAATATATTTCTAAGTGTACAGAACTTATTATTTTTTTTAATTTAGGTAAATAAAACAGTAGGGATTAATTGTATTTTATAGTTCAGTGAATTATGAATAATGGGTAGGGTACTTTGGAAAATATCAGTCAATTAAAGCATTTATTGGGAAAAGGAGGGTTTTTCTATTATAAAAGATATTTTTAAAGGATCTTGTGCAAGAGGGAGTGAAGATAACTCTGTAAGCAAACTTAGTTCTCACCTGTAATTTTTTCCAGGTGTTTTGAAGTAACAGCAGAAACATATCCTAAGGCACTCTGCTGCAGTTTCTGGGGTAAAGAACTGGGGGGGGAAAATTGAAAACAAAATGCATAGTTTTGAATGTATGTGCTCATGTATTTTGATTTGGCATGCAATGACGCATTGTAAAGTACATTATGCAGTACTTCAAGTACCCATTTATAAAAAGATTGATGTTTTTCAGCATGCATTATTGCATGCTTCTTGACATCATTTGTAATGTTCTGCACTGCCTGGCTGCCCCTAGCAGTTGTTTACTCTTGCTAGTAGTAATTCTGTCTGTGATTAAAAATAACAAAAAAAACCCCTATAGACACATAAGTAGGATTTGCTTGGATGATTTTTATGGCACTTAAAATGCCTCATCTCTCTTGTCTTTGCTCTGTGATCATTTAAGAGATGTCAGTTCAGGTTGAATGGAAATACACACGAAGGATCCTTGATGCAGACATTAAGAGGTCATATACCTTGCCTGGAGAAGCTTTTGTGTGCTTTTAAACTAACAGTTTCTAGCAGTGTATCTTCACCTGAATTTTATCACCTGCTGACAATCATTAAGAGCTAGAGAGGGGAGTCTGTTAGCAGAGCAACGGTGTTTTTCTAGTAAGATGTGAAAATCTGCTACTCACCTGAGTTATAAAAAGAGTTGTTTTGTTAAACTGGAAAATTATCACTGGGCTTCCCAGTGGAACCAGTTTCCTCTTCTTGATGAGGGACCTCAGAGGTAAATGCTACAGTTTCCACCTATTTATTTAGCCATAAGTGTTTTTTAAAGTAATTTTATCAGAAATCTCACTAGTGACCAGAGTTTTTATGAACAAGACCTTAGTGCAATAATGTGTGGTTGATTTTTTTTTTTTTTTTTTTTATTTGCCCTGGTTCTACGTGGTTTTGTTTTGGAGATGGTTGTGTGGTACCGTTAGCCACATATTGAAGATCTTTATGATAGTTAGACCTGCCCCTTGTTATATCTCCTCTCAAAAAATAGTGTCAGCCTCTCTAGCTTGCTTTGCCCCTCACCTTTCAGGGTGAACTGACTTGCTGGCTCCCTACTGCTCAGGCAGGGAGGAAGGATGGCCAAGAGCGGAGGAAGAGGAAAGCCAGTGTGATGAGGGCAAGAAACTGACAGGAGTTAAGGGTATGGGGAGGGAAAGATAACCTGTTTGTCAATAAGAAGAGGCCAGAGGGGTGGAGGGTACAGGGGGGCTCAGGGCTGGAGCCACCCTCTGCCCTTGGCAGGGTGGCGCAGTGGGGTTACCTTCGCCAGGGTATGCGGCTGTGGTGCCGTGGGAGGAGTGAGCCCCTCTGCAGCTGTCACGGGCCCCTGATGAATCACTATCCCGTCATTTGGCCGCTGTCCCCTGGCGCGGGGAGGAGGGAGAGAGACCTGCTAGGGAAACAACAGTTGAGCCTTCAATTTAAAGACAATATGCCTTTCACGGGCACCGCGCCCTCCTCCTCTCCTTTTGGGCTTAAAGGACAGAATTGCCATCCATGGTGATATCCTTTCTTTAAATTAAGGCCTCGAAGTAAAGCAGAGTAACAGAGGCTTCTGTTTGTTTCCCTGGTTTACAGGTGCAGAAGTCCCAAACCAATTCAGATGTTGCTGTTTTGTCAAGCTGCAGGTAAGGATTTGATTGAAAATTGCAATTATTCCTACAAGCCTTTTATTCTTGTCTTCAGCTGCAGATAAGAAGTAAATAATTATTCTTGTTTTCCGCATTAGACAGATGAGTAAGTGCTTTTTCATGTGTGCAACCAAGTTTGTAAACCATGAGCATGTATACTTTTCACTAAGTTGTTTGACTTTATATTAGATACTGGCTTTTCAGACTCTCTGTGACATTGTCCCTCTTTATGTGTAGTTTGATTTGGGTAATGAGATATAAAGTGAAGGACTGGGTTTTAGAACTTGTGATAAAATCTCAGTTAAAATGTGACTACTTCATAGCTGAAATGACACTTAGACTTGAGGATATTTATACTATTAAGGTGGAAGGAATTTTTTTATATAACTTTAACAGTCTTTAAAAGAGCCTAAGTGTTTCTTTTAAACTGAAAAATTACCGGTTCAGATGCCTTGGAGGCACAGTAACCTAAGAAATTTCTACTGGGAGCAATTACTTAGACTGAGTACATCAAATAACATTATCAAAAGCTTTAGCTATGAAGAAACGGAAGGATGGGGCACTTCAATCATAAGATTCCCCAACATCAAGCAGAGGATATGTCATAGTGGTAATGTCTGTTGGCCCTTTTCTATAAGGCTATTAAACATGTAAATCAGAAATATTCAGCTGCTTGTGTGCTGTATAAACTAATTTTTGCTTTAAATCTGAATTGCTTCCTCCTTACTTTAAGTAAGTGACAGCTACTGAAATACGGCAGTGCTAAGGCATAGTAATACCTATATGGATTCACTGTACGTTGGTCATATCCCTTTTCAATTGAACACACTTTATGTAATCCACAAAGCAAACAAGTGAGCAGACATAATAATGTTTTAATGCTGCATTTGTTTCAACGGAAACAGAGGAACAATTAAGTAGTTTGCCAGAGTAAACACATACATCAGGAATATCTCATTCCCTGTCAGTAGATGATAGGTTTCCACAATTGCTTCAAGTGGTTTTTTTTTTTGTTTGGAGTACCATTATATTGCCACTGAGTGGTAAATCTTGATAAAGCAGTGTGTTAATTTGTTATTAAGAGAATATATGTCTTCATATATTGGTGATTCCATCTTTGTATGTATCGCAGAAATACAAGATGACACAAATGTTTAAAGCACAGTACTTCATATCTAAATTGGATTCTGTTAGAAGCCGCAAGAAAAATTAGCAGGGCAGTAGCTGGGCAGTCATGTGTGAAGTTACAGAATTAGTTTAGCATTTTAAAAGATCAAGTTGGGAGAACCTGTTCAGTTTTTACTAAGTGTTTTCAGGATGTCAATTAATAGTGGACTGCATCTTATATAGGTTATTCCTCTGCAATCCATGTTGAATATGTTACTGAAACTAGCTGCATCTTGTTTTCAGGTCTATGGAAATGCAGGATCTAGCCAGCCCACACAGCCGACTAAGTGGTAGTAGTGAATCCCCCAGTGGTCCAAAACTTGATAACTCTCATATAAATAATAATTCCATGACACCCAATGGCACAGAAGGTGAGACACCATTTTTTAGTGTTTCGTAGTTTGTGTTTTCTCCTTGTTGCATTGGTTTTCTAGCACTCAGTAATCTATATAGAAAAAAATGTTTTACTATTCCCGGTGTTATGTACTTATGTAATATGTCATATAGAGCAAATGTTTAATGTTTATCACTAGTTATTATCAAGTCTCAGCAATAGCTTTCATTTATGTTCCTTTTGCAGGGTTTGAATGGACTGAGCAAGTAGTATGTGCAGAGCTTAGAAAAAAGAATTCCACAAAACCTGGAAGGAGAGTTTAGTGATGAGGAAAAAAAAGAGGTGTTTACAATTGATGTACAACAAAACATAGTCTTTCAGTCTTTTTCACTATTTCGGTATTTATGTTCTCACCTTTTTGCAAGCTCCTAAGGCTATGAAAGTTTTGTCAAGTAGGTTAATAAAACTGAGTGTTGAAATTTCCTCGGGCTAGCTTTCTGGTCTGATAGAGTGGCCAAAATTCAAACAGGTGTAGTAATTCAATGGGGTAAACTGATACCTATTTTTCAAGAAGCAGTCAGGCAGTTGATAAGTTATGTTTGTTCTCAGTAGAATACTAACAGCAGAACAACCCAACAGCTTTGCTGGTAATATAATACACATAATAATGCATATAATGAAACACAGAAATGTTTATATAATAAACAGTTAAAAATACTCTTTCTACAGCAATAGTATGGAAGATCATATGTGATATTTGGCTAGCTGTGCGAACAGGTATTAATGCATTACTAGAAAAGAGTCGCACAGCTTCAAATATTATTTTTCAGTACAAGTGTATAATTAATCAACTGTTGTAGCAGACATATACTTTTTTTCCTAAGAATTGGGCTGTATTACTGCTGTCAGACTGTTTAGGATTATGGACAGGCATCGCATTCTTCCAGGAAAGGCACATGTCAATCAAACAGATGTCGTCCCCACTCAATTCCCCAAACATCTCTGTTATTCATTCTAATTTGAGTCCTCTGTAGTGGGGAGGGTTTATGGGTTATCAGATTAACAGACATTTGTGCCAGAGTTCTCTCTAATTTACTTTTTGCTACTGCTGCAGAAGTGTCACTGCAATAAAATTTTAGGGCATTTGAAAAAGAAAAAAATTTAATAAAGAATAAATAAAGCATTTAAAGTGTTAATGTAGTTTATGCAGAAAAATATTTCATGTCCACAGATGAGCCTTCTTTCTTTTTGATACCAAAGTGTATTACTAGACTTGATATAATATTATCAGGTGTATACCAGTTTTGGTATAAGATAAAGTTGCTCGACCCTTTCAAATTAAAATTCTTCTTGCTCACGAAAGCCTTTGCTGTAAACTTCACTAGCTTTTGTACCTTCTGTGTTGCTTGAAGTTTCTTTAGTAGCATGAAAATAGGGAGTGTTCCTTGAAATGCTGAAAGGCACTCACCATCTGGCTCGGCTTCTTGTTCTAAGTAGTTGTTTTGTGCAGGCAAACACTCTGAAAAATGAGGTGCTTAATATCACCTTGTCAGGAAATTAGCTATATATTGTATCTATTCATGCGCTGACCTCGGGTGGCAAATAATTTTGGAACTAATATCACAGCTTCTCAGTAGGTATCAGAGTTTATCAAAGAAAGTAAATTAAATCACAGTAACTGATTTATCTGACATTAGAATTTTAAAGTTTAGGTTTATTCGTTTTGGGTGAATTATACCAAGAAAGATAAAATTTTCAATACAAGCTTAACTTCTGAGACAAAGCCAAATGGTTTTCTTTTGTTTGCAATTTTCCCTCAGGTGACATGACCCTCCTCAGCACTGCAGACTGGTTGCTAAGCCCTAGCACACAGAGCCCCACAGGTTTGGGTGGCTGTGGTGGGCGCAACAGGCATGGGCACTCAGCATGCGTTTTCAGATGTTGTCCAGAAAATGTCCTGAGAAGTAGCTTGTGCTTGACGACTCTGATCTAAACTTTCTAAACTGAAAATTCCTGTCTCTGATTGCTCTTAAGTGACAAGGAAAAAATTTGTGAAAGAAACATAACTGAATAATTTATTTCTGAATTAGATATGTGCCAAGAGACAAATTTTTTGAGTGAAGCATATGCCTAAGAATCTGATGGTGGATATTTTGCTGTTAATCTGCTTTAACTCAAAAAGCTGTTTGGTTTGGGTTCCTTGAGCTGCTACACATTGAAAGAAAACTTAGAAAAGAAACAAAAAAAAGAGAAAGGCTTAAGAAAATAATTGAATGAATGAAGCAAGGGTTTCTCTTTAATGAAGGATGAAGTGTAATTATTTTTTCTGAGATTCTTGAAGTAGAATACTGCTGAGACACAAGTGGCAGATTGTAAGGGTGCAGTCATAAGGGCTTGCCAAACACCTTTCTTAAAATGCTGCAGTATGGTTTGCTTGCTTGTTGCACATGGAGTTGCGATGTAAACTGCTGAACCTTTACAAGTCAAATGCAATATATGAAAACAACATCTAATCCACTATGCACTTATTCTTACTAACATGAAAAATCCCTCCTTTTCTGGCATAAGGGACCTTCACGTGAATGAGAAACAGGGCCTCCAGGTATTTGCATGTCATACATATCTTGTAAAGATATGTTAAATTTGAATTGACTATGGGTGTGATTTAGGCAAGTTTCCATACCCTGAAGTGCAGGATATGTTCACTGGATGAGGAAGAGAGAAAAAAAAAACAAACCCTCCCATCCCCCGACCCAAAGTGAAATGGCCCTGCTTCAAACAAATATGTTCATTAATTCCTCTAAGGCGCATTTTCAGACTTAGCTCTTATTGATGTTGTTCTATAAGAGGATGTGGTTGGAAGATAGTTCACTGTTATTAGGTAATATTTTTAGTTTCACACTTAGTGGCAAATTTTCAGAGGGCTGGATGTAAGTTTAGTGATGTGATTGAGTCTTGAGTTTGATCTCTTCGTGCAGCTTTGGTATAGTAACTCTTTGTGTGCTTAATTTCATTTTGGTAGAGCAAAATCGCTGTAGTGCAGAACTGACCAGGTAGTAATGGCCAAGGACTACAGCTGAAGAAATTCAGGGGGGTTTGGGTGACTGCTATTTATTTTCTTCTATCTAGACATTTTTAAACAAGTCAGATTTACTACTTCTGTTTCCTCTAGAGTATTCTTTTAGAGCATAGTGATTTCTGTAGAACAAACACAGTTTTTCTAAGTTTATTGTACATCACAAGACAGTCTTCATAACTCAGGATGTTTGTGTGGTGAAGAGAGAGGTAGCATTTCCATAACATCTTGATTTAAAATAATCATAGCTAATAAGAACTAATTACTTTGCTGGTGCTTTGGTTTTTAATTCCTCTTCTCCGGGCCAGGCAGCTTGGTCTTCAAGCCAGTGATTGGGAAGTAACAAGAAAATTATAGACCCTGACCAGTCAGAAATTGCCCAGGGATAAATGCAGAGGAGTAATACTAAAATGTCTGACTGAAAATACACAGAAAGATCTGTTCTGGCATGCCAAGATGGTGCTGATAATACGAATATTGCAGTATTTGAGGTTTCCATCTCTTTAAGTATTTCTCCACGGAATACCTTCTGTTGTAGGGAACAGCAGACACTGGACACCATTAAAAATTCGGCTACATGTGTCTTGCCTAAAAAAATCTGTTAAAAAAAAAAAAGGAGATCATTTAAGCAAGGATCAAAATGTTCAAAGTCCTGCCTTATCTCTAATCTTTCTTTGTCAGCTAATTGCTGTGGTGGATTGATATGGAAGGAGTTAAAGAAACAATAACAGCAGAAGCTAATAAAATTGCCATTCATTAAATTTTATCAGACAGCTCGTGGCTATTCCAACGACCGTGCCCACTTTGGTAGATGTACTTTAGAGGGGGAAGGCTGTGAGTAATCAACACATTTGAAAGGAGTGGGGAAGCTGTTTTCTGTAGTGGACAACAGCCTACAGTGTTCTTTACTTTTACTGAAATGAATTCTGATGGAATACATAGAGTGAGAAACAAAAGCCTATAACTCATCATTTTAAGTCTGGTGAACGTATATCCATGTTCAGGGTTTCAAAAGGCAGTACTGTATACTATGTTTGCTGTTGAGCTGCAATATTATAGAATAGTCAAGCTTGTTTTTCAGTATTTTCAGAAACAGTGATGGTGCAGTATGTTGAAATCCATAGAGAGGACATAAGCTGTTTCTTACGGCACATGGTGTAGGTCTCTGCAAGCAAATGATATGTTGTGTATTCATTGTAATTCTAACAATACTTCATGTACCTTGGGGTGCAAGGTTTTGTTAGGTGATGGCAGTCAAGACAAAATGATGCTCCTTTGGGAGATGCTTGCGTTCTGGTGTCTTCTGATTTCTCATTTCTGGAGTTTCTGGGTATTCATGAAGTTTATAGGCTCGGGTTTGTGATGAAGAGCTCAGTGGCAAGAAAATTGTAATTGAAACAGGGGTATATCCATATTTAGAAATAACGTTTTACCAAAAGAAAGGACCTAATGTAAGTGAAAAGTCAATAGCTATAGACATTTGAGGGAAATAAAATACTGTAAATGACAAAGGACTTTAAAAAAAATGGAGCATCTTGGAGGCACTATTATTTTAATATAATTTATTTTTGCAAGCTTCTCCTTAACATTTTTGCAGCACATGCCTTCTCAGACTCTGAATGGAGCTTGGGAGTGTCAAAAAACTACCTGAGACTTGGTTACACTTCAGGATTAGTTGGATCATCTGATCTCCTATCAGTCAGTACCTATACTACCTGGTTTGATCAAGCTGGGTGGAGGGGAATGCAAGCTGGTGCTATCCATCTTGTCAATTTGTCTTCAAGTCTGGCAGTTGTGGAGTTCAAACTCTAGCCAAAAGTAGAGGGTGGTAATTCCCACTTATGAACGATCCCACTTTGTCATTCTGCTTCTGTCTTCATGCCTCATTGTTGCATCTTGTACACATAAAACGTAGAAAGTGCTCGACTTCTCCATGACATACTCTGTTCACTTGAAGCCTTCCATGTTCCTAGAAGGTAGAGGAAGCAGAAGACAACATTCTTTAATGGCTTGATCTGTGAGACTGTGTTATCATTCTGTCTGGCTTTGGTTAAAGAGCATGGATATTTTATGTGGACGCCATGCAAATGGTTGCACACATGTAGGGGAGTTACCATGGTCAGATTCCAAATCTAGATTTAAGAATGAAAACAACAAAAAGGAAATTGACCATAACACTTCTAAAAGGATTGTTTATGGATATACGTTGCCTTGTTTTGGACAGGAGAGATATAATGGTCAAGTGAGTGTGAAGGGGTAAGAATATTAGTTTGACTCAGATATTCTCATTTCCTAACAGCAGTGAATAAGACTATTCTAACCCATGACTATACCTGTCAGATGAATATCCAGGTTAAAACTTGATTAGCAGTTATGAATACTGTCAAAAGTTATCTCCACCCAGGTATTTTGGGCTTTGAATTTTCTTTCTGATTTTGCACAATAGTGGTGATGCCATTTCTTGGTAAATTTAAGGTTTTAACTGCTAGATGAGCAGTTTACAATGACATTAAGGTTCTTTCAGTTGTAATGCATAACAAAAAAGGAAGATGAGGGGGAACTGTGCATGCAGTGAAAGGTAGGTTTAGTCAGTAGTTGCAGAAGTTTTGAAGCTTTTTGACATCAGAGAAGAGGAGGGCAGGAAACAGTCTGGGCTTGAACTAGAATGTGCTGCTTTGAGCAGGGACTTTCTTTGAAAAGAGAACATAAATTTAGGCTGGAAATTACCTTGTAGTAATTACCTTCTGGTGTTTTCCAGATAAATGAGATTCAGGAAAACATCCTTTGCTTTGAGAAGCAGGAACAAGTAAGTTTATCAGGCTTCATGGTCAGAAGCTGATAATTTGATAGCCTGTGATAAAAAGAGAGAAGAATGTCTTGGATAGGAATTAGTGTAATTAAGTAATGTATTTATAAAGAACATATAATCTTTAACCTATTTATAACTGCAAGATTTTTCAGTGCAAGGAGTTCAGAGTTTGAATAAAATAATGGAAAATGTCACCTTAGAGATTCAAGGTTGAATTTTTGTTGCTTTGTTAGTGACAAATACCTTTGAACTTACTGTTGAGCTTTGGGCTTCTAATGGGTATGGAAAGAAGACGCTAACAAGTAAAATTATGTATGAATAAAAATATATTTATGAAGTACTTAATGAAGGTACTTATTTGATTCTTAGCTGCTAACATTATTTGAAGATGTCACCCTAAGATAAAATAGAACCAGAGACTGTATCTATATGTATGTCTATAAACAAACTAACAGCCTCCCCTAATTCACTGAGATTCCTTGTGCTCTGTGGACATTGAGAGCTGTCAGCCAGGAATGATTTCATTTTGCCCACTTACATAAAAAACCCTTATTTTTCACATTCTTGAAGGTGCGATTTTTATGATGTATTCATATGGCTTTTGTGTTAGGAATAGCCAAATGTTGCTTCTCTAAATTTGTATTTAAAACAACCGACATCTTAATCCACATATCACTCTTTACTGCTATAAATACCAGTGACTTCATGACAAGCTGTGAATTCAGAAAATCATCAGTTGGCCAGTGAACCACACGAACTCGTGGGTTCTGATTCGAAGTTTTTTCTCTCTTGGACATTGCACGTTGCACCTTGCACTTGCAGTCTCTGAGTGTCTGAAGTGGAAATATTTTGACAATCAGTATAACACTAGATCAGCAGTTATGCTATCTCAGAATTCTTGTGGTTTTTTTTCTCAGAGCTAGCATGTATACTATCTGCTACTCTTATTTTTTTTCTATTATTCTGTTGTGTTACTTTCTTACATGATTTCTTTTTAAATCTTGTTTTTAGTATTTCATAAATTGCTAGAAAAGAAAAATAAGGAGGAAAATTGTCTCTGTTGACATAGCTCCTTAAGCTTCTTGGTATATAAAACAAATATATATTAGTAATTCTAAATAACTGTTGAATTTTCACAGCAGATTAGATTTCTTCTCGAACTTTTTGTTGATAATCTCTTTTACTGCAAGAATGATTTTGCCAGCACTAAAACTTGGTAGCATGTTGCCAATCAGAGTGTGATTGACTGATTCAAGTCTGATAATTCTGACACTGTATGGGTCTGTTGTCATAAAAGAGCAGCAGAATAGGAACTCTCCTGTTTTGCTTTCTGCAGTCTCTACCTGAACTGAGCATGCTGTTGGCAGCCACCGGCAAGCTTGCAGCATGTTCAGTGTTGATGTGGCAATATTCCCACGCATTGCCCAGTGTCATCCTGTGAAAGCTTAGGACATGTTGCAGAAATGCTAATTGTCGTGGAAAATATGGGGAGCTGAAATCCAGAGCATGTTTAAAGAACACGTGGCAGGACCAGAACAGTGCCCATCCAAAGCTTTGCTGCCTTGGACAGCTCCATACATTTCTTATGATAGGCATGGATTACTGATGCACTACCGTGCTAGACTGGCAGACTTGTAACCTTAGGAAATCTCTTAGCAGTGGTCCTCCCCTGTGATTCTGAGGGGAAATATGCTCCATTGCAGGTCAGTTTTTGTCTTAGGCAAATGAGAGCAGCAAAAGTCCATGGAGCAGTTATTTACAATGGATAAAAACACAGCTGTTGTTCTTCATTTATTTCTTTGTACAGCAAGTTTTTATCCTCTTGAAATCTGCTTAGGCTCAGACAGAAGAAAATATGCAGTAATTTTTCTGGCATTATGATTAAAATGCTTAGGGAGTGGATGGCTATTCAGTTCCTATCCACCTTTATTAAATTCCCAACTAGCTGCAGCACCGAGGTCTGTTGAGATCATGGTTCTTCATAAAGACGGCATGATAGGGCCTACTGGGTGTCCAGATCAGTAATAACGCAAACAGCCTTTCTTTATGCTATTTTTGCATATTCAGGAAATAAAACAGCTGAGAGAAGAGACATCAGAAATTGTCATTATGAAAAATTTGTGAGCACCTCTGTCAGCAACTGGAATTAATTTCCATGAAGAAGGCACTGCCTTGCATTTCATATAAGTTATCCTGTATCTTCGAAAGTAGTATGTCCAGCAAAAAGCATTGAGTTATAAACATTATTGCAATGAAATATTGCTCATGAGTCATACAAAGAGAAATTAAATTTTCATAGAATCATAGAATAACCAGGTTGGAAGAGACCCATCCGATCATCGAGTCCAATCATTCATATCAAACACTAAACCATGCCCCTTAGAACCTCCTCCACCTGTCCGTTAAACACCTCCAGGGATGGTGAATCAACCACCTCCCTGGGCAGCCTATTCCAATGCCCAATGACCCTTTCTGTGAAAAACTTCCTCCTAATCTCCAGCCAAAATCTCCCCTGAAAGAGCTTGAGGCCATTCCCTCTTGTCCTGTCCCCTGTCACTTGGGAGAAGAGGCCATTACCCTCCTCTCTACAACCTCCCCTCAGGTAGTTATAGACAGCAATGAGGTCTCTTCTCAGCCTCCTCTTCTCCAGGCTAAACAACCCCAGCTCTCTCAACTGTTCCTCATAAAGCCTGTTCTCCAGCCCCTTCACCAGCTTTGTTGCTCTTCTCTGGACTCACTCCAGAGCCTCAACATCCTTCTTGTGAGGGGCCCAGAACTGCACACGATATTCAAGTCTCACCAGTGCTGAGTACAGAGGGAGAATCACCTCCCTGGACCTGCTGGTCATACCATTTCTGATACAAACCAGGATGCCATTGGCCTTCTTGGCCACCTGGGCACACTGTTGGCTCATGTTCACTTGCCTGTCAACTAACACCCCCACATCCTTCTCCTCCTGGCAGCTTTCTAGACATACTTCTCCTAGTCTGTAGCACTGCATAGGGTTGTTGTGCCCCAAGTGCAGGATCCGGCATTTGGCTTTGTTGAATCTCATGCCATTGGACTCAGCCCAGGCAGTCCAGCCTATTCAGATCCCTTTGCAGAGCCTCCCTACCCTCCAGCAGATCCACACTTCCACACAGCTTAGTGTCATCTGCAAACTTGCTAAGGGTGCACTCGATGCCTTCATCCAGGTCATTGATGAAGACATTGGACGGGGCTGGACCCAGCACTGAGCCCTGGGGAACCCCACTTGTAACTGGCCTCCAGCTGGATTTAACACCATGTACCACCACTCTCTGGGCCCAACCAGCCAACCAGTTTTCTACCCAGGAGAGTATGTGCCTGTCCAGGCCAGAGGCTGACAGTTTGCATAGCAGAATGCTGTGGGAAACTGTGTCAAAGGCTTTTTTGATGAGATATTTGACAGAATGGTATCTTGAACAAGGATTTGAGATCCAGAGATCTGCAATAGGCTTTTAAAACAATCATGAGAGGAATTTTGATACACTTGGAAAAAAATTATCCTAAAAATCTTTATCTAGAACAAATGATGCTATAAGTCTCTGTATTGTGTGAGGTGGCTCAGCATAGTCCTTGGACTCTGCCACAGCTGTCTGCTATAGAGAAAAGTATCTTTCATTATTATTTCTAAAAGTATAATTGTGTTATGGAAATTAGGCTCAGACGACTTTCAGATTTTTGAGAAAGCTGGAGTAATCTATAAAAGAGGTATTAGTATGACTGTAAAAATTTAGCTATGTGATAAACTTCTAAGAAAAAGCAGTTGATCTTGTAGATGCTATAATTCTTTCTATCTAGATTAACAAACTGTAGAATTTTCTGTAAAAATCTGATAGTTTCTGGAAAAGTACTTGTGATAGACACTGAAACAAGTTATAATTATTTGTTATGAAATAGATGTTGGGTATGTTGTATGCTGTGTTTTAAAAAAATATATTTGTATTGGAGTTGTAGTTAAGATCATGAGTGCGCTCTGGAATCTTTCCCACCCTTTTCTACCACATCTTAATTGATCTTGTGGAGTCTCTGCTCTGCGGGAAAGTAAATGTAATGTTCTCGAGCTCCTGATGGGTGCTCACTCTTTGAGACAAGACTGAACCTAGCATATATAACTCTCCCCAGAATGCCTAAACTGTGCATACTGGACCCTCTGCATCAATCATTTAACTCCTTAAAACTTTTCTTCACTGGATTGCACTACTTGCTAATGCAGGCATAGCAGAATTTTATGTGGAGCTAGTATTGCTCTCCTGGGTTAGCATGCATAGACAAAACATCCTGCATGAAAGTCAAAAGAAAATAGTGGGTGATTAGTAAAACCTTGAGAGATTGCATGTAAATTCCTTGAATGAGATTAAGTAAAGGAAACAGTAAGGCATGTGGAAATAAGAATTTGGATTGGCAAGGAAAGGAAAGGTTCTTCGTTAAAAGAGGAAGGTATCTCTCCATCACCTTTCATAGAATAATAAAATCATAGAATAACCAGGTTGGACCCAGTGCAGGACCCAGCATTTGGTTGTGCTAAACCTCATCCCATTGGACTCAGCCCAGGCAGTCCAACCTGTTCAAATCCCTTTGCAGAGCCTCCCTACCCTCCAGCAGATCCACACTTCCACACAGCTTAGTGTCATCTGCAAACTTGCTAAGGGTGCACTCAATGCCTTCATCCAGGTCATTGATGAAGACATTGAACAGGGCTGGACTCAGCACTGAGCCCTGGGGAACACCACTTGTCACTGGCCTCCAGCTGGATTTAACACCACTTACCACCACTCTCTGGGCCCAGCCATCCAACCAGTTTTCCACCCAGGAGAGTGTGCACCTGTCCAGGCCAGAGGCTGACAGTTTCCATAGCAGAATGCTGTGAGAAACTGTGTCAAAGGCTTTACTGAAGTCCAGGAAGACCACATGCACAGCCTTTCCCTCATCCAGCAGCAGAGTCACTTTTATCATAGAAGATGATCAGGTTAGTTTGGCAAGACCTGCATTTTGTGAACCCATGTTGACTGGGCCTGATCACCCGGTTCTCTTGCAAGTGCTTCGTGATAGCACTCAAGATCACCTGTTCCATGACTTTCCCTGGCACTGAGGTCAGACTGACAGGCCTGTAGTTCCCTGGATCCTCCCTGTGACCCTTCTTGTAGATGGGCACCACATCAACCAGCCTCCAGTCCAGTGGAACTTCCCCAGTCTTCCAGGACTGTTGGAAGATGATGGAAAGGAATTCGGCCAGCACATCTGCCAGCTACTTCAATACCCCTTGGGTGGATCCCATCTAGCCCCATAGAATTGTGGGTGTCTAGTTGGGCAAGCAATGCTTTGACTACCTCCTCTTGGACCATGGGATCCTCATTTTGCTCCTCTAGCTCCTGGGTTTGTACAATTCTTTACAATTAAAGACTGAGGCAAAGAAGGCATTAAGTACCTCAGCCTTTTCCTCATCGCCTGTCACTGTTGTTCCTTCTGCATCCAGTCGGGACTGTATGGCCTCCCTGGTCCTCCTTTTGTTGTTTATATATTTATAGGAAGATTTTTTGTTATCTTTCACAGGCTTTGCCAATCTGATTTCTAGTTGAGCCTTAGCCCCTCTGATTTTTTTTCCCTACCCAATCTCACTTCCCTCCTGTAGTCCACCCAAGAGGCCTGACCCTTCTTCCAGAGTTCATAAACATTTCTCTTCTTCTTGATATGACTCAAGATTTCACTGTTCAAATGACCTGGTTTTTCCCCCCTGCCAGTTTTTTCATGGAACATGGGGATGGCTTTCTCCTGAACTGCTAGGATTTCCTTTTCTAAGAGCTCCCAGCCCTCATGGGCTCCCTTGCCCTTTAGTACTGTCTCCCATGAGACTTTGCCAACCAGCCTTCTGAAGAGTTCAAAGTCTGCCCTCCAGAAATTTAATGCTACTGTCCTGCTAACCACCCTCTTCACTTCACCTAGAACTGAAAACCCTATCATCTCATGATCACTTAGTCCTAGTCATCCTCCTACTGCCACATCCCCTACAAGGCCTTCTCTGTTCACAAACAGCAAGTCCAGGAGGGCACCTTCCTTTGTTGGTTCATTCACCAGCTGTGCAAGGAAGTTGTCTTCCACACACTCCAGGAGCCTCCTAGACTGCTTCTTTTCTGCTGTATTGTACTCCCAGCAGATATCAGGAAGACTGAAGTCTCCCACAAGAACAAGAGGCATCTATCTATAGATTAACCCCAGCTGTTTATAGAAGAGCTCATCAGCTGCTTCTCCTTGTCTGGGTGGCCTGGAACAGACTCCCATCACAAAATCTACCTTCTTATGGGCTCCTCTGATTTTAACCCACAGGCACTCAATCTCCTCATTGTCACAATCCATCTCAATGGTGTCCAAGTCCTCCCTTACAAAGAGGGCTACCCCACCTCCTCTTCTACCCTTCCTATCCTGCCTAAAGAGTTTGTACCCCACTATAGCTGCACTCCAGTTATATGAGTCATCCCAACATGTTTCCATGATGGCAACGACATCATAGGCTCCTTACCCCATGACAGCTTCCAGCTTTCCCTTCTTATTCCCCATGCTGCATGCATTGGTGTAAATGCACCTTTTGCAAACCTGGAACCAAAAAGTTTTCTGCTAGTGAAGATTCCACTTCCTGAACACATGTGTATAAGGCATGCATATATGCACACATGCACATCAATGTCACGATGACACTGAGGCTTTCCATCTCAAATAGGGTGCACTTTACCTTGGTGTTCTTGTATTCACTTTTCGCAGTGTTACTGAACTGCCTCTATGAAAGGTCAGGTATGCAACAGCGCTTGTGCGTAGGAAGCAGTGACTCTGTGTGTCAACACAAGCGAAAGCAGTGGGTTGTTGATAGTAAGATCAACTCCATTGTTTTCTGAAATGTCATCCTCAGTTGCTTTTGGTGTGCTGTAACTCCAAAAGCTAGGCATGTAAAAATGGATTTGAGAGACTGCAGCACTGATCTGATAACTCCCGAGGAGTAGGTATTGTGCGTGTTTGCATCCAAGCCCTAGCCAGCCCTGTCCTTGCTCCCTGAATCAGAATAGTGTTGTTACAGAGATTGTGTCAGATCATCAGCAAGGGAATTTTTTATATTTGCCTGAGACTTTCTTACAGTCATTAATTAATAACTAATTATGAAACAGCATGAGCCAGGAGAGAATCTCTTACTTCCATGTTATTTCGCTCGCTGACAGACACGTTGTGTCATGGGTGCAGAGGGAATAAAATGTGAAAGCATTCTTTGAAGTATCTGGTGAGGACTGTCCCCTCTTTGTTTATTCAGGGTTGCTGAGTACAAAGTTGGCTTTAATTTTAAGCAGAGACATCCAACATGAGAAAAGTGTTAGACTTCATCACAAATTCTCATTTTTCCTCTGAAAAGTTATTTGGATGCATAAAAAAATGTGAACAGCCCTCAGAGAAACCCATTAAAAATTATTTCCTTTTTTTGTCTCATTCAGATTGCCTTCTTCCAAGCCTGTAATTGTCTGTGTGACCTGATCTAAATGTGGACCCTTATTGTTGGGTCTGTGGGATTAAGAGGAATCAGGACAGGTGCAGAGAGTTGCATGGGGACTTCTGATTTGTTACAGTGGCTCTTATTCCTTGGGGACAGAAATAACCCTCTTGATCATTTTATATGTATGTGTAAATCATAGCTGCCAGTACTTTGCATTGCTTGTATACGCAAATAAATAAAATGCGAAATATTGATAGCCATGATTTGAAACATTTTTGGCAAATTTTTGTTTTCTTGAATTTGTGGCTGTAGTGAGTGTGTGTGTGCATGTGTGTGCAAGAATATTAGGTGCATATAGAATATATTTTATTTCTATCTCTATAGTTAAAACAGAACCAATGAGCAGCAGTGAGATTGCTAGTACTACTACCACAGACGGGTCTTTAGACAATTTCTCAGGATCAGGTAAGCAATAAACAAAGGTTTTAAGCTTAGCATTTTTTTTCATGTACTGTTTTCTTATCCCATGTGCTCTAAACCTGTACACAGCTGTTAAAACATCTTGTGCACTTTATAGCTTATGCCTATTTTTGTTCATCTTACTCAGACAGTGTAATTCAATAAGAGTTTTCCCTCAGTAAGGAGCATTAGAGCGTCAGGCTTATTGATGTCCATTGGTGTCTTTGGTGGGAGTCTCACTAGGGAGTACTCAGGCCCAGAGTAATTAGTATACCTGCCTCTGTGATTACCGTTGTCATTGAGGTATACATTTTTCTCATTGATTGTAATTTATTATCCAGCTATTCATTCTTCCATCAGGTTGTTTTTCTTCCTGGAAGCAAAACACGTCTTAACTGCTAATGTCCAGCAGACAAACACTGTGAGAAAAGTCTGATGATTGCACAGTTTTACCTACCTATGTATTAACTGTGATATTTTGAGCACGTCATTTTTACAGTGCAAATCAAATTAAAAAAAAAATCTGATATTAGATTGTATGGTTGTATTTCCAGAGTAGCAAAATCTGACATCTTGCAACCAGTCAAGCTCCAAGTAGCTAAACCTTTTCTGGTCTTGCCACAGCTTTCATTTTCAGCACTTGCTCTTGAATATGAAAGTAGCAAACTGGAAAGGCAAAAAAAAAAAAAAAAAAAAATTATGGAGCATTTTAAGTCTCTAAAAGAAGAAAAGGCAGTATGTTTCATTTCATTCTATGGTGATCTGACTAAAGGCTGGACTGTAACATTTGACGTGTCTGCAGCTTCCCTCACAGGCCACAGAAAAGAATACCATCAGGTGTGCAAGGCATGGAAAGAGGTTCCCTGCTTCCCACTGTGCTTCGCGAGTGCTCCCAGCCTGTAAAGATGATAGATTTTTCCTTTAGTTGGCCAGGAAAGGGGTAGCTGGCGAAGGGTAATTATCCGTGCCTTGTTTATTTCCAAGTACTTAGCAATAGGGCCTGTTATTTCTCTGGCTGTCTGATTTTACAGTAGTCTCATAACCTGCCGCTGACCCCTTCCTGGCAAAGCCTTCTTGGGACCCAGAGGAGAAATGGCACCCAAACGGTAACCAGAAAAGGAAGACCTCCCAAAAGCAATGGCCAGAGCTGAGCCTACAGGCACACCTACCATGCTCTCAGCAGCACCCAAAAGTACTGAATGGAGCTGGGATGGGGAAGTGTAAAGCTCTGTGTCAGCAGTGGCTGGACTGCTGCGAGAAGCATGCTCTCAGGTTTAAGTGTTTCTCTAAAGAAATTTGCACATTGGTCATGACATCTTTATGCGATAATGAGGGGTTTGAAAGTGTGAAAGCACTAAAAAAAGAAAAGTTAAGATGGAGGAAAAGAGAAGGAAGTGGAATACAGTAATACATCATCTGCATTATGGATATTTTTTTAAATAAAAAAAAGAGGCACGTGCTCCGGAGCTGGCCATATGTTTTCAATCCAGGAATGCATAAATCTCCTTCATAAAATGTAGCTCTTAAAATTTCTAAAAGTTAATAAAATGTTGCACTTGAGGTATCAATAATCCTTTGAAAATATGAAGGGAAATGTTTCCATTAGGAAATAGATTGTTTGCACTGAAAATGTTGTCGGTGTGTGAGCGAAGAACAAACTATTGCTCACAAGATGTTTAAGGGAGTAATTTAGTATTTGAAATTTGTAATCAAGATTTTAATGTTAAGCATTCTTGTATAGTTCCTGATAAAAAATTATTTTCTATCTAAAGTATCAAATATTTTAATTTAATTAAAATCTTGTTAATACCTTGAAATTCTATTAGGAAAAATAATATTTATCTTTGGTGTGTGTATTTACACTTCTGTGTGCTTTCTTTTCTCTTTGGTGCAGCAATTGGAAGCAGTGGTTTCAGCCCAAGACAAACACACCAGTTCTCCCCACCACAGATTTACTCTTCCAAGTATGATATCTTTTAAAAATAATAATAGTAGTAGTAATAATAATAACTGAAATAGGCAGATTTTAACCTCATTTAAAATAATAATTGGATCCATCTGTTAAGTCATAATTTAAACCACAGCAGCTTATGGGGGAAAAAAATTGATATTTTTTTAAATGCTAAGAATGTATTTGAAAAATATTTGGAAAGTTCTTGTTTTACTTATTGTTTTTTATTGTTGATTTCTTGTTGTTTTGTCTTACATTTTCTGTTGTCTAGCACAGCCTATGATTATGTGTTAATGAAGCAGCAGGATTATAATAAGGCTAAAAATAAGTACCCACATGTCTGTCTAATGTAGTGTCTATCACATTTTCTGTCATTTGTAATAAATAGCAGACCATACCCACATATTCTTCCTACCCCCTCTTCACAAACGATGGCTGCGTATGGGCAGACACAGTTTACAACGGGGATGCAACAAGCTACAGCTTATGCAACCTACCCCCAGCCTGGCCAACCCTATGGAATCCCTTCATATGGTAAGAAATTGTGTCCTTGTTATTTTGTTTCCGAGGTAAATATTTCTTAGAATAAAATTACATGACCTTTGTGTCAGTGTTTAGTGGGAAAACTGCGCTCTCAAGCATTTCTTGTGAAAGACTGGTAATTTTGCCATTAGAGAGAGTGATGCCTTATTTATGTGTTAAAAAAAACCCCTAAGAAGTTATTTGAGAGGATGGCTCTTTTAGTATGAAGGAGATTCATTAGGGTTTTTTTTTTAAGTGGAGAAAGAGATCTAGGGACTTCCATTACACAGGCAGAGCTCCTGGTGACTTGCCGAGGAGCTCTGCTCTCTATCAGTGCAATAAGGGTAAGTCAGAAAATAAAGGTCTGAATTTGAGCTGATCCAGATTACTGGAACACAGGTGAATCAGTGAAGCTGCACTGATTTTCAGCAGGTGAGAAGCTGATTCAAAAAGACCCCCACCAAAAAAATCTCATTTGCAATGTTTAAAAACACCCTGGAGGTGAAAATTGAGGTAAATTGCTATTAAAGCTCTGTCTGACTGATGAAGGAGATAGTACTAAGTAGCAAATCTTTAAAGAAAAAAGAATTAATTTAAAACCAAGCTGCTGTGGGTGAGACCATTTTGCTGCCAGACTGTCTGCTAGCAGACCGCATGGCAGTTCAGTAGTGAAGATGCATTATTAGAAAATATGTCTTGTATTTCTCTGGGGGAATGTAGTGAAAATATACAATCCACATGCTTTTAGTGACATATTTTGTAAAGACACTTTCAGGTAATGTAAGTTTTATACAAATAGGACAGAACTCACAGTACAAACTGTGTCCCTTAAAATCATTAAAACTTTTAAGTGCAAAACTGATGAATGTTTTGTCCTGAAATCTGCCACTTGAAATCTACTGGGTCTCAAGCGTATCCTCCAGAAGATTACTGTAGGAAAACTAGGTTCAAGACACAAATTGTTACCTGACCTTACTTTAAAAAATGGGTTTTGTTAACATGTCATCAATAATTATGATCCAAAGAAGCATTCTTCCTGTGACCACAGCCGCAGTGATCATTTACTGCCAAAAATATGGTTACAAATATGAATGGGATGTTTCAGTTCCATTCCACATTTTAAACTTACACAAACAAAATACTTTAAAGGTATTTGAACTACATTTTCAAGACTAAGGAGATGGGAATTCTTCCCCCACCACTGCAAGCTTATCTTGCTGATGAGAGCTTGTCTGCTCTTTCCAAATGGATCAGGTGATGTGGTAATGGTCAACCCTTTCCCCCCCCTGTGCTTTTCTTGACCTGTTTCTTCCTGTGGGCACCTCATGTTCATACTTCACTGGCTCTGGTGGCTTGGGCAGCCCAAACAGTGACTTTTTTTTTTCTCTTGTTCCTTTGGATGAAGTCCTGACCTCACTGAAATCAACTATAGAACTTCCACTGACTTCAGCAAGGCCTTGATTTCACTACTTGAGTTTAACTGTCTTGTTGTTGGAGCTATAATTGCGAGTTGCTTTACTTGGCAGCTGCTTGCCAGGGGTTAACATGCCTGCCTGCTCTTTTGTTTTGTTCTGTTTATTTTCCCAGCCCATCCTCCATGCCTAGGATTTTGGATAATTTTGCCTAACCACTGAATCTCCCCACTCCTAAGCCAAGTGGATTTTAGTGTGTTTTATTATTTTTAGGTAGCCCTTGTGACTGGGGCTAAGGTGCTTCTTGCTGATGTACTTTATAGTTGTAATATATATAGCACCATTTTTTTTTGCATATTTAAGAGACATCATATAGTCTGTGCTCCCAAAGTAAATTACATGGGGAACACTGGTACAATAATTTGCAACAAGACAAGAACTGAAGCCTTGTTGAGAGTCAAAATTCTCATCTTTGGTCAGCAGCTTAGACCCATGCCTTTTTATCTTCCAGGCTGAGACCTCCTGGCAGGAATAAAGATAGGAGACGTATATGTGAAAAGAAAAACTCTGAGTTGGAGTGGAGAACTTATTTCATTTTGTTTCTTTACTCTGGGGATTACTGGAAGAAGTATTCGTAAATTCACATATCAACATGCCTCAAGTTTTCTCTCTAGGGCAGAGTTTGGGAAGGTGCTGTCTCAAATGCACCTCTAGTCTCTTCATTTTTCCACTGCCCCACCTCCACCGTGGTGCAGCCAAGCAGGCAGGAAGGGGGGCGGAGGGGAATGCCACTGACAGCTGCCTCCCAGGGGTTCTTGGCTCTGGTTCATCTGCAAAGCCCCTGAGGAGGCTGGAGAATTTCCTGAAACTCCCTCCTCCTGCCTGCTTTGGTACCAGCACTAGCAAAGGCTTTGCTTACCAACTTCTTTTCTTTCTAGATACTGGCAGTCCCCTTATGTTTTCTCACTGTCCCTTCCCGCTTCCTTGCATACATTACACTTGGGAGAAGGAGAAGGGAGCATCAAGGTTTGATGAGTGAAGGCTACCTGGATGAGAGCAGGTGAGAAGAGTAGGTACCAGGAGATGAAAGGCTCTTCATGGCATAGAGGTTTGCAAAAGGGCGCAGGTGCCAAGCTGTCTTCACTCAAGTGGCATCCTTCTGCTGCTGCCCTTGATTACTTCCTCACGCTGGACTAAGATGAACAGTTGAATCAGGCCATTAAAGCTGGGCTACAAATTTAATGCTTGATTTAGTTAAGCATTCTCTAAGCAATAGTTAATCAACATTTCATGAGCTCCTTAAATAGACAACAAATAGGGATAACGAAACATCCATAGCAGGATTTTCCACATGGAAATGAAGTGTCAGATTCATCACTCAGAAGCAGCAAGTAAGCACCAGGGAAGAACAAGCAAACAGAGTTAACATAGCAGTTAGCAGGTCTGACTGAAGGAACTAAGTGCAGTTAATGACAACAGTTGAAAAATAATTCTTTAAATCACAGAAGAATTTCTGCTATTTCTGTATAGGGAGCTACGGACGTTTTGCAAACACAGTAACTTTTCAGCTCTCCCCTACCTTCAAACGTTGTTCCATCTTCTTAAAAAAATCAACAGCGAGGAAATAGACTTATATTAACAGTCATTTTCAAAGGAATGTTACTAATTCACACTTAGTTAATTCAGTTCAAATAATGGTGGTTTCTGAACAATGAGGTATCAGGGAAAGCCACAGTGAAACCTCAGAGTATTGTATTACTTTTCCATTGCTTTGGCTATAATTATTTTTAAATGGTAGTTCATGTTGGGACAACCTTATAATTAAAACTAAGAGACAGAGGCTGAATTGTGTGCATTTCCTCGGTGTTTCACTTGCTTCTATTTACTTGCTTGTTGCCTTACAAATCAGGGGAAGAATCACTGAAGTTGGGAGGCAAGTCATTCATTTGATTGGACTTTGGATTCTATTACTAAATTTGGAAATGAGAGGGGGATGTGATGTGTAATGGATTTCCCTGTCAGTCCAGATTAATGACTCTCTGTTGTGTTTTTCCTGGTTTGGGAGATTACTACAGGAATAGTTCCTGTCTGTTAGGTGTTTATTTGTTAAAAGACTGAATGCCTCCTATAGCATTTAATTAGCTTTGAAAATCATCATTACATTTAATGCTGCTAGTTCTCTGTATCCATTTCTAATTCCTTAGAAAGCCATTGCCCTCAGAGCCATGTAATTTTTGTGTAGGAATATTATACAATGCAAGTCTCAGTTATGTCATTAATGGGTGGATGGCAGGAGAGCTTGACTACGTTATGCTTCATTAAAATCATATAAAGTTGCTAATCTTCCTCTGTGAAATGTCATGAAAATATGGAAAAGTCAGCCTCTGGCAGGAAAGGAAAAAAGGAATAATGCAACTTCCTGTTCATGTATAAATTTCTTTTGCAGTTACTGGAAGCACAGTTTTGAATTTAACCTTTCCCTGGTGAACTTTAGTTTTAT
This sequence comes from Coccyzus lansbergi, assembly GCA_033558105.1. Taxonomy (NCBI): domain Eukaryota; kingdom Metazoa; phylum Chordata; class Aves; order Cuculiformes; family Coccyzidae; genus Coccyzus; species Coccyzus lansbergi. The sequence continues at coordinate 1,069,914 of JAUMJK010000470.1, forward strand.
ATGTGCCTATAGATTTCCCTTACCCTATTTATTTGTGCATGCTCTTGGTATTTGTTCTCTCATGCATGCAATAGTAGATACATGTTAAAAGTGCTGTTAATTAGGTGATTTTATTTTCCATCCCTGTTTGAATATGAACAAATAGATTTGCTGTCACTAACTGATTTAGGTGCATTGTGGGCAGGCATCAAGACAGAAGGTGGATTGGCACAATCACAGTCACCTGGACAGACAGGATTTCTAAGCTACGGTGCCAGCTTTAGCACACCTCAACCTGGACAGGCTCCCTATAGCTACCAGATGCAAGGTCTGTACCGCCGATGTTACCGCTAATTAGATATATATGATATATATTATCTAATAATCTATATATGCTTATCTAATAAGCATATATATTAGATTATATATGCTTTATTGCTTGGGGTTCTTTCCTTTAAATTTCTAGGATAAAAATGAATGTTTTGTGACCACTTACCTCTGATGTTATTGCAATTCGAGCTGAAATGATGACTACCTTTTCTGAGAGTAACATCAGGCCAGCACTCAGCAGTTTGAAGATCCCTTGCTTAGAGACTTCATTAGTTTTTTGAGTGCTGAAGTGTTGTAGTGTTATTACAGTAAAAGTGTATCTTCGAATAGCAATAGTTTAACAAATGGTCAGTGTGACAAAGCAAGTCCCGTAAAACGTGTCAGGATTATGAATTTAGGAAGTGCCAAATATAATTTGATACCTGAATGTGTGCGGGGAGGGAGAATAAGATAAAAATACCTACTGCAGCTGTGGAGGTAGCTGAGTAACGATTGAAGTCTGTTTCTTTGAAGTCTATTTAAAAGCTGTAGGTCTTTGTATGTGCAGGCTATTATTATAGATTGTATTTTGTAGCCTTGCCTGTTCAGTTTATTTAATATCTTTCCCCCTTTTTCTCCTAGTTCCTTTTTCCCCTTCTGTATTGGGTAATCACTAGGTGTATGTGGCTCTGGATTTTCACACCTTTAAGGGATATTTAAAAAAAATCTTTACTGCCAATAATACAATCTTTACTACAAATACCTAATTTTGGGTATCTGCTGCAGGACTTTTCACCCCTGAGTTTGGCAGCTGAAATCAGGTGTGTTGCATATTTTAGGCTGTTGAAGTAAGTGATCACTCATAGAACTGAACCACATTTTTCAAAAGTTTAGCGCCTCTCTTTATTATTATCACGCTCCATTTAAACTTTGTACCATCATGTAAGTGCTCCATGAAATGTCCTCAGGCAGAAGTGCTTTCAGAGACTAAATGAATGAGGGTTTTCTGTTGTTCACTGGCTTTCAGTTTATATTGATCCAGTCCTTCACTCGGAAACAAAAGATATGGTTTGGAGTTTTTGTTTTTTAAATCCCTTTTTGAACTGTGTGTTGAGGGGTTCCATAGGGCAGAACTGACCATCTGACATATGAAATATTGCTCACTTGTGGTGTACTCTGACAAAGAAGATTAAGAGAGTATAAGAACAGTGTGCAGACTTTCATCTACGTGCTGAATAGTGGTGATCCTCTACTCATCAATGTAATATAACCATAACCAGGTTATTGGTTTTGCTTTTTACAGATAGCCACACTACAAAAAGCAAATACGCACACCCCTTTCTGAAAGAAAAACCCTACCTCTGCAGGAGAGAGCTCAAAATGCTTGCCAGCAGAAGCTACAAGGAACTCCTGGATTGACATTCCACCTTTTAAGGAACTGATAATTCATGGTTGCTAGGAAATAGTTATTTGGAAAATCACATCTGTGTTGACTGTAATTTCTATTGCAGTAGTGCCTTTGTGCCAGAGTTATTTATCAGGATCCTGTTTTGCTAATTTACATAGCCAAATGAAAATATAGTCCCCATAGAAGGTGGAGGGTAAAATAAACCACAGAGGCTTATTAGGGTCTAATATAACAATACAGCTGACACAGTTTAGGCATAATAAACAGTTGTCACTTCATATTGGTTCTCTAACAGCTCTAAAGGTGAGGTTTTTGTAAGATAAAGAGCAGAAGGATGTAAATAAAAAGATATTTTAGAGAGGATGATGAAGTATTTCTGCAGATGTCTATGGGAAACTCATTTGATGGAGGGAGGAAAGGAGGAACAACATGGGATAATGAGAAATAGTGTTTGTTGGAAATCATTAAGAGCAAGTATTGAATTCTGGCATTGGTAGAGCAAAGCTAGGACTCCTTCAATGGATTACGTAGAGGTCTGTCATAAAGGGTTTTGCTTTGTTTTTATGCAATAGGTAAAATACATGTACGATCAGAATTGTCAAGACCGTGAAAGGGAAGTGGTTGTCAAGAGATGGAATAGTAAGAACTTGGAAATCATTTCAGCTGTACACATTGAAAGGCAAGGATCTAAAAATATTCTGCAAAGGAAATGTGTTAAAGATGACCAATTTTGAAGCTCTAACGAGAGGAGGGTCAGAGGCATTGGTTTCACAATAGTGTTGTTTGTAGGGCGGGAGGGAGGGAGGAAGGAGTCTGAGCCTGGATATGCTCCAGCTGTTTTGGGCTCTCTTCAGCTGAGAGCTGCCCACCTAGGGAAGGCAGCAAGTTGCTGATAGTCTGACTTGCATAGAAGAGCCACAGGTCAGAGTCCAGGAGTCCCCATGATAGGTTTGCATTTCTGTTGTGCTCATAGTGGATGAGTGAAGGACTGATCTCCTACAGAAACCTTACAGACCATGAGAATGAAAGAAGGGGAATATTTCAAGTGGAAATACTGGTGGAGTTGTTAGAAGCTAAGCAGAAAATAATCACATTGCTAAACAGGTCTTTCTTGCATTTAAACATTGACAGTATGTATTTATGGTTGGACTCAGTGATCTGGTGGGTCTCTTCCAACCTGGTGATTCTATGAGTATATATGTATTTTTAATGTTTTCATTAGGCTTATTTTGAATTTGAAACAACCTTAAATTGACTTAATTGTTTCTTTTGATTGAACAGATATTAAAAGTAAACAGGAATCTTTGTTTCCTTTTGCTCATGTCATTTTGGAGGGAGAACCTATTCATAATTTCAGCTGTCATTTAAGGACAAGACTGATTCTCTTGACAGAAGATGGGAGTAGTGCTGCTGCTGTTCATTTGTTTGTGCAGAAACCTCCAGAGAGGGAAATGAGTTTATTCTCCTTTTCCCTTCAAGCAGAATATGAGCAGGCTGCAGCCTTAGCTTTGTCATGGCCTGCAGTAGCTGTTCTTCATCTCCTGTGTGCGGCTGCTGAGCTGCTAAATGGAGATAATGGATCCCACAACCTACTTCACAACCAAATGTTACATGACAGCATGCTCAGGGCCCTGCTGGCGTTCTTGCCTGTAGTAAAGGGGATTTTCTAGCACCCTTGCAGTTGCCATGTTTATGCTCCCTGATTGAGGTTACCTCACACTCAAAAGTTTACGAGTTCTTCTTGTTCCTTTCCCTGAGGTGAATGTCTCTCTGCAACCTAAAGGAGCTGCCTCGCAATGCGTGTGCTGTCAGTTAAACCCAGTGCTTTTCCTGTCCCTGCTAAAATTACAGCATGATTAGTCACCAAACAATAGTGGAGGGAGAGACTGCCAGCTTTTGAAAACGATGAGGAAAATCACTGGCTGTGACTCCTTGCTAAGATTATTCTGGTAATGGGATTTTGGTTTTTTACAAATTTATCATCCCTGCAATGGGAGGTGAAGATGTGAGAGGATGGGAAGGGGACCTACGTGGTTATGCTGCCCCATCACCCTGCTCCCCTCCTTTACCTTAACAAGTATATTCCTTAAGCAGTTTTTCATGTAAATTGCTTCATGGATGTTGAAAGACCACTTACGTTACCGATGGTTGTGGGAATGGGTTATTGTTCTTATAATGGCAGAGTTATAAGCGTTGTTCAGTGAGGGTAAATGGAGTGGAGAAGAGCTAGGAGAAATGGCCAGGAAGGAGCATCATTTGCAACTGTCTTTTTGAGAGCCCTTTGGTTGTGATAACATCTTGGCTTTTACTGTGCACCTGAGTATCTTACTACTGGAAGGATACTAGAGCACCAGCATTGATTTAGTTACCAGGACTATGATGTTTGAGGATATACTAACCAATTGATTTGGGATTTCATCCATAAAAATGTAAACGTTAAGGTATTCAGATATTATTGTATAAAAATATTGTGCTGGTTGGCTAAGCAGTTACTAGGACAACAAGAGGGAGATTACCAAGGATTTTTAAATGCTGTAAGCAAACGGAAGAAACCTTGAGTTTAAATAGCCCATCTGGCTGTCTTAGGCTTTCCCAGGAGAGCTGCTCTAAACTTCTGCCACATACATTGTACCCTGATGATAGACATAGCCCACGGCAAGGAGACTGAGCTAGGAAAGCAAATGGACTTCTGTAGCAAATACTCTGGGGAGGAATGCATCCTGTGCCTCACGGCAGCATGGGGGCAAGCCCCATGCCTGGAGCCCGAGCCCTGGTCTCAGCAGGGTCCGGCTGTCTTCTGACACTGACTGGGATTCCCGACTTTAATGTGGGTCCATGCTCTTTGCAAAATAGACCTTTGACCTGCAATTTACAGCTTTTATCACATTTTAAAGCTATGTAGCAGGCGAACTTGGGGCAGTAAATCTCACACGTTTTGTAAAGATTCTCATTTTTGTGTTTGCTCAGCTAAAGCAGGAACATCAGCTCTATGCCATGCCATGGCCGGGCTGATTATTTAAAAAACAAATGGCAAAATTGGAGTATTTTAAAAACAACTCTAGGCCAATAGTTCTGGGTGGCCCACAGAGACATTTCTGAGAAACCTGCTTCATGTTTGTTACGGTCTAGGAGACCTCTACCCCTCCTCCATAGGAGCCAGTGCTGACCATGAGATGAAAGGGAAAGATCTGCGTGTTAGTATGTATGTGTCTTTGTCTGAGAAGGAGAGATGCTGGCTGGCATGTAATTACTTTTCTCATTTGCTCTTGCAAATTATTTGTCGGTCTTTCTGTGGAAAGATAATGTATTCTTCAAAAAGAGTTTTGTTTTCTTTTTTTTTTTTCTTCTATGCGAAGTCTTATATGAGAACTGTGAGAGTTTCTTTTATATCTTTCCAGAATGGTTCAAACCATACACCTATAAAACTGGTGTTTGAATGTATTACTGCATCTCTCAGAAATAACTTCATAAGTGAAAAGAGACACAGTGACTTACATTCTCCCAGCCAAAGCCCTCTTAGAAATAAAATAGCATTTCAAAGTTTTGCAATTTAAAATATTTTTCAGCTGTATTTTGGGTCTGGCGTTTCTTATAATAAAAAATAACATCTGTTTTCCAATTTTAAATTAAATTTAAACCAACATGTTTTTCTCATTAGTGCTGTTTATCTGTACTATCTGCTAAACTTGGATGTCAACTCTTCTGCTGAAGTAATCTGATTTTAGTTCACAGGATTAGTAGCATTTATCAACAACCACAGAGCTTTTGCACTAACAGCAAATACAAGAGAAATGTTTACAGTCATTATCACATGTTAAGTTTAAGCTTAATCTTTTATTCCCTCTGCTGTTGGACATCCTTCACATCTACTTTGAGGCTTAACTTGCGTGTGTTTTCAGTAACTTTTGGAATTGAAGCATTTAAATATTTTTCCATCTGACTTCTTATAGCTAGGATACCTATTGGGGTTTTTTTTTTTGTTGTTTGAAAAAGTAAATAGGTCACAAGTTCCCTTTGGGAGTTCTAATAAGCATGCAGCTCTGCCTGCATTCCTGTTTGGAGTTGCAAGATACATCACTTTACCCAATCAGTAACTTCTACATAGAATTTGGTTGTTAATTGAGTTATGTTGGGTATGTCAGAGGATCGGTGTATCTGTGTGCCTGGCTCCCTGTTGATTTCCATCCCTCCTTGCTTCTTTGCTCACCTGCAAACCTTTGCTACCAAGGTCTCAGTATATCTTTGCACTAAGGCAGGTTCTGGTGTCAAGGGAGGCTTTAATGCAAGCTGCAAGCTGTCTGGTGCTCTCCCACTGGACAAATTCAGGTTGCCTCGTTACAGACTTTCTGGTGGCTTATGTAGCTTCACCCTGTACATCCATATGTCTCAGCTGGTGGCTGTGTCACTCCCAAGTTATAACCAGTGAGGGCAAAACAGCTGAAAGGGGGTTGCTGCCCTTTTAGTGGAACAGCTTCTCAGGTTAGGTATTAAACAAGAGCCCCATCTGTCTATTTTTGGTGACTCATGGCTCAGGGAGGAGGGAGGTGAAAGTGATAATTCAGTCTCTGACCTAAATTCATTCTTGGGTCTCCCTTCTCAGAGAGGTATTTTTTTTTTCTGGTGTCATGCACAGTAGACTCTATCATAAAAGAAAAAGATTTGCAGCCCAAGGCTGTCCATGATCAATTAGCAAATCCTCATTGCTTTGCAGTCAGGCTGAGCTGTTCAGAGTGAGGAGTCACAGCTTTTGCTGTTCCTTCAGGCCCTGAGGTTCAGGGAGGGGAAAGGACCCCATTCTCAAAGGCAGCAAAAGCGGCAGGGTCAGTGTGCTTTACTAAGGGGAGGTGGACGGCGTCCATCTTCTGTTCCACAAAAACTGAAAGTGAAGAAAACCCTTACTGCTCCCACAACAGTGGGAATTGTTCAGAGGGGTGGGATAGCCTAATATTCAGTCAGACCTGACATGGCTCCAAATTCCTGTCTAAATTTCTTCTTTTTTTCCTGCTTATTGCCATAGAGAAATACAGGGTGTAGGAACAACAATTGGTCAACATATGTGAAATATTACAAATACAGCATATCCTTATGTGATCACATGGTGGAAGTTATTTTCTATTACTGTGTTTTAGTAATTCACGTAATTTTTCATTTCAGGCAGCAGTTTTACAACATCATCAGGAATATATGCAGGAAATAATTCACTCACAAATTCTACTGGATTTAATAGTTCACAGCAGGTAAATTTGTAAATATGAGTCAAGAAAACTTTGAAAACTTAAAATACTTTGAAAACTTTAAATAGTTTTTTTTAAATTAAATTAGCACCATTTCAAGTTAAATTAATATTTATAAAGCTTTTTCTTCAATTCATCATCTTCCAATGGTAGAACTAATTGTCTGTGTTTGATGTTCTTATTCACATGTCTTCAGTAGTATGCGTAATAAACTATTTGTTTGAGTAGACATACTGAATTATGTGTAATTTAGATTTTGTTTTACTGCCTCCCAGTTTTAGATCCTACAGCATCCAATCCAGGAAGCATACGTGCTGAAAGTTTGACATGTGTTTCTAGTTATATTTTGGAATTCATACTAAAAAGTAGCAAAACTTTGATGGACTCTTTGGTTACTTTTTGTCTTGCAGGAATATCCTTCTTATCCCAGTTTTGGCCAGGGCCAATATGCACAGTATTATAATAGCTCACCGTATCCTTCACATTACATGACAAACAGCAACACCAGCCCGACAACACCCTCCACAAATGCAACATACCAGCTTCAAGAACCACCATCTGGCATCACCAGTCAAGCGGTTACAGATCCTGCAGCAGGTAATTACATGGATTTTATGGTCCCTATGAGGCACATTTTTGTAAGTTGAAAGGGAGTTGAATGGATTTTTTTTTTTCTGTATACTCACTGATTTTTTTTTTTAATTATTTCTTAATCCTGAGCCTGTGGCACATCTTGCACAGATTCTAGCAGAAAATAGAGCAAAGAAAAATCGGGATCAGTAAAAGTTTTAAAGCTTGTGTGAAGTATAAGTTGTTTGCATTTATTTGTAAAATGCTTGTGTTAAAAATAGCAGGATATGGGAAGGTCTTTGCATTAAACCAGAACCTGATGCTTTTAAGCTCTCTCTGCATTAAGATAAACTCCTTTGATTTTTCCCAAGTAAGGCTGAAATCGAGAGGCCTTCAGACCATGGCTCAACTGTCCACTTGAAACAGCTTTTGTGGTTTTTTGCTTTCAGAAGACATAATAATGCTTGTAATGAGGAGTTGAAATTGCACAAGTGTTTCCATTTTAAGAAAAGATTTTCAGTGGCTTGTCCTTTTTCCCAGTTGTTTTACCTTTCTTGCTGGAATTTGGCGGTCCTTTACTAGTTGAGATGTTTTTTGAACATTTATGCCAAAATACTTCAGCTGGTTTTGGAAATGAGGGGTGAAAAATCCTTTTCTCATTAATACAAAAAATTATATTTTTTAACAGTTCAAGCATGTCAGTAGTTAGTACATGGCAGAAGTTTGAAATCTGTCAGAAAGTCCAAGGTCGCAGATGGGTTTCTCAATATTGCGGTAAGAAACAGCTAGGACTTGGCAATGTTATCAGGAGGTTTTGCTGCTTGTTTTTAGTTTTCTCAGAGTACTTGGTAGGACTGGTCTTGCATGTACAATGTGAGCTTTAATATAATTTGCTAGGACTCTTACTTTTCTGCAGGAGTGTGTACCTGAAGATAAGGTATGCAGTGTTGTTTCTTTTGATACCCTTGATGAAAGTAAATAGGGAAGAAAATACAACTGGTTTGTGTTTATGTACATGAGACCACATGCATGTACAAAGTATTTGAGGAGGAAATCTTTCTAAATATATGAGCGAATATTGGAGTTTGTGGCTTTTAAAATATACAGATGTGCATTGAAGTCTGCATATTTACTATACTTTTTACTTTGGTTTTAGTTGCATTGTTTTAGTTTTGTTTTCTTGTGGATTTGAATGTGAACAAGTATTAGCTTTTATCAAGATATTAACATTAAATCATTTCATCATCTGAGTCTTGATTTTTTGCAAAATCTTTGCCTGTGTTTAAATTAAGATTCCATTTAGTCTTCTGTATTCCTCTAGAGCAGTATTTTGAGTTCAGTTTAACTACAGTTTTAATCCAGAGATGCTAAATTCTCTCCACTTGTATGAGAGGAGTTTAAGGTGGCTAACATATCCATGCTGGGTTCCTAGGTTAAAATTAGGTGAGAACTTTTTGCTGCCTCACAGACTTTAAGCCCTGGTAGATGAGAAGCAAAGACCTGTCAGTGAACCCACTTCTGTCTGCCATTTCCCTTTGCACAATGTAATTTTTTTTTATTACTTTCTCACAATCCTCAGTTGAGGTCATACACAGTATGCTTGGGAAATAAAGCAAGGTTGGGGCCACAGAAAAGAGGGATCAGTATGGAGGAAGGGAGTTCTAGTGAAGTGGGTACAAGTGAAAGGTGTATAAGAGAGAAGGAAATTCACTGTTGGATCAAAAAAAAACACAGAACAAAGAAGCAAACTAAACCAAATTTTAATTACAGTTAGGCAGATTTCTGTAGAATGTTTTACCCTATCTGGTCAAGTTTGGCTGCTTATTCTGTACCACAACTGGAACACTGCGTAATAGGGATGATCGGAAGCGCTGCAGAGCCATCACATTAGGCTGGTGCACTCCTTTAGTGGGATGGATTCCATGTGGTGAATTGCAGCTGCTCTTACTGGCTGTTGATATCCCTATATATACATATATAACTTCTGTATTTTAAAAAGCCACGTAATCTGTGCAGTTCTGAACTATACCAGGACAAGTGCAGAACAGCTTTCAGACTTTATAGAGGCACCAGAATAGATCATAGGTGGTTCCTGTGAATTTTGACCAGTAAGCAAAACAGAAGAATCTGGTGAGAAACATGAAAAGGGAAAAAGTAATTGTAGAATCATAGGTTGGAAAATACCGTTGAGATCATCAAGCCCAACCTTACCTGTTTACTACTAAATCATATCTCTAAGCACTTTATCTGTGTCCTTTAAATACCTCCAAGGATGGTGACTCAACCTCTCCCTGGGCAGCCTCTTCCAGTGTTTGAGAACCCTTTCTATGGAGAAGTTTTTCCAAATGTCTGATCTGAACCTCTCCTGGCGAAGCTTGAGGCCATCTGCTCTCATCCTCTCACCTGTCACTTGGGCAAAGAGACTAACACCAACCTCTCTACAACCTCCTTTCAGGTGGTTGAAGACAGTGATAAGGTCTCCACTCAGCCTCCTCTTCTAAAGTCTAAACATTCACAGTTCCCTCAGCTGCTTGTTGTAAGACTTGTTCTCCAGCCCCTTCACCAGCTTTGTTGCTCTTCTCAGGACACACTCCAGAGCCACAATGTCTATCTTGTAGCGAGGGGCTCAAAACTGAACACAGGATTTGAGGTATAGCCTCACCAGTGCTGAGTACAGGGACAGAATCACTTCCCTGGAGTTGCTGGCCATGCCATTTCTCATACAAGCTGAGATGCCATTGGCCTTCTTGGCCACCCAGACACTCTGCTGGCTCATGTTCAGTTGGCTGTCAACCAACACCCCTAGGTCTTTCTCTGCTGGACAGCTTGCCAGCCACTCTTCCTCAAGCCTGTAGCACTGCACAGGCTTATAGTGTCCCAAGTGCAGGACTTTGCACTTGGCCTTATTAAACCTCATCCCATTGGACTCAGCCTATCAATCCAGCATGTTTAGATCCTTTTGCAGAGCCTCCCTACCCTCCAGCAGGTCGATACTTCCTCCAGCCTTAGTGTCACCTGCAGATCTACTGTGTGCCCTTGTGATATTTTTGGTAGTTTTGTAGACTTGGAAATCTCAAGTAACTTCCTTTAAAATATGTTTAATTCCTTGTCCAAATATAAAATAATCTTTTTATGGTTTTCCATAGTTCCTAGTTAAATGTGCAAGTTTTTGCCGTGCAATCCAGGACATCCAGGGATTCTTGCAGAAGAACCTGAGATTTCCCATACTCACTGTTTCTTCTTACTCTTTCCTTTGTGGATCTGAAAAATTTCTTGTTCCTCAGTCATGGCAAAACCTTTTGATTGCCCAGAGATTGGTAGTCCTTCACTCCATACATCAGATGTAGAAATTAATGTTATTTTCTTGTGAACAGAAAGCTGTATTTTTGCTAGGGTCATAATCAGGAAATTATTAAACGAAACAATAGATCGCAGAATGACATTTCAAATCTTTAATGTGTACTTTGCTTCAAATTAATTTGGAAATCTTGTTTCAGTTCAAATTTAAGAATTTTCAAAGCATTTTTTTCCACTTGCACGATTCTTTTTCTTTACAGAATAAAATCTTTTTTATGAGAATAACAACAGAATCTTAGTTTCCTTCTGTGATGCACTTTAAATCCATACATAAGTAGATTATCCCTGGTATGAAAAGCAAGTAGCTGATTTTTCATCTGAGCTATTACATATAACAAACACTGCTGTATTCACAGTACAGTACTAATGGTCTAATGTTTGCTGTTTCTTATAAATATAAATGAAGAGTAAATCTAGAGTTTATGTATATATTTATATAGGAATGAAAATCTGTGAAAACAGAAATTAGTTTGGATGCGATGATGAATGGCAAAGTTGAGCACTGATTTTGCTTTTCTGATAATGGTTGTTTTCCTATTTTTACAGTAACATTGTACAAATCATGAGTCTTTTGCATAGCATCCAACAATATATAGCCTGACACATTTTCACAAAATATCCTAAGGCTAAGAACATCACTCACTTTTCAATAGACTTTAAAATTGATAAACAGGAAGTTCACCATTGGGTTTAGTAGGACTGAAAGTAACAATCATTTCAAATTGTTGGAAAGATAAATAATGAGTTAGGAGGAAATGCCTGCAGTGGAGAGAAGTTCTACCTGCCTGTTATGGAATTACTTTATCTTTTCTTCTTCAGCATTGGAAGTTGGAGAAGAAAATCCAGACCACTATAGGGCTTCATAATATAGTTGTTTTCATAATGTATACTATTATACATGATATACTGTTAATGTATTTATTTCATTATTTTGAATAGATGATCCTAAATCAAAAAGTCGCCCAAGCCTTGAAATAAATAGACATTTTTGCCAATATTTTTAGCAGAATATTGAGGACTTCTGTCAAGTTCATAATAGTATGCTCATAGTCTTCATAGAGAAACATTAATTTTTCAGATTAAGATTTTGACATTCTGTCAAAAGAGCACAAAAGACATCCTTCTGTCATCCTGTCAACAGATATTATATTTCTAGCAATACTTATACTTATTAGTACTTTTACTTACTTACTACTAATGTAGTAGTCTTATTTTTTTGTAAAGAAGTAAAAAGAAAATCCCCAAATACCTATATGAGTCTGCTGTATTGTTTAATCCTGGTCCAGTTGTATGTAGGCAGTTTGTATAGTGGTCGTGAAATTTTGTGTTTAGTTTTATTTATGCAAAAGTAAATTTTATTTATGCAAAAGTAAGAAAATAATAGTATGAGTCTGACATATTCAACACACCTGTATCATATATTTTTATTTTGGTGTACAGGACTTGAACCTAGACTGGCTTGAGGATTTAAGGTCTTTGTTCAAAATTAATATGTAAGATTTGAGGGAAAGCCATTAATCTGGGCACAATCTAAATGGAAAATATTTGTACATACCTACTTGCAGAGACATTTGACTATCCCAACTATCCTAGACCCATCTTATTCATGTGATTTACATTGTAACATAAGATATGATTATTTTGATAACGTGCATTTACTCTTTTGCATACCCATTCAGTGTAGTAGGGGAAAAGACTCATGAAATTTGCAATGCCTTTGTCAATACCAAGAATTCTACCCACACACTTGCCAGTGAGATTTTCCTAGGGATAGACTTAATTTGGGAATTTCTGAGATACCTAGTTTTTTCCCAGATGTGTCATTTGGTATTATTGGCGTATAGTACATTGAACTTAATAGTAAGAAAATACGGCAGTTATTTAGGGGGAAATTCCGTAACAAACAGAAAGGAATTACAGAACATGGTGTTGCAGATGGTATCTCTGTGGCTATAGTGTCTATTCATGAGTAATCAAGTATTCTTATTTATGAGATGATGAAAAATTGTTCTGTGTGACAAAACCAGGAGTCAGGAGCACAGGGTACCAGTTACACCTGGTAAAAGAGGCATACTTTTTTAGAATTTGGGGTTTAAATGTTTTTCTAACTTATTAGAGAAGTCACGATTGGGTTGATTACACTTGGTCAAGGTTTGGTAGAGGAAACTCTGAGTGTGTGAAGCAAAAACAAACTGTAATGTTTAGCATTAGATAGTCTGGAGTAGGGTGCACAGAGGTGCTGTAGCAGAAAGATCTGAAATTATGTGTCTGTTAATGGATGCAGAAGAACAACTGTTGCTACAGTATTAATATAATTTTGTGAAGGCACATGCAATGCACAGAAGTGGCTGTAGCAGTCCAGACCAACAGATCAGCGAGCCTTGTACCCTCTCTGCCACAGCTGGCTATCAGTGGACACCTCAGAAGGAGCAAGGACAGGCTAAGCTTGTGTAAGATTTGCCCTAAGCACTTTTCCAGCTTCCAGATATTTTAATCTCAGGGGATTTCCAAAGCTGCTGTTGTTTGTATGTTCAGGGTGTGCCTACTTTAGTGTTTTAATTTCAGAGCAGGAGTCTGTTTTGATGCAGAGCTTCGGCTTGGTGGAGCGGTCCTAGAGCACACAACTGGAGATCCTTCCAGACAAATCTAACCTGGAAAGTATCCTCCAGAACAGCATCTAATTCCTCTACACCTACTGAGAATACTCAGGAGACTAGATCAGGCTGCATCTACACTGAAATTGCATCGCAGAAACAGGCAGTAAAGCCTGGGGTCATTGCCACAGACCCAATCTGCTAATGCAGCGTGGCTATAGCACCCCTGCATGCTTCTGCTCCAGCAAAGTCTCCAGGCTGCTCTTGAACCCTTGGAATCCTTTGAGAGCCTAGCAATTTTTGGCAAAATGTGCCTCAAATCTCCTAGCTTTTATCTGTGCTGCTCCCTGCATTTAATATGGCTGTTGACAGCTTCCTTTGGTGACCTTGCTTTAGTTTTAGGACAGATAATTGTCATGATCTAGCCCCAACTGGGCTAATTTTGGCACCTAAAACTGTGCAGCTGGACTCTTAATTCTCTCACCCCTACCCCCAGGGAAAGGGGAAAGTAAAACAAGAGGAAAGAGGCTTGCAGGTTGGGAACTAAAACTACAGTTTTAATGAAATAATAATAATCAAAGAATCACAGAATAACCAAGTTGGAAGAGACCCACTGGATTATCGAGTCCAACCATTCCTATCAAACACTAAACCATGCTCCTCAGTGCCTTGTCCACCAATCCCTTAAACACCGCCAGAGAAGGTGAATCAACCCTCTCCCTGGGCAGCCTGTTCCAGTGCCCAGTGACCCTTTCTGTGAAAATATTTTTCCTAATGTCCAGCCTAAGCCTCCTCTGGCAGAGCTTGAGGCCATTCCCTCTTGTCCTGTCCCCTGTCACTTGGGAGAAGAGGCCAGCACCCTCCTCTTCACAGCTTCCTTTTAGGTAGTTGTAGAGAGCAATGATATCTCCTCTCAGCCTCCTCTTCTCCAGGCTAAATCACCCTAGCTCTCTCAGCCATTCGTCATAGGGCCTGTTCTCCAGCCCCTTCACCAACTTTGTCACTCTTCTCTGGACTCACTCCAGAGCCTCAACATCCTTCTTGTGGTGAGGGGATGATGATGAAAATAATTGGAAAGCAATAAAATATATACAAATATATGAGGTTGTGCTCCCACCCCTCAATGGCTATACATCACTACAAATACTGTGGAGCAGACACAAGGGAATGGGAGAGGTTGGGGTTCAGGAACTGGATTGAGGAATGCAAAACTCGTGGCTTAGGGGCCAACAGACAGATGGACCTCAGTAGATGTTCGGACATCGCAGAAGAGGGCAAGACCATCATGATATCTCAGTTTTATAGCAAATAATACATGATGTATGTGGGATGGAGTACTCTGTTGGTCAGTTTACAGTCATCTGTCACCTGTCCTGCATGCTCCTCCTTGCAGATGTGGCTCTTTTTCACCAGTTTGAGGATGACCTTGGTTACTATAGGAATAAGTATAAGCATTGGCCTTTCTGCATACCAATGCCACATGTTGCGACTTCTAGAGAGGAACTGCCTGAAAAACATGCAGTTTGCTTTCAGAAAATGAAGTTACTTAGGTGAGACTGAGAGTCACAAAACTAACTCTAATTTAGCACAAACCACAACAGCGGTGAAGCTGATCCTTGTCCTCACTTCTACTCGTGATTTTGCAGAGGGCTGGGTTTTCTTCTGCACCTGCCTGTTTTTTATGTTCAAGAAAAGGATAAAGTTAAATTCAGAACCATAATAATTACTTTGGCTAATACTAGAATAAATCTGGTACTATGAATTCACTGAGTTTGAACAAATTAACCTCCTTCTATCAATTAATGTGGAACAATGGGTATAACAATAGCCTGTTTTGTGGCTGTATAGCTTGATTTCAGCAGGCATTTTCTGCTCTGACAGTAAAATCTTTTCCTTTAACAGTCTTATAAGAAAACTAGGCTAAAACAGTCTAGCAGAAATTTCAGCAGAATGATATAAAGCTGTTTAGGAAACCATGGTCAGAGATAAGTCAGTGAGAACTCACTGTTAAAATAGAAGGATGGTTACAGCAGCATTCCTCGGCGTCTGCCTTGGGCCCAGCGTTTTCATTAATCATTTCGATGACTGAACAGAATGTGTTTGCCTATTAAATATGTAGATGACGCTATGCTGAGAGGGGTTGTGATCTTTTTGGAGAGAGGATGAGCACTCCAAAAATGGAGATGTGATCTGAATAGGAGCAGGTGTGAAGTATACATTTAGGCGGGAATGATTAACTGCACAAATGTGAGATGGGGAATGTTGGCAGCTCCTTCCAGGCTCTACCTTTCCCTATGGACCACTCCTAGTGCTTCAGATATTAGTGTCACACCAAGTACCCTCAGCCGCTGTTGTTTTTCTTGGTCCAGAATTTGTCAGGGCTTGGTCTTGTCAAGGCTCAGAGCTCAGCTGGATACTGGATTCTTTAATTGAGTTTCCTTATGAGGACCTGAGAGCAACCATTGGACAGTGAGCTAGTAACCCAGCTGTGTTACTGTCAAGCAGCCTTAATCCAAGGAGTACATGCTATGTTTTCCCTTCCCATACATTGAATAAGTTTCTGACATGCTATGTCATGTTTTCCCTCCCATGGGTAACTGCCATGTGTCACACTGCTCATAACAGACTGGTCTCCTGAGAAGGCTCAGAAGCTCCAGGTATCTGCAGTATCGTGTATTCAGTTCGCGTGCAATGTTTGGCCAGGTCTTTGATAAACAATCAGTGAAGCATCACTTCTTCCTTCAAAGATGATCTAGGGACCCTGAAACTAACATTTATTGGAAGTATTGCAGAAAATGCAAGAGGTATCCAGGGGAGAGTAGCCTGCAGAACGTGGAAAGTAAAGCTTTGCTCCACTTCGCTTTAGATTAGTGAGTCCAGTTTGGAGAGAAAATAGAGAGCAATAATCAAAGTCTAGAAAAGAGTTTTGTCAGGGAAGGGTTAACCTAACATCAGAGGGCATCTGAGAACAATCTTCAAATGCATGCATATACCACAAAAGGAGGGAGTTTTTCTTCACTTTCATGGATAGAAATTGCTGTAATGAATGCTGAACTTGTATGTTTTGTTTCTAAAGGTATGTCTGTTAAAGCAGTACAGTAGATTCCCTGGAGAGATCCATAAGAGCAAAACAGACAGATCTCTCTTGGGAATGATGCAGGTACAGCAGGCCACAGAAGGTTTGCCTCAGTTGTGCTGGTCAGCTTTGGGGTCGCAAAGCAGGATTGGGAATCTTTTTGTCAGGTGAGGGTCTGGCCTGTTCAGACAGATGGCTTGCACCTGAGAAGGAGAGATAGAAATGAGCCTCCGCAAAAAAATGGAAAGCTGTGTGGCTCTTACAAACACTTTCTTCCGCATCCTCACCACACTCTGCTCTATGTGCTCGCTTTTCCAGGTTTGCTTGGTTTTATTTGTCATGAAGTTTTGTTTACACTTTTTCTATGCTATCCGTTCCCTTTTTTATTTAGTATTATTATTATTACTACCCCAAGTTTAATGCTGAAAATTTTTAGGCATATCACATCTGTGAGAATTTAAAAAAAAATTAGAATCTAAAGCCAAACTCCTAAAAATACTGTCAGAGACCAAGAGCAACCCTAATTTCAGTCAATAGGAAGTGCATTTTTTCATTACATCTGAATTTTGGGGCACATATTTAGAACATCATTGGACAATATACCTGGTGAAGAAATTCTCATCTATTTACTTTACAGAGTTATATCTTATTTCAAAACTTCCGTGCGTTGCTTTCTTTCTCTTCTTTTTGTTTCTTTTAATAAGGTTTTTAATAATAAAAATAATGTATAGCACTTAATTTTAAATGGTTGGTTTCATATTTGAGTTACGATATCTTATTTATGTTTTAGTGTAGTAGATGAAAGAGCAGTCAGCATTCAAATTATTAGACAAATACTTTGAAGTGTACATTGTCATAGGAAAAATGTTTATTATTGGAATATACCTTATCGTCAACATTTAAACCTTTTTCTTCAGTGGTGTAGGCTGATGTGGCTGACTGACTTTTGTTGTTTGGCACATACACGGTATCAGTCTCTTTTTTTTGAGGATCCTTAGTTTTTCCTTGAGTTACATCTTACTGAGTTACATCGACTTCTTATTCTGCTTTCTTTAATGCAGCCTGAGATACTTAGGTAAAAGTGTAATATGAAATGCATTATATATACTAATTTCCATTAAGTGTAGATTTGAAGCCTGCCTGAATGTGAGAACGTCAAGACCTTTTCCTTTCATTCAGCACAAGCAGCAGTTATTATTTTGAGTAACTGTGAATATGTGGTGCTACACAGATGTCTGGAATCTCTGCCTTAATCTAACCTTTGACCTCAACAGGATTTTTTTTTTAGGAAAAAGGATCCCTTGTGTGAGAAGTATACCTGTCTGTTCAAACTGGAATGCCATGGCATAGACTGATTAAAAAGTAAATCAATATTGATGCTAATGTCCACATCTACCAAAGTCTTTAAAGACTATTTAATGTTAACTGAGAAGTAGAATTGTTAAATAAATTATAGACTGAGAATTCCAGATGCCTTCACAAAAAATAGAATGTTTTAGAAAAAACAAACAATAACTATCAAAAGAAATCTTTTCTCTTTGAACTTAAGACTGTGAAAAAAGAAGTCTTCAAAAGAGATCTAAAAAGGTGTTGCATTTCTGGGGAGTGTCGTACTCTAGTTAAATAAGTTAGGAAGGATAATTCATGCTGGATGCTTCTGTTGTTTAATTTCAACAGCTTCACTGTTACTGAGTCTGTGGATGTTGAGAATGGCAAAACATCTTCCTCCTAGCATGTTTTCAGGAAAACTTGTTGTTCTTATATACCTAAATCATCATTCCTCTTATCTGTTACACAGTAGGAGATTTTTTTTGTAAATGAATTTTGCTGAAGCATGATAATTAGCATACAATAATCTTCATAAAGAATTGTATCCTGTCTTGAAGGTACTCACTGGAAATGCTCAGTGTTGAGTAGGCCCTAGAAGAATAGTATATATCTTCATAATTGGTATATATTTAAAGCTTGCTAATTGAACTTACCCTGGGAGGATAAGGACTCTATTTCATGCCACATTTAGAAAGAATTCTATTAATCTGTGTCAAGGGAGGTTGTAGAGAGGAGGGAGCTGGCCTCTTCTCCCAAGTGACAGGGGACAGGGCAAGAGCTCTGCCAGGGGAGATTTAGGCTGGAGATTAGGATGAAGTTCTTCACACAGAGGATCATTGGGCATTGGAACAGGCTGCCCAGGGAGGTGGTTGATTCACCTTCCCTGGAGGTGTTTAAGGCACGGGTGGATGAGGTCTTGAGGGACTTGGTTTAGCGTTTGATAGGAATGGTTGGACTAGAAGATCCAATGGGTGGGTCCCTTCCAACCTGGTTGTTCTATGGTTCTATGGTTCTAAGTGTAGTGATCTAAAAGTAAAATGCCTGCAACCAGGAAGTTTGGAAAAGGTTTCAATTTCTATTTGTAATTTTTTTTCACACCTGAATTTTTTTTCTTTCCAGTTGCTATAATGTTTGTCTTA
Source organism: Coccyzus lansbergi (assembly GCA_033558105.1). Classification (NCBI taxonomy): domain Eukaryota; kingdom Metazoa; phylum Chordata; class Aves; order Cuculiformes; family Coccyzidae; genus Coccyzus; species Coccyzus lansbergi. Next base: position 1,088,909 of record JAUMJK010000470.1, read on the forward strand.
AACCATGGTTAAAAATGTAGAATTAAATCAATGTTCTTTTAAAAAAAGCAAGTATCTCTTCAAATTGTTTGTTAAAGTGTAATCTTGTCTATGAAGTGGTATAATCTCTATGATTTGAAGGCATTACTTATTTACTCCATTTTTATTTGTTCACTGAAATAATTTACTTCTCTGTTTTTACATTTAACTTGAAGTTGATTTAATTTATGTATCAGTGTTGTCAGATTTAGTAATTCTAGTTAGGACTCTTCAGCAAACATCCTGGATTTACTGTCACATGTAAAAAGCATGTAAGTTGGAAATTTTGAAGCCTGAAAGATGTCATTTCTTTACCGCAGCAGAATACAGTACAATCCACAGTCCATCAACCCCCATTAAAGATTCAGATTCAGATCGATTGCGTCGAAGTTCAGATGGGAAATCACGTGGACGTGGCAGAAGAAACAATAATCCTTCCCCACCACCTGACTCTGATCTAGAGGTACACTATATTAAAAGTCTTTGACCTGTTTTAAGCACTATTTTATCATTATTTTGCAGAAGAGTATTATTTACACATGAAAAAAAAAAGGCCCTTTTTTTTCCTAATGGTATTTTGTAGAAGATAGACTCTTTCTTCTAAAGAAACTTTTTCATGAAGAGCACCTGCTTTCTCTGAAAAATACGGGATTTTCTTTCTCTTTTGGATCAGAAAAAAAAAAGTGCAAACTTTTCCCAAGTTAAAGAAAAGTTTGCATTTGGACAGGAGACACTTCTAGCACAATAGTAGGTTTTGTTCTTTCACAGTATGTTCACATTCCTTTCAGTTGCCCTTACTTTGTGCTGAGAACCCACCTCTAGTGACACACCATTGCTACAAGTGTTCACACTATTTTGCTTTTCCTTTCCAAAAGCTTAAGCCATTTGTCATCATGGGAAATACAGTCTCACCAGGATTTAAAATACTTGTATTGGAACACTTTATTTTCTATTAAAGTATTCTTTTGCATGCAGTCAGAGGACAAATTAGAATATTTTGCATTGGCTGTAAGCCAGATTATTTAGTGATGCAATAAATTCTTACACATGCAAGATCTAAGTTCATAATTTTCATTCTTCAGGTAGCTAAAATCATTCAGAGTGAACATAGGTTAAGCAGAAGATTCTTAGCAGAAAATTGTTTTATTTTGGTTTTAGAGGTCATTTTCAAGAGCAGTTATATGAACTTTGTTTTGTAAGGCTTGCAGAAATACAGAATTCAAACCCAGAAGACTTAATTTTCAGAGATTTCATTTGTTGCAGTTTCTATTGCACATCTGGCTTTAAAATAATACATCATAAATCTCATTTTCTGTGTGTAACTGACAATAACTATAATTTTATTCTAATAGAAAAATTTGGTATAATAGCAATGGTAGTAAAAAGCTAACAGATTGTATTACGGTATTCTGGAAAAAAACTTGTTAGTTCTGAAAATAAATGGCAAGGAGACTATAGTTTTAATATATAACCATTTCAATATGATTTTCTTATTTGTGCACTTACTGATTCAAATTTTAACTTTCCAATTTAAGTATCAGCTTCACAGAGGAACACATTCATTTGATTCTCTTTTTACAGAGAGTATTCATTTGGGATTTGGATGAGACAATCATCATTTTCCATTCCTTGCTTACAGGGTCCTATGCCAACAGATATGGAAGGGTAAGTGTCAAGAAACTGATGGAAATTTTCAGTAGTATTTGCTGGTTTATGTTCAGTACACAATGGAGACCAGAACATTACTTGATTTTCCAGAGGCAAACCGGTACTAATGTTTCAGGGCATAAAAAATCAAGAAGTAATGCTGTTTCACATGTTAGTTCTTTGCACTTACTCAGCTTTTATATTCCGCAAATAATTAAATAGTGTAGGCAGTGATACCTTGACTACTTGATGTTTGATTTGTAGGTACAGAGTGTTGGAAACCTGTTGATATAATCAAAATCTGTAAAAGATTACCTCCCCTCAGAGTGAAGAATTTCCAGGAGTGATTGCAAAAATATAATTTCATTCTGAGCTATCAATAGTGGACTGTACTCTCTATTGAGAAAGCAAGTGGAAGAATACTTTTGGACACCGATTAGTCTACAGTTTGTTACCTTAACTTTGTGTAATCTACATATTGACATATATTTTTGGAAGTCTGCTTATGAGTCAAATATTTCTGTCATACACTGTCTGTAGATCATAACTGGACTGATGAATATGTCTGCAGACTGTAGGGAGAGAAACAGTCTTTGGTGAATAAGAACAGTTATATAAAAATCTAAAGCTGTACTTCTTTACAGCCTTTCTTGTTCAGGTGTGTATTTTCAGAAGTGTTTGCTGTAATAGCAGCTTACTCGTTTAAGGAATATAACTACTGCTTTTCATTATATGTTATAAAAGCAAGTAATTTCAACAGCCTTAGTTTCCTTTGTGTTATAGTTTCTATTTAGGTAGTAAAAAGACTTTAACCAGAACTTTAAATATTTTGATAGTTATTGTATGGATAGATATAGCTAGCATTATACATATAGCATTGTAGAGTACTGAAGATTTTCAGAAAGTTGTTTTCCATTTCTTATTCTTTTGTGAAGATATGACAAACTCCCTCCAAAAGCAGATTTTGCACAGAACCTCAGTATCACCAGATCTGTGACAGTTTAGTTCAGCTCAGGATGGGGAGAACAAATCCCAGCACTCACTGAAAAACTCAGTGTCGACAGAATCTTGCCACTTGCAGCAGAGCAGAGCTGGAAACGCCTAATTAGTCCTTACCGCAGAAATATTTGTGCAAGCACATTTTTCCATTTGTTACTAGTTCTCTATAGTGGTTTCATTAATTGGGGCCTGATCATAAATACCTTTCTTACTGGATGCTTGAGGTTGAAGAAAGTGTCTAGTATTTAGCTGCAAAGATTTAATAGATACGTATGCTGCAAGAAGGCTGGTGACTTCTGATTACAGCTCCATCACAGCTGACACTGTTTTCTTGAGATATCGCTTTCATCTGGATGACTCTGGTTGCATGCCATGTGGTTGCATTGCTAAATGAAAACCAACTGTTGATGTTAAGAGAGATGATCCAGTGGGTCTCTTCCAATCTGGTTATTCTATGATTCTATGATCCTAATTAATGCTTCTGCTGTGGAAGAGGTAGTGGTAGAGTTGCTACCTCTCACCCTTACTGTTGAGGGGTAGCAATATGCATGCCTTTGGCTCTCAAAAGCAGTCATGGAAAGGGTGACATTCTTGCTCTTTTTCTTTAAATTTCATTCATATCACAATTTTTCATTTTGGCTTACTGACAGCTTCGTACAACAGTTAGCAATTTCCATAGACACTACAGGAAGATAGTGTCAAACGTTCAAAGCAAACATGCTAAAACATATATCTATTGGATGAGAACTGTAGGATTTATCTGCAGCAACAGGAGGTGCACTTTTTTTAAAAACTGTTTCTTAATGATTTCTGGCTTTTAAAATCTGAAATCCAGGTCATAAGTCAATCTGAAGGGAAAAAATTGTTGAGGGAAATTCTTGTTCTTTTCATGTGTATTCTGCTTTTTGAGCAATCTAACATCATGTTCTCATGTGTTTCTGCACTGTGGTGAGGACTAGAAATGCTCTTTTCAAAAACTAAATCTAAGCTGTTCACATAATCATTAAAATACAAAGGCTGGCTCTTCAAACAAGCAAAAATATCCTAATTAAATACTAGGGGATTTGGCAACTTGGCATTCAGCAGTTTTGATAATGCCTGAGTGAATTTCAAGGTGAATGACTGTGAATGTTGATCAGCCCTGCTGCTACAGGGATTGATTTTGTTTTCCTTACCCTCTACCTTGTTCCTCATAACTTCTTGCTTGTGCCACCCTTTTCTGTATAATTTTGCTTTCTCATCTGTTTTTATCACCTGCTCTCCTTTTGCTGCTATTGTGCTCTGCTTTCTCCCTGCTTTTGTCCTTCACCTTTGTTGGAACAAAATAATACTAGTTTTTCAGTTTGTGCAGTCATGACATAAATGGCTACATTTTTATTTTTCATTTTATTTAACAGCAGCTTGAGTTTTATGGATTTCACGGAAATGTAGAAAATTAGTATATGAATATGATTTATAATTCCAGAAAGGAAGAAACAAAATAAACCAAAACATTTCCATTTACTTTTGGATTTTTTTTTTCACTATGCATAGAGATCTATTGATAAAATGTCGACTTATCAATTACTTTAGTTTACATTAGGGCTTCTAACACTTCGAAACTTGCATTTCAGCCAGATGTCAGCTGATTGAGCTTTGGAACTTGGAAAAAGCAGGAGCATTTCTTTAGTATCTTGGAGAAGGTGGAAATAAGTCTCAGTAGTTGCACTGGAATACTGTGGTCCTTATGTACATTTACATTCTCCGTGAAAGCATTTATATTCAGAGGCTTTAAAGGAATTTTCCTTTAAAATTATAAGCTATTTTAGTGTTGTTTCATGTATTTTAGAGATTGAGAAAAACAATGCCTGGTTTCACTTAACCCTTCATTTGTGACCTATAGGCTTAAGTGGAAAATAAGCCTTGTACCCAAAGTGAACTTTCCTGTTTTTCAACTTCTTGTTTCTCCACAAAACAAAGAAATCAAGTGGGTAGAATTTAGAAATGACATACAGACAATGTTTTGGCTCCAGTACTAGTATTCAAAACAAGAGGCCTGCTTAAGCAGTTTGACATTGGTATTTCTTTTCTTTAGCTAAACTGTACCTCCCTCAGAGATTTGTACTCGATTTTGACCATACCTGAAAAGACACTCCGCCTGAACTTACAAATCCCAATCAACAAGAACAGATTGTTAGCTTTCCTCCTCGTTGTGTGATACCTCCCAATAATTAGTTAGCAATTAGTGGCTTAAAATTGCAAAAGAAGGTTTGGGATTTTTTTTTAAAAAAAAAGAAACCTTTTTCTACCCTTGTCTTGCTTTAAAGTTTTCAATTCCCACTGTCGTGTCTGACACCAGAATTAAATTTGCTGCAGTGCCTTAAACCAAGGCTCTTGTGCTTTTTACTAGAGCAGCTGCAAGATTGTGACTACACAAGTGTTCAAAATCCTAATGCAGATAAGGCTTTTGCTTCTGTTAAAAAGTAGGTATCCAGAGCTGCAGCTGAACACAGTTTTTATCCTAGGTGGAACTTCAAATAGAAAAAGATTGTGTCTGATTAAGGAATTATGGTTTCTTTGAAAAGCAACCTGTTCTGTTTCTTCTTTTAGCTTTTACAATATTTAATCTGACATTTTCAGTAGGTGCCAATGATTTTCTTATTTGGTTTTCTCCTGATTAAATTAACCTAATAAATGGCATTATTTTAATATTACTTTAGAGAAATCCCCATTTTGTGTCTGCCACAAAACTACTTTGGACTGAAATGTTCACAGAAAGCTTTACAAAAAGCTGTTTTTTCAGACTCAGAGATGTTATAAAATATTTAATAAATATGCTTAAGTCACGCATAGATTGAAATTTTAAATATATAGTCACAACCATTTGTTTAAGATTAACCTTATCAGCTCCTAGCCCATATAATGCTCTGTCTGTCTATTCTGCTTTTCAAAATGATATTCTAACTTATGTATGGAAGCTCAGAATGAGTTTAGATGTACGTGTTAGAAGTACATAATCAAGATGGACCTAGTGATCTTCATTTGAATGTTAGACACTTAGTCCTTCGAACTTAAGCATCTAGAGCAGAGACTTCTGTGGGTTAGCACTTCTGTTAATGCTGAGGCACAAGAAAAAATCTTGTCTGTTTTTAAAAGAAAGGCTAATGAGCTATGAAGGATGTCAGGGTGGTAACAGGGCACAAAGATAGGCAGGAATGTCAGAAGGAAAAGTAGCCTTAGGCCTAGCTAGAAAGAAACTATCACCTGCTTTCTAACTCAAATGCCCACAAAAGTAAAATAAAGGAAGGCGTAAACCTACAAATAGAGCAGTATTGAAATAGAGAGACAGAATGCTTTTGTTCATATTTTAAAGTCTTTCCATTTGAATTAAGAAGCCAAATTTTCTTTTCTCAGTGCTGCCAGTTTAAATAGAAGGTTTATTTTTAAGGGTAAAGTTCATTAAAATAGCATGATGCAATTTTTCTTCCCCATTTATAAGGGGTATTTTTTGATAGCTGGAAAACTTATTCTTAACATATGTGAGTTCAAGAATAAATGTTTTGTCTGTTCTACATAGCTTTATTTCTAAATGCTTCTAAATGCTTCTTTTTCTGCTTAGTTTTACTTGGATTTTGTCATTTGCAGAAGACCAAGAGGCTGCCAAATCACTGTTCTTTTCTAACTCTTTGCTACTGACAAATTCTGCCTTTAACACCGTAGTTACAGAAAAATGTTTCAAAGATCAGAGATTGAGTTGAAACACCTATTAATTTGATTGAGAAATGGAAAAAGGAACTAGTGAGTGCATCTCTTGGTTTTTAACTTCAAGTTGTCATCAGGTTTAGGATATTAACTTATTTTAAGTAAAATACAGGTTGTCACTTTTGCAGTTCTATTTAAAATGCCATTTGTAACAAACTAATGTTGTTAATAGTGTGTGTCATGGAATATTAGAACATGTTCTTTCAAAACTCATGCTTCTGTGCACTTGGATATGTTTGGCGTTATAAATGAGAAACTCTATATCAAATGTATATATTAATCTTTATTTTTTAATTTTCAAATGGAAATTATATAAAACACAAAAAAAAATCAAAACAAGACAAACATCTGTAATGCATTTGGTAACCACAATGCTGAACATGCTTTTTGAGTTTATTAGCTCAGTAAGGAATAAGTTGTTATGGTAATTTCTGCAGAGAAGTTAAAGTGTGTTATGTATTAATAACAAACAATAGATTTGTTCACTCTGCATGGGTGGGCCAAACTGGAAGTGTAATTAAAGCATGGTTTTGTGGAGATTCAAGGAGTGGTTTTAAATATAATTGCCATCTGCCAATAAAACATTAATGGTGATTTGTTTAAAGCCACTAGGTATTCCCTGGACTGAATCCTTTCACGCATGACCAGTGAGAGTTTATTTTAAGTCACAATAGCATTATCATGCCCCAGCTGATCGTAAAGCTTGTAAACAGTTGTAAAATCTGGAGAAGTTTTAGGTGAAATGGATTTACCCTTTCTACATGGAGGGCAGAGAATCCATGCTAGGGAGGCATGAGAGCGACCACAGATGTCCCAGTGCAGAGTCATAGTAGCAGTCATGTTAAAAGTGTATTTTGAAGTGTTACTCTTAAGTGTTAGCGTACAAGAGTAGAGAGTTGCTGAGGTTAAACTGGTCAAGTGAATGTTGCATTTAATGCATAGAATAATTCCTCTTGAAAAGCAGTTCCTCCGGTTTGTATTCCAGTCTGTACATTAGGCATGGTATACTCACTCCATTTCTTCTTCAAGGATCCACCCACTTCAGTATCTCTTGGACTCCGAATGGAAGAGATGATTTTCAATTTGGCGGATACTCATCTATTCTTTAACGACTTAGAAGTAAGTGTTCATTCTTTTAAAACACATAGAGTCAATTTAATATTTGTATTTCTTTACATGTTATTAGATTATTTGAAAAATATTTCTGTTTCACAGTTTTAATATGGAAAAGTTCAGAAAATATCTGTATAATTTAGTCATCAGGATATGTAATAATATCTACACCAAATGTCTATACTGACACTCAAAGGTTACAACTGTTTACATGTTGGGGGTTTGTTCTCACAGATCTTGCTATTTATGACCATAGTAGACAAGTTTTAGAAGTGGATACACAAAAAGCATCTATAAACATTAGAATTCAATATTCTGCATAGGCCATTAAACATTAAACTTCACCTTCTATAAACAGTTAACATCTGAGCACAGATTTCTCACTTATATCCCACTGTGGGCAAGCACTACTTCTAAACCTGAGAGAAATCATTAATGTTGCATACGCTGTCTCTCTCAGCAACCTGTTTGTGGGGGTCCTCTGCCTTCCCTGGCAGCAGGTAGGATTTGTTACGTACTGGGGTTTCTCTGCCTTTCCCAAGCAGTGTGAGGCAAGGAGCTGGTGTTGGCATGCCAAGAGATTTTTCAACCTACATAGGCTATGGTTTGGCGATGCTTGTGAGATAGTTCTAAAACTATCCGAACTGCTGAAAGCTGCTGTCACCATAATGCCTGGCTGTTTCATCTTAAAAGGGAAAAAAACAATTTCTGATCATATTTTAATAACACAAAAACATGAAAACAGTCAGATTTCTTTCCCATCATAATGAAGACAGCTGTTTATTTAAAATCCAACTGTTAAGCAAGCTTGTGGTGAGGCTGCCAACACACATTAATCATCAAGTTGTTGTTTTGCTAGATTTTAGAATAGTGTGTTATTCCAGACAGGCAAAAGAATCTGAAAGATTCAAATGCAACTTTTGCTGATCAAAGTTAATTGGCAGCAATTGGCCTTTAAATATTTCCTGATGTTTCCCTTTTCAAAATCAAGCAAAATACACCTTATTTAATAGATGAGCCAAAATAATTTCAAAAATGCCAGTGTGTGATAGACCTCAAATGTGGTTTGTCCAACATCTGTCCTATATTTTGATTTCTTTTCATCTAAAAAGAAATCACTCACAGATGATTTGGCATCTTAGAATGTAATGAAATTTATTTTAATGTGCTTTATTTTTACTTTCAGTCCTTAGCAAAGTATTTGTTTTTTTATACTTACAAAATAATAAATGATTTCTTTAAATTTCAAAGTATTGAGGTAGCTGTATGTGAAGATATGATTGTTTTGGGAACAAGAAAAACCATTAGTGAGTTGAATGTATGGGACTGATTTTTCAGATTTGTACAAAAGTATAGCAAAGATAGCTATATTCCAAATCTGTTTCTGATTTCTGGTTATGTTTCATTTTATCCCAAGCAGAAAGAGAAAGTATCTTACCAGCACATTCAATAAAATTCAGTGTGTTTTCATTTGTTGTGCATACCCAGATACTTTTTAGAATTGTAGCTCCTTCTTCATACGTGATTGTCAATATCACTGACTTTAATGGAAGTTAATCCACTGCATTTTAGGGAAAGTAGCTTGTCTTCTGCTAATTGGCATGTTACAGCCTTAACAGTACCGTGTAGCAGTTTTTCACTGAAGAACTTTGAAGGTGTACGTGAAAAAAGTACTGATCCAGGCAGTTTACAGAAGCAGAGGACCTCACTGACTTTGACTTTCCCCCATAACAAGTTTTATCTTACATCTCCCAATGGAAGTGTAATAGTCTATATATCTATACCCTAGTCTGTCTTGTTCATACAGAGAGACACTTAGGAGTGAGCAGTTTTATTCCTGTCCTTGTGCATGAGCTTTTAGTCCTTATTCCTAAGGAATGTGGGCTTCAATCTGAAAGATCATACCCTGTCCATGGGAGTGAAGAGCATGTTCAGCCTGCAGAAGGGTGGGTTTATGCTTGTGGATTGCCATAAAGAAGTCTTCAGAGAAATACACAGTGAAGGCATAAGAGAGCCTGTACTTTGTGGGAAGAAGCACATAAGGACTAGATGTGGTCACAGACTAAGGCTTTTCAGTTCATAAGAAATTTCAAGTGTTTTGAAGCATGTTGCAGACACATGGTATTTTGGAAGGAATGTGTCCTCTTGGAGCCACAGTTTGTCTTTCTATTGAGCATCACCATTATTAGCAAGGCCTGCCTGGTTCCCAAGGCCTGCGACCTCAGGGCAGATTCCTCACATCCACCTCAGAAACTGGAAGTCCTTCCGTGGTGGTTTGGAAGTTTAGGCTTTGCTACAGCTTGTCAGGCTTCCATGAAAACTGTGGGCAATTTGGTTTGGCTGTACCTTAAAGCATCTGTTCTTGCTGATGAAGGACTGAGTCTGGAAAATCTAGTGGTGACCCTGCTCAGGGCTAAGCTTTCCAATTCATGTGCACAAACATCTGGGCTGTTAGGAATTCAGAATCTTGTAGGCAACATCGCCAGCAAACCATAGAGCTTGGGCATCCTTGCCCAGAAATAATATGAGGACAGGCAGCACTGGATTTGGAACATGTCTAACCTGCAGTGTAGACATTTATTTGGGTCTAGGCATAATTCAAAGCAGGAGCCTAAAAGCTGATACTCTCCATCTCACCCAGGCTCAGAGGGAACCCTTACTGGCAGATAGAGAGGCTGGGTTTACAGGCAGGCAATCACTGTCATAACTGTGGCCAATGATGCACAGTTTTCCAGATACCACAAGTTAATGTTTTTTAATAAAAATCTTCTTTTCATCTGGTGCATTCCAGAAAGCTTTAATCAGAACAGCTCTCTTGTTATCCAAGTTAGTGGGAAAGTATTTTGTTGTCTGATAAACTACTGTAAACTGAATTAACATTTTGAATGCAAAGGGCAGGGTTGCACCATTGATCTCTAAAACACTGCTTGATTTGTGTATAACAAAACTGACTTTTCAGAGCTCAACCTAGACGTTTATTTAGTGCTATTAGGTTAAATTCTAAATTTCAGCAGTCTGTACAAACTGAATTGATGCCAATGCAAGCTGGTTTACCTATTTTGATTTAGTAGGGGATACACGCCAGGCAAATTAATAGTCTAATTTCCTACCCATTTTTTATGTGTATATATAATAACTATGGTATTTGTAATTGGCATTTTTCAAACTCAATAAAAAATTCAAGCAATTTAACTATTTGGAAAAAAAATTAAGTTGGATCTCACTCTTTAGCTCTGAAGTCAGTATTCTATTTCTGAAGGGGTGAGGTGCACTTAGATTTAAAACTAGTTACTGCACCCTCGCTTTGTACTAGTTTTTACTTTGTTTCTTTGAGAAAAAGTAGAAGCAACTTATTTCTTTCACTTAAAGTTTTATTTGGAGTAATTCATTCCAAATTGATGTAACAGCAAATAATTTCAGATCTTGAAGGAAAATTTCTTAAACAGCACACTAAAGGAGTATGACAAGCTCTTTAACATATGGAAAGGAAAATATTAATGTTTACTAATGTATGATTTGATCTAAGTGCCATCATAAACAATGATTTCTTGCTTTACTAAGAATTTAATAAATTCATAATGAAATTGTAGAAGTCTGTTAGGTCAAATACTAGAAAATTGTGCATTGTTCTCAAGATTTAGATTTCCAAATCTGTATTTGGGCTTCAAAATAGGATTTCTGTGTTTTCATTTAAATATGTCATACTCTGCTTTACAGCAGAATTTCAGTTGAGTATAGGAGAGTGTAAATACATTGATGTAGTGCTCTCAGGAGAAGCAAAGTTACCTCATTGGAAAAGAATGTGTGATGTTATGATAGGGATAATAGGCAAATTGTGTTAATGGGATGTGTGGAGATATTATATTTGTTAGGAATCTTTAAAATTTGTATATGCTCTCTTAAACTTATTAATTTATTAATTTCATATCATCAGATGCACATAACTACATATTTTAAAGGGATAATTGCTGATTATGATTATGAACACCTTATTTCAAAAAGTTAGTTCAGTGCTTTGTAAACCCAGTTTTAAAATGGTGCCATCTCATTAGATCTGTTCTTTTAGAGATGTACTGAAGTGGAAAATGTCACTTATGCAGCCTATTTAAAAAAAAAAAAAAAAAAACAAACAAGGAGAAATCTTGTTTTCACAGTTTTCTATTAATAAGGGACCATTTTTTGATCTGTGTTGAATTCTATTGAAGTAATTAAAATAAAATTGCTTTTTAGTGTTTTTTCATTTTTTTAGTTTTTTTATTTCTTTTTGTTCATTTCAGGTCTTTGGTGTGGGCTTTTGGGGGAAGATCAGAATAAGATGATACATATTATGGCGCAATAAAAATTAATTGTGACACCTCTGAGAAATGCAATAATGCATTAGGGTACAGTAGTGTTGCTTAGCATTCATTTTTCTTTCATCAGTAATGGATATATAGTGCACACCTATGACTTCACAATTCACTTTGTTTGGTCTCTATATGCAAAGTAATGCTATGTGTATGGGAGTCATTTATAATGAATGGCAGCATGATATGAGTGTTACTGTTACATTAGTTGCTGTATTTGTCTTAAGGACTAAAGGGGTTGCTCTCTGGCATTACTGTAAAGCAGTAACTTTGTCTCTTCAGGAAATAAAAGGAAAATAGTTAGATATATCTTCTCAAATCCTTACTTAAAACCCACCTGAATGTATATTAATGTGTTCCTGATGAAAATTGACAGCATAGTCTCTTGCTCTCATGAAGCACTAAGATATTGACTTACATAGATGCGTCTTTGCACAGCTTAAAGCAAAGAATAAGCAGCATTTATATCCCTGCACTCTCATGCTTGGTGTTTGCCCTGTAAGCCTTCTCCCTCCACCCAAATGGCAACAAAACCTTACAGGACTCCTATAGGTCTGTAAATGTTAGCTTAGGTTTACTCAGATCTAGAAGCTGACAGAAAGAAATTAACTGCCAGGTATTCTTTATGAAAACAGCCCTTTCTGGGTTGCTTTCTGTATAGTTTACTATGTGGATGTGCTTGCTCTCCTTGTTTGTAGCTCCCAGTCATTGGACTATCAGTATTCATCAGCACCACCTCTCCCTCATATTCCTTTGCCAACCCAAAGCTGTGTGAAGTACAGTTTTTACTACTTGAACAGCGACTGGGCTGTCTGACAGCCAGCAGCATGCAGAGCCCTTCTGGTCCCCAAAGAAATGGAACTCTTAAAGCCCTCATTGTGATACAGACTCTTCTGACACTAAAGCAAAGGGTGATACTTTCTGTACTAACACTGGGCACTAAAGGGATTGCTCCAAGATGAGGTGTTCCAGGGAGATTGCAATGAGATCTGTGGCCTGAGAAAAAGAGAAACAAAATCCTAGCCCAGTGGTTGTGAAGCCTGATCACAGAGCAAAACTTCTCCAACTTTAGTCCTTATTTGGCCTTTGCCTTCAACTCTAGCAGGTGAAGCTAGGCTGCCTCCCTGCTGGTAGAAGCAAATGCACCATACAAATCACTTCTGGGGCTGAAGAAGACATTCTCTTCATGACAGGGACATATATTCTTTTCATCAGCCAAAGAATTTTCTCCTTTGTAGGTCTCAGTAACACCACAGGAAGATAAAGTGACTTTCCTCCCAGGTCCTTCAGTAACATGCACACAGTGATGTCCCCAGCATACCGTGTAGTCCTCTGTAGGAATGAATGTCTTTGAAGAAACACAACCAAATTTTCTGTTTCTTTAATCTGAAGGAGACAGGGAACTATTTCCCCTCAGACCTTGATACTCTAACATGCCAGAGAATCAGGCTGGTAACTTTTAGCACAGTAGCACTCTGAAGCGTTATTTGGAATCGTAGGCATTATGATACACATTATTGAATAATAGCATTCAGCAGACTTATTGTGTGCAGGTTACTGCATGACTCAAAGAACCATGCACTTCTTTCTGAAAACATTTGAGCACATCTGGTCCTGGACTCAAGTAATCTAGCAAGAGAACTGCTTGGATGCAAGCCAGCCCTTAAGTGCAGGCGTTGAGCAAGCCAGGAGAACAGGATGGCCACTGTCAGCAGTGTGGGAGTCCATCATTTATTCTCTCACACCTTGTGGAAATGTAGAGCCAGCTTTGAGTAGGTGTGACAGGTAAGATGTTGCCTAGATTTAAACTTAACTAAGCTGTACAGAGGTCCACAGAGGTCCACAGTCAGTGATAGGACTTGCAGGAGCTGCAGAGACATAGGCAGACCACGAAGCTAGAGGAGAAAGATGTGAAAATGGGATTACCAGAGAGAAAAGCTTACTCAGCTTCTCTGCGTAATAAAAATCAGATCAAGATTGTTCTGTACCTGAAGCTGTTCTTGAAGCTCTGAATATTTACAGGGTAAGACTTCGCTGGTGTTATGTACTAATCAGTTGTCTGGTGCACTTAACTTTACATAAATACTTGTGTAGAATGAAGTGACACAAGGTCCGTTCTTTATGATTTCCACGGCTTTGTAATTCCTGATCACTGTGCCTTAGTGTGCTTATCTACAGATAGGGATGATGGTGAAAAGGGTAGTATTTACTGATACAAGGATGATAATTATGTAATAAAGTACTTAAGAGGGAAAACAGATGGCCAGATGTGGTGCTTGTGATATTTTTTATTCTGTACAGTTGTAGTCGGCTTTCTAATAATGCTTCAACTTGGTCTCCTTAATGTCTCATCCTTAAGGAACATTCTGGCATGAATACTCTCTCTACCGACAAATTAGAGAACATGTGTATTCAAACAACTTTTTTTAAAAAAAATAAAGAAGGACAAAAAAGCATTGCAAATAGTAATCCAAAAAACTTCCCAATTTTCCATTTTATTTATTAGTATCTTTTCTCTTTTTATGATTTTTTGTAAGCTGTAACAGTTGCAGATTGAGTTATTCATACATTTCTAGTAAATTCTGGTTTTTTTTAAACCAGAGGTTAAAAAAACACCCCAGCATCTAGAGCAGAAGGGTGTCAAATATCACTGATCCTTGCAGTGTTTCAGGTATCTGTACTTGTGTATGTAACTGGAATGAACTCCTTCTATTCTACTGTTCAATTCTCTGGCTTCTGTTTGGGATTTTGCTGTGGTCCAAATCAGTTAAATAGTAAGCTGGCATGCTTTTTGAAGAAATACATGCACGTTGCTCGGTATAGTAAAGAGCATTTTATAGAAAGGTTTGGGTTGGAAGGAACCTTAAGAATCATCTTGGCCAGCCTCCCTGCAGTGAGCAGAGATATCCTTCACTAGATCAAGTTGCTCAAAACCCCATCCAACTTGACTTGGAACACTTCCAATGGCATCTGCCACCTTCCTGGGCAACCTGTTTCAGGGTCTCACCACCTACATTATAAATAATTTCTTCCTTGTATCTAATCTAAAGCTACTCTCTCTCAGTTTAAAACTGTTACCTCTTACCACTTACCCTATTGCTACAGACCTTGTTTAAAATGTCTGTCCCCATCTTTCTTATAAGACCCCTTTATATATTGGAAAGCCACAATAAGGTTTCTCTGGAACCTTCTCATCTCCAAGCTGAACAACTGCAATTCTCTCAGCCTTTCTTCATAGGTGAGAAGTTCCAGCCCTCTGATTCCTTTTATGGCCTTCCTCTGGACTTGCTCCAACAAGTCCATATCTTAGTTGTGCTGGGGATCCCTGAGCTGGATGCAGTACTCCAGGTGGGATCTTATGGGAGTGGAGTAGAGGGACAGAATCACCTCCCTTGACATGCTGACAATGCTTTTTATGCAACCCAAGATACAGCTAACTTTGTGGGCTGCAAGCACACCTTGCTGCCTCATGTCCAATTTTTTTCATCCACTAGTACCCCCAAGTCCTCTGCAGGGCTGCTGTCTATCAGTTCACCACCCAGCCTGTACAATACAGGTAATCGTCCCAGCCTGGGTACAGGACCTTACACTTTATTGAACTTTGTGAGTTTCGTACTGGCCCAATCCTCAAGCTCATCAAGATCCCTCTGGATGGCATCCCATTCATCAATGGGATACATGATAGTGAAAAACGGTTTGTGATAGACAGCAAGGTGCCTTTTAATGGTATTAAACTCATCTCCAAGATAATGCTCTGAAGTAATTTCTGTCAGATAAAAAATCATGGTTTTTTCTACATATTCTCCCAAATTGCACATTCCAAGGTGTTCCTTACTGTGACAGAATTGAAGTTCTTGTTCCCTTCCCAGGATATAAAATACCAAATGCTGGCATGCTTTTCTTGGTAACAATTGTAGCTGTGCATTACAGCTAGGTTCTGCAGTGCCTGGAATATCAGATTTTAGAATTGGCTGGTACAGGAGATAACATCTTGAATGGCATCAGTGAAGCACATGGAAGTCATTGTAATATGTGCAGCAAGGCAATGTATACACAGGGTCTATTACTGGAATCACAGATCTATCCCAGGTATAGTAGGTTTAGATGCAACAGAAGCCTTAGTGTTTTTCTGCCATGACAGGCTCTGAAGGGTAATGTAAAAATTGCTGTATAATGAATGACAAAAGACACAGCCTTGAAAATTTACTTAAAAACAATAATGAAGCAATACTATTTTTCAAAAAACATATCTAAGGCTTGGTGGAAATTCAGATGTGCAAAACTCACTGTAAGAAATTTAAGAGACTAAGAAGTTTGCAGTTTATTTTCATGCTTTTACTGTCAATCCATTAGCAGATTTCAAAACACTGGCTTATGTTATATTGCTGATACATATAAACACCTGCTTTTAATGAATACTTTCTTTTCTATGGTTGCAAAGTCCCTAATACATGCCACAGAGCTCTTATGCCAATGCATAATGCTGTAATGCTGTAAGCACGGATGTGATACACTAATTGATGGTTAAGCATGTTAGATATAAAACTAGGCAATGATGTGATCCATCCTAAAGGCCTCTTAGGAACAAAATCATCATTTCAGATTTGAATAGGCTCTTTTTGTTATTTAAATTATCCGATAAGTCTGAAGTAATAGAACAGTGATGCCAAGTGAATGAGCAAATAATCGATACTAATGGTAACAGCAGTTAATTAATGTATTGTTTTCTGTTTATTCTTGTGTTTAAAGGCTTCTCTTTGGGTTTTAATATCTCACGGAATTGATGTAAACAAAATGGGGTTTTTACATTTTTTTTAAATATTATGAAAGGCACTGAATAAAAGCCTGTCTGCTGCTACAGATATCTGTACTGTAGTTGTGACTCATTCATAACGCATTAGTTAGTTTCCTAAGTAATTAATTATTAGTTTATAACTTAAACATTTAAAAAGTTCCACAAATTCAGTAACATTCCTGAGCTGCAGTTTTTGTGGTTTGGTCTCTGATTAAACTGACACACGTAAAATCTTATACAGCCAGTTAAGTCCCTGGTGCAGCTGCAAGTGCTGAAGGGTGCAAGTTATTCCAGCTAAGATCAACATTAATTTGCACTCAAATATCATTCCCAGTCTACCCTTTCTGTTTATGTAATGCATTTAATTTGTGCTGATTCCACAACCTTGAGGCAAACCATTTTTTTTCCTCATTGGACTCTTCCAATGCAAAACCCAGAAGATAAACTTAAGAAAACGTGATTGGTCATATTTTTTTAAATTCTTTTCTTGTTGATTTGGGTACCATCTTAAACCACAGACCTCTCATTTGCATTATTCTGGTTGGTGTTTTAAGTGAATTAGTGTCAGAAAATTATGTACCTTTTGGTTTCGGAAAACTAGGCAAGACTAAGTGTTATCCTTACATGCCTTTTCACAAGATGAGGGCACATTAGTCAATCCTCACATAAGTACTAAGATTGAAACCACAGCAGAAGCATCTTAGCAGTACATATAATAGGTAATTTCTATCAACCTCTTCAGCCTAGATTTGATTTTATGATGAATTTAAAATGTTATCAGTGAAGTTTTCTGTTATCTTGAGAGCACATCAGATTGTGCTGATGTGGTTACATGTGATTGCTATGACCATAGTTTAAATTTTAAGATAAAATGCATGCACATGTATTGTAAACAGATCTGTTTGTGCTGAAATTTTTGTAGGAATTCTTAAAATGTTGCTACAGGGAGAAAAATTACAAAGTGTCTTCCGTTCAGTTTGTTTTAAAAGTATAAAAGGAGTGCTTCAAGTTGGTGCCCAAAATGTTTGAGTTTCATGGTCTCCAGAGATTTCTACTGTTTCAGTGTGGTTACAATAAGGCCTTTATCTGAATTTCAGCCAGTTCAATGGTCTAATGAAACTTTAAAGAAAGGGGGAGAGGATTATTCCCTTTACTTGTTGCAGTATCACTTTTATTTTTCTGTGTTTTAAAGTAAAAATTGACTGCTGTTAATTGCAATTTTTAGATTTGTCTTTAAACATGGTCAAGAAGCTGAGTGATTCTGTGGTGGTTAATGATCTTAATGTGTGCTGTTAAAGCATGAGGATTTAATGAGAATTTTAAAAAGGTGAAAATGAAAAAGCTTAACAAAAGAAACAATGAGGTATTGAAGGAATGGAGTATTTGGTTGGTTTTTTGTTGGTTTTTTTTCCCCCCCAAGATCCTTGTCCAGTCACAACGGGGCAATCCAGGCACTTCTGAACATTACGTGCAGCATTATGCATTTTGGAGATGATAGTTCTTACATGTTCACTGACAGCAGAGTACAGGCTGCTGAGATAAGTACTGAACTCAGCTGAAATATTATTGCCATGAGAAAGATCAGCTATATCTAAAAAAATGATCCTTTCTGAACTGTAAAAAATTACTTCAGTCAGTGAATCCTTTTTTTCTTCTGCATATTTGTATAACTTGCATTGCAAATGTGAAATATGGATACACAGGGGAATAATGCCTTCAATAACATTGGTAGGCAAGGAGGGGAACCAATTGTAGCAGCAGTTGTAACTCAAGTAAGAGATTTTCTAATTTCTTTCACTAAAAAGTTTAAAAACATGAGTCAAATATTTCAATTGGTTTATTAGAACAAATGTGTGCATTTCTCTTAAAGGTACATTTACAAGTCCAAACCATCTCATTATGGTTGAATGAATAAAACATAAATCAAGCCATAATTACCTACAAATAAGGTTTGATGAACAGAACAAAAAAGACACTGAAAACACACACTGGGTTTTTTTTTGTTCCGTCACTTTATTAAAGTCAAACAGAAATTTGAATACAGGCAACCTCTGACTCCCAAACTGTCAAGAGGACTGACTAACAAAACTAATGTCTCTTTCCTGAACCTAACTTCCACTAGCTTGGTGTTTAGCAAAGTAGATAAAATGACTGACAGAAGTATCTTCCACAAAAAGTTATAAAGCAAGTAGGTTTTTTCTAATTGTTCTATTATAATGCAAATTAATATGTCTTTCTTTACCATAGGAAGATAGGCAAAATAGAGAGGGAATAAAGTTCCATATGATTGTTAATTTTTACTTTATAATCAAAACCACACTCAAGCATTTATGCTAGTGTATTATTTCATGTGTTGGGATAGATACTGTAATTTTAATCGCAACATTATGTATAAAAAAAACCCCTGAATACTGTTTGATTGATTCCCATTCAGCCTTTTGTTTTCTTTCCAGTTAAAAGAAGTACTTTGAAAAAATAATTTTTAAGACTTGCCAACAATGAAAATCCTTCTACTAAAGTATTAAATCAGCAGTGTGGTAATACAGCTTTTATGTAGAAACTTCATACAGTCATACAAAGGGTTAAGCTATGTGATTTCAGGATAAAAGGTTTCCTGAGTTGACTATTATTCCTATAGACTGCCAACAACTTTGCAATAAATGGAATGATTTTTATGGGAATGTGGTAATTCACAGCAAGACTACAGTTGGTGTCAGTATGAAAAATTCTTCTGTAGTAGATTCTCTCAGCAGGGATAACAGATCTGAAAGAAAGGCAAAAGGTAGTTACAGAGAACTCTGGCTAGTGTTGGTGACAAATTATGTTTACAAAATGATGGGGTAACCCACTGAAAAAGAAGAAATCAGAACAACAGTAAATCACAGTCTTGCTCCTCTAAGTACTGCTGTTCCAAAACAAGTTACTTGTGATTTTGTGTACCATTTAATAGCTCCCATTTCTCTTGTCTATAAAGTTAGTGAGAATTCTAGGCTTTCAGTTGCAAAGGTGTGAAATAGTGCTACAGAAATCAGTAAAATTACTGCAAAGTTATGACATTGTCCTTGAGATATTGTAAAATATTGTAGGTATGAATTAAAATAATTCAGAAGAAAAGAGAAAAATTTTCTCCTTTAAAATTCTTAAAATTCTACTATTTAAAAATTTAAATTCTACTATTAAAAATTTAAATTCTACTATTTAAAAATTCTTAAAATTCTACTATTAATCTATAATTGTTAGGTATAATAGTTATATATTTTTGTAGTCCATCTTTTTTGTTATGTTTCAGAAATTATATGAGAAGGAAAATGTGATGGAGAATGCATAAATATATTAATGATCTTATTTGGTATTAACAGTTACTGTATTTAGGTTTGGTTTGTGATAAGCTTTCAGAGTGCTTAAAAGATTAAACCAGTGATTAATTCTGCATCTGCTGTTAGAGTGGTATTATCTTCCATTCAAGATGAGGAGTAAAGTTACATAGAAATTAATGATCCTTCTCAAACCATACAGCAACTTTATGAGTTTTAATTGTTTGATCAGTCAATTTGAAAAATTTTGGAGGATGGAGGGCCTTGATACTACTTTGATTTTTTTTTTTTTAAGGCAACATGTAGCAGCTGTCTAAGAAGAAAAACGTGGCAGCTCTAAGTGCTTCCTGCTCTTTGTTTCCCTCATACACAAGTACTTAAAACATTTTGTGACCTTGTCTTGAAGTATTGCAAGACCTTTCTGTAGTATTATAACATGAATTTCATTTTTTGTGCTGGAATCATCGGTGATGTAGCAGCAAGGAAAAAAATCAACCTAACTGTGCCAAAGTCAGGAAGAAAAAATAAATTATCTAATACAGAGCAACAGTGTCATTGATAGGTGGAGGTTAACCTCTTTTGAGGTAAAAGGGTTTGTTTACTCACCCAAAAGTAAATATTGACTGAGATGATCCCAAAGAAAATAAATTCCATAAGGATATTACATTTCACATTCTCTCAAACCACAAAAATAGTATGTGCATTCATTAATATTCTAAGAAATAGTTCTTCACTAGAAATACTTTAAAACTGGTCTGTGAAAGAAATACTTTTTGTTTGAAAATAATTTTCAAAAATGCATCATGTTAAAGATGCAACTGGCAGCAAAGTCAGATCTTGGTGATTGTTGAGTGCAATCATACATGTGAGTGTTTATTGCTGATAATATAAAAATTATGAATATAGCAGTCCAGGTTTTCATAAAGTGATGAGGTTTGCCAGATGACCTTCTTTTAGCAGTGAACAGTGGGCAGATCATGTTTAGACCACTTAGTCTGGTTCTGCCGCTGTGAGAAATAGCTGTTTTCCTTGAGGTACCTATCTGATTTTGGCAGACTTAGTCTGATTTGTCTGTGATTGGAAGATGGGTCCTGGAAAGTTTCAGCAAACCTTTAGCCCTTTACTTCCTAATTGATTAGCTGGACGTTGAATAAGAAACAACTGTAGTCATTTATTACAAAGCCAGGTAGAAAGGACTTTAGAACAAACTGAAAATAGAATTCTGGATCATCAAACTCAAAAAAAAAAAAAAGAAAAGAAAAAAGTAGTTGCAGGAACGTCTGTTGAATTAGCCTTATTCCTGGTGAGATACAAGGGGTGATTGCAGGGAGAGGGAAACTTCAGACAGAGCTGCCTATGTTATCTGCCTCTCACCCCCAGATTCCATAAGGATGGCAGCAGAACTAATCCCTGGGCATCCAGAGTAAAGTCATCCAGGGCCCTACAGAGGAACAGAGGAATAGCTATTCAAAAATGCCTTTTCTCATTTGATGGAAATAAGAGTTCGCCTCCTCCTGCTGATTGTAATGTCTGTAATGGGAACCTCCTGACCAGACTGTGTCTAGGTATGCTTTATGAGAAGCCTCTGATTTAACTTTTGATAGTTTGTTCTCAGCAACAGAGAGGTTTGGGAAAGCAGAATAGGATTATTCCAAAAGCTTTTCCGCCCCCTCCCCGCTCAGTTTTACGGCACTACATTTATTTGGAAGTCTAATTTTTAAGGAACTTTAAGTCCTATGAAAAGCAGGAGAGTTCACTTTCCAGTAAACGCATCAACCTTCCAGCAGGCATCACAGCAGGTTTTTTGGCACATTGTATTTGCATTTAGTTTTCTGCAGGAGTGGTCCAGTTTCATTGCAGGAAAGAAGGAAAGAAAGGAAAGGCAATACAAATCATAGTAAGGAATTTTCCCTGATACGTATATGAGGGGATGACTGGGAATAGTTTCTCATCTAAATGATACTAAGACCATGCGTAACTTGCAGAAAGCTTATGGAGTTCCACTTGATGAATGTAGGACTAAATTACACTACACATATAGCAGGAGGTAAATGAACAGAAATGCAAAACAAAGTCTTTATTCATAGGCAGAACTGCAGCTTTGCTGGTGTGTGCAAAACCCAGCTAGCAGCTTCAAGCCATCCAAAATGCATGATGCCTGTTTGTTGTAGAATGTGTTGGTGTGGTTCAAGAGTGTTAGAGCTACAAAGAATAACAAATACCACTTTAGCTTACTTGAGATGATCATTCCTATAGGCTTATGCATCTTATTAACCACTTACCTTCTTTCATGTGGCCAGTAAGGAGTGCATTCATACTAGGTACCACTGAAAATAGATCCCATATGATTTCCTTTTATCAAGAAAATCGGGTGGATTAGTCTTTGTACACATACAGCTCAGCTGAAAAACTCAAGAGCCTCCCAGGCTTGTAACATCACTTTATTTGCCTTCCTGTTTCTTCTCCCTTTCTCTAAATGTAAGACTGTAAAGTAGAACAAAAACTCTTGCCTAACCTATTGGCACTCCTAGAGCTCTGGCAAAGTAGGTAGTTATCTTCTGCTCCAGCTGGGCAAGGCAGCAGTGCCTCACTGCTCACTCTCTACTTTTGCTGCTGAGCAGCAGCGTAGGGCTCAACATCTGCCCTACAACATTGAGAGAGGTGGAAAGAAAAGGAGGAAGAAGAATTCAGAATGTTGTGCAAAGGTCTT
Organism: Coccyzus lansbergi; assembly: GCA_033558105.1. Classification (NCBI taxonomy): domain Eukaryota; kingdom Metazoa; phylum Chordata; class Aves; order Cuculiformes; family Coccyzidae; genus Coccyzus; species Coccyzus lansbergi. Next base: position 1,111,592 of record JAUMJK010000470.1, read on the forward strand.
CAAGCTGTCCAGTTTTCAGTGCTTCTACTGGCAAGGTTATCAGAGAGAATTTTATTCCCTGTCTTTGTCCCATTAGCAGATAATGACAAAGATGGGAGACTCTCTAGCCCAAAGCATTGTAGCTTGCATTCAAATGCATTAATTTAGAAGGTGATCTACATCATGTTTAAATGAATTGGTTGCATGGGACTAGACCTTACATCTTTTTCCGTGAAAATTTCCGGGTGAACCATGAGAGCACTCTCATTTCCTGAGATACGAAATGTTGTTTTCAGGCTTTTATGAAAAAACTGGTTTTTCTATAAGTTTAATTCTGATACTAATTAAAATTTAAATATATATGAACAACCTTTAGTATATAGTTTCATTAAAACATATATGTTCCTAGAAGTACACTTTCAAGTTAATACGTTTGGGAATAATTCATGACATGCTGACCAGGTTCATGGCTTTTGTTACTACTTTAAACACATTCATATTTTATTTTCACTGGCTTTCATTAGTCATAGAATTTTTTTCTTTTTACAAAAGTGTATACCCGCAGATAACATGAATCATGTTGTAAAGAAGGTATTTACAATGTGAGGTGCTGAACTTTTAAAATGAAGTGAATTTGACATTTTGAACTTAACACTGTCCTTTCCAGAGGTGACACAGACTCTTTAAACAGATCGCTTGAGTCACTCCTAGCCATTTCTATTTATGGGTAAAATACTTTCTCTGACACCCTCCTTTTCCTTTCTCTTTTCCACCCTCCTCTTCCCTTCTCTTTTCCTGCAAAATATACAGAAATAGAAAAAACAGTTATTTTGTCAGAGTTGTAGGAAGAATTGGTTGTTAGGCACTCCAAAACACTTCCCAGAGGAAGATCATACATTACAGAAATAGAATATTGTTATCTTTTGCCTTTTCTGAACAACTGGAATGTAATGAGCATATTCAGAATGATAGGGAGTACCTCTGATCTGGAATCAAAAAAAAAAAAAAAAAGTCTAAACCCTAAAGCAGGTGAAAAGGCTCTAGGATTTGAAGAACTGCATTTGCTGTGTCCTGAGATCTGCTGACCTGGTGCTAGAGACGTTATTTTGCATTTTGGTCTTCTTTTTCAATAGAAAGTTTCCAATGTATTAATATATACTGAGACACTGTCAGTTCTTGAAATATCTGCTTTTTGACACCTAGAAGGTGAAGACAACTAGAAAAATAGAACTTTCTTGTATTGTTGGAATGTAACTGTCATGTTACTGTTCTGTATAGATACTTCCCTAGGTCACGTTTTCTTATAAATTGGTTTCTTCATGTTACAAGCTGCAACTGAAATGAAAATGTAAGCCTTGATTTTAGTACAGTTACTTCAGTAAACAAAAGCTGCAACATAAAATCTGTATTTTGTTTGGAACAAACACTATTTACATTAGGAGTATCGAATTTAGTCCAAATGCACTTTGCGTAAGCGAGCAAAATAGGTTATTAATCACTTTTTCTATCAGAAAAGAATGGCATCCATTGTGCGTTCTAAAAGGGTTGCATTTTTAGTGCAGGAGAGCACTCTGAAGTCACTGGCTATGAAAATTAGTTTGTTAAATAATTTTAGTTCTTAGTCTTCAGTGTTTATAGTAACTAATAGTTAATACGATTTGTATAGCTGATAGCTTCAATTTTTTTTTTTTGTTTCAATGTACTATTTTAACAGCAAAAGGTGAGTTTGGGGGTTCTGTTGTGATTTATTAGGGTTTTTTTTACACTGAAAGTTCCTCTTTATAGTTTTAACTTTAAAATGGGAGTGTTTTGGAAGCCTTTACAGCCTGTTTTAATTCCTTAACTGTTCATCCACAAATTGGCAGACAGAATGAAGTGGATTTCAAGAACTCTCTTTGTTCTTGATATCCTGTGCCTGACCCACAGGTAATCTGCACCTTTTTTCTTCAGAGCCAAGTAATTGTGGTGGGAAAGAAGAGAAAATGTTAGGGTCACAAAGTGCAGGCTAGACAGAGATGACAGGTCCTGCCAATTGAGTGCAAGTATTGAGAACCTGCGAACCGTAGTCTCTGCTTTTTCACATGGATTTTTGCTGTATGTTAACAGGCACTCTGCAGTGACGGGTTTGGAAGTTCAGCACTACAACCTTTATTGCCTTGGCTTGAAAGGAAGTGCAGAGGTTTTTGTGTATTTAGCAAGTACTGCAGTGGAGCATTTGCAACAGGCCATACACATATAACATAGAATGGGTTGGGCTGGAAGTTCGTCATATATACAGGGTATAGGTGTGGTTTACTATGTAATGTCAATTTTCTAGCTTTTGCATACTAGAGGTTATGCTGTCCTTCTAGTCAAGTAAAAACCAGAGATTTACTTGTAAAGTTTAATAACTACTTTAAAATAATATTGGGATCCTTGCACATTTTTTCTGAAATTGGAGTAGAGACTAGTTGGAGCAATCTTCTTTTATATTTTGCAGGAAAACAATCACAGCTTTAAGTAGAAAGTTGTAGAAATCAACAGATTTATGAAGAAAAATTGTAATTAAAAATTAGTCTTGGAATATACAATTGTTCCTTGGAAAAAACATTCCTTGACAATCTGTCAGCCTGTGTTTCCCAACGAACATTGTGATGACTTAGGGAAGTGATGAGTATTTGTGGAGCAAATAATAATCTGAAAGGATATATATCTTAAAAGGTATATATCTTCATTCTGGAAAAGATGTAAACAAGGATACTGCTGTCATAAAAAGCTGCATAAAAACCACAGCCGTGTACACTATTTTTTTTTTTTAAATAAGGTTGTTTCTGATACAGCATATTTGTAAAGGACTGGAGCTTTAACTTGTTTTGCCAGATCTATTCTCACATGCACATGACCAGATTTCTCTGCTGTTCAGTAGGGAAAATGAAGCAGTGGATATAATTGCATAATGACAGATATGAGAGGAACAGAGAATCCCAGCAATCATTTCCTGTGAGTTGGCCAGCTTCCAGACTGTCTCAATGGGCACGCTGATGTAAAGGCAAAATGAAAATAGCTTGTTCTGAAGGGTGGTTGTTGGCTTTCCCCCCCTCCTTTTCTCTCATTTGACTTCACAGACTAAGGTATTGAAACAATTAGTTGACAGCATGTTGTTAGTTTTCTCACAGTAAATTAAGATTAACCAAATGTGGAAATAAATTTTAGCTATAATCAGCAAATTTGGGACTGTAATACTTCAGCATCCTCTGAGGTTATATGCATAATATGATTCATATTATTCCTTTTCGTCTTGTCCAGAGTTATCTTACATTCAGTGTTGATTTAAAGACAGCAAAATTATTAGATTTATTTTTGTTAGTTTTGTAACACAGAAACGTGGATGATCAGTGTGCTAGCCGTTATGTCACTCCATTTGGCTTGTGGTATTGGCACAGATAAGAGGAACTCTTGTAACCTCCTTAATCTCCTGTTTTTATTATTAATTTTCCTACAGTAAGTTGAGTAGTGAGGCATATTTTACATAATTATGGCTGAAGTGCACAACTTGACAGGTGGTAGCGAAGGAACAAAGTAATATAAATATTTGCAGAACATTTCTGCCATAACTTAATGCTTTGCATATGAATCTTTATAAAGATCATAAGTTAGTTTAAAGGAACGATTCCAGAGGATTACACAGGTCCAGGCATTTTAAGAGCTGTGAATGATGACTGGAGCATCTCTGGGAGTTTTTGGCTTGTCATAGGAAAACAGAAAAGAAAAGGAAGAAAAGTTAGCAGGAAGGAGTTAGCAAATGCTTTGGGAATGGAGCGGGGAGAAGGCACAAGCTTTCCATATTCAAGTCTTAGGCTAGACATCTAGTCCTTCATTTTCAATTTTCTTTGGCTTTCTGTGTTTCACTGGAGACATATTTTCACTTAGCAAATGACTGCAGCCATTTTACTGCTACCACTGCAAGCCCCAAAGCTGAGCTGATGGAAGAGAACATAGAAACAAGTCTCAGTTACTCCATGCAATGTCTGTTGGTTTAATTGACGTGCTGAAGGAGATTTAGTTTAAGCTAAGCTACCAGTTGTGGCACTTGAAAGGTCTGAGGACTGCAAATGCATGGATCCATGTAAGCCAGCTGTACAAGAGAACCAAAAAGAACAGCATGAACAGCAGCTTCTTAAACTACTACAGGTAGATTTGCTAAGTTACACAGGCTGAAACTCATTTTCCCTTCAGCTAATTTGGAAGGCCATAGACAACCCCCAATATCAACATTAACATTGTATCTTTGAGCATGTTACTAATGTTTTAAATCACCTATCTGGCATCCTTTCTCACTCAAACTCGGACTTTAAAGGTCTATAGGAAATATCTCCTTTCTGTCCCTTGACATCAGCTTTTCCTGGAATTTCCTTCCTGCAGGCTTTTAGATCCTTCTGTCTTTCTCAGCTTGCTGTCTACTGCACTGATGTTCCTGAGCTGAAGACACTTATGTTTTTTTCCCTTTGCAGCAGACAAATTTTCTCTCTGCCTCAATTTTTTTCTAAAAATGTAATTCTCCATGAAGACTTTCAAACAAACCTCCCTGGCTTCTAGATGGCACTTGTTTGACATAGCTCTCAAGGTGCTTCCTTACACAGCTACCAGGCTGCTGCCAGGAGGACTAGTCCTTCTCTCACCTCCAGCCTCACTCTCCTGCCATTTCCCACAGAGGCTGTCTAGCTAGTGTGCTGATCACACAGAAAACCAACCAAATAAAAGCAGCTGCTCCAAGCTTCTGACAAACTTGCCATATGATTGCTGGCCACAACTGCAAAGGATCTGCAGCAGAGATCTGATTCAAAGCAGCATCACTTCCCTAGATAGAATTACCCTTTATGAATACCTGTCCTATCCCATGTCTGTCTCTTATACACAGAACATGCACGGGGCACCATGAATAAGGTCTTTTAAAGTTTTTGTGTGTTTAGTAGCCCAAATTTCATTTTCAAATGTGAATTAAGCATGTTGGCAAGGGTTTCATTAAAATCAGTGCAGTTTACAAGACCTACATGAGAACAGAGTTTGGATGCCTAAGTTGCTTTGCCCTTATGAAAGTTTTATCCCTGAAGTGTATTTTGCTCTCCAGGGATTGATCCCAAATTGCAGAGCTGCATCTTAGCCTAACTGAAATCCAAACCTTCAGTGCAAACATGTCATCACTTGTAGTTCTTCATGAAGATTTCAAACTGGATACGCTACAGTTGCAAGGTCAACACCTTTAGGAACAAAACACAGCTTGCTGCATAATCTTTATACATAAGCTGCAGGATATTTTGCTCCTTACTTGCCAATTCAGCCTGTTTTAAAAGAGAATCCAACAATTTTAATGTTCTGCTTTGGAACTAACTGCTAAACTGATTTTATTATAATAAAATACATCTGCATAAATTACATATATTTATAGTGTTTCTATAGGGACTTTCGATATTAATTTCAGATATCACTTTGCCAGAGAAATTTGGGGGAGAATAGTAGTACTGTATTTCCTGTGAAAATTTTACAGAAGTGTCGAATATGTCAGTAGAAGTTCAAAATAGTAAGCCTGCAAGCAAACCAGGTTTTGGTTTCTTTCTTTTTCTAAGTGACTGTTTTGCTTGAAGTTGACTCTTGTCACAGAAGCTTTTTCAGTAAGTACTCGAGGATTTGAGTCTTGGTATTTTTATTGAAGTATATCTTAGCAAACATGTACTCATTGGAAGTGCATACTTCATTTTTTAGTCAGCACCAAACTTTGTTTTATCATAGCCCCGATTATGGTGCATTTTGAGTAAACTACTATTTTTAGTATGTTGAATGTGTGGATGCTTCCTTATAACTGATCAGGGGGATGAACATTGTCTCAGGTAGCCTTTGCCCACAAACAAAATACTCCACACAAAAGGTATGTAGTGATAGGACTAGGGGGAATGGCTATAAATTGGAGAGGGGAAGATTTAAACTAGACATGAGGAGGAAATTCTTCACATTGAGGGTGGTGAGGCACTGGCACAGGTTGCCCAGGGAAGCTGTGGCTGCCCCATCCCTGGGGGTGTTCAAGGCCAGGCTGGACAGGGCCTTGGGCAGCCTGGTCTAGTGGGAAATGTCCCTACCCATGGCAGGGGGCTTGGAACTAGATGATCTTTAAGGCCCCTTCCAACCCAAACTATTCTATGATTCTATGCTTTTCTGAAAGCAAGCAGGTGAAAAGATGTTCTTAAAGAAAGCTGGACCCAATTAATGAGTGATGGGCAGATAATTGGCTTCTTTGAAGAGGTATTCCTAAAAAACTTTACTGCTAAAAAGCAATTGCTAAATGAGTGGATTTGCTTCCCTGCTTGGGGCTTGGAAGATTCACCCGTGGCTAATCAGCCCAAAGCCCAAGTCAGGTAGTGTGAAAAAATACCCGGCACTCAAAGCTCACATTTAGCCTCAATGCTGTGTCCTGCCACTCAACATGAACAAAATAGCCATACATTGTTTGTGATCTTTCTTTGCTTGTGACAAAAGTGTCAATCATAGTGGTCTCTAATCCTTTCCATATATCTCTCATGCTTTAATTTTGCTTTATTCCCTTTCTTCTTTTATTCTTGACAAAAGATGACACCATCTCTCTCCATTATGTTCAGTGTTTCACCTGAAATTTATCATGTTTATGACCTTTTCATCACTTTGTGTACTTACTTTTTCTGTACCTCTACCCCAACGATTTTTAGTCTCTGATTTCTTTTCTGGGTTTTCCTCTTCAAAATCCCTTTTTATATTGACACCATGATTTCTATGTCTAATATATCATTTCAGTTCTCACTTTCTACCTACCAAGCAGATGGTTAGACAAAAGAGGAGAGCAGCTGTGATGTCCCAGGGTGTGTGATGGTCCCAAGACCTTGCAGGGTGAATTAAAACTCCAGGCCCTCATGTACTCTCTAGCTATGGGATCTAAGATTCATTGGTGTCATCTTTTCTGCCTGAGGGAGCCAAATTTGGAAATACTTTGAGTTATTCCTTCTTTCAGCCACTCCTGTGAGAAGCTATCTTCTACTTCTTCCTTCAGTTTTGTGGTCACTGTAGAAAAAGTGATTCTTTTTCCTATTTCTGTTCTCTTCTCCAGCAACTTGTTTGAGTTACCATTAATAGTTTCCAAGCTAGAGGAGGAGGTTATTGACTTGATAATTTTCCCTACTACATTGACAACACAAGCTTAAGTTTTCTGTCCATGGAGCCTTTGAGAAGTCACTGAGCAGTAGAAGAGTAACTACCATGGGAAACACACAGATGCAGGAGGGTGTCCCTTCATTAGCTTATGCATTGTTCATAATTGAATCGTTAACTTCACAGGTATTTAGGTGGACAATTCCTTTCAGTTTTAAACAAAAAGCGTGATTTCTGTGAATTTGCTAACTTGTTGAAGAAGCTTCCATCTTTTTTTTTGTTTTTTCAGCCAGGTTGATTTTGAAAGCCTGACAACATGTTCACACTTGTAGTTTTAGCTCTGTCTGTACATCTAATACATTTTATCTGCCATGGGAGGAAATTCGCTATATGATGGTTAAAAATGGACAAATATAGTACTGTTTTTCCTGTGCTGGTTGTTCCTCTTACCTCCCTCTCTAGTAGAAGCTACCTACATGTAAGATACAAAGGAGTATGTATTGGAGTAAGAATAAGCGTATGTTATGCAAGTACAAAAGACCACACCTTGTTTTTTAAAACATTTGAAAACTTACTTAGGAATTTCTATGTATTTTTCATAGATGTATGTTTTTAAAAATCTTGAATCCACAGCCATCATGTGAGGCCAACTAGACTTCTTCAGCCTTTTTTCTTATCTGAGATTGTTGACCTCAGGAGAGGAGGAGAAGGTTACAAGGTCAAAGTCTTTTCCTCCTTGGAGCTTGCTGCTTGCTGGGAGAGGGTTCGCTGGAAAATAGAAGTTTTAGAAAAAGGGTTGAGGGTCATGATTTTAATTCTGTTAGCGAACAGCTGGTTTGAGTTTCTTTCCATTTCTATCTTCCTTTTCTTCCTCACAAATCCATGGAGAGAGAAAAATTTGTCCAGAGGAAAGCTAGTGATACAAAAATAAAGGATTGTAGTACTTGCATGTTTAAAATAGGTCCTGTTTGTTACAGGACTTCACATTAAGAGAGAAAAGGGGAAATTATTAAAATAATTAAAATCCAGTATTGTTTCAAGCACTGAATTGAGATTCATCTGGAGTGCCAGAGGTTTATTTGTTTTTCTGCCAAAAGTTAAATTAATAGTAATGCTGTAATGTTTTCTTCATTATTAGAACAACATGCATTACAATTTTTAACTCAGTAATGGACAAAGATAATTCTGAATGTGCCATGTTAGTATGCATACAAGTTGCTGAAGAAAGATGGTTTGTTTTTGCTATTTCTGCTCAGATTTTCCTCATCTTTGCTTGCTGCTTTCATGCACTAAGACCAAAGAAAGAGAAGGAAACTCACAACTCTCAAATGAATGGCAAACTAGGAACAGATTTTTTTGTCTGCACTCCTCTGAAACACTGGCCTCAGGCTGTGTTGGTGTGTGGCTCAACAGCAATCAGAGGTCATAATTTCATTGGCGGTTGGCATCAGGTTTAATTTTTCTAATATGTTACATTTACCAAAATGTCTGGTTTCAGTTACACTTATGCACTGACTGAGTCAGCTTTGAGCAGCATGATGTTTTAAGGTACCTGAAAGGCTACAAGAACATTTATGGAATACATATGCTAATTGTTTTTAACCACTTTCTTTTCTAAACACAAAATTGTGTTTTCCAAAAGCCATTTAACAGTAGTAGCTAATGATGATGTGCATTTGTTATAAGAAATGAGCACAAGGAATAGGTGAAATAGTTGTCTTAACAAGACTGCCATCTACTGATTTCCACAATTAAAAATATGCCTGATGAGTAGATTGCTCATAGTTTTTTATAACTTTATTTTTGAGATTTGCAAGATCAAGAAAATTATAAGGTCTTTCTGTCACCTTAGGAATGCGACCAAGTTCACATTGACGACGTGTCTTCAGATGACAACGGTCAAGATTTAAGGTACAAGAGAACTGAACAAGATAAAATGTTGCTTTGCGAGTTCCTTCCTGGGAAAGCAATGAACTGCTGTAATGCTTACAGTAGCTTGCTATCTTTTTAGTTATCTTAGCCTTTGCAACCCAGGAAGATGAGAAGCTGGTGGTTGAATGTAGCCTGTTCCCTTTTGTTAATCTAAGGATTTTCTTATCTCTGACTAGCACCTATAACTTTGGAACAGATGGCTTTCCCGCGGCCGCCACCAGTGCGAATTTGTGCCTCGCTACAGGAGTGCGTGGAGGAGTGGACTGGATGAGAAAATTAGCTTTCCGCTACAGACGAGTAAAAGAAATATATAACACCTACAAAAATAATGTTGGAGGCAAGTGACTTTGAATTATATAACAAATAGAGACAAATAGTAAAGAGGAAGAACTGCTGGTTTCTGTTCCTTTTTCGATGTGGTAGTGTTTAGCAAGCTGTTTAGTCTGCGATATGCAGAAAATTGTCTCTGAGCTAATGAAAGCAAAGGAAAATGACAGAGCGTTACTGAATTTCAGTGCAGATATGCCTTTATCTGCTCCACAGGTCTTCTTGGTCCAGCAAAAAGGGAGGCTTGGTTACAACTAAGAGCAGAAATCGAAGCTTTGACGGATTCTTGGTTAACACTTGCACTGAAAGCACTCACTCTCATTCATTCGAGGTGCGTATGAAAAGTATGAGGGAGTTAGAAAACTTTAGGATGTGTGATGATGATCTAGAAGAGCCTGCCTCGTCTGTGGGCAAAACACTGAACCTGGAGGACCCTCTTCTTATTCCTTGATCTAGCCTGACCATGCCACTCTGTATCTCACTCCCCTGCAGAGTGATAAAAACACTATTTCTTTGAAAGTGGCAATGATAATGGTGAAGAATTTTGATAGGAGAGATAAGGTTTTCCTTGTTTTGTTTTGTTTTTTTTAAAAAAAGGATGTTTGCATTTTTTCTTCCCTAGGACAAACTGCGTGAACATTCTCGTAACGACTACTCAGCTAATTCCAGCTCTGGCAAAAGTCTTGCTATATGGACTAGGGGTAGTATTTCCCATAGAAAATATTTACAGTGCAACTAAAATAGGTAAGCTATCTTTATAATATCATGATACATTCAAAGCTGAAATTCTAAATAAAAACTATTGTAGTCTATATTTATTTCTTCTATGCATTTACTGAAGCAAAGGGAAGGATTAATAATACATGATATCTTGAACATTTTTCATTCTAAAGCATCCTAAAAATGCTTTTCAAGTGTTTGTCCTGATCTGTCACAGAAAGCTTCATACAGCACTGCTGCAGCATCTGTCAAGATGAAATGTAATTGCTGTTTCGTAATTAATGTAATTTCTAAAAACTGTGAGACTAAGTAGCATTTGAGAAGGCTTTTTAGCAGGCTGTGAGTACATAACTCTACAGTCTCCCCAGGTTAGCAGAAGAAATTCTTTAAAAGCAATCCCTGTGTCCATCTGTTTTCATATGCTCTGAAGCAAATTTTGATTAACAATTTACCAGAAGCAAGAATAATGACTGAGAATATAATTATTTAAGTTCATTCATACTGACTGCAATAAGGTTCAGCCAGACCAATGTGTTATTTCTGTTTTCTGGTTCAATATAAAGTATGTTATTTTGAGTATTTAGAAGTACATAAACCCAGATGTCAATGGTGCTTGTAGTTTTCAATATGATTATGATATATCTGTTCTGTCTCAGATTCCCTCAAAATTCTAAGCTACATGAAAACATTTTTCATGTGTTCTTAAGTATCTGTAATACAGGAAGCTCAAATGGCCAAGAAAAAATGGTGGGTTACTTTTGTTTGGTGTTGTTTTTTATAAAACAGTCAGTTAAGACTTTTATGTAAAAATTCGAGAACATTACCATAAAAGATTTAAAACTGTTTTATGGATAGAAATATTATGGTACTGTCTGTCAAAACTTTAAAGTAAATTAAAACTTTGGGTTATAATACTTTAAATACTTGTTTTAATTCAAATGTGTTTTAATAAATACGTGTTATTTCACATACACAGGACAGAGGGTTATACTTGGAAAATTGTGTTTAGTCGCAAGCTGCCCCAGGAAAACATGAGATTTTTGTAATGTGTCATGATTCAGAATTTTCAAGCACTGTTTCAACCTAGTTAGTTTTGGAAGTTTCTTATGCTTGGTGCTACTGTTAAAGGTCACCATTGAGTAGTTTGGCTTCTCTGCTGGCTAGAAACCTTTTTTTGTTTGTTTGTTTTAATTTCCAACCTATTTATTCTTACACTGATATTGTCCTGTAGCTGAAATAACTATTTTGAAAATTTTCCTGTTGGTTAATGTTAACATGTAGGTAAACATGTACCATGACCAAACTGAAGGGATCTTTTAGTATGGGGACATTTGAGAAAACTTGACTGTAAACATTCTTTCTGGCTTCCCAGTATCAATACCTGGAGCTTCCCTGTTCAGTACCTACATATAGGACTGGAGCACTGGGATCATGTCGTGGGTTTGTGTGGTGAAGTAATGAGCCACATTAATGGATGGTAGTGCAGGATCAAGCACCTTGCCAATGTATTGGATTACAGGCATTTAAATCTAAATCTTTTGGGTGACCTTCTAAGTCAGGATACTACTGTTTCAGGAGCTGTAATTAATCTTGTCACAGATTGTGGAGAAATAGCTTTGAATAGCTTGAAATTTCAACTCAGATTCAATCGATTTGTTCAGTTCAGGATAGTGGCTATAAAGAGCCAGTAGAGGATTCTCCTGGTAAGGATGTTCCCCCAAAAATCTGCCTCGGATTAGGGAAAAAGATGAGAAAGTGATATTGCAGACTGTCCACTGTGTAGTAAAGTCCACTGTGTATTAAAGGACGTATGTCTTTTATCTATGTTTGTGTGTACTAAAGGTCTCACAGAGCAGATTGCAAGATTGTCCTTTGGCTGTTATGGCAGGAGTAAAGCTGCAGTCACCCTTCATACACTGTCCTGCAGGAGAGAATCTTCTCTCTCAGTAGCTCTAATTATGTATTCAAAGCATTTGAGAGATCTGGGCTAAAAAGTGATGTATTTGATGACATCCCACCACCACCTATGTTGAATAGTGTGATCTTTTTCTTTCAGGAAAGGAAAGTTGTTTTGAACGAATAATTCAAAGATTTGGAAGAAAAGTAGTGTATGTTGTTATAGGGGATGGTGTTGAAGAAGAGCAAGGTGCAAAAAAGGTAATGGCCTCTTTTCAATATGGGTTGATTTCAAGAGTCTGAAAAGCAGAATTGTCTTTTCTGCAACACAGGGCAGCATACATTGACATTAGATGTTGTATCTTTGCTTTATGAAATACATTTTGACCATAGTAGAAAGATGGGTAAAACTGTAAATAATGGTATGTCCTGTGGTTCTCCAAAAGTCACATGAAACTAGCTATGTATGCTTGATGTATTTCAAAAACGAACCAGAAAAGGGACCCCAGCTTTTGTGCCAAGAACTAATAGTTCTATTTTCATTGGCAACCCAAAATACCACATGGGATGTTAGGAACATAAGCAAAATATGGCAATTCTTGCTGACCAAAGGCAGTGTGCTATTTGTTTATATGAAATAAGCATATGTCTCACCTTGAAAGAGTATGTAGGACTGGAGCAGATATACATAAATTCCAGTTTTCTTGTGTTTCCATAGTGTGGATTCTTCATTCAGGTAGCTACTTGTGGCTTGTCCTGCATTCATAATCTCAGTTAACTGAGCAAAGGATACTATCTAACTATGCCTTTTTGCTTTCCTCTGGGAAGGAAGGAAAAATTCACCTTTTTTTTTTCACTCAGTGTGGAGTAAGCTCCACAAATAGCAGTACCTCATACAGTCAAGTTATAGGAAGTATTCCTAGCCTTGCTATTCTACCCAACTTCAGCAGATACAGACTCTTTGTTTGGAGGAATGTGGCATAATATTGGCTATTTGAACAACAGGAGAAATAGTAAGAAAATGTGCATTTCTGTTCTTACTTCCTTTTATAGGTATATTACTTTTACACAGCTGCTTTTTTACCATGAAACTCTCTGTGGTATTTCTGTATCTGTTTCCACTGTAACTTTCTAAATTGGAGAAGTGAAACTAATCAGTCTGCATGGCATTTTAACAACCATTGACTGGCTTTGCTTCATGAAATCTAGGGTTTGTGCCCCCGAAGCGTTGCGGGTGGGTTCCCGGCTCGTCCCAGCACTTCACAGAGTCTCAGTTTCATATATCCCTTTGGCGGACTGACGGGAACAGTTCTTTCTCCTTCAGAAATCCCTTTCATCTTTGTGGAGAAATGTTTTCCCGCTGTAAATGATTACATTTTAAAAGCTGCATTTAAGATTGGGGAGGGGGGGAAATTCTTTCCTTTGTTCCTTTTCTGTTGCTTGGTGAAATAGTGTTGTGTATGATAATGGCAGGAGTAGTCTTTTCGGTTACATTATCTAATTCAATGCTATTTTCAACAGGAAACGTAATTCAGAAAAGCATTAAAAAAAGCCTTTCCAGTTGCAAAGAGGAGTAGCAGTATAGAAAGTTCCTTTGTACCATTACTTGTGTGTATTTTTTCTCAGTGGAAGGAATTTTTTAGATTCAAATCATGTTAGATGCTCTGGATTAAATTATCTGCTGCAATCATGCCAGAGAAGTCAATAAGTAGACCAGCAGCCCTGCCTTTCTGCAGAAACTATTAATTTGATTAAGGAAAGTGTTTCTGTGATTCTTGTCCTGTTTCTTACTCTACCAAAGAAGAGCTTACCATTTCATGTGGTGAAAACAGAGCTTGCCTTTTAAGTTTTGACCCTGGCATCTGGCAAGAACCACACAGTACCTTGTGGCACAAGGAGCTGCTCCCAACTCAAAGGATGTCCTTTAGATTATCTACTTCTCTGGTTGTTTTTAGCTTTATTAGGAGAAGTGAGCACCCTAGTGTATACTCAGCCTCAGTTTAGAGACATATTCCCTGCCTAAAGAATAAAGAGTATCACTGTATTAGAGAATAGGAAAAGCCTAGACCTTCTCTGGAGAGTGTGCAGACAAAACAGGAAAATATTTGCCCCCACAAAAACACCCCAAGCCCATCAATCCAAAGTGGCATAACTATCCTATGATGTACTCCATTGCCTTGCTTAGCCCTGAACTTCGTTAGCTAGTTCCTTTCTATCTTCCTTTTCATGAGCACATGGGAGTTTTGTAATATTCTCAGGACAGGGACAACTTTTGTGTTGTCCCTTTGCACAGCACTTTGGTGAAGGAGTTTGGCTTGTCTGTGTACCTTTCTTTATACTGTTTAGCACATAAACAGTACACTCTTCTTTAAATAGCACTTTGTTGATCACATGTAAACTATAATGAATATTTTTAAGCATATCAATTCAAACCAATTCAATTTGGGATATTTTCTATGTTTCATTAGCAAAAAAAAGCTGAAATTCCAGTTTAGGAGTTGAGAGAGTTAAGATTTATTATTAAATGATTTACCAATAATTTATCAATTGCTTCTTCATCAACCAAGAATTTCTCGTCTGTCCTTCATTCACAGAAAATCTTAAATGATAGAACAATAGGAAAAATTTTTAAAAAATTATTTAAAATCTTGTATTATTGTCATTATTGTAAAAATCAGTGATATAGACTTTTTAATACCATTTAAAAGATCATTGCTCTTTTGAGAAACATTTTTAGGATAGACTGTACTTTCATTAAATGCCTCTTTTGATTGAGGAAAATAAGTATAATACACAAAGGGAACCACAGGCTCTTACATTTCACATAGCACAGAACAAGCCATGGTATCAACACCTTTTGTCTAGCTGTCACTTCCAGCAAATATTTTATAAGACAATTAAAATTCTCAAGACATTTGCATTGCAAACTGAGGAATAATTATACCCCTCTGGATCAATTCAACTTACAGCCAGGGTGGCTGTAATGCCAGGGTTCACACAGAGGTTGCTACCTTTGGATCAGCTTCTCCAGGAAAAGAGGGAAAGGAGAAAGAAACTGATTTAAGAGCCAAGCGGTGGTCAGGGTGGCTGCTACTACCAGGCAAAAGCTGTTGTGGTGACATTGCTATTCACAGAAGTTATTTCTGGGTTTTTCTGCCAGGGATTCTGTTGTCTTGGCATTATGTTTTGTTTTGCTTTGTTTTGTTTTGTTTGAGCTCATCTTTTGCCTTTGCCTTTTGGAGAAACAGTTGGGAAATACTCATAAGGCAGGGGAAAAAAAACCTTCAGAGTTTTTCTACTTAGGAGAATCCTCCAAAGCATTTCTAATTTGCAAGAAAATACAAAGGAGGAGGCTCTCTGCACTGAGGAGCTGGATTTTAAATCAGGTGATTCAGGAGAGCCTGGGCAAATTAGTTTCTCCCTTTGTCTCCAAGATGGTCATGCTGCCTTGGAGGGAAATTGGAGGAAAAATCATAAATCTTTGTGAAGCAATAAGTAGAATATAAATGGGTATCCAATATGCTTTTAAGCTCACAGTCACACTGTGCTGGTCAGGCTTGGGTTAGGAAGTAGACGACTGCTTAGCAAATCTGGCAGGAACACAACAAAAATACTGTGAAAGATGACAGAAACTGATGAGTTTTCTATTTGAATCCGTCAGAAATCTCAGGAGTGAGGTTTTTGTATAAGTATATATTCATTTAAGGGAAGGATAGTCTGCATTTTTCAATGTTGCTGTGAAAAATTGGCTCTGTTTTGCATGTGTATTAATAGAAGTACTCTATTTTGTTGAATGAAATAGTTAAAATTTTGTTCTTTTAGTAAGTAAATACTGCAGAATAATTTTATTTCTATTCCAGAAATACAATGTCTGAATATTTTTGGTTATTTCATGATATTATAATTATTACTGTTACTAAATTAATAATTTTGCTTTTCATGCTGTCTATAGCAAAACCAAACTTTTGTCACCATATGTCATTTCAGAATTACACCTAAATTAAGTCAATAAAAAGTTGATAAATGTGTTTATTACTAAATATCATCTACAAAATAATTCCTGTTTTTTAAAAGACAAAAGCTTCGTGTTTCCTTGGAGGATACTGAAATACTATCAATAATACAAAATCATTGTTTTACTGCTCACCTAGGTACATGTTCCTCCAATGTGCAATAAGAAAATCTGTTTTATAGTTTCATTTGATACTAATGCATCCAGTTACACCACATATTTATTAGCAGTTAGCATGCCATCCATTCTCCCACAGCCACAAATGAGATATTAGCATTTTTTTGTGTGCTCAGAATAGAAGATGTGTTGTACATGACATGTGTGCTAAGTATTGGCAAGGATGGCTTGCTAAAGGAAATATTTAGTAAACAGATATACAAAGAAACTCTTGCACAGTCGTTCAGTAAGAAAAAAATACTTCTGTCTCACACGTGTGTTGCCACTTTTAACAGGGCTGAATAGTTGTGGTTAAATGGGGCATTTTAATGCAGGAGCACCATATAAGGTTTTGTATCATAGCTTTTTGTTTAAAATGTTTTAATTTTGTAGAATCATTTGTTATCTTATATAAGATAAAAATTACTGTATATGCCTTGTGAAAAAGCATATGTGTAGAGACACATACATTTGTGAGACTTTAAATACATACACAAATATAAATATAGATGTATATATAGATCTGTATCAGGTTAACATCCCCTCCTCTTAGCTATGAAGGCTGTGCCGTAGGGTCAGACTGATAGAGATCTGAATTGGCCGCATTTGGGTGTGTGGAGAGCACCAGTACAGATTCCAGCACCATGCAGCAACCACGTTCCTGTCATGCTTTATTTCTTGGGAGTGTGCTGCTGGTCTTTTGACCTATATGCAAGAGAACTGAAAATAATTATCATCCTGAGGTTTACATGACCTTTTTGCTTTCATGGGACTCTCCAGGCAGAATCATTCCACACCTCACTCCTGTGACTACCTAAAGTAAGTGGAGATATACTCTTTTCACAGGCAGACATAAATGAAACTGAAGACACTGAAGTTAATTTGAAATTAAAAGATGTACCAAATTAATGACCACTGAACATTTTAGTTTAAAATCTGACCATAAACAGATGAGGGTAATCCAAAACTTGATATTGCTTATTGACATCTAGCAAGAGTTGCTGTGATTTGACTTAGCAGAAGCTAACCTTCTGTTAAATCAATCAGTGTCTTTAACTGCCCAACCTGCCTGGTGTGTGTATGTTCTGTGATGCTGAGGTTGTTACTAGGGAAGCAATATAATGCTGGAGCTGCATGAAGTAGGAGCTGGAAGCCAAGAATTCATTACTACAGTTCTTCTTATTCATTGGTCTGCTGTATGACCTTGGAGACTGTCCATGTCATTGAATCTTGGCTTCTGCAGAGAAACTACTCAAAGGCAGGCATCTACTAAACTAAATGTTTGCCATACCACTTCTTAAGTATCCTCTTTACACCTCCCTGACCCAGTGTTTGAGGCAGGGCTGGTGCCAAGATGGCTAAGAGAAGTAGGGAGCTGTGGCTGGTTGGCAGGGGGAGCAGGCAGGTCTCACCTGGCAGGCGACTTCTGAGAGAAGAGGGAGACTACTGACATGCAAGAAGGGGAGGCAGCACTGCTGAGCACCACCAGCCAAGTGCAGTCAGGTGGGAAACACTGAACCAACCTGTGCCTATTTGTCCTTGATGTAAACTTCTATCAGATGTTGTAAATTCTGACAGGGAGTTGTTGCAGTCTGACATAAGATAGAAGTACATAGATGCTTTTGGAGAGCCCATTAAACAGCAAGATTAGGAATTTTTATTTCCTTTTGTTCTTGCCGGTTTGTTTCCTGAATGTGGTGCAAGAAATGAATCTTTAGGAAAGATATGAGTTGGAAAGCAGTTGACTTGACAGAGTAGAAAGAATAGACTGTCTGTGTAACATAAAAGTGAAGACACAGTAGGACATGGATTTGTAACTCAGTGAGTTAATTGCATCTAGTTTCTATTGCTGGTGAAGCACAGAGACAGTACAATGGAAGACTAGATTGAAGATGCAGAAATAATAGGTGTCACAGTCAGTTTTTAACTCTTGCTTCTTAAGTAGGGCCAGAGCTAAACCGTGACTTCAAGGAAAGGCTTAATGTATAAAAGTGTTTTGGAAATATCACAAATATCTCTTCCAAGAACACCTTTGTTCTCTCCATAAGCCTCTATCTTCATTTATCTTCAATAAATTCATTCATCTTCAATAAAGAATCTTTAAGTCAGATCAGAAGTGTCATATTGATACAGAACTTCCACACATTCCCCCTTACTATGCTTTGATTAACATCCTGGACTGATTTTAGAGGGAAAAAATATTTTTGATAGAACTAAACAAGAATTCATTGTCTTGGTGCTCACCAAATGCTCTCCATCTGCTAATGGTCACTTTTTCCATGACTGCAGACTAGAGCTCTTCTGAAGTGCAAACTCTGAAACAGAGGCACTGGCTGCGTAGTGACACCCCCTTGACTCTGTAGTCCCTCTTACTGTGCAACTGCACTTGATAACACTTGTTCTTCATTGGGTGTGCATTTCCCAGATTCCTTACTGTGCTCCCATGCTGATCGTGTATGACTTACTTATTAATATTGATTAATTCAGCATTATCTTCTCTGATTCTCAGAAGAGCAGCAGTTGATCATTCCTTAACAGTTGTCATCTGACTTCAGAGATTTGCTGCTATTTACATGATTACATTTCTGTAAATTCAACCCAATTCATCATCATATCATTATATGGACTGAAGCAGCATTTTTCTAAAAATAATAATTATTTATACACCAACAGACAGATGTTTACCTGAGCTTCTAAGCAAAAGTTTATGATAGGCTCTGGCTAAGGTTGTTTGCTTTCTGAGGTAGGTGAAAGGTAAAATACAGGCCATACAGTAAGAATGCATCTGGAAACAGTGTTTCATGTTGTTTTCAAAATTTTTCTCTCACTTTAAAATTTGAGGAGAAGACCTGAATAAAAAAAAAGGAGGTCAGCATAGAAGTAATAATCAGAAGAGAGAGAATTTTGCCACTGATTTCAGTAGAATTAAAATTTACTCAGGAAGTGCTGAAAGAGGACAGAGGAAACCTCTCTGAAAAATAGTAGATAAAATGCTTGGGGAACCCAAAAGCAATTGTGATATAAAATACTTGTGGTTTGCCGCCTAAAGAAGCCAGAACACATACTAACCCAATGAAAAAGTGAACATAACCACATTAACATTGAGTATATTGTTGAGTTGAAACTATTTTCCTATGAGATTTATAGAATATTTTTGTCAAGCAAACTGATAGCCATCTTAATTTTTATTTATGCAAAAGTTCTTGCTGACATTATAGTCCCTGGTTTGAAGTATAAAGATAGTTCTTAATCAGATTTTTATCCTTCATGGATGAGATAATATGTATTTTCTCCTGGTGTTTTGGCTTTTTGTGTTTATTCAGGTTCTTTGCAAAGATATTTGTGTTCCAGACAGATTTTATTACAGTTAATAGGATAAAAAAATATGTATTTATTTTAAACTTGTCCCATATGGAAAAGATGTTTTAAAATCGGTGCTAACAATGAGTGATGTTATACAAACCACTGGGAGAAAATTACTTTAAAAGTGATGTGAACAACACATGAGTTATTCTGTATCACCATGGCTATGTTCTTAATTCACCTGCCAGGGATAGTTCCACAAGGAACAAACACATTTTCATAATAAATAATACTTTCACTTCCTTTCTTTTTTGTTTTTTAAATCAAGTTCTGTTCCCTTCCTCATGCTACCCACGTTTCTCATATAGACTATTTTTCTTTAATTTTTTCTAGAAATAATGTTTTCTTCTGCAGTGTGCTTAAATGTGTTTTTCTTATAAAGAAATGAAAACCCCTCCCTTCCTTATAATCTCCTGACATGTTTGCTGTTGTTCCTGTTGGTAAATAGATTTGCTGTCATTAAGTATATATGCTGAGGAGGTAAGTCAGAGATATGAGATAAACATGAAGGGATTGAGGTTTTAAGAACTCTTTCCCTCCTCTCAGTGTTCCCTTATCCTTGCAAAAGACAATGGGTGGGTCTGAATACCAGAATGCTTGGGGTTATTTTTACATGTTGTCTGTGCTGTTCACAGCATGCTATGCCATTTTGGAGGATCTCAAGCCACTCTGACCTTATGGCCCTTCACCATGCCTTGGAACTGGAGTACTTGTAGCAGCTCAGCAGCACTTTGAAACCCCAGAGCCTCCTTCTGCCCATGGATGGGATGCCTGTGTCTTGTGTCAGCATTGGACTACAGAACTTTGTGATTTCAACATGTTGACATACAGCTGCAATTGGTCTTAACCCTTGCCCTTTCAGTAAATGGAGGAGCATGTCTTTTTTCTTCAGAACAGCTGTTGACTCTGGTACTGCAATTCCAATGAAAATAAGCCATGCAAATATTTGAACAACTCATCTTTACTGTATTAGCTACCAAAAAGAAATAGAGAAGGAAAAAAGAAAAGGAAATACAAGGTTCATACCTGTGAAGAAAAAAGGACCTGCAACTGCTTTGTAGTTTTTAGACTCTTCAATGTGACACACGCCCTTTCTTCAACACAGCAACTTGATTGCACAATGAAGACTGAGATTTTTCAAAAAATACCAGTGGAGTAATTTTCTTGTAAAGAAGGTTTACTTTTTGGTTTCTCAT
Organism: Coccyzus lansbergi; assembly: GCA_033558105.1. NCBI lineage: Eukaryota > Metazoa > Chordata > Aves > Cuculiformes > Coccyzidae > Coccyzus > Coccyzus lansbergi. The sequence goes on from JAUMJK010000470.1 coordinate 1,132,322, forward strand.
ACCCAGGGTACTCTGTACATCTTTACTTATTTATGAACAGACTATATTTTGACATCATATAACTAAGGATATGTATAATAGGATTAAAGGCTATTATAAGTCTTTGCCTTATGGTACAGCAACTACTTTTGATTTTAGCACATTACAGAGTAGTTTAAAATATGTCTAATTTAAACTAATAGGTACATCACTGAGACAATCATGTACAGGAAGAATTTTTGTGTAAATTTGTAATAATGATTCTTTTACATATTGTTAAGGTAAATGCTATTGAAAGATAGTAATGCCTTGTTGGTGAAGAATAAGGCCACGTGTGCACAAACTGTTGTGCAGTGCCTTATCAATGCGTTGGATATAAATATGTAGATAATGGATTTTTTTTAGATAAATTTGTCAAGACCAAAAGCATGGATGTCAAGTGTCAATACGAATTGGATTTTGTTCTTCTCAGTTGTTTCTCTACCTTTTTCTTCTCTCACCTACTCTGATTATGAACAGATTGATTTCTTTCCCCTCACAAAGGAAATATAGATAAAACACAACTGAAGAGGAGTCCTTTGATGTTTTCTGTTTCCTCTTTTAAAGTTAACATATTAACCCGTTTTATTAGGTATTGGAAAACAAATTAGCAGATTCATTCCATAAAGAAATAGAGAGAGAATACAAATATATTTTACAACATGACTTAAACTGGAATCTTGGTGCCGAATATTTTTTTTCTCATCCAAAAATGAAGGAAATATCATCATTGTTATTTTTAGAAATTAGAAAAGGTAATATTTTTGAGAAATTGAACAATAATAGTCTTTGTAATCCTCTTCCACCAGGAGTCAGTTTTTCCTTAAGATATGACATCCATTGCCGGCAATGGAAGTAATGAAATAGCCAAGGTGTTAAAATTCACTTTGTCTATACCCATTTACAGGAAAAAGCTAAACTGTGTCTGTCTGTGACTTGTGACTTTTCTGATCCTGAGGGCCATGAACTACTTGGTCAGATAAGCTGTTAGTCTGACTTTTCGGCTTTAATTGTTCCAATTCCCTTTACCCAATTTAAATCTCTTAATTAGAGAGAAGCTATGGCTCTGTTGGTTCATTCTCTAGCTTTTCTTCTTGTGTTCTTTTGCTAAAAATACCAGCCTTGAAACAACTACCTGCAAAGCTACAAAGCACCAATGTAGCAACACACCAACACCCTTCTCTATTGGAGGAATCATATTGCTGCTAGTTTTCAATATTTGTGGATTGCTTTATTACCGACAGAGAGGTTTTTATCCTACCGAGACTTGCACATGTGCTTTACTTCACTCAGTCTGTGAGCTGGAAATCACACAGCACTCATATACATACCTAAAGCACGTTGTGGGTAGTTTTTAGAATTGAGACTATAATTAGCGTATTTCGTATTTTTCTTTTTCCTCAAGCAGAGTAGACAGTGATGGGGGGATGGTTGTCTTTTTTTTTTTTTTTTTTTTTTTTTTGGCTCTTTTCAATTTTTAGTCACTTGCAGACTGAAAAACATGAACAGTTTATCTGGGCCTTATTGTACAAAAAGTGTGTTGTGTCCACAATTGTGTACAGAATTTTTCTTCATTAATTTTGTTTTAAATTAATAAAATTGATTTGTGAACACATTAAATTATTGTCTTGATTGTCTTGATTTGCTGTCAAAAAGTGCAAGTTGATCACCTGCTTGTGCCAAGCTGAGACATTAAACAGGATAAAAGGTATTTGCATCTAGTTTGCAGAAGGTATAGTTACATGAGCAGTGGTTGTTTTGCTTGTCAGGAGGAGCTCGAGGAGTTCAGTGCAGAATAGGGACCTGGTGTATGGTGTCCTGGCAATGTGTGCCTAAGTGACTCACAGAAATAAATGCCTGAGTGTTAGATGCCGCAGTGCCTGTGAATGTCATCTGAAGCAATCCATGTGCTAAACTGATGACTCTCATAGATCACATGTCTCACTCAGGGCTACAGCAACTCTCCCATCATCTGAGTATCTACAGGCCTGAATGTCTCTGGGAATTCAGGACTGGTATTTATCTTTTGCAAGCACAGACCAAACTCAACCTTTTAATAAGGTGAAGAGTGGCAGTGCTGACTGTTTTGTTATAGATGCTTTATTGTAGACCCAGGAAGTACTGATGTAAAGCATGGGTTTGATTTGCTCTCCTAGAGGAAGGGAGGGCCATGCACAAACCCATGTCTCATCTTCCACAAGTTTATCCTAATTAACAACTTTTAGACTGATCTGCCCAAGAAACATCCTCCACCCATCCTGATGCTGCTGTGCCACCCTGCACAAAGGGATAGTTGAGCTAGAGACTGCAAAAAGAAGTCAGTGAACCAAAGACTGCAGCTACACTGAAAGGAGCAGTAGGATCAGCCAAGAGGCAAAAACACATCCTTCAGGCATTTTGCAGTGGCTGGTAAAGAGCCCTTTTTGCTTTGCTACCCATTAGTGAGAGCCTTGAATGGAAGCTAGTGAACACTTCTCAATTTCTGGTCTAGTGAGACTTGGGTTTTATTCCTACATTGTACAATTTCAAAAAAAAAAAAAGGATGGATAGTGCTGCAAGCTAAGAAAGGCATGGCTTAGTCAACTATGGATTTGTGTCTTCTCAGAGAGAAAATTGATTAAGTCAGCATAGCTGCTTTTTGAAGTAATTGTCCAGTTTTAAACAGTACCGATGACAGGGCATTCATTGCACCTGTTCCCTGCATGGCATAGAATTAATTGATGTCTGCCATGTTTTCTGGTCATCTCGATCCTAATGGCATGTGAGGTGTTGGAAGTACCTGGCAAGTGAGGTTCTTAGGAGATTTAGGAGAAGAAATGTCTACTTTGCAACTCTCCGATGGCCCTGAGAGTGATCCAGGAACCAAGACTAGGCACATGTAAAGAGGGAAAATAACTAAATGCACATAGTGAGTTTTGGGTGTTGGTCACTTCTCCCTTGTGACTAGTGATAGGATGAGAGGAAATGGTCTCAAGTTGCATCAGGTGAAGTCTAGATCAATATTACGAAAAATTTCTTTATTGAAGGAGTGGTCAAGTATTGGAACAGGCTGCTCAGGGAAGTGGTGGAATCACGATCCCTAGTGATGCTGAAAAAGCCATGCAGACAAGGCACTTTGGGACATAGTTCATTAGGCATGGTGATGTTGGGCTGACAGTTGAACTTAGTTTTGGTGTTTAGTCTGGAGGCTGGTCACAATGTTTCAAAGACATCCTCTTTCATCATTCCTTCTGATCACAGATTAGCCGTAAAACAAGAACATGAAATTGCAAGTGTTGCTTAGCTTCAAACATTTGCTTCCAGAACCACGGAAGGACTGTAACTAAAGGTTGTCTGACCTTACCTATAGAGTCTATTATGTGGCCTAAATATGAAGTCTGACATAGTAAAAATGAAACTAACCCTATAGCTTGGGAACCAAGAGTGGGAGGGGAGAGACAAAGAGATAGTTATAGAGCATGTTCTAACCTGTCACAGTGAGACAAGACTCGTCTCAGTCACATCACTCAGTACTAATGGAGGCAAGTTCAAATATAGACATTTTGTTGCCCTTGGTTGATTTTCTTAATTTGTTAAATAAAAAGAGTTACAGTCACAGTCTCAGGAGGGAGGGATTGAGTTCACATTCTGTGCTGCGAATCAACTCCCTTGATACATAAATTCACATACTTGTGTTAAAAAAATGTTGCCTCAGGTCTCATTTATTTTCAACTGTTGCATCTTAAAATGATTATATGTACAGTCCTAATGCTGGTTTTGAAGCAAAAGAAGCCAGATGCAATGCATTATTCTGCTGTAATCCACTAGACCATTGAGTTTACAGTGGCAATTCACAATCACAGCTTTACAAACTTACTTATAATATGAAGATGAAATTGAGCTTTTTGTTTATATTTCCACCCCTTTCTTTTAAAGTTAACAACTTAACAAATGGGAGAAAAACAAACAAAAAAATGCTTCTATGTACTTGGCACTGCTGTGAAAGTTGGATGCTCAGAGTTAAATTATGTCAATATGTTTTCAGTGCAGCATCAATGGCACCAGTCCGCTGCAACAGGCAACTAAATCCCTTCTGAGATTATTAGACCTCTATAATTTTACTGTAGTTCCAAGAGATTAAATTAGTAACAGTAATGATTATTAGTTATGTCTTTCATGAGTGGAAAGTATGCTCATCTTTGCCTCAGGAATGCTTGCAATGCAAGCCAATAAAATATTGTTAGAAATTATCTTTTGCCTTTTCCTTCAAACTTCTTCTCTCAGTGTTTTCTTGTGTTCTCTCAAAGCTTTCTTTCTCAGTCTCTCAGGTGATTCTTGAATTCTGCCCTGCAGCATGAGTAGATGTCAAGAGACACATTGGTTTGTGTCATATGCTAAGGGAGAGGCACAGTCCTGCACCAACCTTCCTCTATTCTTTGTCAACGGCAAGGCTGCATAGCTACCACCTTTGTTGGTCTCATTTTAGCCAGGGAATGCCTTTACAGAACTGTCCTGCTTTCTTGGCAAAGAATAATAAAAAGGAAATAAAAAGGGGGAAACAATCTGCTCCCAGGTGGGAAAAAAAAAGGCGGGGGGCGGGGAAGAGGCGTGAGTGTTGCAAAGCAAGACTCTGAAGAGGGTCTGTAGGCAGCCAGGGAAGGTCACTGAATGGAGCACCCAGCAATTTCAGGTGTTCTCCCAACAGCTGCCCAGTGCTCTACCCAGGGATGTGATGGGACAGTCTCTTGGTTACCATATCCCACTAACTTCATGGTGTAGTTGGGGCCAGCTTGGCCAGGACAAGGACATGCTGGAACTCAAGGCTGGCCTCAGATGAGGATACTGTCAATCAAGAGGAGGCTGGTTGCAGTCCCTCTTCTAGAAGGCTCCTCCTGAACCTCGCCCTGTCCCCATTACGTCTGTAATTTTACGTATATGTATATGTATATGTATATGTATATGTATATATATATGTATATGTATATGTAGCCAAGCTTGCTTATGACAGCAGAATTAAAAAGGTACATCACTGAGCTTGTTGACTGACTGACTTTAAAACAAATGGTTTGCGATACAAACACACTCCTACTCTCCTTCACCAGCAGAGCAATGACATAAATAAAGCTCACTTTTGCCTGCCCAAATCATCTTTCTTTACAGTTGTTTTCCAACATTTCATTTTATGTAGGTGCAAATAAACTTCCACATTCTGATACATTGGGAAAAAAAGCATATTTTTTCATTCTGTACTAATATTCTACATTGCCATTTCTGGTTTTTAAGTGGCTAATGGTGTCAGAATGACAGCAGAAAGCAAACAAAAGATTTTTATTTGCCCAAAGGAAAATACAAGTCTGTCAGCTCTCATGGAAGCCATATGATGTAGCCAACTAGCACCTTGTGGAAATCAGCCCAATACACAAGTAAGTATGTTATTAGCAATCTGCCCTTTCCATTGCTTCACTGCCACTGGCAGTTATTTTGCTGAGAAAAGGTATTTGTGGCTTAGTTTCTCACCCACTCTTTGAAATCTTTTGCATGTTCTGCTGACTTACGCTCCCCGAAGGGCTGGCCTTTGACCCTGTGCTATTTCCAGTCTTATGTATAGATGCAGCATTATTTTCCAAGGTGGGAACTGAGGCATTTGCAAAGGAAACCCCAGTCTGCTTAGTTTTCTTCATTGCCATCTCATGTCAGATTTAACATGGCAGTAAGATAACATCTACAGATTGCATTAAACTGAGTACCTGGAACTGCAGAGACCAGAGAAATAATTCAGATGAGGTAGAGAGTGGTTAAAAAGAGAAAGAAAAAAAAAGTAATTTGGTTTGAAAAATATGAAATCATAAATCTGGGGGAAAATAATCCAAAGCAAGGAGTGGAGAAGAATAATGAATTGTACAGGGTGTAGTGAGTTAACTTTACATTTAGGAAAGCAAGTTTCATTTCTTGGCTCTGCCACAGAACAACCCAGACATGCTGGTAGGGCCTCAGCCCCAAAAAAGTCTCAGACTAAACAAAGCTAACTGTCACTGTGTCTAGCCACCACCGGGGCATATAGACCTTCAACTGGGCATGCATGCTTTCCATGGAGAGAGTTAGGAATGTCAGCAAGGACCTGCTGGAGCCAGCTACTAGTACCAGACGTGTGCACCAGATCAGTGCCCTCACTGGTAGCTTGAGCACTACACCTTGCCCTTTGACTGACAGATGGAAGCCCTTTCCTGTGCAGAGGCGAAGGTTGCTCATGCTGAGGCACTTGGCAGGAGCTGCCCAGAGTCCTGCACTGCTCCTGCTGCTCACCCTCTCTGCAGATCCTTAGTGATTAGTGACCACTCACACAGGCTACAGGTGACCTTAATCCAAGTCTGCTTTAAACCCATGTGTTGCACTCCTGGGAAGGTGCCTGCTGTTAATATTCTTAGAGAGTCAGGAGATTTTTTTTTGAGAGTGAAAAAAGACAAAAGAGAGGGAGGGAGTGTGTGTGTGTAGGCTCTCAGAGAAGAACACAAGGATGTTGTTTGCAGAGCAAGAAAGCTTTGTCACTGTATAGTTGCTTAATTTAAAAATCAGAAGGTCCTGAGAGCTGCCACATAGCTGCCACATCCTCTGAGGGATGCGCTCATGCCACTGAATTGCTGCCATGCTCTTTGTTCTCCTCAGCAAAATGCATTGGGTGGACTGGAACAGATTCAGCAGGAGGAAGAGACAATACCTGTTCTCTCTCCTCTCCAGAGTAAATGAATGCTGTTCTCAGTACAAAGATGAAGAACTGAATAGAAACAAAATCATTACATTCCCTTTTACCTCAATAAATGTCATAATTCCAGAAGGAATTATTAACATTGCATTGAATTGATGTTTCAGCCTCTAAATCTGTCTATGCAGTCATTGTTTACATGTGACTCACTAAACATTCAGTGGGGCACCTCTGCAATAGATATTGTAAGTCTGCATACATGCGTATTTTGTACTTGTCATTAATTTGGGGTCATAGGAAGCTAGTCCGGTAATATCTCCACTACACAGCAGGTAAATCCTCTAGGACTGCTACTCCTATCTTCTTATAAAATTAGGGAATCAAATTCAATTTAAAAGGCCCAGTTTTATCCCCAGTAATAACATTACTGCAGCTTTGGTTTTGAAGACAGAAAGTATTTGAATGAGAATGGAAAAACTCTCTAAACTCTTATATATTTTTCATTTTCTAGAAGAAAAGGAAATCTCGTCAAAATAAAATTAAAACAGAAGTAATCTAGGTTGTGATACTCCTTTCAAACAGCAATTGCATGGAAAAAGATAAGTTCTTGTGAATGTTAACAATCTTTTTTTGTGTTGTTACAATCAAGCTGAAATCCATCCTTCTGCAATCTTTTCATCCAGCATTTCTCAAATATTTGATCTTATGCCATTTGATTTCTCTTTTCATTGCTCCAGTTGCTGTATGAACCTGCAGGCCTTAAGATTTTGATGATGGTCTTTAGGCATTTCTCTGCAAAAGACCCAAACTAGGACATGGGTGCTTGGAGCAGGGAACAATGTTAGTACATTCTTGAGAATGAATGTATTCTTCGGGCTAATGTATTTTAGTGTTAAGTAACAGCTGAGAAGTTCAGTTTCTAACCTATTTTTTTGTAATTTTCTTTCATACAGATAAGCAGAATAGGAATTAATTTATAATGGGTATAAATTTACTTCCATGGAAGTCAAAGATTTATTTCCATCGAAACCTGAATGGAAACTTATTACAAATCCCAGACATTGGGTCACCCATTGGTTTCTATAAAAGTTGTGGGCATCTCTTCAGGCCTGTAATTGTAGCAGAGCATGAAAACTCATTGGCATTTTTTGCTCAGTATTTGTGCTTTTTTCCACTAGGAATAAAAATGAGACAAACCTGATGACTGCTATGGCAACCCCAAGCCAGAGCTTTTTCTGAAGACTTTCATTTGGTTCTTGAACCTTGTTTTCCTTGGGAATGTGGTTTAATGTTATTTCCTTCTTCCTGCTGAGCAGTCTAAGTCCTGAGTTGAGCTGAGCCATTGGGTGATGAAAGAATTCTGATACTGACCTCATGCTGCTTTTTTTACCACCTTTTCTTGCACATCTGTCTGTGAAGAACTGATCTTCTATGATCCTTTTCTTGCCATTTTATCTCCTTCCTACTGGGTGCAATGTCCTCCTCCATGCTCAACGATACTCCCAAAGTTTTAAACACTGACATCCGAGACAGAAGCTATTTAATACTTCCATAATAGTATATAATACATTTCCTTCTGTTCTGAGACGTAGAATACTGTCCTGAAATATGCACAAAAAAATTACAGTTCAAATACTAATATTTTCCACAGGCTTCTAATTGCTCTTTCATCTGTACCAAATATAGAGTGATGTTCAAACATTTCGTAGGCCTCTGGCAGGACTTTGGACAGTTATGTTGTCTCTGGTCAGGTTTCTAAAAACCATTCTAGTAATTTTGAGAACATGCTGGCAAAAAGAGTCTGCTTCACAAGACACAACTTTAACTCTTAGACAGTGGCTTTCTGCTGAATATTTGTGGTATCGGTCTAAAGTGTTGAAGTACATGGGATTTCTAAACCCTCAGTTTCCTGGTGGGAATAACTCTGGACAGATGGTTTTACTATCCAGATGACAAACTAATTGCCAATAATTTTGTAGAAATAAAATCTTATTTGAAATGATGGCCTAATTATTATGCAGAAGACGAATAGACTATTGTAAATGCTCCATTGTGTGATGTAAATCTGAAGATGAGCTATGAACACTGCTTTCAAATCAGTCTGTTAATCACATTTTATTAAACTTGTAGGTGAGACACAGGGGTTTGTGTTCATTCAGAGACATAAAGCATGGGGAGATTTTTGGCTCTCTGAGATGGAAAAAAATAATTTAATCCACTCCTTTATAACTGGAAATGGAAAGTAGAGCTCCCCTCAATTATACTTCAGATAAAAAATGAGGGACAATCGCATTCTGAAGTTAAATCAAATTATTGCCACAATTTAGCAAAGAGATTGAGATTTGGATTTTGGTCCTTCATTTTACTAATCCACTTAAACAACCAAATGACATTGCTTTTAATCTATGAGAGGGTAACTAAGTGAGAAAATCTAACCAAGATGCACTATGTGGCTGAACTGACACATGAACATGCTAAAACATGTAACAATTATGCCCTTGGCCTCCAAACCATGTGTTTCTATTTCCAGTTACTCGGCTTTCACTTCCAGCATCAGTTGCACAGTTAGTACCAGCATGAGTATGAGGATTGCCCAAATGGGCCCAGGGTCACCACACGTCCTTCCCTCCCATCTTCGGATAGACTCTGTTGTTAACCTACATTTATGCCAAAATCAATATTTTAGCCACCAATCAACTTGATCTTCTCTCACTCACATGTTATGATAAGTCAGCAGCAAAGGCAGCAGTGTCTGTGTCCGTGCTCACCTTTCTCATTAGCAGCTTCAACACCAAATGTGCAGGGAATGCCCTGCCATGACTGTATTCAAGCTACTCCATATACAGCCCTATTTCATATATCTTCAGAGTACATTCCTCAGCTCCATTGGTCTTTGTCTTTTGGCACTACATAATATCAGTTCCTTACATTTGCAGTCAGTACTGCAATGCTGCAAGAATGTGAATGGTGAAATGGCAGATATATGACCTCTTGTCATAGCATATTTGCTTTTCTGTACAGGTTGGATTCCTATTTATTAAATGTAAGTAAATTCACCGAGTCACATGTCAGGTCCTCCTGTCTTGTTCATTTTATAACTTTACTTGAAAGAGAATTTTCTGTTTCATCTTCATGTTCTATGTTTTCTGAAGGTGGCCTGGGTAAAATAAACAAAATACTATATTTATGGCTATGGCTATAAGAAAGACTTTGTTTCAAACTCATTACAATACTCTTTAACAACAGTATGCAAAATTTAAGACTGGCCAAACAATGCAAAGAGGAAACTACTGCATTAAGTCTATAAATGAAAATAACCATTCCCTCTTCAAAACAGAGTTTAAGCATGCTGTTAGTGATATAGCACATGAAAAAATAAACTACAGAGCCCCAGTGGTCAGATTGTAACCAACTCTGACATTCTTATAAGTGCTTGTAAACCTACAGCGGTTTGTAGTTTTATTTATTGCAAAAAGGAAGGCAAACAAATATAAATCAAAAGACACAGTTATGATTTTAAATTACTCAGGCAGAAATTGAACGCATGCAACTGTGCCAGTTCATTTACCCATTAGCACCAATGTTTTGTTCAGCCAGATCTCCCCAAACTCTGAGCACTGTAGCACAGACAGTAAATCCTGAAGAATCATGTTTTAGTAACACTAATTGGCACAGCTGCTGAAAAAGACCAAAAACCAAAAGAAAAAAAAAACAATTAGGATAATGGCAAAAGCTTTGGCCCACAAACCTAGCTTGTGGTCTCTGCAACTTTGCCACAGAATTTCAGCTCACCAGATGCTGACAACATCAGTCTGCAAATATACTGCTATTCCTTCATTTAAGAGTTGTTGAGGTTACTTGGTAGATAACAGCCATTCTGGATCTTTAACAACAAGTTAAAGGATAAGATGGGATGGAGTGAAGTGGAAGGGTCAACAAGGCCTGGAGAAAAAATGTGGCTTACACAGCAGGTTGTATGCCATGCTAGCACCTATGATTATGTTTAGAGCCCATGTTATCTGAAATATCTTGTAAGAGTTTGGCCGGGGCTTAACCCATCTCTCTTCAGAGTGCAAAGGAGAGCAAGCAGTCCTCCACAACAGGAGCAGCTGGATTTATCTGACTTCAGCACGGCCACGTACCACATTCTCCTGAATCAGGGATCATTGCTTGCACCTATGCTGCACTTGCAGGGACATTTGTGCCCCTCCAGAGATAGAGTTAAAATATTGGACACTGTGCAGAGTTGTACAGCGTATATTTCGTCCATACAATGCCCCAAGAACCATAGGAAGGCAAAGCATGGGCACAAGTCCCTCTTCTTATTAACTGTTGCCCTGAAACCAATGTACACACTTTTCAGTTCAAGCTGATATATTTTTGACTTAACAGCAGGACATTGGAAGGAGAACAAGGACTGAAAACAGCTCCAGTATCCAGGATGGCTGGGTTGTAATCTCTGATTCCCCATTTCATGCTAAGTGACTTATCAACTCTTTATGACTTCTCATATCTCTTAGTAAAGAAAATGTTATGTGCAGAAAAGCTCTTGGGACATTGTCATTACTACAGTTGTGAAGCATTGTGTGCTTCACAGACATACAAGAAATGTCAAATGTTTTCAATGATGTCAGTGTTTCACTGTATGCACATTTCCATTTTACTGTGTTATTTTTATTTCAACAGTTTTATTTTCATTGTTCCCCATGGGTTCCAGTAGGTCAACCAGATGTTCTGATGTCTGTGAGTCAGTCCATCTCCTTTGTTCCGATCCCTCTTCCTCCTGCTAAATTTCCACATCCCTTGAATGTATCATTGTGGCCTACCTCTAGGTTTCCTTGTGGTGTTTAGGGTGCAGTAAGATATAGAGACAACTGTCAACCTCAGTGGTCACAGAGCAAAAGTATATGGAGATGACACTTTTTGGTCTCCCACCCCTCTAAAGCTGTTGGCTCTGCAGGGAGGAATCTCATCTCTAGAATTTGGTAATATACTAAGTGGCTAAACCTTCCTACAAGTAGAGTTTATAATTCCACTTCTGCACTGCGCCATGGCTCCTTTATTGGCTACTGTCAAGATGTTTGCCAGATAATTAGAGTCTAGCAGCCTTTCACACTTCATGACTTTTGAACTGGAATTGAATCCTAGAGCTATTGTGTCAACTAAATACAAAAGTGTTGTGAAAGGTTTTCTTTCATCTGAAGGGAATGGTCAGAGCGTGAGAGAGGGAAGAAGAAATAGTTATACAGAAAAAGCTACTTCAATTCCAACGTTAATAGGCCAGTCCTGATGCTTCTTATCTCTCTCTCCCTTACCAAATGCAATTCTAAATTCTTCTTAAAACTGTTTTTCTTCCTCGCATTTTTCTTTCCAGCTTGGCTACCTTGTAACTGAGACATCTGGACAAGGAGCGAGGAAGTTGATGATTTTGTTTTCCTCAGTGTATGTTTTTTTTAAAACTATGAAGATATTTGAAGTCTTGACAATATGAGTATTTGATTAAACAACTCTTAAAAATATTATGTAGCTGTTTTCTGTAATATTTTTTTCTAAAAGGTAGTATCTAGCAAGTCATCTACATCTAAAGCTATGAGTGAGTGTAAGGGATTTATCTCAGCAAGAACTAGTGCTTTGCTCTAGAGGAATGGAAAACTGCTTGATAGGGATTTATCCATTAAAGAAATGTAAACCTTCAAAGGCTTGTCAGGTGCTGACAGAGATAGCAAACTCCATGAGCAAATAGATGTTTCCCCTTTTACAAGCTGATCTCCATGTGTCAAAGGAGATGCTGCCTCAGCAGCAGTGTCTAAAGAAAAGATTTAACTTACAAATCCTGCCTTCTCTCAGTTTTATTGTTAGAATTATGAGTGTCACCACAGCCTGAGTCTTTGAAGGAAACTGGGATGAGAACAACTGTCTCATTCAGGATGATGCCATTTCTGCCTTAGGTAATGATAATACTATCAGCTCACATGTCATAAATTGTCAGGTTCAGGTTGTGATCCAAAATGTCTTTTACTACCTTTTTTTTTTTTCCCTTGGTGAAAGGTAAATGAGGAGCAGAACTGGAACATGGAAGAACCACTCTAGATTTTCTGGAATATATGGGTTTATCCAACTATCCAATGTATATCATGCCTACGAAGTTCTAATTTTGTATTGTTGTTGTTTAAATCCTACTTTGAATTTTATTTTCTTAAATATAATATACTATCAATATTACTCTACATATTTTTTTGTCAGTATAGGTTCTTCTGCGTGCAGTACAACTTAATTCTTCCTTTATTGTGGAGGGAAATTTAGTGACAAAGATTGAGGAAAAGTTTGAGGTAATTAATGCCTCAGCCTTTAATAGTAAGACTAGGTCTCAGGGTACCTAGCCCCCTGAGCCTGAAGACAGGGATGGGAAGCAGAATGAAGACCCCATAATCCAAGTGGAAATGGTTAGTGACCTGCTACTGTATCTAGATGCACATGGGTCTATGGGGCTGGATGGGATCCACCCAAGTGTATTGAGGGATCTGGTGAAAATTATCACAAAGCCACTTTTGACTGGAGGTTGGCAAATGCGACATCCATCTACAATAAGGGCCAGAAGGAGAACCTGGGGAACTATAGGCTCATCAGTCTGGCCTTGATCCCAAGGAGCAGAATATCTTGAGTGTCATCAAGCAGTACACACAGGACAACCAGACCACCAGGCCCAGTCAGCATGTGTTTATGAAAGGCAAGTACTGCCTGACTAACCTGGTCTCTTTGGATCAGAAGTAGTGTGGACAGGGAGACTAGGGATATGATTTTTTCTCTGTATTTGGCTTTGGTGAGGCTGCACCTCAAACACTGTGATTAGTTTTGAGCCGCTCACTACAAGAAAGACATTTTGCTCCTGGAGCACATGCAGAGAAGGGTAATGAAGCTGGTGAAGGGTTTAAAACACAAGTCTTATAGGATGAACTGAGGGAACTGGTGTTACTTAGTCTGGAGAAAAGACAGCTGAGAGGAGACATTGTCCCCCCTACAATTAACTGAAAGGATATTTGTAACAAGGAGTGTTTCAGTATCTTTTCCCAAGTAACAAGTGATAGGAAAGGAAATGGTCTCAAGTTGCACTGGGGAAGGTTTAGGTTGGATATTAGGAAAAATTTCTTCACCACAAGAGTTCTCAAGCATTGGCACAGGCTGCCCAAGGAAGTGGTTCAGTGGTATTTAAAAGATGTATAGATGTGGTGCTTAGGGACATGGTTTAGTAGTGGACTTGGCAGTGTCAGATTTACAGTTGGACTCAATGATCTTAGGGGTCGTTTCCAGCCTAAATTTTTCTATGATTCGTAGGCAGCAGTAGGAGAAGAGGCATTTGGTCTTTTGCTTGTGCTTGTGGTAGCATACTAGGAATGTGGTTTTGGTTTTGGAAAGCATTTAGTCAAGCAAAATAATATCAGTTATTCTCACTCATACTCAAAAATTGATGATTTTTAGAAGGAAAGTGCATAAATCAGGTGGAAATTGCTAGAATTGTTTTACCCTTATCAGCATGGGGTAATAAAAATTATGGTCTGACACTGACAGAACATGGCTTTCCTGGGTAAAAATACAACTTCACCTCTGCTACTGGTTTAGAAATGTTTTAGGAATACACAAAGGATTTTTAAAAATAAAAGTGTGGTGCCTCAGGGAGTACCACTAGTTTAAATAACACATGAGAAGTATTTATGAGCCTTTTTTTATGACGTGGTCAAAGCAAAGACCATCCAGCATGTAACATAAGACTGGCTAAAGAAGAAAGGTTTTTCAAAACCACATTGGAGAGCTAAGCATGAGTGGAATTTTATTTCAGTCTCTATTGCTTATTTAAATTAATGATGTTTTCAGGTGGAGTCTAAATGATAATACAGATCAAGGTGATTTTTGCCAGGGAGCTGGACGCAGGACTATTATTCAAAGAACGTTACTGACTAATATTGAAATAATCCTAAACAGAAAATATGTTTAGTGAAAGGGAATTTTTGAATAGTTCCAAACATTTTTAAATTCACTGGAATTGTGCTGACCCATTCTTTAGCAATATAGACTAATACTCCTGAATAGAACCACGTACCTTAACAACAGATCTTCCTGTATTTAATCAGTGTATCCAACCACAGCAAAGTGCAAAACAAATGTCCTTACCTCTTGTTTGGTCAGGTAGTACTGGATCAGTAGTTCCTGCTGTGTTGTTGTAGAGTTAATGAGGTTTTCCCTATAACAGGAAGATCCCATCCGTCCCCATGTCAGGGTCCAGTTCATGAGACTGTCAAACCCTACCCTATTTCTTAGAGTTCCCAGAGGAGTTCAAGTGCTACCACTCCAAACTGGTCTCTGACACACTTCTTGTTCACTTTGTACACACTCACCCTCACTTTGTTTCCAACTCTTCCTTTCCTGTCCCTAACCTACTTATCTCTGCATAGGTCTCCAAGCTAGAAGACTGATTACAGAGACTTGCAATCCCAGGTGTTTTCTGAGGGGCTCTGAGTCCAAGGAATCTACTGACCAAATACAACAATTTCGGTAAGCTGAGCTTTGTACCCTCACTAACCCTCACTGCACTGACTTCATGTCATTCACTCATTCTGCATTAGGCTTCAATGTAACTGTACAATTACATAAAGAGCTTGCAGAAGTACGTGTTGATGAGGAAACCTTGTGAATAGACATTGTTTTGTTTCTGCCTTAGTTATGCATATAGAGCATCAGATAATTAGGATACTAATTAGAAATTACTTTTGCAGTTAGTATGCTATTAAGTAGGGCAGAGACTGATCACAATGGGACTACCCTTAACTGCTTGAAGTAAAACATGGACATAAAATCTCAATGTATCCGGAGTTTGGTTGGGTTTTTTTCTGTTTTAGTAATCGGGGAAATTTCTCTTAAGCTGGTATCACTCTTAACCATTTTGTAACATCAAACCACAGCCTCCTACAGGAAATGTAAATAAATCCTGCCAAGGGTGGCATGGAACTTCAATACCATAAATGAGAGCATCTGTAGAAGGGATTAGCATCCTGTAATTTATGTGCAATGACTTCCCACCTTTAGCTGGTTTGCCTTGACTTTCCCTTGTGTCCCTAGGCAGATAAGAAAACATGGAAAGAGCCTGAGCTGCATTGGTTCAACCACTTTGTGGAACACTTCCATGGATCTGGGTGTTTGAAACTGATCCTGCACAGAGACTACTTGATTTTGATAGGGGAGATTCAGTGAACAGAACTGCATCACTCACAGCAATGCTGCAGCTGAGTAGGTTTTTCAGAAATTTATCATTAGTGACCAGGGTTGTACATCTGTCTCAGTAACTATTGTCGTTCAAGAGCGTGCTGTTGGCTATGGTAATGGAGATTAAAACCATCTTAAAATGAAACAGATGCAGTCTCATTTGTTATTCATTAACATTTCATTGTTCAATCTGTTTTATTGATTTTTCATAGTGCATAAAATACACAAAACATGCAGAAAATCCAATAGCAAATGAAAGAGTAATGTATAGAGAGAATCATGCAGTCTGAAGATGGCTGCAGTGAAACAAGCAACCTGAAACAGCTTGGACATTAGTTCACCCTTTGTTAAAAGCACTGGAAAATACTAAATGCATCTGTGGAAGTATGTAGCTGAAATTATAACAGCCTCCAAAACCAGAACACAAGCCAGTACCTCCACTTAAAGAGAGGTAAACAATTTGGGCAGGAGGGCTTTGGCCCTACATTGAAAGGGGTAGAGTTGGATGTGTGCATATGCATTTGTGTGTGTGTGTGTGTGTGTGTGTGTGTGTGTGTGTGTTTTTGCTCCTCATAGAAAGGCAGTGTAAACGTGGTGGTAGGAAGAGCAAAAGCAGAAAAGATGTTGAAGAATGGCCCGATCCAGTAGAATCATCAAGAGAAAAAAGAGCTTTTGTGGGGAAACCACAAAAACCCCAAAGTTGTCATCTCCCATTTTTTAATACTACCTGGGTTCAAGATCACAGGGTTTGTAGCCATATAGGACTGCATACAAGCTACCCAATTCCATCATCAATTTCTCTTCTTAAAGAGAATAACTTTCAAGGTTCTAGCTTCTTTTAGCATGGCTAATCAAGTTGCAAATGGTAACTATATAATCTGTATGAAGAGTACAAACTCTGGTGATCAGGGAGCTAAATATGGCATCAACCAAATCTCAAGGAGGCCAATGGAGTGGCTCTAATTTCACCCAAAGTGTGCTTTGGATCAAGTCCAGCAGTAGTATATGTATCGTCTACCTACATAATCCTTCGTTCATGGCATAACCATTGATTTACCTTTAAGTGGTTACAAAGCAGCAGCACTGTGAGAGCAAAGATGTTATCCTACCGCTGTGTTGCTAGTTAAAGACAGAGAAAACACATTACATCAGTGAAATGCTTCATCCTACCATCCTCCTGCTTCACAAAGTACGGGCATCGGTGTTGCCTCTATTCCTACCGGGGCCAGGGCCATAAACATATGCAGCTGGCACATGCCCTGACAGCAATGGGAGCATCTAAGGCCTCTGGGCAAACCTTGTGAAGTTCCATAATGTGATTCCCAGGCCATTTTGGACACTCTCTTCCCTTGGACTTCATACTCAACAAAACCATAATGGGATTCACAGTGCACCTGGGCTCAGAGCCATATGAACAGCAGATGTATCCTGGCAGATGAATAGTCCAGCCTGGGGCATTGCTTTCCTGTGCTTTGGGAGTATTTCAGATCTGGCACCTCTATGAAATTGGTCAGAGACTAATATTTGGCTGCCACCCATGCTAAATGCCTTAATTAACATTCTTATTAGAGTGCCTAGCCTTTTCTGTAGCCATGCATTGCTGGTTTGTGACAGAGACCCTTTGCTCTATGAAGCCAAATGCTGACCTCCTCCTTTTTCGCTCTCCTGGAGTCTCTTCCTGTGACCTGCATTTACATTGCTAGATAGTCCAAGCATACATAGGCTACTATCTGTCTCTCTCTAGAACACAACAGACACTTATCTGGCACCGTAAGTATAATAATGATAATAACAGAGCTGTCTTTAACTGTTTATTTGAACATGTGTTAAACCCCAGGGAAAGACTGAATGCAGTGACACATTTCATTAAAAGACAACTGATGTTTTATTTAACTCAATAACTAAAAGTTTTACGAAGATAACCTCGGGGTAATTTTTTAGTAGCTCAGTTTCAACAGAATGCCCAAGTCGACAGGTATAATAATCGTCCAGAAAAATAATTTTAATATAAGCAGTAAAGGTTCTTACAGATTCATGTATGTTTCCCTCTCAACAATAAGTGTTTCTATAGAGATTACAATGGCTGGATAATTTAGTCCATCGCTTCTCTGTGCACACATTATAGGAGGCTCCCAAATGATTTGAAGTTTCCTGCAGCAGGTCAGCAGTGGTATGTAGCTGTAAACCAATGGTACATGGCTACTTTAACTCCCATTCAGAGAGGAGTTTTGCATATTGGTAGAGGAATATTTGCTTAAATTAAAACATAGGAAGAAAAGAGATACTGATTGCATGGTTATCAATTTGTTCTTCTTTAAAAAAACTAGATTATTTTTTTGAGAACTGAGGACTTCCAGAGGGACAGAAGAAAAACAATTAGCAGAGTAATGTCTTGGGTGCAGTTAATTAGTGAGAACATAATATGAAATGGGTATGAAACTCTCCTTTTGTCTTGACGAAATGAATGCTAAATGCTGCACGTTCTATTCCCAGCCTAGTGGAGAAACTTGACAGCTCTTCTCATGCATTAAGTGCTATAAAATGTATCCTACTTCTGCTCCAACTTCTGGCATCAACTTTATCTTTATCATGTCCTTCCAGTGTTAGCTTTTTTTCCCCTTATGCTGCTGTTTTCTAGATGAAATAGTTTCCCATGCCTGTGACAAATCACTTCTCCTTTCTGTCTCTCTAAGAGAAGAACTAGTTGTTATGACTGGGCACATTTCTCTAATGCATGACCTATTTACCTTGCAAACGTTGTGGTACCAGAAGATATTACTCACCCTGCAAGATGTTTGCTATGCCAACACAGCCTCAGCAGTAAGCTTGGCAAATGTTTACTGATCTGCTTCAGCACAGGGTTAGTGGATTAGCTCAAACCACATTGATGAGTTTTGAAGTTTACCAGACCACGCTTACCTTGAGTGGCCTGTATATCATGGAGCTGAAGGATGGGAGAAGGACCGGTGACCTGGCAATGGAGAAACAAGGACAGATAGGTATTCTGGTCGAAGATATGATTCTGTGCCCCAGACATCCTTTACAAGTAAATCCTCATCCCTTAGTATTTTATGCCTTGCCCTATACATATTTAAATAGGGCTGAGAAATTTTTGCAAGATGGAGATTTCATGCAAGTATATGGGCTCTACCTGGTAATAGGTTACACCAGTATTAACCAGCTAAGAGCTTGGCCCTTTGTGTTTTAGGCATATGTGTAATGCCATACATATGTGAGTGATTGCATATGAGCATTGCAGCACAAAGGCCAACAATCATAATCTTAGTAAATTATGTACATGAATTGTTATAGAATTACAATAATAGTGTTTGTAGTAGTAGGTATAAATGGTACCACAAGGCTGATTAAAGCTAAAGAGCTACTTTTCCTGCTTGCTGATTACAATTAGATTTTCACCAAATTGCTTGCCAAAGGACTCCATTAAACTACAGTCTATTGACCTTACAGGTTGTATTTTTGGTATGCCCTAAATCCATGGCTGAAGTTTGTCACATGAAGAATTACATATAGTCTGACCACAGGTACAGGGAGGTGAGTGGAATATTTCACTCACAACAGCAGAAAAAGCTGGGGCTTGGTGCATAGTGTTACATTAAACATTTTAAGAATTCATAAGCTTTAAAAGTCCAAATCCATCAACTGTTTCTCTTGCATGTGGGTAAGTCTCCATCAGCCTGGTCTCACATGAAGGTATGTCATAAGATTGCATTTCAGGAGACTGAGAGGAGGGAATAATTTCTCTGTCCCTAAGGACCACTAATTGAAAATGTGATCTAGGTGTTCAGTTTCCAAAAGCCCATAGGCTAATGATGGTAAGTTTTAAGACACTGTACTCGTGTTTGATCGGTTCTTATTTTCAGTATAAGAGCAGTCTTTCACCTCACAAATCTCACTTTCTCAAGTTCTTCCCTCCAAAAAAACTCTACACCCCTGGTTGGTAACAGCCATAGTCCCCAATACTGTAGTTCTGTGTAGCCAGCTCTGTACTTTGCTAGTATCTGTTTTTGTTCTTGTAACTCAACAGGGTCTATTGCTTCCTCTGAGCCCCTCCTAAATTTAATATAAATTCTCACATCCTTCTCCTTGTTTTAATATTTGAAACTCCCCCAGTCATCTTCCTCACTGATATTCCTAAAGCACCATGAAGGTTAATTTTGATCTCACTGTGAATCTGAGCAAATAAGACTGACATTTAACAAAAAACCTCTTTAGAAGCAAAGCCCTGCAGACTAAATGCAATCATGCTCATTATGAGAGCTGTAGTCATTTGTCCTTGGCTTGTTTTTCCCAGAAATGACTGACATAGGCATATTTTCTTTGTAAGGATAGTTGGCTCTGCTCTCACTTGGCTGGTCTTGGGAGGTGATTTCAGTTACAATTTCATCTGCCAAGTTCATTATTCCCTTGTGACCTAGTTTGGATTTTAGTTTTCCAGCTAGACCACCTGCCTGGTGCTAATTAGTTATAGTTTCCTTTATATATGCAAAATTGTTTTAACTTCATGAGTTGGCACAGATTTGCCTAGGCTTCCCTCCTAGTCCTACTGTACAAGCAGCACTGCCTGCCTAGACTTGTCATCTCCACTATAGAACCAGCCAGCCTCAATCAGATACGACAAATTGTTCAAAAGAAAAGGGTTAGGAGAAGAGAAGCAGCAATTAACTTTCGTGTTTCCCACTTCAAGACTGTTGCACTCTCTGGACTTAGAAATTCTTAGAAATTCTTCATTGGATTGAGTTGCTGGTCTTTTTTCTTAGAATTTTCTGGTTTTGGAATCAAAGCTAAGGGAGATATATAATGTCTTTATTAAGTGCTAGAGGCCTATGTCCCCAGCTATTTATTAAGACATACAGCTCTGGCAGGCTGTTCTTTCACAGCCTGACAGTTTGCTCTCTACTTATTACTGCATCAGGCCAGACTGATTATGCTGTTACTCTGACAGGTACTCCCAGCAACCACTGTGCATCCTAACCAGTCTGTTTCTGTGGTAACTAGTGTTATGGGAACTGTCTCAGGCCCATGCTGTGGAAGAGGACTGCTAGAAATATGCATGGTGCTGAGGCCAGCCACCAACCTGGTCCTCACAAGGAAGCCACATTAGGCTATAACACACTGGGCTTCTAGTCTGAATAAATAACAAGACCTTTTTTTACTTCATTTCTTTTTCTTGACATGAATATTCTGTCTGCCCGTCTTCACAGCAGCCTTTTGCCTTTGGCCCCAGCCAACAGGTTTCCTTACAGATCATAGAGGTTTTATTTCCCTGTATTTTGTTTCTCCACTTCTACAGACTCAGGATTTACAGTTCACTGTTTTGAGATTGGCCATTGTGATAAATGATGCTAAGAGTGGTAAATAAACATCTATATTTTCTAATCTCCTCTCAGCTTTCTCAGGTGTCCTTCTAATCCATCCTAGCAGAAGATGCTTATTTCTTGGTCAAAGCTGTATTGCTTATTTATTGCACTGAGTGCTTGGCTACCCTGAGCCTGTCAGAGTTGTTACCATGTCTAGTTTCATGTGAATTAATGATCATCAGACCTGATGTATCTACCTGGGAATTCCATTTTATTGCAGCAAAGTTTCTGCTAACACCTCTTACAGGCAGAAACGAAAGCAACCAAGAGCCACATTAAGAACAACATTGTTGTTTTGACTGTTTGGTGCAAGCACTGTCCAGTACCAAATGATGTCATGTAAAATACTGATGCTGAATATGTGGGGTTGGCTTCTGGCAGACACAAACATGCAAAGCCATGTGTGTCTGCAGTACGCCTATTTATTTTTCTTCCTTTTTTCATTCAGGGTTTGCCATCCCTCAGCAAAATTTCATTAATAGCTTTTAAACCCAGAGGTACTGTTAAGTTTGTCTAATATGAACACAGATACAATTTCACTGAATAACTGCAGGCTCATTATATCTATTTATTTTTCAGAAAGATATCCAAATCCTCATGCAAAGATTTAAAGTAGGATGCAGTTCTAGCTATGTAAAAGTCAGGTCCTCAGTGCACAACAACCTCAGTGTACATTCAGAAGCTTTTGGTTTTAAGATCATTCTTCAAGCTACTAATATTTCTCTTCGGAGTAGTAACTTTTTCAAGGGATGTATAAGCTAGGTTAAATCAGGCATCTAACTTTCAGATGTTTAAAATTAAGTGAAACAAGCTTTCTCACTTTTCATCAGTGACAAAGGTACTACGTTTTCTGTTTTATCATTTAAGATGTGAATGACTTCTGCCAGTTTTGAATCGGACATGTTACCCTTCGTCCGCGTGAGACTTGTCCACAAATTGTGAAGTTTTGAAAATGCTAATTTGGATGACAGCATGGGTCCTGCCATCAGTCTGCTGGGACAGGTGACGTGAGGCAACACATGATGCCGTTTTCTGTGTCTACACTATGCAAGTTAGATCTACAGTAACAGTACAAGTGGTCAGAAGCTGAATATTTCAGTGCAGATAAAGAGAGGAATTGCACTAAAAAAGGTTTCATTTCTGAATTTGGGCTGAATTTGTCTTGTTTCTCCTCAGATACTTTATAGGATGTAACAAGAGACTGTCCTGTGAAGATTCAAATTTAGTGAGGTCAGACAGCTCAAAGCTCACATACTTTAAACTCCAGCCTAGAGAGGTGACAAGGATGGAGCTGACCTCAAGTGTATGAGTTACGCTGCTGATTGTCACAGAACTACTTACTTGGTTAAGCATCTCAGCACATCAAAGTTTCTGTGGGTCCATTAACAGTTCCTTTGAAATGAGAGGGGTATTTTATAGGTCCGTCAAATATCAAAGAGGTAGAGGTCCCCTCATACTACTCAAACTGCATCTGAACTAATAAACTAAACATGCTTGGAACCCCTCTCTGGCAGTGAGCACAACTGGCACTCTTGCCCTCCAAAGCAGGGTACCCACATTCTTGTTGCCCACTGAAAAGACTTTCTGTCCCTTGCTCACCCTTAGACCATTCCTGAGTATTGTTAGGGAGAGTGCTATTTGACATGAGCCAAAACCATCCCTGGGACCTTTTTTAAAAATCTAGATATAAAGGCAACTGAAGCCCAGTGTCTGGGAACATTCCTTTGCCACTTTTTAATTTACTAGAATAGTTGTAGCCTCAGAGACTGAACACTCATCTCAGGTTACTTACACAAACATGCACAGAGGCAGGAGAAAATTGAGAGGCAGATAGTTAGGAAAACAGTGCATTCTACAAAAGCTGAGTGTACTTAACTGTGATAATATGAACAAAAGAAAATGTACTTTCTCTGGGGTGTTGGAATGCTGGAAAATTTCAGACCATGGAACTATTTGTGTGCCAAATTCAAATCTTTATCTAAGAAATACCTGGATGATACAATTATTAAATCAAAAGTGTTAATATTTACCATAAAATAAAAAAATATTTTGTGTGCTTGAAAAGAATAGATCATATTTTGTAAACTAACAAAAAAAAAGACAAATGAACAGCTGCAAAACAAAAGCACTCCTTCAGAAATGTAATTAGGCTTGAAATGTGAAGGTTTAAGAACAATATTAATAATGTAAATGGAGACATTTTCTTGGCAATTATAAGTAATCCTAGCAGCTCAGGAGAAAGCCATCCCCATGTTCCGGAAAAAAAGCTGGCAGGGTTAAAAACCAGCTTGGTTGAGCAGAGAGATCTTGAGTGATATCATGAAGATGAGAAATGTTTATGAGCTCTGGAAGAGGGGTCAGGCCTCTTGGGTGGACTACAGGAGGGAAGTGAGATTGTGTAGGGAAAAAAAATCAGAAGGGCTAAGGTTCAACTAGAAATAGGATTGGCAAAGTCTGTGAAAGATAACAAAAAATATTTCTATAAATATATAAATAATAACAGCCGGACCAGGGAGACCGGAGAGTCCCTGTTGGATGCAGAAGGAACAACAGTGACAGGCGATGAGGAAAAGGCTGAGGTACTTAATACCTTCTTTGCCTCAGTCTTTAATTGTAAAGAATTGTACAAACCCAGGAGCTAGAGGAGCAAAATGTGGCTCCCATGATCCAAAAGGAAGTGGTCAGAGCCTTGCTTGCCCAACTAGACACCCACAAATCTATGGGGTTGGATGGGACCCACTCAAGGGTATTGAAGGAGCTGGCAGATGTGCTGGCCGAATTCCTTTCCATCATCTTCCAAAAGTCCTGGAAGACTGGGGAGGTACCACTGGACTGGAGGCTGGCTGATATGGTGCCCATCTACAAGAAGGGTCACAGGGAGGATCCAGGGAACTACAGGCCAGTCAGTCTGACCTCAGTGCCAGGGAAAGTCATGGAACAGGTGATCTTGAGTGTTATCACGAAGCACTTGCAAGAGAACCAGGTGATCAGGCCCAGTCAACATGGATTCACAAAAGGCAGGTCTTGCCAAACTAACCTGATCGCCTTCTATGACAAAGTCACTCGGCTGCTGGACGAGGGAAAGGCTGTGGATGTGGTCTTCCTGGACTTCAGTAAAGCCTTTGACACAGTTTCTCACAGCATTCTGCTATGGAAACTGTCAGCCTCTGGCCTGGACAGGTGCACACTCTCCTAGGTAGAAAACTGGTTGGATGGCCAGGCCCAGAGAGTGGTGGTAATAGGAGTTAAATCCAGCTGGAGGCCAGTGACAAGTGGGGTTCCCCAAGGCTGAGTGCTGGGTCCAGCCCTGTTCAATGTCTTCATCAATGACCTAGATGAAGGCATTGAGTGCACCCTTAGCAAGTTTGCAGATGACACGAAGCTAGGTGGAAGTGTTGATCTGCTGGAGGGTAGGGAGGCTCTGCAAAGGGATCTGAACAGGTTGGACTGCCTGGGCTGAGTCCAATGGGATGAGGTTTAACACAGTCAAATGCCGGGTTCTGCACTTGGGGCACAACAACCCTATGCAGAGCTACAGACTGGGAGAAGTCTGTCTAGAAAGCTGCCAGGAGGAGAGGGACCTGGGGGTGTTGATTGACAGTCGACTGAACATGAGCCAGCAGTGTGCCCAGGTGGCCAAGAAGGCCAATGGCATCCTGGCTTGTATCAGAAATGGTGTGACCAACAGGTCCAGGGAGGTTATTCTCCCTCTGTAGTTGGCACTGGTGAGACCGTTCCTTGAATCCTGTGTTCAGTTCTGGGGCCCTCACCACAAGAAGGATGTTGAGGCTCTGGAGTGAGTCCAGAGAAGAGCAACAAAGCTAGTGAAGGGGCTGGAGAACAAGTCTTAGGAGGAGCGGCTGAGAGAGCTGGGGTTGTTCAGTCTGGAGAAGAGGCTGAGGGGAGACTTCATTGCTCTCTACAACTACCTGAAAGGAGGTTTGTAGAGAGGAGGGTGCTGGCCTCTTCTCCCAAGTGATAGGACAAGAGGAAATGACCTCAAGCTCCACCAGGGGAGATTTAGGCTGGACATTAGGAAATAAATATCACAGAAAGGGTCATTTGGCACAGGAACAGGCTGCCCAGGGAGGTGGTTGATTCACCTTCCCTGGAGGTGTTTAAGGCACGGGTGGACAAGTTGCTAAGGGACATGGTTTAGTGTTTGATAGGAATGATTGGACTCAATGATCCAATGGGTCTCTTCCAATCTCATTACTCTATGATTATATGATTATATGATAAGTACCTGCTAAATTAGTAGTTTTACTGTTCTTATCATATAACTTTGACAAGCTGCCTTCTTCCACTGAGTCTGTATTTTACAGTCATGAAGAAATACCTTCTGTGCTAAACAGTCTCTGTTCTAAATAGAACAATATAACACCCTTGTGCAAAGTTAGCCAGTTATCTGCAAACAATTGGTCATGCAGCATGACAAGTTGTACTCTGTGAAACCTGCACAACTTAATATCTTTGCAGAGTATCTCAAAGAGCAGAATGTGACCAGTTACAGCATATGCCCTTATTTTTTAATTTTTCACAGAAAGTTCATCCATGCTTCAAAATTATAGCAGTCCTTTCCTTTCTCTCACTACAGTTTCAGACAGTGTAAATAATTGGCCGGTGTACGAGCTAAAAATGCAGTCGTGCTACCTGCTGACTCTGAGGCCATTGCCCAGATTTTCCCTTTGCAATCAATTTATGTATACTTTCATGAAACTGGATACATTCATTTGTGCATACTTTAAGAGTACCAGTTCTTTCAAAACTTCTTCAGAAAAGACACCAGAGCCGATGTACCTTACAGTATACGACTCAATTGAGAATAAATGAGGGGGTGGGAGGTGAACTGAAAGAAGGGAAGGAGGATAGCTGAATGTCCCAGCAACAGCACAGAGCTGCAGGAAGTGGCTAATGAAACCAAATCTGAGAGCAGCTGTGCTGTGTTGCATACGATGTCTAGCAGAGATTTCAGTGGACTGTCCAGAGAATAACAGAGGATGTACAGCCTGGCATGCACATTACAGTTTACAATTAAAACATAGTCATAAAGCTTTTTTAAAGGGACTATTTCACTGAGGGAAAAAAAAGCCAAAATAAACAATGTGTATTTGAAAAAAGTAAGCATCTACTTGTAATTTGTGCAAGTTCCTGTAGGGCATTTTTAATAAAGATTTTGTGAGAAGGATTTCCCCTTTTCAGTATTTATGCTGACATAGAAGGTGTTGAGCAAGTCCAGTTGAACTATTAGAAATGCAGTTGCATTATTTTATCAGCTAAGATCAAATAAGTTGTCTCTGAAATTCTAGAAGTGATACAAAATGGAAACAACTTGAGTGGCTCTGAGATATGCTTCAGGAATTGAAAGTGGAGAAGAGTGTAATTTTTTAAATTCACTAGTTCTTGAGGAGCCATCCATCTATCACATGAACAGCACAGGCTTTGAAATACTTTCCAGGTCTGTAGATTGAAAGGGAGGAATTTCTTACAAAGAGCAGTAAAATGAAACCTGTAGTGTGAGGAGGAACCATCCTACTTTCTAATTCATCATACATAAAAGCCAAGTAGCTGCCACAAATGGAGCTGGGATTATTGTGGGTCTTTTAATAGATGACAGCTTTTCTAGGGCAGAGTCTGTGCCAAAAATCTCTCCTGAGTCTCACTTGGGACTGACTAGGGCTGTGTACATTTCATTACTACCTAGGTAACTTGTGTGATACTGCCTTAGGTTTTGAGTAGCTACTGGATACTGTTGTGGATGCAGCCCTGCTTGGATGTAGTGCCGGGCTGAGTATTTGACAAAATTTTTTATAAAGGCAGATTTTGAGTCTGAGCTGAGCTCCCTGTAGCTGTAGTTACTTGCTCCTCTGAACTTACTAGTTTAAAGACAGTGTGTCATATTTATCATTTAAAAATGCAGTTTATTTCCCTAGATTTTAACCATCTCAGGTTAGAAAGATAGTTCAATCTAGCCATCTGGGACAGAGCAGTTTACCTTTAAACGTGGGATTAATGACTATAATGGGAATGGTAAATATATCAGGGAGCATGAGAGGCAGAAATTCTCCCTTCTGTCCCACTGCAGGTTTGCTATGAATAAGGGGTCTAAGAATCATATCAAGGAGGAAGAGACATCCTAGGTGAATCCCCTCCTGGATATTCACTGGTGCTACTAAAATCTGGACAAGATAATGGCTTGAAAGCTTTCTTGGATACCTGAATGTCTCAGACTAATCCACATAGCTTGGTTGCCCTAACCTATGCTTTCACTATCATCCAGGGAGACAGAGTTGCTCTGAAAGCACTTATGATAGATGAACT
The DNA here is from genome assembly GCA_033558105.1 of Coccyzus lansbergi. Taxonomy (NCBI): domain Eukaryota; kingdom Metazoa; phylum Chordata; class Aves; order Cuculiformes; family Coccyzidae; genus Coccyzus; species Coccyzus lansbergi. The sequence goes on from JAUMJK010000470.1 coordinate 1,159,973, forward strand.
TCCTTCTGAAGGTTCTTGTCTCTTTTCTAGACACCAAAGGAATTTTAGCTCATGAGCCAAGACAAACTCATCACTCTTAGCTAGGTAGACATATGTGAAATAGCTCCAGAGTAGATAAGAATCTCCACTTCATTGTTGCAATGAGCCAAAGACAGCTGTGGTAGGCAAATTAAGTCAACTGCCACTGATACCCAGCTGCTTACTCCTACCCTCCTCCTACTGAGGCTGTTGCCTCCTCAGTTTTACTGGTGTCACTGGTTATCAATGGACTTCACTTTGGGTATGTGAATGAACCTGGGGAGAAATGGCACAGCTGAGAGATCTGGGATGGAAACCACCAAACATAAAGCAGCAGCAGCAGCTGGACTACATCATCTAACCATGACTGAAGCTCTAATTCTGTGGACTTGGGCCTTGGCCCTGCACAGAGGAGTATTCTCTATTATTATGAAGGTCTTATTTCCTAAGGAAAGGGAGAAACCATTTGCCCCTTGTACATTAGCACAGGAGAGAAGCAGAAAAAGCGTGCAGTATCTTCTTAGGCAGGCAGTACAGAGAAACAACCCCACAAGTGTTCTTCAATGGCATATCTGAGAAATCATCCGTGCAGCCACACTTATGACTCAGCACCACACGGTAATGAAAGGATGAGTTAAAGCATTTTATCTGCAAGATCCTTCCAGTCTGTTAGACTGCGATAGATTTCCAGAAATACCTTCCTGTCATCTGCAGAGAAAATGCTTGGTGGTAGGTCAGGAAAGAAAAGCAACATGTGTGCATATCCCCTTCCAGCAGAACAGCTCTTATTTTTTTACTAGCCTTTTTAATACACAGGACGGTTTAAATAGTATTCAAATGATATTATATGGCTCCTGGTCCCTTGAATCACTAGCGGGTTAAAAGCTGCAAGCTCTGTGTGCACTGACATTCCCTGGAAGAACTATATTAATATGCAAATGGAACATGTCATCACTAATTCCTGGGAATGACAGAGAAAATATACAAAAAGTTTAATGAAAGGAAGAAGAAAGAGAAGTGGAAACTGACATTTACAGCTAGGGAATATGACAATCAACAGCACAGCTACCAGCCAAATCCTCTTATAGGCCTGAAAATGCTAAGAACTTTAGCTGAGTGTAAACAAATGCCATGTTAAGCGAAAAGCAGTCTTGAGGGACAGATCTGTTAACCATCAGTGGGCATGTTTCATCTCACCGCATCTTTTGAACCAGTTAAAGGGAGCTTTGTGTACCTGCTTACAGACAGGAGCTGCTGCTCTGAGATGCAGGAAACCATTGCTTTCCCCTCAGGCCTAAAAGTGGAGACTGTAGCTGCTGCCTACATACATAAAATATAATATAGATCATTTATAAACAGAATTCTTCAAATGCCTTCCCCTTGGCTATCACTTTGTAACTTAAACACAAAAAGAGCATGGAAATGTCAGCTTCAGGATGAATTTATTTTTAAATAAATTAAGGACAGATTTATTTTATAATTTAGTGTATAAGGTGAACTTGCCTTGCTATATTAGCCTGCAATAGCATGAAATATTGTGTAATGCTTGAAAGAAGGAACCATCTCTGAAGTCATGCCCTCAAAGTCTATGCAAGGTAAAGCACAAACCCAGGAAAGCATGTAACAATTGAATTCACCTTCAGTTCAGGAGCAGTCCAACTGAATACAATGACAGCGCTCAGGTACTTGATGTCTTGCCTGTGCTTTGATGTGACTTCTCCTCAAGCATCAGTGACGTCCTTCCATGTAAGAAGCCAGTGTTCCTCCTTTTGAGTAAATATGCTCTTCATGCCTGCACACACCAAAATTCAAGTCATGCAGATCGTTCCAAGTTCTCAAAATGTTTATTAAATAGTCACTTGTTTACTACTGGTGAGCTGTTCAACTGGTGAACCAAAGCATCTCAAGGCCGATATTTAACAAGTTTAATTTATTTTAACAGCTTTGGTTGATTACTTCCATATGATTTAATTCACCTCAAAGCAGATATTTACAGAAATGGACAGCAAAGTCTGATTACACCATTTGTACAGAGGGGTGTGACACGTCTATCTCCAAAGAGGTCCCTTCCAACTTCAGCTGTTCTGTGAACCTTTAAAAAAAATCTACAAGAATTTAAAACCATGCTGAGAAACTCCTCCAAGGAACTGTTCAGACTATACTTGCTGTACTCCTTCCTGCAGCAGTAGCTCACTGGGGATCCCCATGGATGAAGAGGCAGGGAAACAGAAGGTGCTAGTGAAAGCCTGCTCTGGCATTATTCCACTGCAGTGAAGAGAGAATCATGACTGCAAATCAGTTCTAGGGGCAACAGAACCCAGTGGAAGTGGGTTCACTTGCTTTATTTGCCCGTCACAGTAATAAAACTGTGGCTAACCTAGTGATGGCTGATGGTTCATGGCATTAAAACAATTAGCATTTTATTAGTAAAATCATGGGAAAAAAATGTTCTCAGCAAGAAAAATATGTGTTCAAAAGATAACATAAATCATACAATCAGATCAAATCAATTTAATTTTCTGCCGCAGTTAGGCAATGCTAAAAAGGTATGGTCAGCCACACAGAACCAGTCTTAATTTTTTAAATCATAATTTGAATGGAGTTCTCTCACAGCTGTGATTTTTTTCACCCAAGTGGTTTTGGGATATCTCACCCACAAACTAGGACTGCTTAGAGGTATTTGCTGGTTTATTTTGTTCTTGATAATTTCACAGAACCACAGAATCATGGGATCACTAGGTTAGAAAAGACCCTCAGGATCATCAAGTCCAACCATTCCTATCAGTCACTAAACCATGTCCCTCAGAGCATCATCCACTCGTTCCTTAAACATCTCCAGGGAAGGTGAATCAACCACCTCCCTGGGCAGCTTGTTGCAGTGCTCAATGACCCTTTCCATGAAAATTTTTTTCCTGATGTCAAGCCTGAAGCTCCCCTGGTAGAGCTTGAGGCCATTCCTCTTGTCCTGTCCCATGTCACTTGGGACAAGAGGCCATCTCCCTCCTCTCTACAACCTCCTTCCAGGTAGTTTTAGGTAGTTTCCCAACACTGAAAATATAACTTCTATGATTCTTCCCTACAGTGGAAAAACTTGTGATACCTAATGATAGTACATTAATGATTACTGACGTCACCTGTGCCTGGAAGCAACACCTCTGAAGATATTAACATGGCAACAAGGTTTTGTTTTTCAACCTGGAGAAATTATTTCAGTTTTTTTATCTCAAACCCTGGGTTACAGAGATGTATCTGTGGATTATACATGAAGCACAGCTAATTGTCTAAGAAGTCACCTGGATGGGTGAATTTAAATCAAATCATCAGCGATGGCCTGTGTCTCCAGGATCTTTGACCTTACTGCCAGGCAGAGCCACATAGTCAGTGGTTTCTGGGTGGAATTCCCAGGCTGCATCCCAGCCCTGAGCATATGTAGCCTTCCACCTTCCCACAGCATGTCTTGCACCTCTTAGCCTTCCTGGGGCAGCAGATGTGGTGAGCTATCACCACTTCTTGACGGGAAAACAAAATGCAGCACCTCTCTACCTCAGCCCAGCTGGAACAGACACACTCCTTCCTGCTGAGCATCCTTCAGGAGAATTGCCCTGGGCCTCTGTTGCAAAAATAAAAACTCAATTTTGCTCACCTCACCTCCACCCAAACACTGAGTAGCACTACTACAGTCATTTTCTTATGTGAAAGTCATAAGTTTCTGTTCCCTTTGAGCCTTTCAGGACTCTGGAATCAGGCCAAATGTATTCAGTTTAAGAGTTGTGTCTATGTGCAGAAATTTTTCAGGTTTAAGATGTTCTCACCTGTTAATATACTCTTGCTTTGATAAACTGTAGACCTACCTTAGGAATAAAGTACAGTTGGGATCAGTTAGTAACTTGTTTATATCCACTAATCCATCTTTCCTAGAACTCCCTCTAATAACTGGAATCCCTCTGAGAAATTTCAAACAACATTTTTCATGTATAAGAATTATTAAGTGACCAAAAGAAGCATCTCTCCTTTCTGCTTCAGAGCTGAACTTCCCTGGGTAACTGGATAGGCAAAGATCTTCTTTCCTCATTAAATATCTGGCATAACATTAAGCATAAGATATCATGCAATGGTATTGGATAGTTTCTAGAATGGCAGGGGATAGTGGGATGTAAGTGCCTTTCAAAGTCAACAAAACTTTGGTGGCCCATAAAATCACACAGAAAGATTTCTACCTTCTGTTTCTTACTGCAAACTATTATGAATGCATGGTTGAGTGACCATAGATGTTTCAGTGACATTTAAGCGAAGTTCATTACATGAGGTAAGATACAGATTTGGAAAAGACTTTTACTACAGTCTCATGTTGCATATTTTTTTTTCCTTGTTGAGGATAATCTCTCTTCAGGTATTCTTTAGGTACTTCATCTGCATCAAAACCAGGTCAGGTCATAGTAAAATACCTTTCTAAATAAGTTTAAGCAATGATTATATACCATAGACTTTTTTCCTTCCCTCCACCCAGGAAGGGGAATTTTTTCATTGGCTTCTCTGAATGTTACACTCCTGTCACCATTCTGAAGTGTATATCAGCAACATTTTTTTCCTATATTAAAGCTGGGGAGCTGTAGAACCTTAATGTAAATTGTATTGCATTCAACTAATTCCTAGGGAATGTAGGACAGCATTGACGCAAACACTTCCTATACCACTCAGTGAATGGAAAATTAGCAAGTTGTGAGACCCAAAGATTTTGGAAGACAGTCACGATCTCTGATACTTGACTGGACTCAAGTTATGAGTTTAGGTGCAGAACAAATGACAGAGCCAGTATCTGTAGTCCAGGCAATTTCACTCCAATTTATGAGGTGATCCTAAAAAGAAACATTTATTTCAGGAAAACTCTCTTTTAAGCTGTAAAAGCAGAAGTGGGTCAAGGAAAATATAGTATATGTTGGCAAACAGTCATGAAATATGTACAAGTATGCACTAGCTTTACTCTGCAAACTTTCCAAGTACCTGGCGCTTTAAGCAATTGTTCTTGGAATGCATTATTAAATTATAAATATGTATTTGACAAACAGAGAAGTATTTGAACATGTCAGTCAAGTGTAAGGAAATATCAAAGAGAGCATAACCAAAAAGGAATTGCTCGCCCATTGTGTAGTAATGGGTGTGTGTGGGATACAAAATATATCATTGAGGCAACACAATACTATACAGTCTATGATTAGCAAACCATAGACTTATACTGCTACTGATCTGGCTGAAAACGCATTTAGCAGAGCTCTAGAACATTAAATAAAGGAAATCATGGATCTTAAATCAATGGATCAATTCAATATTTTCCATTCCAAGAATGTGCCAAATACAAAAATTAAATCTCTTTCTAAACAATAATTAATTTTATTGACTTTTTTCTTCTTGTGAAATGTAGCAATTGGAAAATAAAATTATTGTTTCATTTTTATTCCTGAAAACTTACATATTTCTATGCATAAGATTTTTATGCTCCAATCATGGCATTTCAAGGGGAAAAGTTGAGATTAATGGTATAGAGAATGAGCACAACTCTTTCCGACTGAAGATTAGTCCTTGTCTTGAACTTTGAAAAAGGTAACAAAGAGGTTAGTCAGGAACAGAGGAAACAAAGGTGCCTTTTGCATGAATGAATCCAGTCCCACTTACAAACATGTTTCTTAAGTGCTTGGAATTGCAAGGCAAAATTTCTTTCAGGTAAAAAAACTTAAAGAGTCTGGGTAAAGCATAAAGGTTTATAATTTTAATGGTATAATTGAGACTTTCGTATTACAGAATTTAAACCACATCCCATGAATTCATAAGAATTTAATAAAGCATTGTGCAAAAGTAAAGAACATTTTTCAGATTTTGAACTGGAAAGAAAATATACTGGTAAGCCTTTGAGAAGTTTTACCAATAATTTGGCAGAAAAAAAGGCAATTTTAGGAAATTTCTCAAAACAACATCAGAGCAATCCAGGTGTAAGAATTTTTTTTCATAGAACCCTTCAAACACAGATAGCTTTTTGTTATCATGGTATGGGAAGCCCTTGCAGTTGCTAGGAGAGGTGGTGGGCTTTCAGACTTCTGAGAAACATGATGACTGCTATTTTTAGCTATTCCATCTTATTAACTCCAACTCTTTTTTTCTAAAAGATTCTCCAGGGCTCAACTAGCCAAAAGGTATCAACAGTGAAAAGGCTTTCAAGCAATGGTGGCTATGTTCCAGTCACCATTCCTATCTTGTGCATGTGCCTTTCCTCATGAAGGCTGGTTCTTATGGTCCTACTAAACACATTCTTTGTGGCCAGGACCTCTTTTTGGTGGCATGAGAGGAGGAAAAGCTCCAGCAGGAGCTCACTGATGAGAGGTGGTGACTGATTCCCATTTCTTCCCCTGTGGAATAGGCCTTACACAAGATGCTTTAATTTTGCTGGGAAGCTAAAGGAAAGCAGTTCAATAGCAATAGGTTGCCCAGGACAGACATAGTGATGTTCCTGCTTGCTCCTTTATTTTTTCTTTTCCAGCCACCTGGAAACTATGCTTCCATTGTACTGCCTATTCTTTCCCATTCTGGCAAGAAGAAGGTACAGGAAAAACAAATTCAATTTATTGTTGAATTTAGAATTTCTAAAGGCAATACTGAAGACTTGAGTTTTATTAGCAAATGACACATGCGATTTATTTCCTCTGTGTTATAAACTCAGTGCCTTAGCAGCCAGAGCAATAATGGACACCAAAACCTCAGTACTTTTCTGTGGCCCTGTGAACTGATGATTTCTGAGCTACTGACAAGTAGGAGATTTCAATCAGATCACCTGAAAGGATGCCTGGAAGCATGATAAATGAAGGTAATTAGTCACTGTCCTTGAAGGTCTGCCTGCAAGGTCACTGGTCTGTAAAGTATGAGACAGTCTACTGCTCCTGCAGACAGGAAACCACAGGGATTCCCCGTCCCACACAAATGGAACTCAACATATCACCTTCTAAATTAAATATCATCAGCACAACACTGAGAAAGGATGAGGGAGAGATGGAAAAAACCTTTTTAATGACTTGATCTTTTCATTACTTATCAATGCAACTACAAAAATTCTTTCAGCACAGGCAATTTAGATATTTTTTCTGTATAATACTATGACTTTGATTTTTCTGTACTGTTCAGAGACAGTCAAAGCCGGAAATAGGCCTGATTCATTGGTCTTGATTGAAGACTGGATCCAGTCTCTTTCAGAGTTCAGTGGTATTCAGATTAATCCCTCCAATAATAGTTATATTATGACAAAGGCACTTAGAAAGCCACTGCTGATATAAGACGTGTATCCCCACAGTAATAAGTTTGTACTCGAAGGAGTATTTCTCATAGATTAGGTTACAAGTGAGAATTGTACGTGCATTTCTATACATTTATGTTCCTAACTAGAAGATGATAGTGAGTCATAAGCACTCTGCTGAGCCAGCTAAACTTTTACGGTTATCAAGATATAAAGTTCTCACATGAGAAAAGTTGTTAATGTACCTAGAGAGAGCAAATCATGCAGTGGTGTTGAGGAAGGTGAAGACTTGTTGTAGACATATTGAAGGAAAAAAACATTTCCTATTCTCACAGGCTGTGGAATTTTAGATATTTTCCAATGTACTTTTTCATAGCAGAAAGCCCAATGAAAGGGTCCTTCAAGAGATGGTAAACATTATTGCAGCTAAATCCATTCTAGCCTAAAAGGGGCCAATTAAATGCTATCCCCTCACTTATGATTTTAATTTGGATCAAGATGGTAATATCAAAGCAAATCCTTCACTCTGGTGCTTACTCTGTCCCTGGAAGAGAAGATACTCTGGAAAGGGAGGACATGTATTTGGCCATAAAGGGTAAAAGTCTATAAATGGGCCAGCAGCTCTTCTCTGTCTCCATGAAGTTGAGCCAGAGTTTCAATGTTCCCATGGCCAGTTCCCTACAAGGCAACCCACACTGCTCTGTCCAGGAGAGGGGCAGGAAATATAAGTGCTCCCTAATCTACAGTTAAGAGTTTGACACTGAAAATGGCTGGAAAACTAAAAAATTGGGACAGCAAAGTGCCTTGTGATCCACATGCAACGGTTTTCTCATGTTCTGTGCATGTTTCAGAGGTGCAGGAGATTTGCTGAGCAGGTTGCTGGTGGCTTGCACAATCACTCCAATGGCATGGCATGGGAGCGAACAAGAGGTGAAGAATTTGTACAAAGACACAGCAAAGGTTACACAACGATCCAGCAGAGCAGAGCAGATGTCAGTTTTCAGACCTGTTGCAGGTGAGCCACAGCTGCAAAGAGGTGGCAAAAGCTCTTCTTGACCTCCAAAGGGTACAGGTATAATCCAATGGCATTTTGAACATCTGGCAAATCTCCCTGTGTCCTAGGTGATGAGGTTTAGACACTTTTAAGCAAGCACATAAGGAAACTAATGTGTGAAGAGGCTGAGTCCAAAATTTTATAAATTATGTATGTGCATATAGCAAAGAAGCAGGGCCAAATGTTGCTCTCTGCTAGTAATAATGTAAATCCTTATGAACTCCCTGGAAGCCAGTGAATCTTGTCCAGATTTGTGCAGACTTGTCCCACTATGTTTGCTAATGCATATAATTAAATATTGATCTAATTTAAGTAACATACTGTGCTGGAAAAGTATGATGAAAGCTAGCTACAAAGTTATAGAAATGCAATTATAGGAATATTAGGCACAGAGTAAGCCCAAACTGGCATTTCATTTTGTGGGAAAAGTGCTAAATGCAAAAATTTAGGCAATGAATTTGCTCCCCAGACCACGGTGTTTTACCGAAATGAAAAATATTTTCTAGGAAGCATTGAAACTGATTATATTTAGACAGCATTTTTACAGATAAAATTGGAGAAAATATGTTCTTTTAAAACTAAAGGTTTGAATTGCAGCATTTTTAATTAATGTTACCCAAAAGGATGTTTTAATATAAAGTTGAAATGTGAAATTTGTATTTAATAAACATCTCAGCCTTCTAACAAAAATGTCCATCTTCCTGGACTTTCAGGAGCCCAAATTGTCCAGCATTTTTCATACCATTAAATAATTCAGCTGTTCTTATTTTTGGTAGAGTAACAAATAATGAGATACCACTTAATGAACCCATAATAACAACCAAATGCTCTCTCTGCCACAAATCAGAGAACTATATTGCAATTCATACACAGATAAAATTACTAACAACACTCTAAGAGAACAACAATAACAGGTGTTTATCCCTGGAGTGATTCCTGTGTGAGACATAGTTTCCACTGCTGATAAAATTTCTGCTTTACAGAATTAAGATCACTAGATACACCCATAGTCTGGTCATAGTGTGCTCAGACTCAGAGTGAGCTACATGTCTAATATAGGAGAAGCAGTGTATTAGAGCAGAGTTTATGTCATTTTTTTTCTGTAACTGACTGATCATTTGTAACTGAGCATTTATAGCTTTAGCTCAGGATTTCCCCTCATAAAAGATGATACAGAGTATATTTGATTTTAAAAATCCACAATGCTTATTGCTTTTTTCTCTTAATATTTTTAGGTGAAAATACGAACCCGGGTACTCTTTTATTTTTCTTTTTTTTTTTTTTTTTTTGCATTTCTCTAAAGCCACCTATTTTATTAAACCCTGCATGTAAATGGTACTGAGGGAAAACAATACTCCCACCAATTTAGATATAGACAAATCCAAACCATTTTCACAAATGACTGGCAAATTTTTGCATTTGGTTTACATGGTTGGATATGTTTGTTTTTATTACTTAGTTATTTTTAATGAGTAAATTTGTTTAGACTATGGGGAACTTAAAATGCAAATATTTTCTAGCTAGTTATTGAAAGAACTCAAATACTTTTCAGATATAAAAAGAATAGTAGTTTGGTTTGCTTTTTTCCCCCTATATAAACGTCATATATTTTTCCCAAACCCACCTCTCAGGGTTTTTCTGCAGAATGCTGCGCTGAAGACAACAAATATAACTGGAAAATCTGGGAGCAACTCTCATCCACCATTGCAGCTTCCAGCTTAGATATTATTTCAAAATATTCAGACTACTACGTTTTGCAAGGAGTTTCCAACAATTACAAGGATGAAGATATCTTGGCCTGGTTCTGTTTTCCAGTCTTGCAATGAATGTAGCTTCATAAGACTGAATCTAATTTATTTGCCACAATAAAATTATCACATACACAAAAACTGTCAGACACAACTTTTTAAATCCTTACTCAGATGTAATTAGAACAAAGTCTGGCTTTAATTGGAAAAAATATCACATACTCCCAATTCACCTACAATACTTCACAGAGAACACAATTATGTTCTGCAGTGGAAATAAATTTTAGTCTTCTACCACAAGTAAGAAAACCCACCATGTGAAAAGTGATCTGCTGAAATGAAGAGCTCTTCAAATTCTTTGAGTTCTAAACTAACACAAATATTCTTAATATTAGACTTTATGAAAGAAGTAAAATTTCTAAACTGTTTAACTAAGAGCATATGCCTGGGAATTCTTGTGGTTACGCACCATATTTCTGATGCTTGTCCTATACATCAGGTTTCCCATTAATTTCATTGGAACCAGGATTTCCCTGGTAGTACCCTTTGTGTTACTTAACAGTTTCACTAAGTTCATTTCCCAGTTTTGCAGTTATGTCAGTCACATTCATTCATAACAAATGTAATAAAAAAAATCTAAGTCTTAATTTTTGTTCGTATTTATCCACTCCAACCATAAAAATTATCTCAGTGAAATTAATTCAACTATGAGTAAATGAGTAAAATATGAGTAAAAAAATTTGCCTCCTGTTTTGTATCAGATGTTCAGAAGACAGTCTCAACATTTCATCACTTTTGTTATTTAATAAAAATTTCTAAACACTTGAAAGAAAAGACTGAATACAACAGATTCCTGTGCCAGACTGGTGAAAGCTTAGAGCAAGTGTACGGATTTAAACTGGAGAAACACACAAGCACTTGTGCCATGCTTCAGTTCATCTGGAATGTACAAGGAACCATAATTACAAACACAGGAATGTCTGACATGTACTTGCCCACATAGCACTGTTGTATCTCTGCCAGAACAGGCAGCAAATGTATCACAATACAGTTACAGAACAGATAATATGAAAACAATTATCATGGACAATTTCAGACCCTTCTGCAGGGCAGTTGTGTTTGCTGACTTATAAACTCATTCTCCCCAAGTTCAAACCAATTTGAACATGATGTGTTTGAGAGGTTAAACACAAATATTATCTCATTTCTTTGGTTGCTGAAGAGCAATTAAGAGAGAGATGAAGAACAATAGGGGGTACAGTAAAGATTATTAGTCAGAATTTTGCTATAAATTAGACTGCACATTGGCTTCAGTTGACTGAAGCCCGTGTTTTCAATTGAGTTAAGCTGGACCACAAGAAAAATGAGCTGAAGAACCATTGCATAATTAAACAGATACTGTGGGAACAGAGCTCACTAATTTGTGTGAGTTCATCTGTGTTATTCTGAAGACTGGAAGAACGTTACTCTATTGCACAGGCTTTCTCTCAGTGAGAAATAAATCTTTTTACTGGAAGTGAATTATTATGAGTAATGAACAGCACAAGATGTAGAAATTCTAGAGGCTGGTGAGAGGATAGAAGGTTAATAAAACTTTCTAGCTTTTTGAATTTACAAGAAATATATGAAATTTCTCAAATGTGAAATTTTTCAAATGTAAAATTTCAAGGCAGTTGATTTATCCTAGTATTCAACTTTCATGTGCACACAAATTAATAGTAAAAATATTTGCCAATGCAAATCTAAATGAGAAAACTACTGAATAATATGTGAACATACTCATACACAGAATTTTACATGGTTATCACCATAGTAACAAGCTACAAAAGACCCAATAAGAATATGGAAGGAAGAGAAGTCTTTTTCTTTTCACAGGATTATTAATTTATTAGTTACAGGTTACAGTATCCTCAATACAGACACTTGTTTCTGCAGTATGTGAGATACTCAGGGCATATATATGGTTGTACAGGTGTTGTGGGTAATAAAGTGCATCCTACAGGAAACCTTTTAGGACTTTTTATGGTTGCAGCCAAACTCTGCCGTCAGTATACTGCCCCACCATTGAGCACGTGATTACAAAGCCCAAAGAACGCTGCAGAATTGTGTACCTTTATGTGCCTTATACTGAAACATAACCTGCTAAGCACAGCTCTGAAATAATCCTGTAGTCAAGTCTTTTCCAGATTTATGAAACTTGACTTTAATGTTCATTTCACTTGTCAGTTTGACAGATATTTCTCAGTTCCTCTGCGGAGTTACTGAACAGAGTAATACATCTCCAAAATTTTTAAGTCTGTTATTATTTTTTTTCTTTTTTTGAAGCACTATAGAAACATTGCTGGAAACAAGCAGGTCTGCAAAGATGATTCAAGTGCTACTGTAGGGCTTTCTACAAAACCACCAATGCCATTGGGCAAGCAGTAGCAGTGGCAGGGTAGCAGTGCAGAGATGTGCCAGGATGTGGTGTACCAGGGGATGTCCAGATAGATAGCATCACCCACAGAACTCTTCTGGCCCCCCACCAGCTGCAGCAGAGCGGAGTGGGGGCAGAGGGGAGTTGCCTTACCAAAGGAGTGAGACCCCAGCCATACCAGCCACCTGCTCAACTAGTGCTGCTGAAGAGCTGAAATGTGACCTGAAATCAATCTTCTTTCCAATATCGTTAATACATTTTTTTGTTCAAAGCATATTGCTGAACAGATGGAAGTATGTACACTGGGATCCAGTTTTTCAAATATTTCAGGATCTGCTGTTGGGCCTAGATTTTCTGAAACATGTGTTCAGACACCCAAGTTCTTAGAAATACTTAAAATATCCTACAGCCCTGCTATGCAGTGTTTGCAGCTGTGATGTCACAGGAAATCAACATACAACACATTGTCCTCCACAGCCATCCAGGTGGAAGATTGTCCTACTGTGAGTAGTAGGATAGGAGAAGGAGCAAGGCATACAGTAGTCAGGAACTGGCTGTGAAAAAATAAATGTGAATAGACTGTGGAGCCCTGTATGCAGGAGCATATTGTTTTAAATAGACATCGGACCCTCTGCACATTTATAGTATACATAGCATGTGCACATGTGCAGTAGGTCTAGTGTGACACATAAGTATTGGATTTACTGTGTACATGCTGTAAAGCTCATTTGTGCACATGGAATGGAAATATTTGGCATTTAGGGAGCAGAACTTGGAGAAACAAGAACTGAGACTGGGAAGGCGAGAAGTCTGGGAGAAGAACAAGGACAAAACTGGGGGCACACAACCCTCACGTCAAACATTTTCAAGACCCTAGTGGCACAAAATACCCACTAAAAATCTCAGTACTGGATGGTAAGTACTCTGCTTGCTCCTGACTACTGACTGCGTGACACCAGGGCAGTCATTCTAAGAAAAGGGATTGTTAGAAGCTTTTAGACGGAAACAGAACACCTTAATAGCACCTCCCATACTGAAGGATGTATCACTACCACAACGATTAAACATTCCCAGGGTTGACAGTGACAGCTGACAACTTGTTGAAACTAACCCCAATTGTCTCCATGGCATAGACATGTCTGTTCACACTGGAAATAGCTTTTCCATTTCCTTCTTCTCTATTTGGCAAAACCCATTTTTTTAACATACTTTTCAAGTTTGGAATAATTAGAGCATTGATCCTGAAATCTGAGCCATCGTGGGGCGGTTATAGGGCTGTAGTTTGTGCAGAGCCTTGTTGGGTCTCAGGTCCCATATCCCACCATATCTGATCAGAGATTTGGGACCTTTTATTGCATGTTCACACAGAAATAGTCTGCTGGGGAAAAACATAGCAAATGCTTGTTCTTTTTACAAGGAGGAGGAGACTCCCATTTTTTATCACCTGCAGTCCAGTTTGTAATGCTCTGCCTGATGTACAGTATGTCAGAAAAAAATGAAAATCTGACTTTCTGGAGAATTATTGTATGCTCTGTGGCGGCCTGTTAAACTCAGAATCACTTGCAGTCCCCTCCAAGAAGTGTAATTAATGAAAGAAGGAGAACCCAGGAAAGCACACACAGAAATCATCTAGCTCACAAGTTATGTTTGCTTCCTGAAGTCTATTTATTTTCCTTTATATATTCATATAGCTCTTCTAAATTAAGACATGATCTATGAAGAACAATGCGTCACATGTTCACTATGGTCCGATTTTATTTCAGAGGATGGTCTTTATACGAACTGTTTTACTTATAAGCAAATCACTTCTACAAGAAGAACTACTCCAGTTCATAAATCATAAATATTGTGGGATTTTTCATCAACTGCATCTAAAAACCTGGCATCTTCATCAAAACTGTTTGATACAATCCAGTATATGAAGAGTTAGTGGGGCTTCTACAGCTCACATGACTAGTCTGGATTAAGAAAGAGGACAAAAACTGATGCAAAAGAGGCTGTGCAGGGTGTGAGCTGCGAAGACCAAGCAAGTCTGAGGACATTTATTTTGGGTTTGGTGCGCAGACTAATAAAGCGAATTCAGAAGTGAAGGTCAAGGTCATGAAACATTCTGACCAGTTTGTCCTTTTGGGTGGTGAGTTTGCATCAGAGATAAATCCTATTCACACAGATTAGATCCACATTTAGGAATTCAGAAAAAATGTGACTGGAAACTCATAAAATATTTACCCCCAAGCAAATGCAATTTGATTTTGAATTGGTGAATCTCAGGAGGGGAAAAAGTGCACAAACTGAAACGTAAGAGGGAATTTTACCTTCATGACAGTTTGCTTTTCAGCTGGAAATCTAACAAAAGATGCAGGGCCATGTAAAATAAAAGTTTCTACAAGTCATCTTGCTCAGAGCTATCCATTTTGTTCCTGGGGCATCCTCATCCAATGCAGATTTTCCATTAATTACGTAGGTTTTGGAGACAATATTTTTAAATTGTATTTATAAAATTTATGTTCAGCTGACATCCTACATTTGACTTGTTCACAGGAAATTTTGTCTTAAGTACTATGGAAATACATAGGAGCATAGAACTGTGAAATCCAGTATAAGTTTTGGGCCTGGTTTGAAAATGCAAAATTGCTGCTGGAGGTTGCACTGTGGTCATATCGAGATAGTCTCCATAAATGCTTGTTTAGCAGCCCAGGTTCTGTACTGATAAAATAAATTTGAGTACCCCAAAATTATTGATACTTTTTTATTAAAAAGCCCAAAAGTTATATTTCCTGTAATACAGACATTTTTTTTAAAAGACATTCCTTTTTGCATGGGAAAATATCAGTATTAGCAAAACTTCAGTCAATCAGCAAGAACATAAGAGGGTGATTCTGAGCTTGCAAAATCTCATTAGTTGAATTGCTTAAAAAAAGCAGAAGTTATGTCAGCTTGTCACAAGACCCCACATCTCTGCATCTTGCTAAGCATATTCCAAACAGGTTGTAAAGTATTTTGGTTTTGGTAAGGCTCCATCAACTATATCCAATGCAAAGGATTTTATCCACATAGTCTTAGAATCATAGAATCATCAGGTTAGAAGAGACCCATTGGATCATCAAGTCCAACCATTCCCACCAATCTCTAAACCATGCCCCTCAGTACAGTCTTGATGCACATGGAGTGCTCTGATATATTTCGTTAAACAGTACTTATCCTACAAAGTCCTGCAAGAGGCCTGAAACATGGATCAATCTCTGAATCCAGCTCTGTCGGTCTGTCTGGTCCCTGGTGACCAGTGAAACATCAGGCTAAAAGGGATCAGGTTTGCTGGCAGTGCTGGTGACCTCCTGAGAAAAAACAGAGCTATTTTGTCTGCCCACCACCAGCTGCAACTGTAAAGGCTTCCAACCTTCACTGAGCTCTGACTTAAAAAACAGATCTGCCCTGAAACCACCAGTTTGTCGAGCCACAGACTGTTATTAACTTTCTGGTGCCAGAAAACACAGTGGAAGTTTAATTATCTTTCACAAGTCTTGGACAAAACCCTAAAGTCATGCAGGACACCTACAGAGTGTCAGTACTCCAAGTCCTGGCTCCTACAAATGCAGCTGTTTGAGTAGATCCAGTTTTCAGGATGAGAACCTTAGTGAGGTTTTGGACACAACCTGTGTAGTGAGACAGACCTCTGCATCCATTTTATTTCATATTTCCACACCTCTGTGCCTGTCTTTGTATCTCTGCAAATCCATTCTGGAAATGCATCTGTCTACACTGACTCTTTAAATGCTCTTCTTCCAGTGTATCTGCTGCTAGGCTTGCTCACTGCTGATTTGCTTTTTACTTACAATTATTTCTTCTTCTTTGACCAACTTCCCTGGCATTTAACTGGAAGTGTGGTGCGAACAAAATGCAGTGAAGATATTCAAGATATGCCCATTACTCTTGAGACCCAATTTCCTTCAAAACTCAACTTACATTCTGTCCTTTTGTTTACAAATCTAATTCAGAATAGCTGATCAAAAAGGTCAGAAGTGAAGCAAACAACTGGCTCACAAAATCCAACAGCTTAAATGAACTTTCCACCTTTCCACAATAAAGCTTTCATTAGCCCAGTAGCTAGATACCCCATTATTAATGATTCACTAGCAGTGTATTCATTAGTAATAAGCACTAGTGTCATGTCAATAGTGCATCTAAATTGAGATAATTACATTACTTGATGCCTCATATTTTATGCATATAATTTATTTCCCGTGGGATAAACTCCTGGCTTTTGTCCAAATGCAGCCAAACAGGCCTGGTAGTTTATTCCCCACTGGACAAGAACAGAGCAAATCCCTTTATATCCCATCCCACTCGACACCCTCAAGTCAGCTCCACAGCCCACAGTTTGCAGAAACATGTTTGCTTTGTGCCCTGATTCCTTATCCTAAACCTCCCCTGCAGCTGCAAGCCACAGCACCTCCCCTTCAGTGGCAGAGGGGCCACTGGTGGCTACACAAAGACATATCATTTGCCACAAACACCTCTAGGAAGCAGTTGGTATTGTTCTTGCTCCATATTTTCTGTGTTGTTTTAATATTACTCTAACTCGCTGTGAGTTGATGTGCCCTTTGAAGGGTTTCCAGACATTGAAAAAGACACAAAAACTTCAGAGGTGTTGTTCTGCCTTGGGTTAATCCGAAGCCCTTTTCGTGTCCCGAGTAAGTCAAAATAGGCATAATTTCCAGAAGCAATGTTCTACTCTAGGGAATGTGAAGAAATTGTTCCCAGTAGGGAAAATCTTCAGAGTATTTTCAAAATATTTTAAAAAAAAATAGGCACATGTCCCTTTGTAAATATTCTGGCTTACTTGTTTCATTCTTTGACCCTGTGTCATTGCTTATATTTTTTCATCACCAGCTACTGACTGCCCACCTTTAGTAGACTAAGAGATGGGCAATAGAGACAGACATACCAAGTTCAGGAACCTAACTTTAGTGAATAATTTATTTCAGACAATTACCCTGGTCTTTTTCTGCAGTCAGTGGAAAAAGATACTTCCAGGCATATATTCAAACCACTTATGTTAAGTTCCTAAGGTGGCACATCAAATGCAACCTTCTTATTTGCATTTGGGGGGACTATTTGCTTTCAAAGGAAAATTTAGAAAGCTTATGTAGCCAAATACGCTTGGTCATAGTTTACCCACTTTTTTTTTTACAGTGCTTGATTAATATATGTACAACACCCTTTGCCTAATCTATTGAAAAGGGGTGTGTCAGTTGCTTTGAAAATAAAATTATGGACTTTATTTCTGAAAACATGCTACATCACATCACTCAGACAGAAATATGTACACCAGAGAGCATAATCTGGCTCAGCTGCGAGGATTTCTGTACTAGCAATGGAGCTGGGACATGGCCTAGATCTTAGGTGTCTTCTGCTACCACAGCTTTTAAAAAGAGCTCCTGTGAATCAGTTTGTTCACCTTGACAGAGTACTGTCTGCCTAGAGGCTCTGTTTTCCCCACCTGTTTCCCCAGATCTGGTCTTAAATACGTGTCAAATACAACTGTGCTACTAATTAGCTGTTCTGACTTGTCACAGACATTTTGAACTTTCAACGGAGAAATTCTACTGGAGGTCCAAGTGGAACTTTATGCTGTCCTAAATTAGTAGAAATTTGGTAACAATGTGGTGGGTTGACCCTGTCTGGATGCCAGGTACTCAGCAAAGCTATTCTATCACTCTCTTTCTCAAATGAACAGGGAAGAGAAAATATAAGGCTTGTGGGTTGAGATACAGACAGACAGAAATCATTCATCAGTTATCATCATGAGCAAACCAGACTCAACTTGGGGAAAATTTATTACCGATAAAATCAGAGTAGGTTTATGAGAAATAATAAAATAAATCTTAAACCACTTTCCCTCTACCCGTCTCTTCTTCCTAGGTTTAACTTTGCTTCCAGTTTTCTCTACCTCCTCCCCATATAGCAGCACAGGGTGTGGGGCACAGGAGTTGAAGTCAGTTCATTATATGTTATCTCTCCTCACACTTTTCCCTTGCTCCACTGAGAAGTCTCTCCTGTAGGAGACAGTTCTCCATGAACTTTTCTAAGTTCTTCCCACAGTATGTAGTTCTTCATGAAGTACTCCGGCACGGATCCTTTCTGTGGAGTGTAGTCCTTCAGGAGCTGACTGTTCCAGCAGAGTCTCCCACCAGGTCACAAGTCCTGTCAGTAGACCAGTGCCAGCATGGACTCCCCTATCCACAGGTGCACAGTTCTGGCCAGAAGCCTGCTCCAGCAAGGGCTTCCCATGGGGGTCGCAGGCTCCTTTGGACATCCATCTGCTTTGGTGTGGGGTCCTCCACGGGCTACAGAGCACCTCATCCTCCTCCTTCTTCACTGATCTTGGGGGAGTGTAGTTGTTCCTTTCACATATTCTCACTTCTCTCTCCAGATCCTTTTTTTTTTTTTTTTTGCACATTTTTTTCCCTTTCTTAAATCCATTATCCCAGAAGCACTGCCACTATCACTGGTTGACTCAGCCTCAACCATCTACTAGTCTATCTTGGAGCCAGTTGGCATTGGCCCTATTGGACACAGGTGAAGCTTCTAGCAGCTTCTCACAGAAGCCTCCTCTGTAGCCATCCCACTACCAAAACCTTGACATGCAAACCCCATACAGACAGACAAATTTTTCATCAAGACAAGAGGAAAAATCATCCTTTAGATGCTTGGAAATTCAGCTATTCTAGGAATAATGAACCCTGGGGATTCCAATACATATTGTGTGCCACAGATACCTGGATGTCTCATGAGGGTTTAAGAAATGCTCTCCTTAGCAGCATATTTTTTGGTACAAGTATCAACTTCAGCGGTGAAAAGAACACCAAAAGGGTAGTTTTCTACAGTTGCTACCAGATGCCTGCTGCACATTGCTGAGGCTCACATTCTGGTTTCCTGAAAAACAAGAGCATTTTAGTGCTGTCTGCATAGGGTCTGGGAGTCTTCTGGAAGTGTCTTCTCCTCTGGAGTTTTGCTTCTCCAAGTGCCAGGAACAAAGGTACAAAGTGCTCAGAATAAGTGACTCAAAACATGGCAGAAGTTCAGGACAGGTCTAAAAGAAAAAAACATTCAACAGGGAATCTGTGGAAAAACCTGAAGGAAACCTTGACATAAAACAAATCCAATACTTATCCCTACCAGATTTTCCTATTACCATTGTACTGACTGTCATATTATAGTTATCAAAGACTAATGCTACTGTATAAAACAGCAATGTTCATTTGATTGTTTAAATACTCATGAAAATAATCTTTTAAAAATTTACTATGCAAATATGACTACAAACACAATACAATCAATAGCTATTTTTACTTTAAAATACGAGTGTCATGCTAGAAGTTTCTCTTTAATGGAAAATAATTTAATTTTTTTTCACTTTAATTGAACTAGGGAAAATACTGTAAATTGTGCTATAAAGTCTTATTGTTCTAGAGAAGAATTTTTGAATATTTTTAATTGCATCTCTTTTACTGCTGATTTAAAAACTTTTCAGATTTCGTAATAAAAACATTTTATTTTATTTATCCATTCATCTTGAGACCATGAATTTTGAATTAATACTGCAAGGTCAGGGAAGTTTAGGAATCCAGTGATCTCAGATGTATGTCAGTTAGCTAAGAGGTGCTCAAGGAGGGTCTATTAATAATGAAAACTCCAGGAAAATATATATATAATACAAGCCCTTCAGATCACAACACAGAGTACATTCTCTTGAGAGTCATCTGAGGAAAAGATGTTTTTGTTTTAATGAAAAGAATATAATATATAGTAACTAAAAGAAAATTCTATATTGTGCATTCTACATGTGTGATTTTATGTGACAGCAAAGCTCTCACTGTATAAATAGTTGCAGGAGAGACCTATGACAACAGACATAGTGAAGGCTTCACAAGAAAGATCATTTTCAAACATGCATAGTTTAATATTTAAAAATACTAAAATATATAGAAAGTCCAAATAGACAAATCTGAGTACAGACAACACAGTTGTGTTAAAAGAAAGACTAATCCTTCATCTGAGTCAGCAACAAAACAGACTTCCAAGAGAGGAACAACTGTAAGGGGTTAATCACCAGTATGTAATATGTTTGAATCACTTCCTAAACATTAGGAAAACAGCTCTTGTGATTTTACTAGTTTGGAAAATAAAAAAGTTCTGTATTTTGTGAATGAAGTATATCAGAGTCACATAAATGAATAGGATAGTAGTATAAAAGTACAGGATTTGCTGTTTCCTAAGCCAATGCTCAGACTACTGTTAGAATATTATTTTTGTTTACAATTAGTATTAAGAGATGTAGATTGGAAGAAGTTAAAATCACGTAATTTGTTTAAGAACATGTAATTCTACACTCTCCTCAAGGGGTGTATAGGCGACCCCTATTTTCCAGGACCATGATGGGTTCTCCAACTGCTTGACAAGAGTCAACCAGCCATGGCTACAGGTACAAGGCAAATTCAACCAGAAGCAACTCCACAGTCCAAGAATGTGGTGACCATACCATTTTCTTTTCCCTCCTTAGGAACTAGTCCTATTTCACTTATACAGTGTTGACAGCACTAAAAATCTTGCCTATGCAGCCAGGACAGGCAAGCTCACGGACAGTAAGCACTGATGGAAGCAGGTTTGGGCTGCCATGATCTGGGTGGATTTACCAAAGGAACGACATAGTGTGAATTAATGGGCATGGGACCCTGGCAGGCATGTCAACTTACACATTTTATGCATCCAGCTCACGCATCTGGCCCTTATTTCCACCGGCTGCATCTGGTACGTGGGCTTCTGGAGCAGGAGTTGGGCTGCGCTACTCAGCTGAAGCCCAGGATTGTGCATGTCTTTTTGGCCATGGCCCAGCACCTGAGCTGGCTTGGAGTAGCATACTGGGTTCATCGTGACCCAGAGTAGGAGGGGTAATTTTGCCAGTGCCATGTGAGAAAACTGCAGCTGTCCTGCAGAACAGGGCAGCCATCCCGTTCTGCCTTCTCTGAGCACCTCCCCAGGCCACTTTGGGCTGTGGGTCCTGACAAGGTTACATCGTCTTTGTCCATAACAAACTGAGTCAAGTTGTTTTTTTTTTTTTTTTCTGTGGCTGCACTGAGAGTTGAGTTGTTTTTGTGGTATGGAGGGGTGTTAAGATCACTTTTGAGAAGGGCTGTTGAGTTAAGCCTTTTGTGTCCCAAAATAATACTGAAGGTTTACTTCTTTCTACTGACTTTCAAGAAGGTAGATGAATACTTCAGGTGACAATCTGAGTATGTTCAAACACTGAGAATATATCTGACCCATCAATCTGTGTCTTTTTCAAAAAGATTGTGTTGCCTGTGAACACTGAAAGTTCTATTCTCCAAAGAAAACAAGTGGTAAAACCCTCTCATTTTATGTATTAAGCAACAAATATTTGTTGTTATTATTATTTCCTATTATTTTTTTCATGTGGATTGTCATTAAAAAGAGTGCAAGTTACTAGGTGTGCCAGTCTTCAAAATGAGTCATCTTAAGTCTGTCAGAATTATTCCTGTCTCACTGCAATTCTTGTCCCCGACTTCTGAACTCATACGGCATTTTCTTGGGCAGCCGTTAAAACTTCTGTTGACTTAGTTACACCAGTTTCCTATTTTATCAGCTTGGTATTGTTAAGACAGAGAAAGTCATAGATACATCTCTTAAAATAGGTAAGTATTGTAAAAGCTTTTAACCCTGTATGGGAAAGGATTTTGCCAAAACACATGAAAGGTCACCCTCTCAGGTCCCCATGGTTTGTCTGCTGGCTGGCCTTTATAGAAAAGTTCCTATCCTCATTTTGGGAAACAGAGATATTTTCTCTCCTGGGATCTAGAAAGATATTCACAATATGTTTATGTGATAAGAATCAGAATAAAGCAAAGAACAAATGTTTTAGCCTGAATCAAATGCTTGGGAACATCCAGACTGGTGAGATATCCAAGAAAGACTACTTGAAGAGCTATATATTTCCCCTTACCAGCTTGTGGAAGAAGGCCAATGATTTGTCTTGTAGCTCTACAAGATATAAGATTTTTAGGCTGTTATTATAGCTGGTCCTAACTTAAACTTGTGAGGAGGAAGTTCCTACTTGGGGAATGTACCTGTCAGCATACATCTGCTGTTAAAGAAACCACGGTTTCTGTAAAGGCAAAACTACAAAATAATCATAATCCTAAGACCTATTGAAGTGCACAAAATCCAGCATAGATTGAGACTGACTGCACAGACAAGAGGTCCACATAAATATGCTGAATGATGAGATTTTCACAACACAAGGTAATATATTTACTTCATTAAGAGTAGGAAACGTGTCAGCCAGACCCCTACACCTAATAAATCCTGAGAATCAAGTGGGCTACAGCTGTCAAAATACTGATAGCAATGATAAACAACTGATTTGGTTGCAGCATTTAATGTTGTGATGTTTTAAGGAAATTGATTAAATTGGCAGCAAATAACATATGGGGATTTTAATTTACTCCTTCCTTACTTCATTTCAAAATTTTTGGGGTTGTCTTCTACTAATCCCTTGTGTATGCTTTGCATCTGATGGCATGCAAACAAGAGAACAGGTTTAGTGATTTGCCAGGAGGGCTGTGGAGAGGCAGTTCTTTGTTTCAAAAGCAACAACAACATCCAAAAAACCCTTGTGGGTTTTGGAAGCATTCAACATTTCTGCTTGCAGCCATTAAATATTTTAAATGCTATGCTCCAATTATGACAGCAATGGGGGACTCCAGGAGCACTTCCATGGTCTGAATGTTTTGAGTTGCATGTTGCAAATCCGTTTCGTGAGATCTGAGTTGATGTAAATCTTCTTCCCATAACCTACTTTTCACAGATGCTGAGCCCAGAAGGAACCTCCATCAACTTCTAGCTCTTCCAGCTTGCTCTGCTATGAATGCAGCCATCACTGGGACTCAGATTAAGGAACGTGCCACAGAATGCCTCTTCCTCATAGACTAGATCAACCTTTAAAACATCCTAAAACACAGGATTATAGAGACAACTGACTTTTTCCCCTTGAGGCAGAGATAAGACAATTCAGAACTCATTGAAGCATGCTGACAGGATGTTTGCAAAGAAAAATGCGTTGTGGGGAGACAATCTTTCACATACCACCATGGACATGTCATTTAATTGTATAAGGAAGTTTTTCATCACTTTTAATGGGGGAAAAAAAGCTTTTTACCACTTGCATCTTGACCCCTGGTTCAGAGGGAGAGGTTGGATTGAGGAACAAAAACTCTGGGTTTACAAATAGCACTATAGTAGTTATGTAGATAGGCAATAGATATGATTTTGTTGTCTGTATTCCTCTAACTGGTCTAAAAAAATAAAGTCATTAATAATTAAATAGTTAGTAATGAGTTAAAGAAAATTCCAAATGTAAAATCTGCCCTAAAGTTGCTTAATGAAGCTCCTTTGCTGCAATTGTCTTCGGCTATATTACAGCCATTGCTTGTTTCGCAGAGCTTGGATGTTTGTAGTCTGAAAAATGGTGTGGACAGAAAAAACTTAAATGTAACAAACGCCATACAAAAAAAGGCTAACTCTGTAATGGCCATTGTCTTGTTTCCACTCTGCCTTGAAATGAGAAATGAGAAGGAGGTTTAGGTTGGGATTTAGTGAGAGATTTTTCACTTCAAAACATAATTAAAATATTGAAAAGTCTAACAAAAGAGGAAAATTCCAACAGCATGGAGTTGAACAGCAGCTAGTGGAGAGTACTTTGGGGCATGGCTAATGAATAGCAGTTCAAAGAAAAAGATGGATTAGAAAGACTACCTAGTTCTCTTCATACTAATTTCCCAAATTTCTGTATACTCTTTGGAATGGGGATTATTATTAATTAGGCTCTTTCAGCTCCTTTTGAATTCCTATGTCATTATATTAGCTACGAATCACCTTGATTAAACGTGAGAAACATGGTATTGTTGAGATTACTTTTCAGGCTACAGCATATCTATCATGAAGTCTTTAAATGTTAAAAATGCAAAGTGATTGGACATCTATTGTAACTTTTACCCTGAATCATTACAACTCCATTGTTTCTGCCTAAATTCCTCTCATCCTGGAAACAAGGAGAGAGAAAGGCAAGTAGCTTTGAAGTAAATGCTTTCAAACTGAGGTTGTAAGGCTAAGAGTACAATGGAGATTTAGGGTAAGATCCACTCTGCAGCAGAATGATATCATGAGTCAGTAGGTCTTGATCTTTATTAACCTGATAGTAACTCATGGTGTCACCCTGTTTAGTGCCTCTGGCCCCTGGTAAATGGTCATGGTCTTCACTTTTCCTTCCTTCATTCTTAAACAAAACACTCAATCAATAATAAAGAGAACACTAAACCTGTATGGCAAAGAGCCAAACTCCCAAACGTATTTGGTGTCTGGTCATCTTTCTTTGTACCTGAATTTGGTTCAACCCTCTTAGGCATTTTCTCCCATACCATGACCAGGCTTGGACAAGCCCAGCACCCTGGAAGACTACAATAGCCTTGCTCTGGAGTACATCTGTGTTGGCAGTAATCTGATTCAGATCGTCACAGGATTTCTGATTCTCATTTTAACCTCACACTACAACCTCTAAAAACTGAATTATTTTAAAAAAATCTTTATCATATTGCTGTAAAGGAATGATAAGACTAGAATATAAATAATCAAAAATGTGCTATTGCTCTTCTTTGCTCTTGTAGTCCACGCACTGAAAGTGTTGCTTAAAAACCTTCCTGAGACCAGAATGCTGCACTTTAAAATTTACTGGTATGCAGCATGTATTTCTAGACAAGATCAGTGATTAACTTACAGAAAATTGTAGCCACATAAATGTTTAAATCTTGTAGTTGAAAACAATTTATAAGTGAACATCTAGATGCAACATCTAACACTTCAGCTGTAGATATTCAAAATCATTGAATAACCACTTATATTTTTTGGCTAAAATACAAATATAGGAGGTAAAATTCAGGTTTTCGCATCTGTACTTCAGACTCCAATTCCTATCTAAGTTTATTTAGAAGAGAAAAACATCCTAAATCTTGAGCCAAACCCTATTAACTTGGAATTTTCTTGCACCTAGTGTTATTAACAGATGGATGATAATTGGAATGGGAAACCAAAGTGGGGATTGAGAAAATGACTCAGAGAGGAGCGTGAGAAATTAAATATGAAGGAGAGAGTGAAA
Source organism: Coccyzus lansbergi (assembly GCA_033558105.1). Taxonomy (NCBI): domain Eukaryota; kingdom Metazoa; phylum Chordata; class Aves; order Cuculiformes; family Coccyzidae; genus Coccyzus; species Coccyzus lansbergi. Next base: position 1,185,713 of record JAUMJK010000470.1, read on the forward strand.
GGATGAAGACAAAGGAAACAAGATTAAATGGGATAAGTTCTGGAAGAAAAAAAATCCCTTCTGGCTAGACCTATGGAAACTGAAGGCATAGTGATTATAGTTTTGTTTGTAGATTGTCTCTGAACCACTGCCAACATCAGATAATTTAGCCATGGTTGGAGTTTAGGAATGACTTACCTTTTTCCTCTGTGGAAGGAAAATCACTTTGAATGCATTTGGTAGGGCCTTTCACTGGATTAGAACTGTAGGCAAAGGTGACACCTGATAATTGCAGAAATTAGTTCTTGGGCTCTGGCCACAACACAAAGAAATCAAAAGAATTAGCAGAAACATGCACATCTTCAGAAAACCTGTTTTTCAACACACACTCATGTAAATATAAAGATGCCCCTTGCGTAACCAGGATTCAGTTAAAAAAAACAGGGCAAATCTGTAAGTGTGTACCTGTAGTTTTTGGAGCACACCAGGAAAATATGAACAAGCAGAAGCAACCATAATGCATAAAATATGGAAATTACAAGCTCTGTTTTGCAAAATAAATAAGAATGCAGGGCTATTTTGACAGCCCCTTTGGAAAGAAATAGTGAACCACTCTAAACTGAAGAGTAAAACATGAGTTTTTTAAGTAGGTGTTTAATGTAGTGGTTGTTAGGTTGGTTGTGATAGCAATCACTGTCTTCCGTCACTAATGGAAAATCTGACTCCATCTGAGAATGGCAAAAGCATCATGCCTCAGAATACAGATAAGAGCTGACTGGGATAACTTCATTTCAGTTAGTTTATGACAACTGATGATGGGGTGCAGGTGAAAGCAGTCACAACTCAGCCAATAAAGAGTCACAGGGCTGGAAAAACTCTCTTGGGCCATTGGGAGTTTTGGATACTCATCTTGGAGAACAGAGGTAGAAGCATAACTAGTGAGATGAGAACAAAACCTGCAAACAAACAGTGCAAGTAAAGAAAATGTGAAATATATTGTCATACATACACACACACATATATATATGCACATATATAGAGAGAGTCACATATATATACTGTCACATATGTAATATAGTCACATATATAATACAGTCACACATATATATTGAATACATGTGATATATTGTCACAAGCACATCATTAAAACCACCTTGGAAAACAGACCAGGCTGCTCTAAACTATGCCTCTTCAGTCAGTGCAAGTGGAGACCAACAAAGAAAAGAAAAAAAGAAAATAAGTCTATGCTCCTGGCACGACTGCCATCTCCACCATAACCCTGTGCCATCTTCACTCACACTTTATGCCAGATGGAGGGTTCTATGAGACCATAACTTGTTTTGACTTTTGCCTTCAGCACACTCTGAATACAATATAAAATTAGCCTGGTGCAACGTGTTTTGTATTGATGCAGCAGTTTCACAGATGTATACAGTACTGCAATTTGCTAAAAATAACCAAGGACAAGAAGTACTGAGCTTAACTTCTACCCCTCTGTATAGCACAACATTCACCATCATAAATGAAAATGATAGTCTTAAAGGAATATCTTTGATACAAATGCTCAGAAGAGTGGGTTAATAAGACATATTGTACTTTTTATTTGGTAAGAAGTCTAGATTGCTTAATGTCCTGTTACATATGTGAAGTGTTACGCACACACGCCTGAACAATTTGTCTAAGTCTATACAGCATGCAGTTTCATTGCTTACCTAAACTCAGTGAATTATTTCCCAGCCAGATTTTATTTTCAGATGTACCCAACCATCTTCGTGAAGGGCAAAGCAAAGGAAACATGTCTCTTCCACTTCCTCCTTTCTGCTGTAATTAAATATAGTTTCATAACTATGACACCAAAATATCTTTGTTCTTGGTGCTGTTGTCATGAAATACATTTACATTAAAGTTTTTTTGACTCAAACTAAAGCTGTGATCTCAGAATGCTTCCCGTCTCCTAAATACGTGACCCAGAAAACTGAGAGTATTACAAACAATTGAAGAAATAACTTGAGGTTTGCTAAAGTGATCAGGCAGACTAGCTACACTAGTCCTGCAGAGTTAGTTTTTATAGGATGACACTGCAACATTTATGGACAGTATCAGTGTGCCTAGTATTCAACAGCAGCCAGCTAGCCTAACAAAAGGCAACAGAAGGAAATTCTGGTGCACATTATAGACACTTTGCACTGCTTCAGCACTCACGAGGCTAGTGTTGCTAGCTAGCTCAGGGGTTTTTAAGTATTACTACATCTAGATAAGGACTTTTCCAGCGTGTTTGAATCTCTCTATCGGTGGCAGAAGTGTGACTGGAAAATAGGCATGATCCTTGGTTTCTGTAATACCTTTTTGAAATTTTTACTGCTTGGCTTTTGTTTCCAAGAAAATAAGGCCAAAAGGATGTAGTACAGTCTTTCCCAAGCATAGGGAAGTGCATAAAAGTAAGGAGGCAAAAAACCCAGCAAACAATCACAGGGGATCATGAGGCAGCACAAAGATGTGAGAAGACACATGAATGCTTTCCTAGCAAAGTAGATTGACATTTTGGAGACTATAATAGATGCTGATAGGAACTCTTTTAAATTGTGTATACAAGCAAATGGTAGAGCACAGCACATATATAGAAGGACTAACCTGAATTAAGAGGTAATTTGTTATATCTATATCTTGATATCAGGTACAGTTGTATCAACAGGCAATACAGAAAATAAAAACAGATTTTCTCCTCTACATATATAACATTGATCAGCCTTTCATGACTTCATTTTACGTCTACTGTGTTTCCAGTTTACCTTTTTAGCAATAAAAATGGAAAGGGCACTTTATAACATCTGCAGACAATTTTTATAGACACTAGTAATTCATAAACTTCAATTTCAAAGACATTTCCTATGAGTCTTCTTGCTCCATGGGACCACATGAGTTTCCCCACAAAAATCCTTGATTTGTTTCCAGTGTTTATCTCACAATTTCAGTTGTCTTGGGGATGAAGTGGTTTTGTTATAGCTCAATCATTGTGAGCTATTAAGTCTGCAAGCCCAGACAAATTCCTGAGTCAAGAAAGGGTCCTTTAACCATTTTTGTTCAGAAAGTCTCTTGTTGCTATTGCTAAATACTTCTGGATTTCAAATTAAGGAGAGAACAAATCTAATAATAATTCTAATAATATGGTTTGAACTTTGTCCAAATTACTTCCATGTCAGAAAAAGATTGATAAATATATTCTAAGATGAGGTGGGAACAAGTGAGAAAAGAAAATTACAACGGATCAGGATAAACTGGAAGAAATTTTTTCCTAACTATAACTGGGATAGGAATAAGCAAATAATAAAATGTTGATCTTGTCATTGCTATTACAGAACCATACATTAAAGTTCATTCAGGGTTGAAGCATATTAGTAACCTAAATCTTAAACGCATCGTGAAAATCTTTTAAAAATCACACATCTAATTTTGTAACGTCTGCTGATAAAAACCTTATGGGAACCCCAAAAACAAGTGGCTTGGTCAGAACAACTGCTTTGCTGACGTGTATTCACAGACAGGAACTTGTTCGATTTGTGGTGAATGCAGTCACACTTACCACTGCATCAGGGTAATGATTTGAAAGTAAACAAATGTGGAGGCAATTTCTAGCAGCTAGCATTGCTGTGTGCTTGATCTAGTTTGTATTCAATGACTAAATATTTCTTAAAAACCCAGCAACAGGTAAAGAAGGGGTCCATGGTGGCAAGATGTATAATTCCAGTAACAGTTTGTTCCAGGAAAATTTTACAAGATAAAGTGAGATTTGGGACTCTGAGTTTTTATTGGAGCAGGTTCAGGCACTGCTGTACATTTAAATGGAGTACAATAAAAATATTTAAAAACATGAGGAAAAGGAAACAGTTTTCCAAACACAGCAGAGCTGTGAATTTTATTTTGTGGGATAAGGTAAGATCAGGTACAGTCAAATAGACTTATTCGTGGTTACAGTTTTGAAGAAGATTTTTATAGTATTTAACTAACATCACTATACTTTCTAACAGTCTCACTTGTGATTTCAGTTATTCAAAGAAAAACCCCAAAACCAAGACCAGAACTGTCTGGTTTTTAAATAATTCAGTGTATCTTAAAGATCCTACCTTTTGTCACCTAGGCTGAGAACTAGCAGATTCATCTACCCTTTTTCAAACCCATTCTTGAAGCTTCCTTTCAGTGTGTGGAATTGGATCCAAAAGACAGGGACAGGAGTGTTATCAGAGTGAGAGTTCTGGGTTTATCTTGTGTGATTCCTCTAGGACCTCTGCTACATTAATGAAGAAGTTATTTCTTGACATGCCTCCTGCTTGCATACGTGGCTGGCTGAGAATTTGGTCCACACTAACTCTTTCCAGAATGAACTGATGAACTCACAGATAGTTCTGATAAGATAAAGCATGTCAGTTGGAAACAAGATCCAAAGAAACGTGAGCTCTTTCAGAAAGAGGTCACCTACTTCAAGTGCATGCTCAACACAGAGGGAATTTCCACTGACAAGAGAAAACATGAGTAGTATAGGTCTGATTAACTCCCCAGTCATACTGAGTCTTTAAGTTTTACAGGACTGCACTAGTAGTACAGAAGATCTGTTTTCGTGTTACCAAAACTATTATGTAGTTCGGGATAGAAAAAGAAAACAGGATTTTACTCTCTAAATCTGCTGAGAACCTGTATAGGTAAAAATGTTTCTCAAATGACCTTACAGTCACTTGAGCTGCATTTTGAGACTCTGTACTTGATGCATAGATGAAGGTATGCTGGAAATAATACTGGGTAGAGGGATGAGTCAGTCTCTGACATACAAAAATATTGAACCACTTGAAATTACAATCTTTTGGAGTTGCCTGTAGGATTGTTTTTATTTGCTTGCATCCAATAAAATTCTAGTAAGAATAAAATATAGGTTTGAAGAAGAGTTATTTGTAATAAAAAGTCTTATTTGTGGTGAGGCTACCTCTTCACAGACAGACCTGTAGTCTTGAGATTTTTACAGGTGGCCTCATACGAACCACATCTGCAAAAAGTGTCCCATCACAGAACAAGGAATTGGTTGCTCAGAAGGGTTTGGTCCCCATGGTTTTTGCATGTTCACAGTTCCTATTTCTTCTGCTAGGACAATGGAGAAGGGTGTTGCTGGAATATAGCCCAGAGCAAACAGATTGCTCAAACAGAGGATCTTGATGTCAAAATTGTGTGTTACTGGAATTTCAGCTGGAAGTTGCCAACATCTTGGAACAGTTTAATCTTCAATGTACTATTGAAATTATTTTTAATGGGAACATCTGAAATACAAAGATGCTATGTCATTTAAGTAAAGAGAAATCCCAAGAAATTATGGAAGATGGTATCACCTTATTATGTGGTGTAACAGGGTGGTCTCCTGAGGGAATGTGATGGTAGGACTGTGGGTGAATGAATGGGATATGCATAATGTGGAAAATTATATTTGCCATGTTATGCCTCATTCTTTTTTTACTATTGTGTCTATATGTGGCTGCAGTCTTTCTGTTGCCCAAACACAACATACTCTGTGTAAAAAAGAAGCCAAGAGGATTGTGTGGGTTGCGTTAAAAACAAAGAACAATTCCTTAAATATATTTGGAAGTCAATCTGAGAAACCTAGAGTTTTTCTCATAAACGTTTCTGTGTTTACGAAGGAACCTGGTGAGGGAAGGAACTAGTACTTCAAAACAGAGAAATGTGTGTGTTGGTGGGGTGCCTTTTTCCTTCTTCTTCATTACAAGGGTACTTCAAAGTTGTGGTAGAGTAGTTTTTAAAATAAACCAGTACGGTTGCTCCATTCAGCCTGACAACATACTACATACACTTGGAACATATAAAGGATTAAGATCATGCAATTATTTTTAGTCTTGGACACTTCAAGGTTGTGATTTAGGGAGAAACTTCTGATATACAGAACTGGTACAGTAAATAGAGTTTCTTTGTTTCAGGGATATTGTGGTCAATGTTTACACCAAGAAAGAAGAGCTGTTGCATTATTTTAAACTGCATAATTAGTTTTTTTAATGCTGCAGGATGACTGGAGAGCAGGACTATTTTATCCATGGTTATCTGAAGGCATTTTATGTAGTATCTGAATGACACAAGTTCCGTGTGGCCAAAAGGCACTGGTTGGAAGCAGAGGGTTTCCCCTGGTGAGGTGGAATACTTACCTGGGGACAAACAAGGCATAGATGAAAACTGTGCAGAAAGCAAAAAGTGATACTTGTAAGGAGAGAGGAAGAAGGACATTTTTATAGCTAGGATATCTGCTACTAGAACTATGCAGTTTATAATGAGTTGTGCCACATTTTCTGATAAAGAATGGATCTATGTACAGTGGGCAAATCAGCACATTACCTTAGAAAATTACTGACTTCCTCTGCTATACAAGAAATTATATGCTACAGACTGATACTCCCTCCTCCACTAGACAATGGCAGATCATTTGGACTTGCCAAACATGGGCAGGGAAAAAGAATGGCTCATTTCAGGTCTTTTCCCACTGCATCTGGGTGAAGAAATGCCAGGTGATGTTTGGCCCAGCAGGTTCACACAAGGAAGACTAGGTTAGTGGCACGATAGTTTAATTTCTTGCAAGATTTTATAATCATTACCTTGAAGAAGGCTAGCTCTAAGTTCCCAAGAAGAGCTGAGGGAAGAGTGTGATACCTAAGCCTAGACATCTTTTCTCATCTGAGTTTCCTGTCACAATGCCAGTGTCTGTGTGTGCAAAGTTCTGGCAACCTGAAATACTTTGATATATTATTTTCCCAGGCTTCAAAAGAAAAGGTAAACAATGGGCTTGTGACTCCAGGGTGAGCATCAGTAGCTAAAAGTTTATGAGGTAGCTCATCTTCTTTATGTTTCTGGCATCACTTTGAATATTTTGCTGTGTAAAAGGGATTTGTGAAAGAGAAAGAAACTTATCTGCTGGTTTTTGAGGCTGCAGGTTCAATGCCTAGAGGTGATTTCTGGTACACACAGGTTTTCTGCTGTAGCTACAGGTTAAAAAGAGGGCAACTCTGCATCAAAGCCTTTAAGTATTTACTTAAACAAACAAATGTAAAGTCTAATTTTTAGAAGATCCTTGGGAGATATTTGGATTTCTTTAACAGTGCAAACAATATCTTACATAAAAAAAAAATGGTGGGGAATGTGTCCACCTTTGGACATTTATCTTACGTATTTCAGATTCCCTAATACGGCAGCCATAAGTTATTATTTTGTGTTGTTTATCTCAGGCAACAAATAATTGTTCATTTACTCTTCCTATGAATAATCCAATAATATGGAGATGGGAGGGTGACATTTAACAATCAAGACTGAAAAGGGAGTAACTATGAAGAGCAACGAGTTGTTCTTACAGATCTTTTCCAACCTAAATGATTCTGTGTTTCTATGAAAAGAATTACAATTTAAGGCAAAGTGAGAAACAGAACTCTGAGAAAAAAGTAAAGCAGCAAAACTCTTAATAAAGTACCAGAGATAACTTCTGATAGGGTATATATACATACATGACAGTTTATTAATTCAGAGTTCAACATTCAGTTTACTGAAAACTGTGGGGAACAGGCTGTTCTGTTTGAATTGGTCCATTGCACTTGTCACTGTGGCAAACTACCAAGCCATTAGAATTGCTGTAAGAAATGGTGCTGCTATATATAAGATACAGTCTTTCTTATTTTCATTTTTCATACACTGAGTGTGAAATTGAAGTTATTTAAATATAAATATAGTATAAATCAAATTCCCTCTGGCAAAATAGATTGTCACATAGCAATTTGAACTTTCTGTTTTACCTCTCCATCTCTACTTAGGAAATGGAAATCTGATTTATAATAAAACTGTGAAGAAAGTAGAACTTGTATTAAGAAGCCTTTTGGAGATGGGACATCAGCCAAAACAAAAAAAAATCAGGGCATTCATCCAAACATCAGATTGAGTCAATAGAAAAAACTGTTAATAGAAAAAAATCTTTCCCCCCTTCTCTTCCATTTTCCCTTTCATTTGAGTGCTCAGTTTCCACTGAAATATATTACCCCTCTAGAAAATATTCTTCAGATTTAGTATTTATGAGAATGAGAAACACTAGTGGCTTCAACACAAAGTATCTGAATATCAGGAAAATTTCAGTCTGCTGCTACTGGAAATATTTCAGCCCATGACACAGCTGATGTCATGTGCTGCAATTCCCAGTCTTCCCTTGGTTGTCTGAGTTACAGTATAAATTTCATGTGTCCTTTTGCCTTGTGTTCTTAGAAGGGTATATAAATGGTATGAGAAGTCAAACTTGATATAGATACAAGTACTGCAGAGAATGAAATTTTGTTGCATTTAACAAAAATTTCACATTTCATTTGTTGTGGTGCCTAGAAAATCATCCATGACAACAACAATCTAAAGCCTATTTTTGTTGGATTAAGATCATCCCTACTCCAGGAGGCTAGCTTTATAAAGTCATTTGATTTACATAGCCAGGGAACCAATATTTCATTTGAGATGACTGCATAATATATTCCTTTACAATCACGTTTCTGTGCTTTTTTTCTAAATGACAAAAAAAAAAAATGCTGGCATTTAACTTATAAGTGTTTTCATTTGTTTTCTTGAGTACTTATGTAGTTTCCACCACACAGCAGACACTCAGGCAAGACAGTAGTGAACTGAAGCTAATGCCAAAGTCCTTAGTGCTACTGTGTGTTTGCATACACTAAAATGAAAACTCAGGGGAGTCAAAATGCATAAGACTGACTACACCAGCTTTGAAAGTCTGTGGGGAATTTGACAAGGAGTAAAGTCTATGATACTGTTCCCAGAAAGCTGCTGCTGCATCTAATTTGTTACATGAAGTTTGGGGTTGGAGCAGTTAAGAGCCTTCCTAAATGCAATAATCAGTTTGCAGGGCCATTAGGATGTGTGCAGTGCCTTTTCTTCATATGCAGCCCACTGAAGAAAATGGATTGCTGTTGCTCAGAATCTCATGTTCACAAAATTTCATGTGTCAGTTTTAAGCGCAAAATGAGTCTCCTGAGACTCTGAGATTTGAAATATTTGTGGATGTGTATAGGCTCACATAGCTTTATTTCAGCACTGTAACATTCCCATGATTTCTCCTGAATGCTCTGTAACTGTATAAAACCCTAGAACAGTTGAGAAGCATACAGATTGGGCTGCTGTTGTCATGGGGGGGGTTTCAAACTACATCTGTTAAAAAAAAAAAACCAAAACCAAATACAATAGATCTGTTAGTCATATTCCTCAGCTAAAAATAGCATAGTGAGCCTGTCAGTCATTAATGTGGGGTTTCTTCAGACTTTTTGGGGGACTGTTTCCTTCAAAGGACCAACTCTCAGGCTTTTTTTTTACTGTCTGACCCCAGTATTACTGAAAAAGAGTTTAATCAGTAACTAAAACCCCTTCTCTTTCTCTCTCCTTGAGATTTATGCATCAAAGAACACTATGCTCCAGGGGTAAAGGTCACTTTCACAGATACATTTCCCCATATATCTCCAACTGTTTGTACTCATCCAGAGAGCAGTGTGTTCCCTCATACTAGAACCAGAGATCAAGCCACAGAGAAGAAAGGAGAAAGTGAGGTGGTCCAGGAGCAGCTGGATAACCTCTATCATCTCAAACTTCTTTTTGGTTTGGTTTGGTTTTGTTTTTCAACAAAAGTTTTTTCAGACATCTCTAGTTCTTCATTGAATGAGCAAAAAGCACAAGCCAAAACTATTTTACTTTGTCCTTCTATTTCAATAACCTCCTTAGAGAGTATTCTGGTTTTAATTTACTATGCATATGCTAGCTTGACAGCCTGTAGATATACAAACACAATTGCAGATATACGTATGTAGTATATTTCCCCCTATTTTAGAGACATGGTTTCATTTCCCCCTCCTTTTATTGACAGACTTGTAATTGATTCTGATGTTCATTAAAGCAATGATGACAGATAGATGTCTGTAACTGGACAAACCACAGTGGGCTTCACCTCTTCTGGTAGATGTTTCTTTTTTTTCTTTTTGTTCTGCTTATTTGGTTTCCCTTTCTCCAGAGCAAAATTATTTATTATCAAAAATATAGAATTTTTCTGAGCAGTAAAATTTCTATCAACTTTTTCTTCTCTCCTGCACAGATGTATACTTCTTTTACTCTGCTGAAATTAAAAGCTTGATTCTAACTGATCTTTGTTATGGTTTAACCACAACCAGCAACCAAGACACATGCAGCCACTTATTCACCTTCACTCTGCTGCCCAATAGAATGGGGAGGAGAATGAAAAAAAGTAAAACTTGTGAGTTAAGATGAAAATAATTTAACAGGAGAGTAAAAGGGAAAGAGAATGATGATAATAATGACAACAACAATAATTATTATTATAAGAGATATACAGAACAAGCCATGTACAATACAAATTCTCTTCAGCTAATGATCAGTGCTCAACCATTCCCCAAGCAGCAATCATCTTCCCACAGTCAACTTCCTAGTTCATATACTGAGCATGATGTCATATGGTATGGAACATCCCTTTGGCCAATCTGGGTCATCTGTCCTGGCTGTGTCATCCCTCAGCTTCATGTGCACTCCTCGCTGACAGAGCATAGGAGGATAAAAATTACTTGATTTAGTATAAAAGTGACTTAGCAACAACTAAAAACATCCACATGTTATCAACATTATTTTCACGTTAAATCTAAAACAGAGCAATATGCCAGCTACTGGAAGAAAGTCAACTCTATCCCAGTCAATAACAGGACAATCTCACATTTTGTTTACCTAATTTTCTTCTGTTTTGCAATATTAACAGCTTGTTGGTGTTCTCTTAAGAGAACATAACCATCTCTGTCACCAACCAGTGTAATATGTTATCTGTTTCACAATAGCTAGTTCTTTATTTATCTTCTCAGGATACTTGAAAAATCTTTTACTCCCAGTTCTTAAATTGAGTTTTATGAAACACAAACTTGTCAAAGTTACCAGCGAGGGCAAGCTGTTTGCGGTAAGAGGAACAACAATCACAGCATTAGAGTAGGGAGGCTCTTGATGACAAATCAGAGCTTTCTAAAACAAAATGCAAGTTGGCAGTTTGTGAGGCAGTTTGTAGAACTGAGATTTGAAGCAGAACTTGGAGCGTTTAGGTGCTTTTCCAAGAATCTGATTCAAATATGTCATCTGGAGTGATTTCACTTGTCAGCACAGACAGTTCAAGGAACTCTCTTTGTCTCTGTTTTTCAATGTAGAGGAAATCTAATTTAACAGCAGAAAACTTGCTGTTCCCCCACACCCCCCGTCCCTTTTCTTTCCCCTGTTTTATTTGTCTAGTAGTTGCCAGCAGGGATCAGACAGTAGGAACAGTGCAGTCAGCACCTTTTTCTGGGGCACAGGCACTGGACCAGGATTTATTTGCTCTATTCACTGCAGGGAAGATCACTACATCCAAGAAAAAGCCTCTCCTACGGGGTATCAATAGTTTGTCACCAGCCCAGTCAGCCGGCTCCAACTGCAGTTTTAAGTTTTGTTTCAAGCCCCTCAGGACAAGAAAATGCTAACCATCCTTTTGGGACTGGATGCCTCCACTTCATCAGACAATAAATTAGAGAGCTTGCATTGGACTGGAAGTGACCGTTTCACCTAACTTAAGGTGGGGGTGAAAAGACGTGGTTGAGTTCCGATTTAAAAGAACAGCCAAGAGTCATATTTATCAAGTGGATCTCTATCCATCTTCTGGGTGGAAAACAGTAGCTGAAGCACTTCCCCTGCTGACGCACACTTTATAAAAGGGGGGGGGGAGTGGGGGAGGGCTGATGGTCAGAGAAGAGGGCTGGTGAGAACAGGAGGTGTGGGGGTTGCTTTTGTGGGGCAGCCCTGCAGTGACACAGCAACCCAGACATATGGTGTCATTATTCAGCCGACACAAATTTGACACTTGGTGAATTTATTATATTTTGGTTTGCTCCTGGTGCCTGAAAGGCTTTGCAACTGTCTCTTCATAAGGCCTGTCACAGATGTTGATGTATTTTCCTCCTCCACGGCCAGGTTTTACTGTGGAAACTGATACAACCTCACGATAGAATTTCTGGATGAATTATTCACGCATTGCATGCTTTCTGCACATAGGGGGTTGGAAGAAATCCATACTATTCAATAAATGGCCCCTTTAATCTCCTTTAACAGAGAACTTTCCCTGAGTTTAAACCTTTTCTACTATAACCTTTGTGATCCTAATGTTTTAGATAATGTATTTGCAGTTAATAGTTTTGTTAAATTTTTCACTATATTTTATCTTAACATGCAATTAAACAGCCCAGACACAGTGATGAAACTGATACGTTGAAGAGACAATAAACCATATGGGCCAGATTCTCATCATCTCAACTTCTGGTAGCCTTTTTTCTTTTTAAATCCTGCAGATCACTCCATGTCCAGTGATTTATAGGGTAATTCCTGAAATATCTCAATATTTGTTGTTGCAGACAGAATAGGTTGCTGCTAATGCCAGTAACATCTGTGGAGATGATTTTTTAATTGAAAAGAATTTACAGTCTTGAGAGTAGAGAGTTGGATGAACTCATCATTGCCCCTTGAGAGAAGATTAATGAAATGAAAACATATCATACCCCTTTAATACCTGGAGAAGTAATAAGGATGCATCAAGTGACAACATAGAGCATGGTGTGTGGGGGTAAATTGTTTTAACATAACATGCAAAGTCCATCCAAGAATTAAAAATTACATTTGCAGTTTTAAAAATGACTGAGGCATTAGTACTTTGCATTAAAACTCCTGATTCCATTTTCTTTCTGACTTCTAATTCTAGAAGCAAAGTTCAGATTCAGATTCCCTTACTCCTGACCCTACATGCAATAATCCCTATTCCCAAAATAATCCCATTTCACTTAATATTGAATAGTTATATGCCTGTAGTAAAGTTTTGAAATGAAATAGCTGTATGGATATTAGTGTTATCCTGAACTAGTTCAAGCGATTACTTTTGAAAAATGCATCCAGGTAAAAGTAAGTAAACTCATATTCACTATCTAAAACGTAGTGGGTTTGGTTCAGTGTAAAGCTTATACTGCCTTGACAAGAATCAGTAATTTCAAGTTTAATACGTTTTTCTTCAGATTACTGTGTTTTGCATATTACTAATAGAGCCTGAATTGCTCTGTTTCCAGTTGTTAAAATGGGATTTACATTCATAGTTTGGGAAACTGCTTTTCCATAAAGCTCTGTGTATTAAGACCTAGTCCCTCTACAGCATTCAAATGTGGAGAATATTTAAACCACCTGGTCTCAATCCTAGTGTTGTAGAGAAAGCTTAATAATAAACTTGTGAAGTATTATTAATAAGCATTTCATAAAGTGTTTCAAGGCACAAAATAATTTTAAATGAGATACAGGAATTAAATTCTAGTTTGATATTTAAGTAAAAAAAAATCAGATTTTTCTCATTTTTCCTCCAAACATTTGCATATTATTCCTAAAATTACTGTATTTAAGAAAAATACGTTAATTGACAAAATCCTGTCGTTGCTATATTACACTTCTATGAATTGAAAAACAATGCAGTGAGACATCTTTTGATAATTTAAAAAAAAATCAGTACCTGGGAGCTTTATCATTTTAAGTAGAGCAGGAGATATTTTCTAAAAATGGATCAATCTGAACTGGCCAATCACCATCATCTCTTCCCCATCTGAACCCCAAACTGTATTTCCTCCTGATCTGGACAGCAGATCTAATCAAATTAGCAAAGGAAAACAAAATACAACACTCCAAAGACAGGAGTGGTTTGAAATTGTAAATGTCTCATCAGTGAGCCAAAAAGTGGAACAAACATGGATTTCAAGTATTTGTTTAACTTTCTTTTTCCTTTTTTATATTAATGCACATACAAAAATCCAATGACTGCCAATGATTTGGATGTAATCTTTACAGATTAGTTTGTGAAGAAGAGAAATAAGAACTGCCATTCTCTCACAAACCTATAGTGTCCTTACCACATTGCTTCTGTTAATGGGACAATTTGCTTCATAAGTGATGTTTTTCTGCTGTTCCAGTCATTGAAATTCTTAATAAGCTGCACCAAAGGGAAGAAAGGAGATGAGGTTGTTTAAAAGGGAGGGAGCTGGCCTCTTCTCCCAAGTGACAGGGGACAGGACAAGAGGGAATGGCCTCAAGCTCCACCAGGGGAGGTTCAGGCTGGACATAAGGAAATAATTCTTCACAGAAAGGGTCATTAGGTAATGGAACAGGCTGCCCAGCGAGGTGGTTGACTCACCTTCCTT